>JAECXF010000011.1:1276546-1914819 GCA_018151655.1 Drosophila bocqueti
GCTTTAGTTGGGATCCAGCTTAGAGGCAACAACTGCAGCAGAAGTCATTACCCACAACTAAAGTCAATAAGACTTGTTTTCTAGTTGCGATTTAGGGTGTAAGAATGGCCTTAAATTCGTTCCTTTGGCCCTCCACCAACTCGAGGGTGATGCCAGGAGATAGGGAACTCTCGAGTCCCCGGCTATAGCCATATATATCCGTGTGGAATCGAATCGCATATCGCACATGATGTTTTACAGGGATTGCCTCTTATTTTTTCATGGCATACTTTTATGCGCTGCAGCAAATTGTTTTAGACGCGACGCCGTTTCGCGTCCTTGTGAATCCCCCTCGGAGGGGGTGTGTTGTGCCTCGCCTGGTGTGTGTGCGAATTAAATTCATTTTGGCAGCAACTGAAAGGCAATCGATTACGCGCCTTAGACGCAGTCGTCACCTGATTAGCATAATTTGATGGGTGAGAGAGGGAGAGAGAGAGCCAGTTGCCAGGACACTCCGACATTTCCACATTTCCACCATTTTCAGCGTTTTCAATCTAGCAAGAAAATTGTTCGATTTTCGGGGCGACACGAAAATATTTTTGAATCAGCGCAGCGTCGGGGTTCGTCGCTTTTCATTTTCTTTGTCGCTTTCGTCGGCGACATGTCATCATCAGCGAACGCGACACGCGACAACTTCATTTTGTATTTTACCCCCCACCGCCCACTAACACGCCCTCTCCTCCTACCCCATCCCCCTACCCCCTCCCCCATCCGAGGGGCAGCAGCCCCGCACTGACGTCGGCAAGTGACAGTTGAAAGGCTGCCGGGGAATAACTTTAAAAATTGGAAAGGTAAGCCAATGAACTCGAGGCAAACAATGGCAAGCCCCGGCATTTCGAGCTGTTAAAAATGCGATTATTCGGGGGAAATATTTTGATGAAAGATATAAAGAGAGCTTTAGTATCGAAGATACTGATAAAAAGTACAAATAAACATGTTAAATGTGTTGTATTATTTGGGGAACATTAAGAAATGTTGATGAGAAATATAAAGAGGCCTTTTTAGATAACTTTCTGTCTTCAAACCGTTTCTTTTTGTAATAAAAAGAAGCAAACAAACAGGTTTATTTTTTCAAAAGTTTCTCACTTCAGCCGGTATTAATGGTATTATTTAGGAAAATGTACGAGATGTTCAAGAGAAATATAAAGACAACCCAACCCCAGATAGCTTTCTGTATCAGAAGCTGTTTCTTGCGGCAAGAGAAAGGTACAAAAATATATATTTATGTATTTAAAACTTTATCTGTTAGTTGATTTATTTAAGGGAAATATTTGTATATAAATATGAGCAGGCTTTCGAAGATAAATGCAACCTTCTAATTGGAAAACTTTTTCTTGCTATAATAAGAATTCAAACCAAATATGTTAATATAATAAAAACGTTGTCTTAAAAGTAGAAATTAATGTATTTTTGTTCAAAAATATTGTCTTAAAAATCAAATTAAATGTATTTTTGTAGGAAACATATTGTAACAAAATATAAGCTAATATATTGCCGCTTAAAAATTACTTTCTGCATCAAAGAAATCATTTTGGTTTATACAAATTAAACATAACTAGGTGAAACTTTTTAAAAACTCTCTCCGTTAAAGTTAAATTTATAACTTGAAGTTGGTTCCTTAATATTAAATGGTCATTTAAAGTGTTTCAATTTAGTTTGTAAATCCTGAGCATTGCTTTGCCTAATCAAAATAATCAAAGCAATCACAAATGCATCCAATTAGTCTGCTAAAATCTTGTATTTTTCTTCTGCTCTGCCTGAAACTTGACTCGCAAACTTTTTAATATTATTTTACTGTGTACTTTACTTTAGTTCACTTATTTATTATTATTTTCCCGTGTACTTTAGTTTTGTTTGAATTGAAAACAAGAAAGCAAACTGCAAACTGCAAACTGCAAAGTAAGCAAAGCAGTGTTTTGTTTGTATAAATTTCATGTTTTTGCAAGCGCATCCATTGCAGTCGCCTGCAAGGGCGCGGGTTTTAAATAAAAAGAACTGAAATGAGCCACAAAAAGGTATATATTTTCATAGGAAACACACACACACCCACACAATGTCACACCCCAATGAACTCCGGCTAATGGCTGGAGAAAGTTGAAAGCTGGGGGGGAAAGTTGCACGTCGGCGCTCAATTTAAATGTTGATTGATGAACAGGTGACGCTAGGACCAGGGACACCCTGAATATTTTAGCTGAACTCCAACATATGGGCGCTGTCGTCTGCTTTTGTCAACACAAAGTGGCAACGACCATCATCTCTGGATCGGGATCAGGATCAGGGGGGAGATAGCTCCGACTAGATGGGGGACTGTCCCCGCTCCTCGTGACCCTTTAAAACCCATTTAGGACATGCGAACGCCATTAAAGCCCAGCTCAGGAAGTCGTCGGCGAGCAGGACCATTAAATTTGATATACGACAATAAGCGTGGATAATGCGTTGGAGGAAGACGCGCGCTCTGGCAGGACCAGGACCAGGACCAGGACCATAAATTAATGGCAAGACAGACGCGAAGCCAAGTTGTCTAAGCCGGGCAGAGCTCGTGGCCCAAAGTGGAGGAGGAGCCGAAGTGCAGGTAAAGTGCATCGTGCATCCCTTCGAACGTCATGAATAAAGAGCTCGTAGTCACGCTGAGAGCTACATACTTGCCATTAAAAAATGAACCCAAATTTTATAGGCGATAAATTAAGGGATATCTTTAAATATTTGTGATAATTCTAAACTCAAGCAGACGGTTTGAACCTTAAATTGCAGTGGCCTAAGCTGGCCCAGACTAAGATATACCTTTGCCGTCTGAATTTTCATTGGCCTTTAAGCCGGCCAAAGCCGAGCGGTATCTGGCGGCCGGCTCAATAATAGAAATAGCCATGGCTTAAGCCTTTAAGTTGCCAATTACAATGAAAATTGATTTTATTTCGGCGTACTTTTTCCCGTCTCCCAGGCTCCTGCAGATTCATTCCTGCCCTCTCATCTCGGTGGATTTCTTTTTATTTCGGGCATTGTTTTGGTTCAGTCTGGCGGCCAGTCTCCGTCCTCCGTCCTCCTCGGGGAGGGGCTGCCTTTATGAAAGACACAGCTGGGCAGTCTCCAGCCTTGGCTGGCTTTACTTTATTCCCTTCGTCGTCTGCTGGCAAAGTGCCGAATGTACATAATGCCACTGGATTAGGGCTTAGTTTATCAGCGTTTCCACTGCCAATGTCAAGGTCAAGCCCATAAGCGCGTATGACAACAGCATTAGCCGTGTGTGTGGGTGTGCACTGCCAGAAATCCCTCGCTCCTTCCTCGAATGGGTGGCTTTAATTATAGATAAACTGCTGAAAAAGCCAAGTTCTGGCAACAAATTGGATCGAAAACTTTCTCATTCGTCTCTTAAAATTGTATTTACGAGAGAAAACCCCACATTTTCTCTCAGTTCATGGGACATTGGAAATAAATTCAGCATTAGCCTCGCAAGTTTGCCAGCTGTTGAGCCACTTGGTCATCGCCTCGCAGCGGCTATTAACATACAATTATGCCGAGCTGCCAATCAAATGCAGACGGGAGACGGGACGGAACGAAGCCGCCTCCCGGCGCCGTCCTGCAGGATATCCCCCACTCTCTGCCTCCCTCTGCCGCCGCCCGGTCGTCCTTGGGTCATTTATCATGGTAATGGGCGAGCGAGCGCGTGCAGGAATCGCTGTTTTGATTTAACGGCCCCGTTTTGCCGCAATCAAAGTATCGCAGACACACGCACTGCCACATGGACATGGACAGTCGTCTGAGCTGGCAATAAAAAATAAAGAACCCGTCGGGACTCGAGTGTCTTCATCGAGAAGCCGAAAGGTGCATATGCTTTAAGGGCCAATCGCCGGGCAATTGGTGCTTTCTTCAATTTAAATGGAATGCAGGTCGACTTGTGGAGGGTTTTCATTGTTTTTAAATATTTTAAATTTCAAAGCAGAAGAAACTTGCGTTAAATGTTTAGAATATTAAATAAAATAAGAGGTAAGTTGACAAGGCAAAATATTTATAAAAATTATAAACCAGAGTCAAAGGACACAACCAGGAGAATTTCTTTCGCTTGGTTTTTACTTGATTTCGTTGATAATAAATAATATATTTAATATATATATCGTATGTTTTTATGAGCTTCATGAAGAGAAAGAAATAAAATATTAGTCAGAATTTATAACTCTTAAGCCTTTGGGTATTAATCTTCTGTGGGTTAGCCTATAAAATATTCATTTTTTTCCTTAGCCCTCTTTTAGGCATTTTTAATCGTGTATATTTCAAGAAAAATATTCACCAAAACCTGCTTAAATATATGCCACACTGTTAAGCCACTTTTTATTTATAAGAAAAAAAAGTTTACGGAATTTCATACAACTTTTAAATAAATATAAAATAATGTGAAACCAATAAACCCAATAAAATACCTCCTGATACTTTTCACCTGTATCGTGTCCTAATTAACCGTACTTCTCCATATCTTACTTATTCAGATTGATAGATACAGATACATGTGTGTCTCCCAGCCAACGCATAGTTCGCTATTCCCCTGAAATCGGACTATTTACCCCATGGATTTACCCCGTGATAAAAGCCTTGCCACCCCCGGGCCACGTCTCTAGTCTCTGGCAGATCTGGCAGGAAATAAAGTGCTAAGCAGTTTTTTATGATTATGACGAAAGGCTTTCTGTGGGTGCAAAACACAGCTGCCCTCCCTCCCTCTCTGGCCGTCTGGGACTGACTCTGAGTAAGTGTATCTGGGCATTTGTATCTATAGTTGTATCCGAAATACAGTTCCCGGCTACATTGTATCCGGTGGCAGCTGCGTTTTATGGCTAACCCAGAGACTGGCAACAAGGTGGCCAATGCCAAAAGTGCATCCAATCTCTCGCAGTGAATAGTTGAGTGCGTTCTGAGCCAGAGGAGCTGTAAGTGCCTGCACAATTTGTGCGCAAATTGATTTCTGGCAACTAAGAAGTGTCCATCTAAGCCTTCAAGAATTTTCCTTCACTTCGTAATATTTTCATAAATAAAAACCAACAAGTTGTGATTGTAGTAGTGTGAAATATTTTCTTAAATGTATTACTTGTATGGGCTAGCACCCAAAAATGAGCCGTGGGAGAAACAGGGTCTAGGTGGAGCAGATGACCACGATGGAGCAAGTCTAAGGCTACTATTGGGGCTCAAACGGTGAACTGTAGAGTCTCCCCGGCTCCTTAGTTTACCGTCTGCGCGTCCCAATGGTAGGTCTAGAATCGCCCCACCGTGATCACCCGCTGGATCCTAGGCCCAGCATCTCTCACGTCCCGTTTGTATGTGTTAGCACATACGAATCTGGGACTGGGGGGGACAGCCTACTCCACTGCAGGAGTGTTAGAAGCAGTTGCGAATCGTAAGCACACATGCGAGATTTATTTCCAAAAAAAAAATCAAGGCGAATTCAAAGGCGAAACAAGTGCAATTCGGCCTTAAATTATGACAGCAACTAAAGGAAATGCTATAACAAAACACTACATTTGAGTAAAATAGGAAAACTAAAAATTTAATTTAATTTAATGTTCAATTTATGGAAACTTCTCCTCCATACTCGAAATATTTTATTTATTTTTAGGATATATTTTTTAGGGGAATTTAATTAAATAAAGTAAGATATTTTGTATGAGTGTAAAGGCTATTTTCCTCCCTGCTCGTTACTATTTCCTCGAAAGGGGGAAAAGCTCTCCGCTTTCGCGCTCTATTAGCGACAATTTCCCCAGCAGTCTCCGCATTTTCCGGAGTGTTGTGGGTGTGTGTGCCCTGGCAAATTGAAAACTGTTAATGTAATTTGTGATTTGATCTCGACGGCACATCGTTAGTCGGCGGGTGGAAGCTGCAAGTTGGCATAACTGATAATTTGATTATTGTATGCAGCGGAATGTGCACACATCCTCTTGGCTGCATGTGTGTGGGTCCAATCATCTGCTTAGGTTTCCATTTTTCCAGCTCCTGCTGATGCTGCCCGGGCTGCCATAGATATCCTGAGAGCAATTTCCGCAGCGAGTCAAAGGAGAATTTGTTGCTAAAGTCACTTTGGCTGTCGTAATTTTATAAATTGCGTAATTGCATTGCCTGCAGGATAAGAAAATGGGGGCGGGGCCAGTCTTACCAGTCGCAAGAAGGACTGCTACTTGAGAAAAAATAATAGTAACTGTGTGAAAAGTCGCTTAGAACTTGAAGTAAATACAAGTAGACTAAGCAAGCAACAAATACAATTAGATTAATCAAATGCAAGTTGCAAATATATTTAGGAAATTTTAAACCACTTTTTTAAACACTTGAAAGCTCTGTTTTTCTCGTATTTTATTTCTCTCCCTGCAGGTAACTCGATGACGTCCTTCACGTATGCCCTGGCCGCCTCTTGTTGCATTTTTCACAAAGCTGAGTCCTCGCATCCTCCTTCTTCCTCTCCTTCCCCCCCCTCATTTTCCCCCTCCCGCTGGAAAATCGCAGCCACACAAAATCAAATCAAACGAATGACTCTGATGAAGTGCCTCTGGCTGAGTTGCATTCGCATTTACAGTCGCAGTTGCACTCGCATTCGATTACCGCCAGTTCAACTTTTAGCCCAGTGCTCGATTGCCTGAAAAAACTATAAAAAAAAATGGCCAAAACCCACGCCCAATGCGGCCAAACTGTTTTCCCAACGGATCACACCTGGCGCGGGAAAATCGGAATGGAAACTCACGTACGCGATTATCATTATAAATGGCTGGTCATGGCCCTGCGGAGCGCGCTTTCCATAATGTTGACTCATCAGAAAACTATCCAAATTCAGCAGGGAGAGGGAGGAATGGGGGAAAGGAGGGGTGAGAATGAAAATCATACATTTTGAAATTCGAATTTCCATGAAGGGGACAAGGAGCCAAACGAAATTTATCGCGATTGCCATTAAATCAGGGGAGAGATGGCATCCAGAATCTGTTTCTCAGCTTATCTGAATTATAAAATCAGGTTCTGTATATTTCAACAGTATCTTTGGTAGTTATTTTGATTTTAATTTACGGACTAGATACTTCAGTGATTTATAGTAAATAAATAAATCTATTTTCAAGTCAACTAATGTGTTTAAATGTTACTTTTAAAATTTATTTTGGATTTGAATTTATGATAATCGTATTCTCAAGCATTTAAGTATCTCTGCATAACTTAATGAAAAACGTCTAGTTTTCCATTGAAAGAATAATGGGAATTTCCCAAGTAAAACTAACTTCTGGGAAGCCCAGTGGCCAGGAGCCACTTGTGGATCGGTGCTACCCAGAACTGGCTTCCAATTAGACTCCCTGATACAAGGACCTCTCTCGCAGATGGGACACAAACCTATGGAGTGCAGAATAGATGCTGCATCCCGAATGCGAACGTGCATTTTCCTCTGCTTTTTCCTTTGACTACGTGCCACACACACACACAGACACACCCACACGAATCGAATTTTCCCTGGAACATTGACTGTTGTGGTGGCTTTTCTTATCCATTTCCTTGGCACTGACTCCGGCACGCTTTCGATTCAAATTGAAAAAACAAAAAGGAAAGCACACCACAGCACACATTTTGCGGGGGAAAACAATGGGGCTGCTGGGGTTTTCCCTTCCGCCACTTACACAAGTGCCAAGCACGGCCAGGTGCAGTGGAAAATTGGCAGCGCAAAGCGGAAAATCGAGGTACTCGGACGCGACTTTATGGCTCAGCCAGCCGCAAAATAAATTGATCAAAAATCAAGCCAAGGAAAGATTGCTTAAAAAGAAGGAGAAAATGTGCCAACGCAGGCGAATTTTCCCGAGGGGTGTGTGTGTGGACAGGGCCAATAAAATGCCAATTAAATTTGAAATTCAACAATTTTTAGATTGATTGAGGAGCAGAAGGAGCGAGCCACAGACAGCCCAGGCTGGGATGGGCCATTAATGAGCACGAAACACTCGAGAGGCTGCGGCGGAAAGTGTACTCCGATTGATTGATTGACGGATTGATTGCCCGGGCAGTGTGGTGGGAGTGGGAGTGGGAGGGAGTGGGGCAGAGCAATTCATTAGCATAAATTACCCGCAGGAACCGATGCTGCACCACCGCGGGGCGAGGCTTAAATGCTCTTTGATTAGACATTTTCTGGCTACTTTAAAGGGAATTATTTGGTCTCTTTGGAATATATTGTACTCCCTCCACATGGCATAAGCTTCTCTTTTTCCAGCTTTAGTTGTGTCAATAATTGCCTTAAGGAGCTGTAATCCCCGGCAAAGGCACATACATACATCGCGGAAACAAAGTTGGCAATGAGCTTACTGCACACACAAGTGATGCTGAATGCGGATTCTGGGAGAAGGGAGAGACATCCTGTTTGTCTGCTATCCTGCTTGCTATCCTGTTGCACTTGGGCCACTTGATTGATGGCGCCGGCACCCGAGTGCACACGATAATCATTTATAAGGCGCATAACTGAGCTCCTTCCTCGCTGTCCTCCTACCAAGAAGGACTCTGGGTGCTTGGCCGTCTGACACAACTAGCACACGCACCGCCCGCGGCAGATGGCGTCGCGTCCTGGGGAAAGGACATCGCAGGACAGGCCAGAAGGGGAGACGCGGCGGTGGTAAAGAATATCAGATTCAGATTCAGATTCAAATACAAATTCAACTTCACTTGGCAGCTACGCCGAGGTCGTTGGAATTATGGGCGGTATCCTTAAGGGGGGATATCCTTCCTTCGGTTTTCGGTCTCGTCATGTCAGCTGCAGGCAGCCCAAGACACACTCGGAGAAACTTGCAGCCACAAGTTTGGGCTAAATAACTCCTATGGAAAAATACTTGAAAAAGAATCGTGATAAAGCCATGTAAATTGTAAAATATATTTTTGAGTTCTTCCAATTTTCTGTTGCATCTGGAAGAACTCTTTTATATTATTCTGTGAGTTGATTAGTTCTTAGTGCATTGCAAGAAATTTGCATTCAAATCGAGCCCCGGCAAGTGCGTGTATCTGACAGATTCCCAGCTGGCTGACACGTTGGAGCCAAGTATTTTGCACACTTCTTTGTCGCTCCGCTTTTTTTCGCCCCTCGGGCCAGATGAGAAATGAGACTTTTCCAGCTGCTCACTCTGGCCTGACTTTCCCCAGACTTTCCTCGAAGTGTGCGATTAATTATCTCCGTGCTCCTCAAACGGTTACTCCAACTTCCGACTAATTGGCCAAGTCAGAAGCAAGTTTGTCATCGTTTAGGGGGAGAACTCGGGGTATCTCGGCGGAAGACAGCCAGGAACATCGACATATGGCCCTGTTCCGGGCTTTTAAATACCTTTATTTTGCTAGAAACTTGTTTGCATTGCTCTCTAATTATATTTAATTGTACATTTTAAGCTTTATCTTGCTTGAATTTAATAGGAACGAGTTTTTCATTTCAAATTCCTGGTAACTTATATTATTTATCTTATTTTAAAAAATATAAAGCTTGTTTTTAATATGTCCTACTTCAAGCTTAACTATAAAAAAAAACCCTTGACTTTTAGGCCTGTACTTTTAGGCCTGTCCCCTATTATCCTGGCCAAAACTAACAAGAAGTTGCTGATGCTGCAGCTGCCAATTACAGCGACTGCTCTTCTAATTAGATGCACAACCCACACACGCATTCATAAGCAGGGGAAAAGCGGGGAAAACATGGCACAAACCCAGTCATGTGCATGAGTTCTAGGCCAAAATAGGAAAACAGATAATAGATGAGAATCGTTTATAGTGGAAAGTAAATCTAAGCCTCACTAAGAAATGGTACATTTATATGGACCACTTTGATTTTTATAATTTTTAATAGGTATATATTATATTATAAAGATCCCCAGAAAACCAGGAAAATGAACATTTTAGGTATCTTAAATCGATACTTATTATTGAGTATAAATAATATTTTTTGTTAGCCAATAAATTATAATATTAAATCAATTATAACATTAACAAGAGCCAGAACTGGGATTAAACAATCTGTAAGCTAAGTTAAACAATTTGGAAAGAAAACGAAAACATAACCAACGGCTTTCAAGAAATATTTGTTTAACTTTAATAAATAAATGTCTTCCTTGGTTTCTGCTTTTCAGCTCAAATCGTTGCCTCCGTTTGCCATGTTAATTACCCTCAATCAGTCCACATTCCGCTGTGGAAAATCCATACGTAATTATTCGCCAGCATTTCCCCCGAGTGCAAGAACCACACGAGCACACGAGCCAGTTTTCTTTGGCTTTCCCTCCCCCCATTTCCCATTTCCCATTTTCCATTTCCCCGGTCAGTTAACTCGACTCGCCGCGAGACGCCTCGATTGCGCTGCGATTCGATTCGCTGTTTATCGATGAGGTCAAATCTCGTGGCAATATGAGAATATTTATTTTTAGAAATCGTGTAAACAGCTCTTGCCCTGGAAGTGCCGCCACATTGTTCGCCCGACTGATTGTTACCCTCGAGCTGGGCACTGTACTCCTCTGTTCAGTTTTATCGAGCAGATTTCCCGAGTGCCATGTCCCGGCTGCGGATTAGCTCTTACACTCGTCATTTCCGGTCCATGCCGCTGCGCCTGCTGCCCATTTCCGCCGCATGGAAATTCTCTATCGCCAGCCTCAAAGTCTTGCATGCCACGGAATCTATGCCGAACGGAATCTGTATCTGTTTCTATTTCCATGAATCTGCAGCTGAATCTCAGTGTCAGTGGGGGCGATTGTGTAAGTGACCTTGGTTCTGGGGCGGGTGGGGCGGTGTAATAGGCCATTTCAAGCACCCAACGCTCCGCTCGTCAAATGAACCATCTTGCCTGAATATGAGTCAATTAATATAACTCAATTTCACGTCGTGTCGGAATGTTTTGTCTTCTGCCCTACGGCAACAAGAGGTTGTTGCGACTCTTCGAGGGGGTTAAGTTTAACATGTAATGTTAATTAGGCTTGAAATATGCATTTAGTATATACAAATACATATTTCAATATAGAGAATATTAGTCGTGGATACACACAAATATTTTATATATTTTATATATTTAACTCTATTATCTTTTGAATTATGAAACCCCTACCACATATTCTTCGTAAAAAATTGTAAAATCTTGAATTATCATTTAACAAAGAATTGTTGGATTTTATCAATTTATTTTCATGTTTATATGGAATAAGATAGATTTCTAGACTAGCCCAAACCTAACCAATATCGAATTTTAATTTCATATATCGAAAACAGACCAGCTATTTTCTCTTAAAAATTCAAGAGCTCTCTTTGTTTATATTTTTCAAAGAATCTACAGAACTATAAGTTCTTATAAATTTGTTTTATAATTATTTAGATAATTATATTTGTATTGATAAACCATCGAATTCCAATCTGGCCTAAATTTCATAGATTATTTCTAAATGCCACTTGAAAAGTAGCAAAGTTCGGATTTTGAGAAGCAAAGAAAAGAGCTTAGAAAATATTTTAAGAGGGGAATTCAAAGTTCCCCTGTTGGTTTTTCTCGAAGCAATGCCTGTTAACTTTTTAAGAAGCAAATAAAATAACTTGGAAACTATTTGAAGAAGGGTATTCAAAGTTCACCTCCAACCAGCACAAAACCTCAAATTGTTTGCGTCTGTTTGTGAGCTGTTGGGTTTGTTTGTGTGTCTCTTTGGCCTGACGTGCGATGTGCGATGTGAATCACTCTGAAATTGCATTTGATTTGGAGGCTCGCATTTGCATTTCGGATTCAGTTTCAGTTTCGGTTTCAGGCGATTTATGAGCTCACTCTATCACCGAATTAGCCCTTCGCGATAACAAATGCGATAAACGATCGGGGCACGAGGGTGATAACGGGCTTGCAATGAACTGGACTTATCGGGAATAAGAAAGAGTGCAACAAAATAATGCTACCAGCATAGTGGCACCGTGGTGAGAGGCACTCGGGAGCTGAAACTCCTTCTCGACGCCACCTCGCTACCTTTCTCCCCTGGTCCTAATGGATATATATTACCTATCCGAGGGCCTGTGAGTCATATTGCATGTTACAACCCCCCAACGAGAATTAGAAGCAAGTGACGAGGAGAAGCTACACTCGCACCACACCGAGCCACATTCAAATTAAGTTAATTAAGGCGACCGACAGACAGACAGACAGGTGAAGTCCGTAGTTGTTTGTCAAAAAAATAACAGTGGTTATTCGTTGCGAGTACTTCAATATTTGTATACGTAAAATGAGAGTTAAATTAATATTTAAATATATAAATTAAGGTATCTCCATATTATCATAATTAATATTGTATAATTAACATAATTTACTATAGTTTCATGTGCCTTAAAAACCATATTTATTTCACAAGTCAAACGTACACAAATCTGATAACAAATGACCCATGACTGGCCCCAATTTTGAGGTTGGCGTAGTTTTTTCCCAATTCACATCCACATATGGCTCCACTGTGCCATGTGTTGTGGGGCTCTTCCGCTCTCCCGTTCTCTCGTTCTCACCCGCTCGTTGCCGCGCTCTCTTCCAAGGGGAGGCCTGCAGCGCACGGTGGGATAAAGCAGTCTCAAAAGTGGGGATTACTTCAAGTATACATATTTTGTATTATTAAATAAAAAGGAAATAAAATTAGGCAATTTAAGTGATGTCTAAACTGAACAAGTAAGAAGAAAATAATTAACTTTATATTTTAAGATCATATATTTAAGTTATTTTTCTATAATAATCTCTTAAAATGTTACGAACATATTCAAGTTTCTAACAAAAAATGTTAATAAATCGGTCTCAATAATTATAAATATTATAAAAAACTAATCTCATGAGCAAACTGATTTTGTGAGCTTACTTTAACCCCATCCCAAGGTAAAATAAGTGTCCATCTAAAACGACGCCACTCCCACTGTGAGACGATAGTTGTTGCTGGCCACCGAGTGTGACGCGGCGGCGATGATGGCAGCGTTCTGAGTGCGCTCGCCGGCAGGTTTTTGCCTCAGTGTCGTTCTGTGCGTGCTGGCGAGCGAGCGCAATGTGAGATTGGTCAGCGGCTGTCCGTTTTCGCTTGGTTACCTCCTCGGCCGGACTCCCCCGAACCCGAACAGCTGACTGGCTGCACCTGTAGAGCTGCGTGAACCCCACAACTCACAACCCGCTACCCGTAACCCACAACCCACACAGGATGTCGGGCACCCAGGACCTCGATCGCAAGTATCTGCGCAGCATGCCGGGCCTCTGCAAGCTGGCCTGCCTGGTGAGTGGCTTTCCAAATCATCTTGCTCAGCATTTTCACATTTTCCCATTCTCCGGCCACAGCTGTGCAGCTTCATTGGATTCCTGTGCATCGTCTGCGGGCCGGTTCGCGTGAGCAACTTCCGCGGCAGCTTCTACCTGGCGGTGGTCTCCCTCGGATTCGTGGCCACCGCCGGCCTGCTCCTCGCCCGGCTCCTGCGCCTCTGGCAGCGCCAGTTCTGCCGCTGCGACCCGACGCTCTGGTCGCTGGCGGTGCACGCCTCGCTGGCATTGGCCTACTTCGCGGCCTCCGGCCTCGTCCTGTCCCTGGACATCGGCGCCTACACGGCGGCGGCGGTGAGTCATGGGTGCCCCATGCCTGGGACCAGGATTGGGATTGGGATTGGGTTCCCTTCCCCTGCCAGACCTTAGGCATTCCACGTAGTCGGGATTTATGGCCACCTAGGGTTAGGTTCTTTCGGCATTGCTTGGAAAATGCATTTCTTTAAAGCTTAAGTGGGGTGTTTAGGTAGCTAATCTTGTATTAGATATATTCTGGAATATGTTTAGGAATTATTGATTAGCTTAGGAGGCTTCCTCCAGGCCACATTTAAATATATTCTGCATTTCTGCGTTATATATTAATATTATTTATATATTTAGCAGCATAAAAACCTATTTTAGATATATTGTATAGTCATTCTTAGGACTTGCCTTCACTCTTTACTGCTTAAACAATTGATTACCCAAGAGGAAGTTATTAAATCGGAATTTAATACTCAAAACTAAGCACCAAAGTGGCACAGATATATTTAATTCTATTATTCTTATTAAATTTGCATAACTTAGAATTAACTCTCCCACTAAATAATTATCATATATTTATTTAAACTCTTTCACAATAATTTAAATATCTCTAGCAAATGCCACTACCCCCTGGCCATGTGTCATCTCAATGCTGAAATATTTATTACTCATTCAGAGCATTGCAAATTGACTTTATCTTAGCGAATATTTCTTGTAAATAACAAATCAAAAAGCTGGCACACTAAACTTTGAACAGAAGCGACATTTATTATAAATAAAATACATTCCCGCCTATATTTGGCACCTTAAGAGTTACCAAATTGAACACAAATATCGCACATCAAATGTGCCAAAAAAGGGAGCTGAGAAATTAAGTGGCATTCAACTTACATTTATAGATATTTGTTCAATGAAAGCTATCGCATTTCGAGCCTATTATCAAACGGGGACTTGTGGACTTTATTCATAAGATAAATATTTGGTTAAGATTGTTCAATTGTTCGGTTCAGAATAGCAACTTAACACTTGTAGTCTTTGGTGTGTTTATGTTTATGGTTCGGGTTACGAGTTACGAGTTTGCTATGCCCGCGATCTGATTCAGCCACTTGTTTTGAAGGCTAATGGCTCTTGCGAGCTTGTGAGGAGGATTCTCGCTAATTCTGCATCTCAAATTCTATTTAATTCAACCTTCCCCTCCCTCTACTTGGCAGTTCTTCGGACTGACTGCGTTCAGCATCAACGGCCTGGAGGCATATGGAAACTACAGACGCAGTCGCCAGCGGGATGTGGCCACCCAGACGCTATAGAGTTCGCTTTGGGTTCCAGATTCCACAGCACTCTTGGGTCTAGAAGGCCTGCTCTCGGTTGTATCTGCGAGAGCGCGTATCTGCGAGAGCGAGTATCTGCGAGAGCGAGTATCTGCGTATCCGAGAGTTCAATTAACCGAGAGTATCTGCTGGAGAGCGAGAGCGAGAGAGTGCGAGTGCTGTTCGTTTGCGTGAATATCAAAGTCTGAAAATGCGAAAATGTGGAAAAGCCTTTGTCGCTGGACAGTTATGGGATGTGTTATCTAATAGTCGCTAGATATAGGTCAAGAAGTGGAGGAGTCCAAGCTGGGGGATCCGGGCAGAGAGAGCGCGGAGCACAAAAAGCAGAGAGCAAATGCCAAAGAGATAATTCCCATTGTGCACGGCCCCCTCCCCGACCCACCCGATAACTGGTTAACAAAGCGTGAACTCACACACATATACCTACATATATATATATATATGTATAGTATATTATATATTTTTTTTTTACTTTGGTTAAGTAACTTTTGGCGTGTCACAAGAAGATTGCGTATTTTCCCATTTATCTGATAGTTATTTTAGTTTTTAGTCATTTATTTTAGTTTGTGCCGCTGAATTGTTAAGTTTATAAACAATACAAAACACCAGCTACTTTTGTATATTATTAATAAAAGAAAGATAAACAAAACGTGTGTGTGAGCAAGGTTGATTTCTTGGTAAACTAGCATAGACAAGCCCGATTAATTCAGTTCCCTGCTGGTTGATTTTATACCCTCTCAAAATAACCCTAACTTTGGTTTATTTAAATTAAACTAATGATAGTTTTTGTACTTAAACGAAGTAAAACCTAAGCTCCCTTTGTTGGGTATTATTATCAAACAATTTGGCTTAAGCTCGGGGCAATAGTTGCACACAACTCAGCTCGGACAGAACTAACCCTTCCGGCTTCCCTGGGAGATATGGCCACTTTAGGCCGTCGCCCCCCCTCTCACCTGGCACCCACACACACACCTTTTTGTCTGCCTGATCCGCATTAAAATTGAGAATAAGCAGGCATCCCGGGGTGCAGGGAGCAGCTCCCTGTGTGCCCCGTTGTGTTTGTGTTATTGTTTTGGTTTGTAAGCTGTTGCCATTGTTGGCTTTTCAAATCTTTCCGCCCGCAAAACACAGCCACCCCCCTGGTAGACTCACCTTGGGGTTTTTCTCTCACCTCGACCTCACCTCACCTCGACCCGACTCGACTCGGCCTTTTGTTGCTATTTCGTTGGGGCTCTGCGCCTGGCGCCTCATTATTATTACTTTTGTTGCCAGTTTTGATGAAGTTTTCGCCCCGATTCTTGTCTATTTCTGGCACGATTTATTCATACTTTGTTGTGTTGTGTGCCCCTGTGCTCTGTTGTAAGCAAATTTTCAGCTTTTCCGCCAAGTACATTAAGCGGCCTAATGAAGGGCGCAATATATTCATGCATTTTATGCCCAGCGAACAACCCGGCAAAGCAACATCAAATAAATGTATATAAAATGGTATAAAATATAATATGATAATCGTGAAAAATTATATAAATTTGTATACCCTTACTATTTTCCATTTCTAATAAGTGAAATACACTTTCAATTTTCCGCCAATGACTGACTTTGTGGGGGAGGATGGCCAAGGCTTTGCTGCCTGGGGAAAAGCAATTATTACAACGAGTTTACGGAGGACGGTACTTGTTACATTATTATTATTTTTTTCCTCGTCCCTGCTGCTAAATGGTCGTTTAATTATTTCTATGCTGGCAGCTCTTAGCACTTGCCCATACATAATGTGCCATAATTTGCCCCTTTTGCCGGCCGTCCTTGGCCATGCGGGTCACGTAAAGTGAAATTAATTAGTCTTGTTTGCCAGTTAGTCGGCGTCCTCGGCCTCCCGCCACTTCGATTCTTGAGTGATTGAAATGCAATCGTGTGGACCAGGTCCTTATTGAATTTTCTGGACGTTTTCTAAACATTTTCTGGACATTTTCTGGACATTTTCCTTTTCGCTCAACTGGACTTCCTGCGAGCGAATGATTTATGTCGGCTGCCGTGGCAGCTGTTGGAAAATGCCAGCAAAAAAAATGACGAATTTTAAAGAAAACTCCCTAATAAGCTGGGGGAATGGAAAATGGGAAATGGAGAAATGCAAAATATAAAGAAATACGGAATTTCCATGGCAAACCAATCATAACTTTGGCCCCGGGCCTAATTAGCTGTCGACAGATCTGCGATAAAACATCAATGAATAAAGTCCTCAAAGGCCATAATAGCCACCGGGGCCCGGGTCCGTGTCCATGTCCGTGTCCGTGTCCGTGTCCGATTCGGGGCCAGATGATAGCTTTTAGCCCGAATATAATTTGCAATTAAGTGGGGAGCCCTGGGAGCTGCGAGGGAAGGGAGCTCGCGAAAAGGTGGCCCATCCTTAATTAATGAAATCATTTTCAAATCAAACGCGCATTTAATCAAAGTCAGGCCGCAGTTACTCGTGCAATTTATCTGGCTTGCTGCAGGCACTGAGAGAAAATGGGGGGTATAGCAATATTTGCAGAAAAATAATCCTAAAGGAGCTAAGGAAAAAGGTGTTTGAATGAAAAACAATGTATTTCAATTTGTAAATAATTAGTTAATTTAGTTGTTACAAAAAACCCCTCTTTTAAAACACTTTTCTAAACAAACTTGTATAGTAAACTTATTGAAATATTTCTATTAACTAATATTCGTACTAGAGTTATTTAGTTCTGTATATTTTCATTACTTAAATGCAATATTCCTTTAGGAATATGTTTTACTTGTAATACAGCTTTTTATTTATCTCAAAAAAGGAGCTTTAACTCAATAAATCTTCTTATTTTAGTTTTAATCCCCGAAAAAATGGTTAAGACATATTCTCTTCTAAATGATTAAAATCACATCTATTTTTTAACAAATAAATGTACATTTCTCTCAGTGTTTTTTTGGCTGGCATTCCCATCCAATCCATTCCACTTCATTCCGATCCATTCAGCCGGCGGTGGCTGTGGCGGCGGTCCCGGCTTGGTCCCGGTTCCGGACGCGGGCCCAAACGTTGCGGTGGCCAAATGACGCGCTGAAATGCGGGCCTACGCCCTACGAACACGCCCTCTTAACCCCCTGCTGCCCACTTAACCCACCCCGTGCCCGGACCGCAGCTATGCAAACGTTTCGGGATGCTAATGCGGCCAAAATAAATGATGGCATGAAGGCATCTTTGGCCATTTGCTAGCCGCCTTCATCTTTCATCGGTTCTTGCTGTTATTTTTTGTGTGTATTTTCCCCTGGTTTTCCCCCGGTTTTTCCCCCTGCTGCTGCCTGGCATTACTTTTAATTTTCGGCATCCGCATTTTATCTTCGGCGCCTGTAATTGTCGCACATCCTTTGTCTTCCCCCTTGCCCCTCGACGGCTAATTTGGAGCGGAATGGAAAACAATGGGATGCCAGTTTGCATTTTCCCATTTTTGCCGCCATTTAAAAATCGAAATTAATTTATTAAAAGCCGTCTCTGGGCGCCGCAAGCCCGCTCAGCCGTGAAGAGGAAATAACAGAGGAATTTCTTCAATAATTTAATAATTGGAGAGACCGAACTCCAAGTTCAATCTTAAGTGGGCTTTAATTGGGGCTTAAATATTAGAGAATTCTAAGCCTTTGTTGGTCTTATTCCTGGGGAGATATATTTTGTATTCCCAACGGAGAGTAAAAAGTGATAATCTGAACTACATATATAAATAAAAAAAAATTGTTTTACAAAAATTGTCACAAATAATTTTCATTATTGTTTACACGCAGAATAAAAAGAAAGGCATTTCCAGGATCTACATACATATACATATAGTACAATTCCCATGAGCGAGCAGTTAAGTTTCTAGTTTTTACATTAAATTATCAAAGGCAATTATCGAAAACCAATAACAAAGAAGGGGACATGAAAAAGCAATGGATAATCTTTACTCACTCTGTTGTTGGCTGCAGAAAGTCCAAACGGCGAATGCGCTTTTCTCGTCTCATCCTTGATGGAGTTTACAAATACACAGAAATATCGATGCAGGTATTGAGCACAAACAAAAAAATACAATGCACACTTGCACATTTTTCTCTTTGGGCTAAACTAAATCGAACAACCTGGGAGCAGATTTTTCCGGCTTTCACTCCGCATTTTCACAAGTTGATCCTGTTACGAACCCTCTGGAGAGCTGGGTTTTCACGGCGGGACGATTTTTCCGGCCGTTAAGTTAATTTCCCGATCGTTCCCATGGCAGCTGTGTAGATGAAATAGTGGTCCAAATAAAAATTTTAAATTATAAAAAAGTAAAAATTAGTTTAAAAAATTTGTATGTGAATAAATATGAAATAAAATTATTTAAAATATACTGTCATTTCAAGTTGCATTTATTTTAAATTAAAAACTTCAGTGTCTTAATAATATTTAAAAAAAAAAAACCCCATTAAGCAATTAAAATCAACAATTGAAAAGAATAAAACAAAAAGAGTTATTTGAAAATGTCTCTCATCAATTGGCACTGAAGGTCTAGAAATCAAATTCGACGACCAATCAGCTTCCTTCAGAGATTTAATCTTTCCTTTCGTAGTTTTTAGCACACTTATTGCCAAAGAAATAGGACAAAAGCGCGTGGCGAACGGAAATTGTGTATGAAATTCAAGTGGAACAATATTTTACAGAGAATTATGAAGAAATTCAAGCTGGAAAGTCGGAAGTGGGAATCGAACTCGCGGTCGCATTGCCTCAGCGCGCAGAACTTGCGGCTCAACAGACATTTTAACGCGCTGAACCACGCCCGCCCTCTGCGAGTACTGCTTCAATTCTTGAATACATACACTACCTTATCGACATAAAACTGTTACTGCTGCCCTGCTTGGCCTGCCTTAACATGTGCACTGCTTGTGAAGCTTGCCATAAACTTCATGTGGCCACATCTGTTAAAAACTGTGTCTTTCTTTGCCATAAATTGTCAGTAGAGTCACCTGTATGTCACTTTTGTTTTGTATAACACTTTCTGCCTGGCTTTTTTCTACCTGTACGTTTCTATATGTAAATTTAGTTTTGTATAACACTTTTTGCCTGTAAGTTTCCTGTAGAATAGTAAGTACTGTGACAAAAAATCAAAAGATGGCGCCAAAAGCATGGGTAAAATGTAAAATTCGGAAATTACGTTAAAGTTTAAAATTTAATTTAAAATTACAAAACAAAAAAACATTAAAAAATTAAAGAAAAAATTATAAAATTTAAAAACAAATGTTAAATTTGAATTTGAAGGCCAAATTTCTTTTTATCATTTCTGAAATTTTTTTAACGTCATTTATTTTCCTTTTCCAGTTTTTTGATTAAAAAAAAATTAATATAAATGGCAAAATCCATTTCGAAATATATTTTGAATTGAGTACATTTATTAAAAATATTACGTTTCGGTTTTTATACAGCTAAAATAAACTTAGGCGTATATATCTTTAAAATATTCGATTACCGACGATGCCACTGGCTTAGGTTCTAGTAAAAAAAAGGTTCTTACATTTTTGGTTTGGTTTCTGGGATGTTTTTGGGGTTCTTTCTTTTTGGGGCTTTTTCCCACTCAGATTTCCTCGCACTTTTTCGAGGCTCCTCCCCCGCCGCCACCAGCGCCACCGCCTCCACCTGCGCCTCCTCCCCCTGT
The DNA here is from genome assembly GCA_018151655.1 of Drosophila bocqueti. NCBI lineage: Eukaryota > Metazoa > Arthropoda > Insecta > Diptera > Drosophilidae > Drosophila > Drosophila bocqueti. Next base: position 1,297,069 of record JAECXF010000011.1, read on the forward strand.
GAGTTCCATCTTGATGTTGAGGTGAGGATGGGCTAGGGCCTGAGGGGGTAGGGGCACAGAGGGCGGGTTTAACTGGCTGTTGTTGTTGTTATTGTTGTTGTTGTGCTCCTCATGGAGCTTGAGCATATCACTGGGCATCACATGGGCCTGGGACTGGGCCTGCATCTGCTGGACCTGCACCTGAGCCTGAGCCTGAGCCTGAGCCTGGGCCTGAGCCTGGGCCTGGGCCTGGGCCTGGGCCTGGGCCTGGGCAAAGCTGCGCACCTGCAGGAAGAGGCCGCCGTTGTTGAGGAGGCGAGCCTGGTGCTCCTGCGCCTTGGCCCTCAGACAGGCAATGGAGTTGTTCCTGTTAATTAATTAATTATTTCATGAATATTTATTCGAAATTATTAAATTGATAAAGAAATGCAAATCAATTGAACCTAAAACCCACCTGAAAGCATCCGGATCGTGCTCCATGAGGGCTGCGGCCAGGTGATGCGTCACCTGCTGTTGCTGCTGCGACTGCTGATGCTGCTGGGCGGCTGCTGCGGCTGCTGCAGCCACTGCCGTGTTCATGATCAGGTGAAAGTCCTTGCTGGAGGCCGCTGCCCCGGCACCCGCTGCATTGGCAGCGTCCAACAAAGGATGATAGCTGGGCGGGGCCGGACCTCCTCCTCCATACAGATGCTGCTGCTGCTGTTGCTGTTGCTGCTGTTGCATCTGCAGTGACTGCTGCGGCGAGGGAGAGCTCAGCTCAATGTGGGGACTCCCCGAACTGCCCGAATTGGTGGTCACCCCCGTGGGCGTTGTGGTGGCTGTGGGTGGCGCCGAGGTCGAGGCCGAAGCAGAGGCCGAGGCCGAGGCGGAGGCTGAAGCGGAGGTGGTGCAGCTGCTGGGCGCCGGACTCACCACGTTCAGGGACTCGGTGGAGGAGCTGAGGGCCCGCGAGTGCGACAGAGATCGCGACAGATCCTCGGAATGGGCGGACTTGGAGCCCGCCGAGTCCTCGTGGTCGCTCACCCCCGAATCGTCCTTCAGCGCCGACTGCGCCTCGATCGACTTGCGGTGCATACCTAAGGAAGAGGGAGAAGAGAACGGATCAAAAGGTTGGGAAATTAGTAACGCTTAAGGGGGCATTTTCAAGATTCAAGGGGGAGAGTCAGAGGTCAACGGGGGGAGCTACTCAACAAAGGGCAGAGAAGCCTTCAAAAAATTCGAATTGAATTAATTGAGTTTTTGGCAAAGCTATGTATGTTTATTTATTACCTTAAATTTCTTTTTCACATTTTCTATTTTGTTTTTCCTTAATCTGTCAAATTCTTTTAGGCTCTTTAGATTCTATATTTTTTTTTTATATGAAAAACAATTTACTATAGTATAATTTTACATTAATTACAATCAAACTGAATATTTGTAAGACAAAATGACCACTTTGACACTTTAAATTGTTATACAAAGAGTTCAAGGTAATTTTTAAAATTATTGACCAGCTTAGTTTGCTTATATTGAAGAAATAAACTCTCCCTGAGTCTAAATGCAAACAAATGGGTTCGCATTATTAGGAGCAAGTCAATTATTAACTGCCAACTGGTGTCCAGGGATGATGACGATACCAGCACCGCTTCCACTTTCCCATCTCCCCTCTCCCCTCGCTGGTGTTAATCATATGCCGCGCCCCATCAATTGCCAACTAATTTGACATATCGACTTAATTAAAAACTGGCAGCTTAACTATGGCCAAGTCCCCGCTAAGCCACTTTCGGCCAGGGCTACTTGGGAATTCAATTGCGAGCGAAGCGAAATCCGCCAAGGAATGCGGGGCCAACAGGGCCACCAGGGCCGCCACCCCTTCAAGGCCACCGCACAATGGGAATAGATAAGCGATAAATGCCAAATAAAACGGGAATTCATTGGGAAGTCGCCTCACTTCCCTTTGCCACCCTGCCACCCTGCCACGTCCTTGTCGCGTGTGCATTTTGCATTTATTAAGCGATTATTAACAAATAAAGAAAGCCACCCTTGCGGCACTTGTTCCGTTAATCCGCAAAGTCATTCCCGGGAAATGTGCGCAACATATGACAGCCGGAAAAGCGGCGTTCGACATGCCCGCCAAATATGCTCACAATTTTTGTAGAGCAGCCCATCCCCCTGAGTAAAGGATACGGCTATCGTTTTATAATCCCCGAACCGCCGTCCTTTGTGTGGCTCAAAATTAAATTATACGCTCCTTGGAATGGGAGGTTTAGGGAAGGTTCTTTGTCGAGTACCAAAACTACTTCCTTTTGCGATATGGAAACTATACTTCAAAATAAGATTTCAATTATAAAGTAAGCTCAAGGAAATAGTCTTGGTAAATAAAAATTAAATTAGTTTAAAAATTTGTACTTATAAAAGCTCTCCTTGATTTTCTAATGCCTTGCCTTAAATGCATAGAAACTCTTCTTAATTCCCGAAAATATATATGTATATCTAGATAATATGCAGTGCATGGATGGTTCTACAGGGTCATAGTTTCGATAGAGTTCGATATGATTGTTGCATTTACATTTCTGCTCCATACCTAGTAGCCAGGGTGCCACCGCGTCGTTGTCCTTGGCCGACTTGAGGATCGTGTCTGGCAGGGGCAGGGAGTGCCGCACCATGGCCCCATAGAGGCCATACTCGGCCATTATGGTGCTGCCGCCCCAAACCTTCTCCGTTTTGCGCCACTTGGCCCGACGATTCTGGAACCACACCTGCAAGAGGGAATATTTTAGAATTAAAAATTAGTTTTGTGGTCCAAGAAAGAGAGAAAATTCCAGAAAGAAGCTGTGATTTTGGGAACAAAATAAATGAATTGAATTATTTTCAAAGGCAATATGGGGAAAATGCCACCTAGTAAAACCTTGCTCAAATGGAGTGCTATTGTAGCCGGCAGAAAAAGTTTAACTCCTAAAAGGCATTTTTAATACGGAAAACATCTTTTATTTCGTAGCGAGGGCGTTTTTTGCCTTTAGCTCCACATTTAAGAATACATCATCAAATAGTATTCCAACATTTTTACATTTTAATTTTGCTTCCTAAAGTTTGTTTACAAAAAAACAACTCGAAATACGTGGTAGTGTGACCACTTTCAGGCCTTTTCTTGAAACTATGTATTCGGCCACACTGGTTCTTGAGCGAAATAAGTAGCTTGCACATTTTTTAAAGCAAATTTATTTATTTACGGTGATACTAGGATTTAGGAGAAATCGCTCTTAAACTAATGGCATTTTTAACAATTAAGAAAAGGTTTTCAAAAATTTAAGGACCGGCAAACTAGTGTTCTTAACTGATTCGCTTTGATTAGTTGCTGTGATAGCTTCAGGGCGAATTGCACTTGTTTCGCCTTCGAATTCTCCTTAAAGTTTTTGGCAATAAATCTCCCATGTGTGCTTACAATTCCCAACTGGTTGTGACACACCTGCAATGTAGTTGGTTGCCCTCCCAGTCTTAGATTCGTATGTGCTAACACATTGAAACGGGGCTTGTGCGGGACTAGGTCATCCTTCTCGTTAATGTGATAGCACATACACAAAAAAATATGACAAATATTCCAAACCCTCGTTTGACGACTCCATTCTTGGGCGATTTTCTAAACTTGAGGCACTTTTTAGGTAAACATTTTGACGAGTGTACAAGCAATGTTGAAGGGAAACCCATTTGAAGTCCCCTCAAGTGCTCCTCCATATGGCAGCTGACCTCCTCTCGATGGCCATTGGCCATCAACCGAAGCCCTAATCCGTGGAAAATGGCATGCAAATTGCAAATTATTAAATAAGAAACCCATTCAAATTGAAAAAATGTAAATGGAATGTTTTTTAAATGCTAATACTTGGACCCCATAAACCTATCGGGCGAAGACATGGACATGGCACGCACGCGGGCTCAGAGCACAAGGGTGTCCCCAGAGAGGGGTTAAAAATGAGAAAACATTTGAAAAATTAATTGAAAATCAATTTAAAAGGTGGCTAAAAGTAGGTTGTAAAGTATGTAAATAGTTTATGTACTTAATAAATAATAAACAAGTTTTAAAAATATATTTAAAATGAGAATATAAATTTGAAGCAGCAAGATTTTTAAGTAGAGAGATACAGTGCTCCCCCTTGGACGCCCCTGGCTGCCACCCACACACATAATGGCAAATGATATACATATTCGCATATAAGTGACCAAATTAGATTATCTTCCGAGACATTAAACCGATTCTACGGCGGCAACGAGGATGATAATATGAAAACATTAAATGTTGATCACAAAAGGCAGCAGCCTGCATGGAGGACAACAACAACTGTCACAATAAAAGGATTTGCCACAAGCACACGGCCAAAAGGATTTGCAGAGCCACCCCCTCGAATCAGAAGCGGAGTCCCTCCTCCACTTTGGGTCCAACCACCCCGTGCACTGAGAAAGAAGTCATCATTTTTCTGGTCCATCAAATCGTTTAGTTCTGCTATTAGTCATGTGCGCGCACAAGGGGACACGGACAGGGACTGGGACAGGGACAGGACACCCAAGGCCCAGGCCAGGACACCAGCCGGGACAGACAGGCCGAGTGCCCGGCCAACTGAAGTGGCTGCTTCTCCGGCATTTGAATTCTATAGCATCCGAATTCTATAATAAAAAACCGAAATATGTAAAGCGGCTAAAGTTGAAAATCAGAGGGTTAAGCCGGGGGTTCACAGGGGCTGCCGTTGTGGCGACATTTTTGCCCAAATTCCTCACTCTCCCCCGGATATTGAGTCCCAGGCGGAGGAGCCTTGAGTCGCAACAAATCGTGCGCGGGTTAAGTGGGCAGCCACTGGGCGTGGCACTGGCGGGGGGAAAATCTGAAAATCTGAAAATATACGAAGATAAAGTGAGTTGGCTTTGGGCTGCTGCTGTCAGCCGGTCTTGGAATCGGCCAAGTCATAAATCTGGAAGCGCAGCTCGCATGAGAAATTGGCAGACCGAGATCCGAGGAAGGTATATATAGCACTATATATGCATATATTATTTAATATCTTGGCAAAAGGCAGCGAGGCAAAGCCACTCAGGGCTCGGCCCAGGAAATTTACAACTTGCTGGGTGAATTGTCGGATTTTTGGTTTTTGGCAAAGTGCCGCCAGTCTGGGTACAGTGCGTTTCGTTAATAATATCAAAAGAGATATTATATCTAATAGGTAATAGACGCTTCAAAGAAAGTCTCTCTCTTTCGAAAGTAAACCCATTATTTAGCATATAAGGCAGGGTTAATTACACTCAAGTTTTAATATATTTATCCCAGCCTCCCTACAGTTTTGTGGCGCACTGTCCTAGGTGTGACTCAGCGATTGCTCGGGCGTGGAAAACAAATACTGAATCCTGGCGGAGATGAGGTCCTGCCGAGCCCTGGTCTGGTCTGGCCCGAAATTACCCGCCACTGTTCCGCCTCGAGTGCTGCCAACTGATGTCAAATTAATTTGCACATCCCGCCAGGAGCCAGGGGCCAGGAGCCGCCTTGTAAGATGCACAAGGCAAGAGGCAAGAGGCTCCTGGCAAAGAGCAACTCCTCCTTCAGGCTGCAACCTGCTCTCATCCCGGCTGCAAAATCAAATTAATCCGGTTTGTTATTTCATCATGCAACGTCAACGTCACCATCATCAGCTGCAACAACAGACAAAAGGTGGCAACACACCGGCAACAGCAACATTTTGCAATAATAAATAGCAGCCCCAGCCCTGGCACACACACTGTGTGTAAACAATACACAGAGAGAGAGAGCGAGAGAGAGATGCCGGGAGCCTCTGCCAAAGGAGCGGAAAATTTCATTAACAAGGCACACAGGCAACAGCAACATTGCAACTGCACAGAGAGAAATTGTGGCTTAAGAATATAGCTCAATGTATTGGAAACTCAAGTTAAAATATTTTTATCAAATAATTTTAACACATCTTCAAACAATTATTACATTTATTTCAAAGTTTTTGTGGGGATTTGCCTAAGTCTCTTATGATAACAAGAATAACAAGAAAATATTGATACATTTAGTTAAATAATCTTTAGATTTAATGCTTTTAGTACTTTAGTCTTGAATATTTTATATTTATAAATAGGAAAGATGCTCTATTTAAGTCAATATTATATTGATATTGATTTTCATGATATTTTAATGGCGTAATACTTTTTCGGGGTAGTTTCACTAATTCTTATAGAAAAGCTAATAGATTGATTAATAAAAACATATCTAAAATACATATGTATGAACATATGATATTAATTCTTCCTGTATTATACCAAAGCCATATTATGGAAAAACTAGCTAAGTTTTCCTTATTGCTCTACAAAGTCCTATATATAGTTTAAAAATAACAAAAACTTATACTTTGCAAATATCAAAATCAATTAAATTTATATTATTTATTATTATTTGTTTATTTGTATACTGTATACCTAATTACAAATTAGGCTACAGGATAACAGCCAAAGAAGCTGTGGCTTTCGGCTGATTCAATTTATAATTTTTAACAATATATATAAACCATTGTCACCCTTTTTCGCCGAGTGCACGACAGCAACATCAACAGCAACGTCCGCTCAGCCAGCGCCGAAGGAGACCTCCAGCCGGCGGAGGGACGGTGCCGGACTGGGCCGGGCTCTGCTGCTGCCCTGATAATTTAATCAACTCTCATTGAATTATATCATTTTGCAATTTGGAGACCCCGGCAGAGGCAACATCAACATCCAGCTTCCAGCATCCCATCATCCAGAGATTGAATCGTCATTATGATACCAGAGAACAACCAGAGAACACACAGCAAATGGGGAGCCGGAAAAGCGGCTCCCAGGCTTTGGCCTGGGTCTGGGAAATTCGGTAGGGCTCCGTCCGCATTGAGTGCGGAAATCAAGGTGGGAAATGGCTTAAATTGCCAAAACGGAAGCTCGCTCCTAACCGAGTTCCGACATGGATCGGAAAATCCACTTTTCCCCCAATTTCCCACTGTTGAAGGTGGGAGCCTACACCTATATTTCGCCCTCGGTTGTCAATGACACGGGGCTTATTTGGTTAAAAATAAAAGAGATATGAAAGCCCAAGGCACTTGAGAATATATTTTACACATTTCATAGGTTTTTGGATGAATTTTAATTTAATTTTAATGTAGTTCTTCAAAAGAGGGACTTGTTGTAAAGAAATGGGTTCAAATTGTACCTAATTTTAAGCGAAAAATATTTATAATATTACTAAATTATACTAAAGACTTTTCCAAACTAAAATTCAAGACCAAAGAACGCCTAAGTTGATCTAAATTAAAAATAAAAATAGAATTTCCTCTAAAGTAATTCCATTTTCCGCCCAAATGTGAGTTTAACTCGATCCCAAGTTTCCCCTTAAACCATCCCTCCTTCGGCAGGGTTGGACAGGATAATGCCAACCACTTTAATATAGATAACAGCTCGGACAATCTGCCGCTAAATGATTACTTGACCATTCCCATTCCCATTCTCATTCCCCGATTTTCCCATTTCCCCGAATTCTCCATTTCAACTTCGATTCCAATACGCTGCGAATCACGACATCAATTTGCTGATTGAAAATTTATTATTATCCAGGATGCAGGCTGCAGGCTGCGCGGCAAGGGGTGACCAAGGATATTTATGGGCCGAGACCGAGACCGAGGAGATGCCAGGAAGGCCGAGGACAGCCAGAGGGAGTGGCCGGGCCACGCCCACTTGTCCAGTTTGGCGGAAAACGCATTTGATTTATCGAACCATCAACTTGCTGGCCAAACGAAATTGAGCGATGATGAGGTCAAGAGTGCTTGGGAAGGAGGGTATCTATAGGGATATTTTTACAAGAAGGTGTTGTCTGTAATTATATTTTAGGAAAATTAAAAAGGTGTTTTTCTAAGTATATTTTTTATAATATGTTTCTTTTTCACAAATTAGGAGCGTTCTTACTGCTAATTGAAATATCTGAAACCGTTTCTTCAATCTGGGAACACAGTACAGAAAGCAATAAACAACAAAAATTATTATTTATAATTTAATATGTAAAAATTAAAGAGTTACTTTCTTAATAAGTTTCAGTTTTTAAGAATTAGAAAGAGCTCTAACTTGGTATTAATTTATATAAAACCTTTTTTAGTATGGGAACCCAGTAAGGAATATACATCAATCTTTATAAAAATTAAATTTGAAAAAAGAATAATAAGGAGGGAAAATTAGAAAATAAATAATGTAATTCCTTAATTTTGTTTAATATCATTTAATATATTTTTATTTCATAATATGATATAAATATCTACCTGACAATTCGAATATCTGAAATACTTGTACGATCTGGGATCAGAAATAAAACTTCCTTGCAACAAATCTCTAATTGAGTCTGAAAATTGTTAAATTTAGGGACCTACTTTCGCCTATTTTCTTGACATTTTCCCGCTACTCTGCACAAATTTCCGATGAAACCCTTTGAAAGAGCATTAGCTTCTAGTATTTCCCACTCACTCGCCCACTTTGGGGATTGTGAAACCAATTTCCCGGGACCCAGGGCCAGGCTGGTCGCATAATTATAATATTGGTAACCAATCAAAGGTCCTCAATGGGCAAGGATTCGGGCGAGGCATTGCCGATATCTGCTCACTGGGGCTGCAAAATTGCGCAAATTGCATATGCGGCGGGTCCCTTTCAGGTGACATGTGTGCACCTGTGTGCACCTTGCTCTCCCCTGCACTCGATTGCAGTTGCAGGGGGGATGGCAGGATTGCAGGATTGCAGGACTGAGGCATGAAGGGATTGAGGGATTTGCTGGCCGGCTTTCCGGCGGCGGCATGCGGCCTTTATTGGTTTACTTCATCAACTCGAACGACCGGGTGGTTGGGTGGCCAGGGTGGATCCTTTGGCAGGAGTGAAGCGAGTTCGAGTCAGTCGAGGCGTGTGGAAATTTCATAACGACAGTCTCCGTCCCCCCAACCGCTTATTTTATATGCAATACTCAATTGACATTCGCGGAATGCGCTTTTTTTTGCCAACTTCCCTGAGAGGGCATCGCACTTGCCACAAGGAGTTGGGCACTCACAGGATAATACATATGTATATCTAATACACAAAATATCTAGTTCATGAAAATCTATTAAAGGTTGCCCAAGTCTCGACTTGTATTTTATTTATTATTAAATTTTTAAAATCCACCCAAAGGGTATTCAGGGCCTCGTCTGCATACTCGCGATTTTTCCGCCAATATCTTCACCCTTTTCAGCCATTTTTCTTTCCATTTTCCCCCGCTGGAACTTCAATAACCAACTTTCATATCTCCCTTTTGTTCCTTTCACCACCCAACAGGGGGGTTTTGTGGAGCTTTTCAGCTTTTCTGAACGGATTAAAAATGTAAATACAAAATGGGGTTTTGTGTGTGTTTTCGAGTATTAATTTACGCAAACGGAACTAAAGGCTTGACTTTGGAGTCGTTGTCGGAGTCGGAGTCGAAGGGGGTGGAATCCGACGAGTCATATTAATGACCTTTACTTGACATTGAGTCCGCAGTGCAATTGCCATTGCCGTTGAACTATTAATTACGCCCAAACGATGTTTTAAATGCCTCGTGATTAATGAGCCGATTTTCTAATTACGTTCGTTCGAGCCCCGAGGGGAGGCGGCGGTTCTGAGACTGGAAACAATTACGGAACATTTAGTGGGTGCATTAAGTTATCCGAGCAGTTGTATCACCCGATAACTGCGCCACAATTGCCGTACCCTTACAGCACGGTAATTGCTATCGATTAAAATCGAATATGCAGGCTTTACGCTTGATTTTCTAATTAAATCAGAGTTGTAGTACGGATATTAATAAGTGTTCAACGAAACCAAAGAAGAGGAAGATCTCTTAATAGTGTGTCCTTAAAAATGTGTGCCGATCTACAGATTAATCGGATAAGCTAACGATAAGCTCTCTTGCATACAGGATTAAGGAAAAATCCCTCTTAAACAAAGATAAGTTTCTTCAATTAAGAAAAGGTTTTTAAATATAAAGTTAAATTTAAGGCCCGGCAAAGTTGTTTTTTTTTCTGATTTGATTTGTTTAGTTGCTTTCATAACTTTAGGTCGAATTGCATTTGTTTTGATTGTTACGATTCCCAACTGGTTGTGACACACCTGTAATGTAGTGGGTTGCCCTCCTAGTCCAAGATTCGTATGTGCTAGCACATACAAATGGAACGTTTGAAATCCATGACCTAGCCCCCCGCAGGTGATTCAGTTGGCACAGGAGCTGGGTCATCTGCGGGAACTAGATCCTGGTTTCAGTAGTTCCATTTTCATGTGCTAGCACATACAAATAATAAATATAAACAAATATTTTAAACTGTTTCGAAATTGTTAATATTTTTAGAGACAGTGCAGGGTTGGTATTACTCTAACTGCCTTGAGAAAAGTCCTTTAGTTGATCTACCAAGAGTCCAATTGATCTGAATAATGGTATACAAATTCAAAAACATTTAATACCTTAGTTTCCGGCGAAATAAATACAACTTTTCAAGCTATGCCAGAGATACGGCCTCGTAAATCACACCCAAAAAACGAATCTCATCCAAGGACTTTGCTATAAAATGTGCGGCCGCAAGCGAACGTCGTTTCGGGTGGTTTCCCAGTTGAGTAGTTATCCTTGTGATCATCGTCGTCATCAGCAAATTGGCAAGTGGCAAGTGGCAAGTGGCCGTAGAGCGCGCGTGTCCTCGCAGCAGGTTGTCTGTGAGAACTGTTGCAATTTGTTTGTTTTCGTTTTTCGTCTTCGTTCCTCGCTTTCCGTTCCCACTTTCACAAAGGGGTTTTCCCTCTCCCCGAATGGGGGTGGAAAAACCCTCCGCTCGTTTGTTTATGATTAACGCGCGCTAATTTCATTCATTTCGCACTCAATGGCCGGGGATCTCGGTCTCTGGACTCTCGGCATCTCTGGGGATTCCACATGGGATTTACCCCGAGCGCAAGCGTTGCCTGGGAGATCGGGTCACACGACCGCAGGACCATTAGCAGGACTAACCAAGGTCCTGCGGTCCTGCGGTCGACTGACGAAAGTCGACTTGGCGGCAAGGTGTCGGAATACAAATCCCCTACCAACGGCGGCGGCCCGAAAAATGATTCGATCATCGCCTCTGCGCGAGTTGGGCGGGGGAAACTAATAATCTTATTAGAATTAACGATGGAATTTCCAATTTGCGGCGACAGGCGGCTCCCAGTTCCCAGTTGCCAGTTCTCGCCAGCGATTTAATGTTAATAAGGCCCGCGTTCCTCGAGTTCCCGGGACTCGGCTACGCAAAATAGGAATTCCTCGCCGGACGTGCTCGAATGCCGGGCTGCCCTGACACAGATTACGAGTGGGTTAGTTTTGCTCTGGCTTTTCCATTGCGGAGAGCAGGCGAGAGCAGAGGCAGAGGGTGCCCCTGGGGGAGCGGAGCCCTTGGGCGATTTGGTTGAGTGCGAAAACGGTTCCGAAATACCAAAACAATGAAGCCAAGGGTTCACAAATCAGGAATGTATTTGGGTAAAGAAAGCGCACTGCAAGCAACGTAAGCTATCGATAATAAAGCAGAGCTTCCAAGGTTTTTCCGTCTGCAAGTTTTTGATATATAAGATATTTTTTAAATCTAAAATAGAGAATACATTACTATATTTAAGTACTTTATTTTAACTTTATTTTAAACTTATGGTTCACAAAGAACACTGTACAAATAGTAAGTTATCAATAATATAGAGCCACTATTGAGGCTTTCACATCTAAAACTTTTCTTATTCATATTTTGTACTACATTTTCAATTTTTAAATTAAAAGAGATGCAGAGAATATTTTGTGTATTCAACTAGTTGCATTTAAAATCAAGGCCTACACACACATGCTGCAAACAATGTAGTTTATTGATAATAAAACGCCGCTATCAAGGCTTCTCCATATGCAATTTTTCGATAAATTGGTTGGCATGGTTTTAAATTTAATTTGAATGGAAAAAGAGTACTTTATTCCACAGATTGTTGTTACTAACTAGCTATTGTAACAAGAAAAGGAAGTTAGCAACCCCTCCCCTGACTTAATAGAGAGAGGCTAAGACCTAGACTCAGTCTTCAAAATTACCCCTATATTTGGCAGTAAAAACTGTTTTCTATACGAAGCCATATCCCAAGTGGACTGGGCAATAAAGTCGGTGCATAATGCGAAACAATTTCGAATGGCTCTCGTCTTTGTGCGCCTGTCTCCATTCACAGCGGATTAAATTTTTGAACAATTTGTTGTACAAGTGGGACAATGGGCCGATGCTCAATCATCGCCATGATTGTCGCCGTGATTGTGCTCTCGCGATTGTCATTATCGCTGCGTTCGATGGCCGATTGACCCAACAATCGAAGACGCATCTGCAGGTGCCTGGCGATGACAGCAGGCGGCGTACCTTGTTGTTGCCGTTGTCATCATCATTTTCATTAATGGTAAACCAATCATTTTTCAATTATATTCGCCGCTGGATACAAATTGTCTGATTTGCGTGTGCCAAACCCAAACTGAGCCCAGCCAAGTCGAGCCGAGAGCTGAGAGCTAAGAGCCGAGGTGAAGAGACCCGAGCTCGGGCAGGCGCCATGTCACGCCTACCTGACACCACCTGACACACACTCACTAACCGCTATGGCAGTAACCACCGCAAAGGTGGTGCAAAGGCATCTCCAGCTCGTCCTTCAACGAGTGGATTCTCTGATTTTTCATCTTAATAGAGCTTTTAAGATATATTTTAAGAGAGGGATCTTGGCAGATCTTTAAATTTTGAAAAGTGTAATTGAAGTCATATTAATTATGAATTATTAAATATACATATATAGTTCCTAGTTGTTACGGATACTTTTACCCCTCTTTTAATAAAGAGATCTTTAAAAAATATTTATTAGAGCCTTAATAATAATTAAAGCTGTTGCAGGGCATGTCCCTGTTCGGCTTTGCCCCGTCCTTCCACTAGATATATTTTTTATATATTTATTTTGCATTGCTGTCGCTGCCTGTTTGGGTTTTGCGAGGCGACACAAACCAATTGAAGTGTCAGCCGCAGAAGAGGGCGCCGCGTGGCGCCACGCCACGCCCCTCCTCCGCATTTCTGTCGAATTGCAACAGTTCAGTTCGGTTGATAAAGTGCACAACTTCTGCGGGTTAAGTCGGTACAAATTGTCTGGATCATGCTGCGAGGCCCCAAGCCGGGGTCCATTATGCGACCATAATTCGCTGACAATTCCTCAATTACGGCAGGTGGGAAGAGCGCTGAACGGAGCGGAGAACGGAGAGCGAAGAGTCCACCCCCGAGGCCCTCACAAATCCAACCACTCAACAATGAATGTTTCTAATCTATAAAATTAATTTTCTCGAAATCCTTGTTGCGGGCAATCCCTCGGGGGAGCCAGGAAGGAGGAGGCTCGAATTGTAAAATTGTTTAACTTGCCTCGGAGGGCGGCACTTGTTGTTGCAAATTAGCGTGAAACGCGATTTATAATGTCAATTGTTCGGTTTCGTTTTCATTGAAAAACTCTGTAAAATCCGAGAGATGAAAGTGTGGATTAGTGGGTCGCAAATTGGAAATGGGAAATTGTGAATGAAACAAGGACAGGGTTCAGCTAACATCAATCAATGGCAGTCAGAGGCAGAGAGTCCAGTGTCCGGAGTCCTGAGGAGTGACCATCAATCAAGGAGCCAGTCCAGGGTCCCTGAAAACTATTTGCCATTTGCCCTAATTGCTTGAGGCCTGCGCCTAATTGCTTGAGGCCTGCGCCTAATTTTCCTGGCCAGGTAGAAGCAACCCTTTAGCTTGTTTTCGAAGGGTTAGCGCCTTCCGCATTTACCCCTTTTGGTCTCCTTTTTTAGGACAAACAATGAAAGTGTCAAAACTTCGCTTTGCTTTTTTAACAAATGGACAAACGTCGTTGGCAGGAAGGAAGCAAATTAGTTGGCCTTCGTCCCAGTTTCAGGGTTTGTCTCTGACTTTAATCGCATGAAACAGCAGAAAATTATAGTTTGTGAATTTGGGTTGAGCTAGCCCCAAACCATAAACTATACATTTTACAACTTTAGGTTTTAAAAACATATTTTTGATTTAAAGACACGGCTTTTTGATTGTTTGCCAGAGAAAATTTAATGTTACAATGCGTTTGCAATATATTGTTTGTTTTACGTTTATATGGATTAAATATAACAAATTATTTTTAAGCCTAAACCTTTAAGCAAGACTCCTTTTATTATATGTACATAGGAATAATTAACATTTTTGTAGTAGTCCAAATTTTTAAGTAATATTTGACAGAAGCCATTCATTTTTTAGTTTAATTATTTTATTTCATATTTCTTTTATAAGACTAATCCTAAATATTTCTTATACTCCCTCTATATATATTTTCATTAGTTTATATTTGTTTCTTAACCTAAACCTGCAAGAAATCTTCCCCAGACTTCTTTTTTATAGATATATTAATTATTTAATATTCTTTAAGTTTTAGATTGCCTTTCTTATAATGCGTATTAATTATTTTGTATTATTTCCTAATAAGCCGGAGCCTTTAATAACAGTTTCCCAGACTCCTTTTACTATATGTATTACCTTACCTTAAGAATATGGTTATGAAACATTTCCCAGACCCCTTTTATTAAATGTATTAATTGTTTAATATTTATTAAAAGCCTTAACCATTAAGAAATACTTTCCCGACTCCTTTTATTATATGTTCTAGTTAGTTAATATTTTCTTATAATCCCAAACCTTTGGGAAATATTTCCGATACTTCTCTTATTATATGTATTAATTATTTAATATTTTGTTGTAAACCTAAGCCCTTCAGAAATATTTCCCAGACTCTTTTTGTTGCAGGCACACCCTTGACTTGTTCGGTTTTCGGGCTCTCTCAAGTGGCTCATCGGGTTGAAAATTAAGTATAACTCATTATCGCAATCAAGAAATCCTTTTTCAACAGCAGCAACAACATTATTGTTTGCTTTGCCAGATGAAATCGGATTTGTTGTTGCATGCAGCAGTCGCAGTCGCAGCAGCAGCAGCAGCAGTCGCAGCAGCCTGTTGCACACCAATTTTCTACTCAAAACTTATGACAGCCAATTCGAGAGAACGAACGAAAATTATACAGACACTCGATGGCAGGGTCGCGTCGGGGGTGCATGACTCTACAGTTTCTGGATATACTTGTATACATATATATATATATTTATATATATTTTATATGGAAGCATATGGCACATATGTACATATACATATATATGTGCAGCAGCGTCGTCTTCATCCTCGTGCTGCGGCGGGGCTCGTTGAAATCAACATCAAACCTTTAATTTGATGATTCTGCAAATAATTCGGACTCGGAGTCAGAGTTGGATTTGGACTCGGAGTCGTTGACGTTTTTTTAACCCCTCGCAGGGCGCAGACTTTGTCTGTTGACTTTTCCGCGCAGCCGAGGCGTGAAAATATAATAACACCTTTTTAATTATATTTCCCAGAGCCCCCGAGCACTGCATTGTTCGCGGGCAGAGAACAAAAAATCGAAATAATAATAAATAATCTCTAGAAGAATAAAAGCGAACAAAAAGTGAAAGGCTTTTGGTGCAAAATTAACCGACATTTTGGCATAGTTTTGCGGAATTAGACTGATCACCGTCGCCATTAGTGTGGCCAGGCCTCGTGACTCAATTTACGCCGCTCCGCCTGAACGCACCTCCGCCGCCGCCGCCTTTCGGGTTGAATGCACTGCCGAGTGGCCGCAGTTCGCCTATGGATCTGCCATCGTCAATGGCTATTTAGCTATTCATAGTTGGGTTGTGTGTAATTGCGATATGTACGCCTCCGCTGGTATTTATTTACGTCTTTTTATATTTTTCGTATTTTTTTCTAGAGTAATGACACTGCGAATTTCGGCAGGCTTTCGCCTAATTTGTATCTGATGAGATGTGATCTAATTTGTTGTCGTTTAAGGCTTGACTTATATTAGTTAATGTTTTTTTTTTAGTTCCTTAGAATAAATTTAATTTACAAGGCCTCTGAAATGCCGAAATTATATTATTTAATAATTGTCTTATGTATTTATATATTTTCTCCAACATTTTAGTATATTTAATACATTTTCTCAAGACCCTTTAAAACCAATCTCGTGACCACTGACTCAACTCATACCCAAACACCTTTTACTCACACCTTTTGAGTCACAGAAATATTTAATTGAAAGCAAATTGATGTGAAATACATATAAAATCAAACCCGGTTGGGGGATAATTGAAACACTTTTCCGCATTAAAACCCAATCAAAACTTGTCTGGCAATTATCTCCAAGCAGTTGGTCGCGATCCAAAAAGCCAAGGAAAAGGGCAATCTGCTGGAGCTCTCTCGATCCCCGATCGCTCCGATTGAATGAGGCCTATTATCGGGTTTTGAAAGGCATAATTATCGCATGACAATCCAAACGGAATGTGTTATACTCGCATTTGTATTTACTCAATAAACATTATCGTCGATCGGCCCCAGATTGGGCAACCCAGTCCCGGCAAATCCCAGTTGCTCACAGTCCAATTTCCAGCTCCCACACACCGAACTTGTTACAATGCACAGCAATAAATATAAATAAAATATGGGGGAATATATTTCTGAGAGCTAGAAAATAATTTAGTAGATATTTTAATATTTAAAATAATAGTTAACAAGGATATATATTTTATAAGCAAATATGAAACATTATGTAAGCAATATTTAAATATTTATATTCATAAAAATTTATTTGAGATATGTTAATGTGTAAATACTATATAAACAAATGTATAAGAACGAAATTTTATAAGCAAAGAAGCCTTTTTTTATTTTTCTTTAATAAGATTATAAAAAAAATAAATATTTTTCTCGGTTTATCCCAATTGGACTCATCGAAAAATAGAGAGAGATTGTGAGAAACAGAGTGTTTGTACACTGGAAAATTAGTCATTCTTTGAGTTTCCTGTTTGGATAGGGTTTAGATGGGAGCATCATCCACAGGCCACTTTCACATTCAGCCAGCTGACTTTAAACTGGCTTCAAAATTATTCCAATTACACAGCCTTTAATTTGTGGACAATTTTCTTAGTTTAGGGAATACAATTACAACGAAATAAGGCTTGACTCAATGGAGAAGTAATATGAGTTAAAGGATTTCCTAAATAGAGAAGGTTTCTTGAAAGTTAATGTTAGTGCATTGAAATTTAGTAGATATAGACTTAAAATAATAATAATATTATAAATATATAAATATGTATATATATATATATTCATATATTATAAATAAGCTACATTAAAAATAATATTAAGGCATTATAATTCAATAATTAATAATTAAGGCTCTAATTTGCACATAAATATTTTTCAAAAGTTACTATTATGCTATTTTATATTATAAACATAAATAATATAATAAATAAATAATATTTTATTAAAAGTTTATAGTGTTTCGTGGGATAATTTTTTATTTCGTACTTATTTACTTAGGTATTTTTTTCAATAATTCTAACAACGCAAATAATATATCTCTAGAGTCAGCAAACTACACTTTGAATATTTAATCCTCAGGGGTAATTATTTAGGACCCAACTCAGATTATAATTGGCATTTCCCCCCAACCTTTCCATTTTCCACTTTCCTCTGCCTCTTTTTTGGGAGCGTCGAGTGCCTAACAAGCTACTTTCCCACTTGAAGACACGTACGGAAAGTAAAAAACTTGGGAAGCCCGAAATCAAGGCCTCCGGAATTCTCGGATGAGCACTAATAAGTTCGATGATACAAGTATTTCCTTTCCAATGGCTGAACTGGCGACTGGCGACTGGCGAGTGCGTGCTGGATGAATCATTACCATTATGCCACTGCGAGGGGGGAAAAGCCAAGGCCCCGGGGAAACGCGGCCGAGGTCACGTTTTCGCACCGTGGGTGGTGGCCGGGAGTTCCACTCGAAATAAACAGCAAACAAAACGCGGCAAATTAATAACAGTAAAGGACGAAGGCCAGGACCAACAGCAACAGTAACCCCTCACACCGCCCCAGAAAAATAGGAAAATAGAAAAAAAAAAACTAAGTGTAATTGCGACAATGTGGCTGCACTTACACGTGTCATCGCAGCAGATCCTGACCATCCTTCCATCCTGCCAGCCTGCCTGCAAATCCTTCCCCGAAAACTTGTTACGCACTTGCTGTCCTTCCTCTGGCCTTCATCCCCCGGAAATGCTCTCGTTCCCAACCCTCCCGGGGGATTTGCTTTCGGTTGGGAACGGGGAACTGGTACAGGGACCACTGTCTAAAGGACTCTCGGACAAACCACAGTGGCACATTGTTGCCATTGACTTTGGGCTAACGGAAGGGGAAGGGGATATATCCGCCCTGCACACATTAATATACATTGGAAACCCTATATTCAGCGGGGATTATGCGCCGCACAAGGTCTTTGCTTCAATTGTTTGTTGTGGAAATTAGTAGTAATTGATTGTTATCTGCCAAAGAGATCTGGTAAATATTTGTTGAATTATGAAGTTGATTTAAGCAGTTGAAAAAGCATTGCAGGGGCTTCTGATGAATATAATTGTTAGGCTACGTATAAGTACTATTAAATATTATTCTAAATGCGGCAAGGATTGATTTTATAATTTTTAATTACTAGTTAACGTAAATAAATTAATAAGCTAAGCTTATAATAAAAGCAAAAGTCTGGCAGGAACTAAGGAACTATTTAAAATTATATAAAAAGTATAAAGATTCTCTTGAGTAAGTGGTCAAAATGTTTATATTCGTTTATATAGATATTTGCAAACCTATATATTAAATATTTCATTCTAAGTGGTTTGTTTACATAAAAATATGATATCTCTTACTAAGAAGTGATTAAATACCCCTAAAGTGTTAATTTGAAATATTTTTCCATGATAAATATCATCTGTATGATCTTCTACTTGATTTTTTCTTTAAAATTCATTAGTTTCATATATTAAAAATCCATTTAATATTTTTTTCCATAAAAAATATCACAAATTTCAGCTTCTCCTTGGCATTCCCTTAACTCCCTAATCGCTGGGGTCACTCTCTGATTTTTTGTACTCCCCTCCCAGCGATTGGTAGTAGCTCGCCACCCACTTGCTGTTCGCGTTTCCGTTGCATTTTCCTGGAAACCTCAAGTGTGGAAAATTAAAAACCACTCATCCAGCGCCCCCTCCTGGTCCCCCAAAAAAAAACCAGAGAAAATGAAACAAGTAAAAACCGGCGGGCAGAAGAAATGCCACACTCAGTCGGGGTTGACATGAGCCCGAAGGTAACACAATACTCCAGGCAGCAACTACTTAAAATGCAATTATATGCATTATTATTCGGCTGCTGGGCGAGTATTCTTATTTTTGTACACGAATACGCGGAACCAGAGGGAAATATGGAGGACGACGAGTATTTAAATGCCCACCTCAGCTACTAATTATTACCAGGAAAAACTCTTGAAATTGACGTTTCATTTTGTGAGGCGGCGGCCGCGGAGGGGCATGTCAACACCACGACCAACGACGGACGACGGACGACGGTGGGGTTAAGGTCTGTTTTCACTCAAGAAATCCAGAAAGAAATCCAGCATCCAGCATCGTGATTATGCACATCGAACCGAAAAGTCTTCGGCAACAGATTAAGGCACTCCAGAAATTATGAAAAAATAATATTTTTCTTAGAACTGATACCATTTTAAACGAATTGGTACTCGGCGCAGAGTCAACAAAATGAAGAAGTTTCACGATCAGCGCCTGAGAAAAAATGAGGCGAGAATCCCTGCCGAAGACTGTAAACTGTAGACTGTAGACTGCAGAGAGTGAAGAATGAAGAACGAAGAATGGGGCATAAAGACTGGAGAATGGGGCAGGCGGGGGTTAACCGCAAGCTGAGGTAGGTTGCCAGTGCTGTCGAGTCAAGTTTCTAAATTTTCGTAGACTTTAAAAATATATAAACCAAAATGTTTAATTTATACAAATATATTGAAGGTATTAAAAGGATGTATATATTTTGTTTATAATTTTCTATTATATAGACATAAAGAAGAATAAATATGTGAAGCAGTTTTCAGGTCATGCCTTACACTTATTTTTCAAGCGGCTTAAAACGCATTAAGGCTTTTCATTAAATTCTTTACTAAATAGTTTTCTTAATTTTTAAATAATATACCTAATATATTTAGTTAGCTAATTTACAAGCTATGCTTCAGTCTTCTTTTAAATCTACTCAAAGGTTACAAAAACCCACCCTTCATCACTAATTTATAAAATTCTAGGCTATAATACCTAATATTATTGCTATGAAGAAAAACAATTTGTTTCTTGGCTATTTTCAGCTTTTTTTTATGAGCAACACTGACACACACGATCGCCGGCGATGCAGACGGCATTGCGTCAAGTGGCAGCATCGGCCCGTCGACCTGTCTGCCGCAAGTCTGCCGTTGTGGCCCTGTGCTGGCCGCCTTTTCTTCGGGCCCCGGCCGGGTTCCCAGGCCAGCCAACTGCCAATCGGACTGCAGCTACTCCAGCTCCACGAGCTGCTCCAATGACGCGGCCACATTCCCTCGATCCGATCGGATCGAGCCCCGGCAAGCCTGCTATTTCCATCGAGGCATTGTTCACTTGGACGCGTCGGCACTCGAGTAAATTAGTTTCGTAGAACTTCCAAAGACGGCCCACACCGAGCCGTGCACTGAGAGAGAATTTGGGGTCTGAGTGGGATAATAAAATCCATTGAAAAAAATATATAATGAAGATGAAGAGAGCTAAATATTCCATATAAATTGATTCAAGTTGTGAGAAAAGCATGTCTCAAAGCATATCAACCTTTGATTAATTTATTTATATTTTTGGAGGTTAGTTTAGTTATTAATTAACACATGAAATGTTATAATTTCTATATATAATAGATATTTGAATAAAATATAAATAAAATTATGATCCTGTTAATGGTTGTATTGAATGTTTGTCTTAAAAAAGAAAAGATAATTGTATTTACAGTAAAAGGACTTGCTGGAAGACTACGCTTAGGTTTAGCCCTGAATTTCTGTCTGGATTTCTATATCCTTTCATCTCTTAGTTCCTTTATCGGAATCCCAAAACATATATATGTATGTACCCAAAAAAAAAAAATATATAAACAACTCAAGGACCTCTTCGAAGTCAACTCGAAAAAGCGAATGAATAATTTTCGTTCTGAAATTTAGTGAGGGGTTGCAAATTTATTCACACAAAAACACACACACACAGAGAGAGGTGTAATTACCCGGGCACAGAATACACTCACACACACACACACACTCACTAATACCCAGGCAAACACTCATTCATTCATTCACTCACACTCACACAAGCGAAAATTGGCAGCACAAAAAGTTCACCTCAAGTTCTCTCGTGTCTCGAAAAGTTGGGCGGCGGCAAAAGAGGTGATAGAGGGGCGGTGCTGCGGAGTGGGGGCGTGGCAGTGACGGCAGAGACTGCTACTGGCATGGAAAATTAACAATTTTTCAATTAAAATCAATACGGAGTGTGTACTTGTATGTAGTCGTAGTTGCCTTTGCCGCACACCAAAAAAGCAAGTTTTAAAGGGGGTTTTTCGAGGGGGTTTTCTGAGGGGGTTTTGGGTAGGATTTTGTGAGGTTTTTTGGGGGATTTTCAAGGAGATTGCAAGGTGGGAGGGGGTGTTAGCAGTGGGTCTGGAAAAGCGGGTGTGGTTGCGTCTGTCAGGGTAATCTGCATATGTGTGCGAGTGTTTCTCTCGCAAGAAAATAGCTTAAGTGCCTGAAAATATGCAACGCATTCGACGAGCGAACTTTGATAGTCTGTGTGCGTGTGTGTGGGTGTGTTTGTTTTCTTGTTTATGTGTGCGTGGGTGTGTCAGTGTGTGTGTGTTGTTAGTTTTTGGGGCGCCGTTGTTGTCAGTAAAAAAAAACACACACAAAAATCCCAAAATTTCTAAAGCTGGCAAATAGTGCCGTTATTTTGAATGACACCAGGACACTCAAAAAAAAATTTGTTTTTGTGTAATAACGGTGAAGAATAAGAATAAATAAAAATATGACATTAAAAAAGGTTATTTTCATTAAATATTTAAGGCTAAAATGAAGCCTATGATAAAAATATTTATGGTTTTGTTGAAGACATTTTATTATTTGTTACAAAAAATAATATAAATATTAATTAAATTTATACATAACATAAAATAAATAAAAATTATTCATAAAATATAATAAATGTTTATTAATATACACTTAAATCATTACATTACTTATTTAAGTAATTCAAATCTAAATTTTTAATTTACTTGCTTTTCAACATTTTGAACTTCTTTACCAAACCAAACCGCCCTTAAGTAATCAATTGTTTAAGCCATATATGCCTTATGCCTGATAAAAATGAATACTTTGTATTGTTATTTTAAGTAAGTAAGTTGTATTAAAATGTTTAATATATTTTTTATATATTGATTTCTGCCTGGCAGTGCATTGATTGCGTCGAGTATTGGTTGGGTCGTGGCTCCTCTTGAGCTTGTGCATCGTTTTGCGGTTGTTGTCGGTCCTTCCGAGTATTTTGTGGCCGTCTAACTGTTGAGTCCTTGCCGCACACCCACACACACTCGCACACACGCACACACGCACACCCCGAGCAGCAGAAGAGAGGGGGGCGAGGGTGGTGACAAGGATAGACTCCATTTGTGGGCACCGCAAACAACGTTAAATGCAAATTTACGCTAGTGCCAGGACTCTCCCACTCTCTCTCTCAGCACCCTTTCCCCAAAGGATTTTCCCAAACCCAACCCCCTCCCCACACCCCCTTTTGGATTTCCCCAAACTGAGCACACAAAATGGCCGTACTTTGGCGCCATTGCTTCACTTCAGTTGTCCTTCGCCGGGGCGCTCCTTGTTGTCCTTGTTGCTGCTGCTGCTGCTGTTGCTGTTGTTGCTGCTGCCGTTGTCCTTGTTGACTATTGCCGTTATTGCCCGAGTTGAACAGAGACGGCAAACGCAGTAGTGGCCAGAATTGAAGTGTTAGTAGTAATGCTACTAATTGGACTCGCTTTTAGCAACGCAACGCAACGCAACGCCCCGTGTGCCCCCAAGCAGACCCACAAAGCTCCTTCGCAAGTGCTCTCTATCTACACATATACATATCCATAAATATATACACATACATATATATATATATACATATATTTATACATATATAGCATGTGTCTATATGTCCATGTCCTGTAATTGGAAAATTTTACACACTCGAAATTCAATTTCAACTGCAGAATGCAGAATGCAAAATGCGAATGCCGAGTGCCGAATGCGGAGTGCCGAATGGCAGTTGAATCGTAAGTGGGTGTATGTATGGCAGCAGTGGTGGGTTAAGGCCCAGCTCAGTGGGTTAATTGCACGACTGCCAATATATACAAATACATACCTATATATTTTAATTAGCACAGATTATGGCTAGAAATGTGAATTTAAGTGCATTGAAACTATTATTAGGGTTGTGAATTAAGTTTAATAATTTTTTAAAGCTTTAAGTCTAATAAAGCAAAGTTAATTAGGACAAAATTAAGCATTACATAAATTTAAATAATTAAATACATGATATTTTCAAAGTTATCAAATATTTAAGCAACTAAATACCCACTTAATATGGTTTTTTTACCTTACATTAAATAGTACATATCATTTTATTTACTTAACTTGAAATCTATATCAAAAATCATAAGAAAACAATTTATTTATCTTTAAAACGAGGTCTCATATCAACCAAAAGAATATTATTTAGGTGAACATATTTCTAGAAATCACCAGTAAATGTGATAAAGTCCTTTCCTGCTGCCTGCAAACATATATGCACGATTAAGTGCCCGGATCCTTGAGGAGAGCCTGCCATTAGCATGCGAGGAGAGCCCCGCTAAAACCGATTTCGACGACCCAGAGCCACCGAGAGAGAGAGTGGGTACCGAAAAAAAGGCAAAAAAAGGCAAATTCGCGAAGAAATCGCGCCATAATTATACAGTTTTTCCCCCTTTTTTTTTTGCTAATCAAACACAGACACACACAGGATACAGGACACAGGGGCTTTGCCTTTTAAGGGTGGCAATTTGGCTGAAGTTCACTCGACACACACCAACACACAGAGCGATTGAGCTGGCTGCCTCTCGCTCTGCCTCCCACGGAGGACGAACTTAGAACAATAACGGCCATTAAAATGCTTAATTATAAATTCGCAAACGTTGCTGAAATTTTCTACGTTTTTTTCCTCGCACCCCCTAGCTCTCTCCCTCTCACTCTCTTGTTTCTATGTCGCTATTGCCATCTCCCTTGCCCAGCAGGAAAGCTGAACGTTAAATGATTTTCGCATTTTGCGTTGTTCGCAGTCCTGAAACACTTTAATCCATGCTTATGTGACACTCTTTTAGTTATTTAAATTCAATAATTAATTGATTATTTATTGGATAATAATATTTATAATTTATGAATTAATTATTATTATCAATACTAGAATCGTAATAAGGTGGAATATAAGGAGAGCAAGGAAAAACACACCTAATTTGTTGTCTTATACTCTCTAAGCAAATTGGACGCTCTATTATAGATGTCTTTGCTAATTTTTCTCAACTTCCTTTTACATATTCCACTTTTAATTCTTTTTTCTAATTTTTAAAGCTTTTCCTAAATACATTTTAGCAGGAAAAATCTATCGTGGAATCGTAATGAGCTTTAATATGTGGAGAGCAAGGCAAACACACACCTAATTTGTTGACTTAAACTCTTGGCAGATACTGATTTCTTTGCTAATTTTGTTCAACTTCCTCTGAAATCTTCTCCTTTAAATAATCTTCCAATTTTCAAAGCTGATTTAACTCAATTTTTCCAGTGCAACAACTACTTATAAGCGATTTCCCTTCTAAGCAGCAGCGGCTGCACTTGAGAGAGATTCTCCACTTCCAATTGCTTATTATTAAAAAATGCTTTGCCCTGATGACGCTGCACACACAGGCGGCCGCAAGAAGGAGGTGTGAAAAATCAGAGCAGAGACATCCAAACAAGACAAAAGGATAGCTCCTTGCTCTCAAAGGAAATGCAAATTCCCTGGCCGAGTTTTTGTTTTGCCAACAGCAAACACCTCCTCCGCCGGCGGATGTAATTAGTTTGTTAATTCGCTGAGGAAATAAGGCAGGCCACAGACAAAAGATATCCTCTGCCAAAAGGACAATGGCCCGTATTAAATTACCTGGTATAAAAGTATAACTGTGGCGGTGACTCACCTGTATGCGATCCTCGGGCAGCTCCGTCTTCAGCGAGAGCATCTCGCGGGCATAGACATCGGGATAGTGGGCCTCCTTGAAGGCCTCCTCCAGCTTCTCCAGCTGGTAGCTGGTGAAGATCGTGCGGCTGTGCCGGCGCTTCTTCTTTTTCTTTTTGCTATTTGGTCCCACACCGAAGCCGTTCAGTCCCTCCATGCCGAAGTCCTTGGGCGCCAGAGAGCCTGAAAGGATATTCATAATAGTTTATTACCATCAATGCTCTTGCCCATTTAATTACACATCTTTTTCGTTGAGGCACTCCTCGAAAACTATATATATGCATGTCAAATTAGTTGACGAGTATCCCACGACCGCTGCCGGAAAACCCGCTGCCGAAGTTTCCCCTCCGGCTGGGAAAACACATGTCGCTGGAGCGCGACTTGAAGTGGTTTTAGCGGCTTGTTATTTTAAATATTTAATAATTGTATCTAGTTTCCCACTTGTCGGGGGCCTCTTCTGCTTATTTCTCTTTTTATTTTTCCTTTTTTTGGGGTTGTCACACCGCACATCATCTTTTGTTCCAAGGAAAACCCCACTTGAGAAGGCTGTGAAAAGGCGGGGAAAAGTGAAAGCGTCGAAGGAGTATGGACCTGGGACTGTTAAAGGGAAGGGGAATGGCGAGGGGGAGAGGGAACCGAGGAACGAGGATGAGCATGGGGCACTGAGGATGACTGGAGGAGCGAGGATCGAAGGAAGGAGCTGACAGGCGGCGGTAGCAGCGTTGACAGGCGCGATTTGAGTTTGAGTTTTTTGAGTGGAGTTAATGCACAGCGAAAAGAATTGTGTGAAAATAAGACAAAAAAATATTATTCATTTTTCTATTCAATTTTCTAACTAATATTTAAGTTAAATAAAATAAAAACACTCTTACTTAGGAGCTTTCAAAGCACCAGAGTTCTGTTCTCGCCATGAATAACCTCTTGCACGTTGAAAATAACTCAAAAACTTTTTGAATTTCTTTGAAACCTTTTAAATGATTTAAAATTTATATTTTTTCAGGATATTATACATATTTTTTAGTCGAATATTTCCCCTCAGTGCTGTATACACACACACACAGCAAACAGTCCCCAACGATGAGGAGGATGATGAGGATGAGGCCGCTGATGAGTCTGGAGATGAGTCGATGAAGGAGTTGGGGTTAGAGTTGGAATCGAAGCCGGAGTAGTCGTAGGATCGAAGCCACTTGTACGGCCAAATCGCCACTTAGCGGATTGAAGGACCCGAGGACTTTGAGGCCTTTTGCCAAGCAGCCGTGTTTTGGCCAAATCGAACTTGTGGCCTGAAGCACCCGGAAAACAGAAAACAGAAAACACAAATCGGTGATGATGATCGAGTGGTCTGGACCACTCAATGGGAAAGTGGGGAAAACAAAACCGAAATAAAACCAAACAAAGTACACACACACATACCAAGTGCAGAGAAAAGAAAAAACAATTTGCACTGAAATCTGATATGAAAAATAAAGTATTCCTTATTCCCCTCACTTTTCCGGCTAAATGTGCGTGAAAAATATATATGCATGCAGGAAAATGATGGGGAAATGCGTGTAATGAAGGCTGAAAACTGCATCTTGAATTACCTACCACCAGGCACCAGATGAATGCAGCCGAAGGCAATTCATGAATGCAGCCGAAGGCAATTCATCAGCGAATTCAGGAAAATATTTAAGAAAAATTTAATTGTTGGTGCAAAGGAGAAATCATGAAGGCTGTTTCAATTAATGTTTGTTTGTGGTGTGCATTTCACGAGCTGGAACTAAATTCGTGACCTAATAAGCATTTACTGTCCAATTAGGCTTGGTTTCTAGCAAAAATATATTTTGCAGCATACTTTAAGACCTCGAAGTGGGAGATTTGAAATCTCTAAAGAGATAATATTTTATTTTTTCATTTTTATATGGAATCCTACTGCAACTTGTCATCTCCCAAAATCAAATTAACAATTATGTTAATTTAAAACAAAGAGCGGAATTAGTTAATTCCGGGCGCACAAAAGTAGGCAACGTGGGATCCGCAGCTCGCTTTTAATGAGCTCACACCAACATACACCAACACACCAGCACACCAACACAGCAACACACACCCATGGCAGCGTGCCAACATGCATACTAACACACACGCGCATGCATCACAACATATTAGCAATTAAAATTTTCTTAGTTAATTACTTTAAGCAGACGACGAGGCAGGATGAAGGACGAAGGATGACGACGCCGTCAGCTGCGAAAAATGCCAGAGCAAAAAATGTCGCCAACAAAATGAAAGGCGACAACACATTCCTCCGTCTCTCTTGCACACATACCCTTTGGCTTTCTCTTTCCCTCTCGCTATCCTTCCCTTTCCCACATTCCCGGGACTTCGCACAAAGAAAGTCGCTTCCCGGCAAGTGAATTTTATGAAATTTATGCGCATTTCACTAGAAAATTTAATTAGGAAATCTAATTTGCTCAAAAGCGCATAAAAAATGTTGTCGCTTCTCGGGTAGCGAGAGAACGGGAGCTTTTCCCCTCCTGATCTCCCTCACTCTCCTCGTGATTTTCCACCATCCCATTTTCCTGTATCCGTTCCATTCTCTGGCGTTTCTGCCACTTGTTCAGTCCTGGCAGCTACGCCATTTTTGTTGGCCTGGCCACACTTACACCAGCGGAAAAATTGGAAAGGTTGCTTTCCAGAAAGGATCAAAAATCAAATATCAAATTATTTTTTTTTACCAAAAGATTTTCATAGATTTTCATAGGGTATAAAGTGTGCCCATAACTAATTAATTATTTTATTAACTTATTAGATATATCAATCAAGCTCAAAAATATTTTCTGAAATTTCGAAAACAATGTGACCCTTTCTGGTGTGTGTAACTTTTGCTGGTGCCCCGCTTTTACTGCGTTTCCTCCCGAAAATGTCTCCCCTCTTTTGCTCACATCTACATATTTTTCCGGGGCTTCCCGGCAGCCGCTTTTTCACCACTTTCCCCGCTTTTCACGCCATGCATCAAGTAACCAACAAAATGACTAATTCCTCGCCTCAGTGTGGGTGAGTGTGGGTTAGTGTGTGTGTGTGGCACGGGTGTGTGCAGGCGTGTGTGTGTGTCGCATAAACAGTTGCATGGCAAAATACGCTAATAAAGTGGCTGAGTTGCCAGAGCCAAGCAGCGGCGCGCCGTCGACGCTGGCAGTGACTGAGGCAGAGCGGCAGAGACAGAGGCAGGGCAGAGGCAGTGCCGCCGCCACTGAAGGGGATTCACAGTTCCGCAAATTCGCAATTTGCATTTTTGCATTAGCACCAAAGTGGCTGCGTTTCTGTGCGAGTGTGTGTGTGTGTGTGTGTGTGGCAGAGTGTGTGCCTGGGTGTGTGGCACCCCTCCCTCTAGCATTCGGGTTCTCTGCTCATTTTTCGCTCGCCTTTTTCGTACTAATTAGAAACGAAATTGAATTATTTGCTTGAGGAATCAAACAGAAACCACAAACGCAAGAAATCGGCCAGGGGGAGAGGCAGCTGGGGCTATAGGCTATGGCTCTATATGGCGAGGGGTCCAGTAAATGCTCCAATTAGCAGCTTCGTCAGCCAGCTCACTTTCGCGTCGGTTAAAGCCAACAAGGTTAACTTAAAGTGTCGTCGGGTCTGGATTAGATACGTTTATGGAGGTTTTAGGGAGTTAATTGAGACACATTAATAATAATCAATAATAAAGGAATATAAATAAGAGGAGAATTTTATAAAATTGATATTTCTTGAAATTTTGAACTCTTCAATTTTTTAGCTGAGATTTGAGCTAAAGGGTGGAGACACATTAATAATAATCAATAAGAGGAGAATTTTATAAAATTGATATTTCTTGAAATTTTGATCTCTTCAATTTTTTAGCTGAGGTTTGAGCTGAAGAGTGGAGGTTTTCGAGAGAAACTACGTAAATAAAGGAATATTTATCCTAAGGCAAAAAATCCTCTAAATACTTTTTCCGAAAATAATACATTATATATTTCCATTATTACTTTTCTTCCCATTAAATCCCAAAACTGAATCTCCTTTTTGGACCCCATGCTGATTTTGGAGGACGAGGCAGGTTGGCTGGAATTTATGCAGGAAATTCGCTTTGACATTGTCCAGCATTTGTCGCCGTCTAATTGCTGCTGTCTGTCTCTTTCTCCAAGGCCTTATGCCCGTCCCGCTCACTCTCTCTCTCTCTCTCGCTATCTCTGTCGCGGCAGGATAACCCCTTCGGACGGATGGATCCTTGGCGCGCTCCTTCGTTGCTGTTCCTCGTAATTTGCGCACTCAATGGAAAATTGTTAATTAGATTCCTAGCTTGTCGTGCGACTGACTGGCTTCGCCTTTGCAGCAAGCTCCATTGTTGCGCCACCTGAACGGTAACGGGGATGGAGGGGGTGGGGACTAACACCTGAAGTGGCCACCCACTGGGGTAACCATCCACCCACCTGGGGGACGACGGCGTTTTAGCCAGCTTTGTGTCAAAGTTGGTTAGCGTGATTGTTCCTGGCCCTAGCGCCTTTTTCCGCAGTGCTGGCAACTCCGCGATAACTACTAGTTAAAAATAGCTGAACTCTGGTAACACTAATTAAAATTATGTGAAATATATTTTTGGGATAATCGTGTTAGCCTCACAAAAATTAAAACTATCTATGCTACAAGGAAAGAGAGTTTGTTTTTCTCCTAATCAAATTTTACTTTGCCTTGCTTATAATTCTCAAGTTCAAAAACTGTTGTAAATATATATATTTTTGCTTGATCGTTGATGAATATTATATCACCCACTATTCGGATTATAACATAATTTATAACATATAACATATGTAACATAATTCAATAAATAAATGTATTTATATTTCGTGTTAAAAATAACCTAAACCTGAGGGTTTTGAACTTTAAAAAGTGTCAGGTTTAACTGGAAAATAGCCAAATTATTGACACTGTTTCCCTTTAACCCACTCCTAGTGATTTTAACCCTCTAAAGGGCCTTCCCCCACTCGCTTTTTGGCCCCACTTCAGGCCACCTTTCCGCTTCACCGGCGCAAGGCGAACTCAGCGAACTTTACTTTAAGTGCAAAGCGGCAGCAACAAGAACAACAGCCAAAACAGTTAAAACAACAATAATGAACAGCAAAAATAAAAAATAAAGAGTAGTACAATTTTCACATTTAACATTTTGCTCTTTCACTTTCTGCACGTGAAAATAAGCAAAATTAAAGAAAAATATTTAAATAATAGAAAATAATAGAAAAGAGATAGAAATACAAAAGATCTGTTACAAGCAGGATTGAGAGAGTGGTTAGGAGAGATATAGATAGATAGAGAGAGAGAGAGAGAGATAGAGATAGATAGAGAAAGAGAGAAAGAGAGTAATGTATGACGACGATAGAATTCCGAACTGCAGGCTCAGAGCACAGCAGATCGAGGTAATTAATATTTTTAATATATAAATTAAATTACTTATAACCTTAAAAAATTTATTTATAAGCTGGCATATTTTGGAAAGCCCTACCAAAATTATGAAACTGTGGGTATTATAAAATAGATACAAAATTAATTTATTGTTTAGGGATTAAGAGATAATTCAAATAATTAATCCATTATATCCTCCAATTCAAAAACGAACCCGATACCCTATTCTATTGTGATGCGACCAACTGATGTTTCTGTGGACAGGTGGACCCGCTTTAACCCTTTGTTATCACGCCCGTGCCGTGCCTGGGTGTTAACCCATCAGCGGCAACATGTTCACGCATTCAGGAAACTGGTGCGACATGAAATGCGATTGGTTTCGCCTGAAACACACACACATGTGTGATGTGTGATGTGTGGTATGTGGTGTGTGGTGCGTACTGGGTTGTGTTCCTCAAACAACTCTTTTTTGTACATCGCTTTTTTATTATTATTTTGTTTGTCTTGCGTGTTTCAATTAAGGGTTTGGACTGGGAGAGGGGACATTCGACATGGCCAGCAAATAAAACTTAGACACGCTCGGGAAGAAAGGATTCTGGATTCTGGGGTCTGGATTCTGGATTCTGGACGGAGGCAGTGGCAGTCGACAACGGGGGAAAAAATGCCAATTAAAATCTTGGCCATGACAAGTGCAACACGATGCAGCAGCCGCCGCCTCCCACTTTGCCACCCCCTTTCAAGGCAAATTGCCCTACTTGTCAGTCTTAGTCGCAGGCTCTCTCCATCTCGTCGCCTTTTCCTTGGCTTTTGTGTAATCTTGTCTTGCAATCTGCTCGCAGCAAATGGCTCAAAAGTGGCTCTCCTCCGTGCTCCTACTGCTCCTCCTGCTCCTCCGTGCTCCTCCGTGCTGCCCCTGCTGGTCCTTCATTTTTCCCGACTTTTCCGAGACTTTTCCCAGCGCGCTGCAAGAATGCAGCGGGCGTCGAGTGGAGGACTCAAGCAGGGCACTTCGCCCATAAAAACAGAATGGAAAGAATGCGCGGCCAAGTGGCCAAGTGGCCAAGTTCGTGTTGCCGGGCCCAGTCGGAGATTAGAGTCTTAGTGGAGGAGCTAGTGAGTGGCTCCTCCAAGAGGAGCAACATCATCAGCAACAACAACAACAACAGCGACAAAAGGGCAATTAAGTAGGCCCAAGATCTTGACAAACAAAAAAAATTAAAGAGTTAAGAGTTAAAAGGACCCCAACAGGCTACAAGGATGCAACAGCCTTAAGCGACAGATTTTATATAAATCTGGTTACATACGAATAATATTTTAATAGTAATTTGAATGTAAATAGCAATTAAATATTTATCGATTGAATTAATAAAACACCAAGTAAATAAATAAATAAATATCTCTGAACATTTATTAATTAAAATAAAAAGTAATGCAAGTTCTGAACAACAAAACTAAGTACTGATATGTTTCCTCTTTCAGAAATAAAACAAATACTACGAAAAATGTACATACGAAACAGATTTGTATGTAGTTTTTGTCGCAAAAGCCTACTCTAACATTTAATATTTAGTTTATTAAACATGTATTATTGGTATTGTTTTAGTAAATCAGTCGACTTAGGCCTTTCAGTTAGAATGAAACTCCTCTCGCAATTAAATTTGAATATTTAAGTTGATCTACATTGTATACAAATGCAATAGCAATGAGCTAATAAGACCAACCAAAATTTAATTATAGAAAAACATCAAAAATATTTTTTAGGAATTCGTCCTTTTCTTCGATTTCCTTTTGTTTCCGGCTCAGGTATTCCATCAATTCTGGCCGATGTGCTGACATATGTCGAGGCGTTTGTAGCTCGTTCCACTGGCAGACATTTCAATTTATTGGCGCACTCATTGCGACCCCTGCCCTCTGACGCCCTAACGCCGGGGGTAAGCCCCCCCGGGAACCCCCTCCCGAAAACCCCCCCTCAAACACCTCCTCTGTCCCACTCAAACCAGTTTGCTGAGCGTTTCTTATTAGACAAGTTTATGTGTGTGAGCTTCGCACTTCTTTCGCCTTTTGCCTTTTGTTTCTGCTTTTCGTGTGTGGAAAAGGGTTAAGCCAGAGAGGGAGAGACAGAGAGAGAGAGAGAGAGACAATGAGTGAGAGAGAGAGAGAGACACACACAGAGACGGCAGGACACGCAGGACATGTGTGGAGAGATGTATGCGCGTGTAAATTGCGTATAAAAGCGTATGTTGAAAATATTTATTGCCCGTTACGAATGCAACAAAATGAAAATGAAAATTTCATTATTTGACTTTTGTCTCTCCAGGATGTGTGTGCTCCTTTTTCCCCTCTCTCTCTCTCTCTCATTCTTTCGTTAGCTAAATTGTTTATTTTATTAGCAATTTGGAGAATTTATGTGCGCGACATGTGAAATTTACGCTGACGGAACCCTTTTTGGCCCCCTTTTCCGGGCCACGCCCCCTCAGAGCGCTCGAAATGAAGCGCAGGAATGCCCATTAATTAGGCCGCAGCGACCTCTGACGGCCAAAGGATATTCGCCAGGATCGACAGAAAGGTTTGGCGCAGGATTTGCAGGGATATGCATGGCCTACCTTTGGGCTTTCGGGATTAATTGGTTACGAGTTCAAACGAACTTACCGGGCAAACAAGTTCCAGCTCCGGCGGCAAAGTTCTTTAGCTGCGGAAATCCTGGAAATAGCAATTAAAATATAAAGGTTAGTGTAAAGCTAATCCAAGGAAATTATTTATTTAGTGTTTACATAGAAAAGCAATGTGGGAAAATGAATGAATGAATGAAAATGCGAAATGAAAACTGAATTTCGCATTCTTAAATATGTGGTTGTGGTTTCTTTGTTTCTCAGCTTGTATTTAAATCTTGGTATTTATTATTATTTATTAATATTCATTATTATTTATTACTATTTCTTACTTTTTATTACTATTTAGTGTTATTTTTGTTATTATTTGAAACAATTTGTTTTATTCTCTCAATTTACCATTGCAGGGTATTACATTGCAACTCAGAAGCTTGCAACGCACTGAAGGAATCATTTCCGACTCCATAAATCATATATATTTTTGATCAGAACAGTTTTCCGAATTCAAATTAACGTGTTATAAATATATTTATAACTTCTTCTGATACTATAAAAATACTGATTATAATTTCTATTTATGTGAATATTTTCTGTCTACTTGTTGGTATGTGAAGGCCAAAAAGCAAAGGATAATAAAAAATAGATTATCTTATCTTATCTTAGCTCAACCTAATTACAAAGAAATTAACTAAATATATACCGAATAAAGAAATATATATTTTTTTATATTTTATCTGCTAAGGATCCCACTGTGGCCCAAAGCATTGAACTTACTTAGCATTTATTAGCCAGACAAGGGCCTCGAATTAGCCCCACAACGCAATAAATCGAGAAGGAGAAGAAGGACGATCCATGCACATGGCTGACACACACACACAGAGAGAAAAACAAAGCAAATCTTGACACCATAAAAAGAATTACTGAAACATCAGTAGTATAAGCAAACAAATTATATAAATCGATTTGTTTGTAAAAAGTATTAGCGAAAACAAGCAAAAAATCAATACTTATAATTACATATATGAATATTTATTTATGAGAAATTTAATATGAGTTTCCCAAACTTATTTCATAATACAAAAATATATTTTACGAATTTTGAAAAGGAAAAGAATTTTGAACATTTCCCCCCCAGTGCATTGCCGACACTCAGAAATGCAAATCGGCGACCTCGATGTCAATGTCGAGAGTCTCCTTCTCCGACAAAGCTCTCCTTGCAGTTTCCCCACCAAAAGCCCGCCTTAACCCCTTCCCTTCTCCCCTCACCCCTTAACCCCTTGAGCGAAAAAAAAACAACAATAAAGGGGAGTGACATATCAAAGCAAAATCAAATTTGACAGACAACCGCGCTAATTTCTGGTCGATGTTTCATTGTTTCAAGGCGTTCGTCTCGTTTGAGCTCGCTTTGGGTTTGCTTTCCGCTTTGTTTTTTTTTTTTTTATTATTATTATTTTCTTTTTTATATTCGGGATCGGTAGAGGGTTCGGGATCGGGCACTGAAACTGCGACTGGCGTTACCCTCAATTGTTTCTCGGTGACGCATTTCGAGAAACGGAGAAACAATGGGGGCCCCGACATATACGAAGGCCTTAATAATATTAATAATAATAATAATAGTAGTAGTTATAATGAGAGGGAAGGTCAACTTAATCAAGACCAAGTTCGGATACCCTGGTAGCTATGGGTTAAGGTTAAATTAATTCGGAGCAGGCTAAGTTAAGTTAAGGAATTAAGTCAGTTTGAACAATGAAATTTACTTTGAAAATAAAATTTAGCAAGCCTATATATTTATAATATAATATAAATTTAATATAAATACAATTATACAAAAATTAAATGATTTTAAAATATTAACATAAATTTTTACTATTTATTTAGTGTTATATCTCCTTTAACTTATACCTATAGTTTTATACTATTTAGTTTTACAATGCTTAAATCTCTAAATTATTTGAATAAACTTAAACAACTAATTTATAATATATATTCTCTCTATAGCCTATTAGGGTATTATAAGAACGACCCCCACAATAATGTTGATGATTTCGTACAATCAAACCGCATTTATTAGCTCTCTACCAGGAATTCCATTCCGCTCGCTGGCGAAACTTGATATCCAATATATTGCGCAAAAATTTCTCTAAAGAATATGAACAAAAAAAAAAACAAAACCAAAAAACAACAAAAAATCGAAAGAAAAAAACAGCAAAACGCAAACAGAAGGGGGAAAAACTGCAAGTGACGAAGTATTTATAAACTGATTAACGCCCGACAATAGCTGATATGGGTCTTGTTTTTTTCATTTAATTTTTTTTTTTTTAAGCGGAAGGGTTGGGGACTTCGGACGAACTTGTAGCGGGAAAATCCCGCAAATACTTACAGGGCAAATGGGGGAAAATGAGGGGAAAACTATTACTGCGGGGGGACCGCACAAGGCGATCGTGAGCAACCGCCGGCGGTCATGCCAAGTAGCCGCTCCAGTGCCCTCCGACAATGAGGTACATGAGTACATATCTCCGGCGTCGTGAGTGAAAATCAAGTGAATTAATTAAAAAAGAGAGACTTTCGAGCAGTGTAATTGATGCATTTTACAAAGCTTTATAAAAAAATAAAATATATATGAAAAGTAATAAATAAAAAAGAATAAATAAACACCTAAAAGTAAACAAATTCAAAAGTGATTTGTGTAAAAAGAAACAAAAGAAGAAGAAATTAAAGAAGAAATTAATAAATTAATGCCTTTAATTTCCTGAAATTGATGTCTAAAATAGTGGTTGTAATGTATTATATTTCTAGTTTCTCCATAAATGTTAAATACTTTTTTAAAGAAACACATTAAAATGATTTGAATGATAATAAAACAAATGAATTAATTAATCAATGTGCTGAAATTTCCTAAATTTAAAATATTTACAGTGCCTCCTATAACTTTCTAGCTTCTTTATAAGTATTGAGTATTCTAGAATATATTTTCTACACATTTGAAACACATTAAAGTGGTTTGAATTAAATAAGAAACATATAACAAATATTTATTCAATGCCGTGAAATTCCCATATCCATAAAATATATTCATACATTTATTATTTAACATTTTAATATTTTTAAAAAATATTCCAAGCTTGAAACCCTTGCATTTTCTCTTCCCAAGCTAAAATCAAGGTAATGGGTTCAACTTTTTGAGTGTATTCACCTAGTGTCTTCCGTTTATATGTATTATCTTTTATACCAGAGTGAATACACTCATTTCTCGACCAGGTGAATCACAATCGTTGGCCGGCAATTGAAACAATTTCCAGCCCAAAAAAAAAAAAAAATAGGGGGAAAAACTGCTGAGTAGCCGCCACTCCAAATAGCCAGATAGATGGCCGTTCATGAATAATTAGCAGTCGTAGTTTTGTTGATTGTTGCTGTTGCTGCCGGTGAAAGCCACTGAAAATGTCAGTTCCACAAAGCAAAAATAAAAAAAAAATATATATATACATAGGTATATAAACCGAAGCCAAATCCGCTCTGAAATCCCACTTTCGAGCCGCTGAAGAAGCAAAAGCAGCCGCCGAGGTAACTCAAGTGCCAAATCGTGTTTATTTGCGTTATAAAATTAGCGCAGCACAGGGGCGTGCCTTCGAAAGGGGTCTTACTAGCTGTAAGAAAGGGGGCTAGAACCCCCTTTTGAGAAATTACTGTGATTGTTAGATTTTATTTTTATTTTTTTTTACATTTTTTTAAGCACGAATTGCCCGGCTCTGATTGCCCTGTGACGAGGCACAAAAATCTGGCTTATGAATACATGAATACAAATGCTTATTTATGTCTATAAGTACTAGGTACAATATAACTTGGCTATGTGGAATATCAAATATATATAAGGCAATTAAATGATACTTTACATTGTGGTCTTTTTTTGTTGAGGAAATTAAATATAGATTAAACCTCAAAAAAAAATCTATTTTATTGTACTCAAAAATATATAACATGAATTGTGGACTTTATTTACTAGTTAGCTGAAATATTGCTAGACTAAAAAAATACTTTTAATTATGGTTATGGTTATGGTTTATCCATAACCCAAAAAATAAGAATCCTAAATATTTTTTCCTAAGTTTTTTTAAGCCAAAAAGAACTCCAAATAAATTTTTCTAAGCTTAAAACTCAGATTAAGATAATTTAAGACAAAAAAAAATGTAAATTAATTACTCTTTCGATATATTTCTGCCTGATTATTTATGATTATTTACGGCCGGACTTAAATAATTATTTCATTATTTATTTGTGTGAATTATGGTGAATGAATTTCGCTTCGTTTTCGAAATAATCGCGGCTAATTCCGCTTAATGCGAATATCGCTGCTGTGAATCAACGTTGCACACATACGCTTACACTAAAAAATAAAAATAAAAAAAACAAAAGAGGCACTCTCACCCCTACACACTCACACACACACAGCGACACGGACAAATTAACCCCTTGAGTGGCACTCGGCACTTCGTTCGTCAAGTTGCTTTAATTGACTTTTAAATTCGCAAAAAATCAAAGCGAAAAAGTGTGACAAAGTTCCCAAAAAACGAGCCAGCGACCGAAAAAAAATTATGCAAAAAAAAAATCAAATACAACAACAACATAAAAAAGAATGGGGAAAAGTGCAGCAACAACAAGTGAAACAATAACTGCACTCGTTGAACGCCGACGAGGAACATTTTTCACACCTCAGACAATGCCGCGTGGAAAGCGTGAGGTCAAAGGGGTTAAAAGTGGATGGTACAGAGGCGGCAACTGCAATGGAAGGGGCGCCACTCAACGCAGAAGGGCCTCCTCTCAATTCTCTAGTATTTCTCACAGTTTTCCCCCTTTTTTCACTTTTTTAAATTGTGTTTTTTTTTAGTCATTTTCTAATTTACGTCAACGCAAAATCAAAGCAAAGTCAAAAGACGACCGACCGACCGACCGCACACATTGTGTCCGAGGCGAAACTACAATTAAGAATATTTTTATCAGCCAAGGCGACGGAAGAGACACAAACATATATGGCAACCGAGGGGGCCAGGCTATTAGCAAAGTGGCTCAAATATCAAAGGGCGGGCTATATCCCAAGATACTGGATGGGAGCTGGGAGGGAGCGCTGACAGGCAGCAATTAGCAGTTCCGGCGACAATCGATTGCAACACGGCGGTTCGAAAATCGATATTCTGGCTGTAAATCGAAGAAAAGGAACTAAATAATTGATCCCCAATTATTTAGTTCCTTTCCGAGTTATCAGTAAATATTTCATCCTCAAAACTTAAGAGCCCTAAGCGTAGAAATATTATTAAATAAGAAGTATAAGATGCAGGTTAATTAATTAATAATAAGGCTTACTGGGTTATGTAAAATGTCTTCGAAAATAAAGGAAATTTTTGGTTTTCGATTATAGAAATTTAATAATCCAAATTACACTAAAAACACTTAATTTAATAATTAAATAAATTAAATAAATTTAAAATTAAATGAATAATTAAAAATTCAGTTGGCAATCAAAGATTAAAATTCAAGTGCAATGAGTTCTCAAGGAAAGTTTTCACATTTTTAATAGAATTTTATTTATAATAGTCTTCTTGTTAATTTATTTAAAGAAAATGTAATAAGACCAGAAAGCAGTTCACTTAAAAAACAAAATATAAAATGCCAAATTTCCTTAAAAACTCATCCATTTATTTTTTAAAGAATTTTTTCGATACATTTCAAAAAGGAAAAGGAATTTCTCATTGAAAAACTAAATATAAACCTCTACAAAAATTATTATCACAAAATCTCTTGCATAACTAATCAATATATTGGTTTATAATGTGGAAAATAATTTAAAAAGTATTTTTTAAGAATAAGCATATAGTATTTATATTGGCGCCGCTGCAAAGCGTAAATCCAAAATGGTTAATTTCGGGCCTCGAGTTATTTGCGAAATATGCACAGCCTTTGTTCAGCACAAATACCAAGGCAAAGGGGGGTGTGCGAGTGTGTGTGTGGGTGGGTGTGTGTGTGCAAACACATCAAAACGACTGTCACAACAAAGCGACGACGAAGCGCAGAGAGCCAAAGTGAAAATTGTCAATTAAATGTTTGGAGGGAAAACGAAGAAAAATCGCTTTTCGCTTGTTATACTGTTTTCAGTCGATTTTTCTCAGCTTTACGCTGGTTTTTCTTTTCATTTTTTGTTGGGTTTTTTTTTTTTGTTCTTCTTTTATTTCGTTTGCTTGCATTGTTGTTGGGTAACCAATTTTCCGATTTGGTTTTCCTTTCCATCGCCATCGTCTGGTAAAAGATCAAAGGCACTTAATGGCGGGCGCCAATTGCTGGCCAGCAGCTCCTCTTCTGACAGCCAGACTTTTCGGGTGTAAAATTCTGTTTTAGCCGGACAGGAAATCCGCCCGAATGCGATTTTTTAATTGGCGAACCCGGGCCACGCAAATTGGTAGAAAATCAACAACTGTGGCCACCCGAAAAAGCCGTATAAAGAGCAGAACGAGTCAACAATATGCAAAATTAAATACGATGACGCGAATGAAAAGCAAAAAGCAACAGCAACCAAAATAATAACAATAAAGAGCCTAACATAACCGCTAAGAATGTGAGTGAGGAGAATTATTAATAATATTCGAATAGAGAGTTCCCTCAAGAGTAGGGTTTTTGTTTAAATAAAAGTTGTGGCTAAGGCTGGCTTATAATTTAATAAATAAATATAATGTAGCTAAATAAATAATATTGTAATATTTTAATAGGTCTTATATTTTTATTTAATACGTTTTCTGTCTAAAGAAGTACGGTACGCGTCACAAGTAATATTTTAAAAAGTGCTTTAAATATTTATATTTTTATTTCATACTTTTCCTATCTAAAGAATAGTCCCCTAATGTCTTAGGGTAGCAGCCAAACAACGTTCTTTCTCACATTTATTAAACACAAATTGCGTGGAAATGTGCGATAAACGACCAAAAAAAATATTATAATTAAAGTAAAGCCGAAACAGGGCCAAAGTGGAAGGAGTTATCCCGCGGAAAAGAAAGCCCTGAAGATTGCAAAAAAAAATAAAAGAAAATCCATAACAAGATGTCTTAAGAAATGTATAGAAAATGTAATGAAAAGGGTCCGGAAGTGGCGGCGTAAACAAATCGAAAACCAAATCAAAAATCAACAGCGATATGTGGAGTGCCGGTGAAATTGGCACAGTGAATCAGAGCAATTGGAGATCGGGGATTCGAGATGACGATGACATTTCAACGCTAATTAAAATAATAATAACAATAATAACAGCTGCCACTTGAATCTGCAAGATTATCGGAGTCAACCGTTCACTGCACTGGGGAAAAAGAGGGCTCAAAGGTAAGTTATGAAAAATAAAATAATACAAATACAGTTTTTCATATTAATCTCTCAGAAAATCTTTGACCGCATGTATAAAATACTATTTAATAGGATTTTTTTTTGTAAATAAAGTTAGTTGTAATATTTTGTAGCAGTGTAGCACTCCCCTTGCATATATTTTGGGTTCATGCCTTTCTGTTTGTCTGCTGTCGCTGTCATCGGCACGACTTGGGATGATATTGCCACTTGCCACTTGCCTCTGCTGCCTGCCTGCAAATGAGCTTTAAGCCGAGCAACAGCAGAGACTGTGTGGGTTTTTCTCTGAGTGTATGAGTGTGTGTGTGTGTGTGTCATTGCCTTGAGCCGATCGCCAAACAAAGCCCCACCACAGTGGTTCGACACAAGCGAAACAGAATAGCGACAAATGTAAACTTATAGAGCTTATACATAAGAGGGTTCTAAATGAAAAGATCTTGAGTAAAAATGCATTTAAAATTTAAACCTGGCCACACGAGTCACCTATTAAGGGGAAAGTGTGCCCTTGCTAGTTTTTAAAGCATTGTTTTTGCCCCCACTGTTAGTATTTCTATATTAGTTTGAGGCAAGATCAGTAAATAGTGAGGAAAATGACGACATTTAGAGAACTGTTATATAAAGAAACTACACTTGGTCACACTAACAATTAATGAGGGATAAATTCAGTTGTAAAGCATTTTTAACTCTCTAAAGCTAGTTTTGTAAAATGTAATGAAGAAAACTAGAGAACAAATAGTCCTGTTAAGTTTGAAACAAAAATACCTGGCCACACTTATAGTTCGTATAAACCAAGTGTGACCTTACTAGCTCTTGAAGCTTTGTTTGCTCTCCAAAATTAGTTTCGTACAGCAATAGATCGATTCCATATACAAGTGAAATCGAAGTGCAACACTTTGCATACACACACACACACGCACAGTCAATTGCCATTGCAATTAGCAGCTCAACTTGAGTGGCGAGTGGTGAGCTGGGGAGTTTGGAGAGCGTAGGAAAGGGAGTGGAGGGGCAGAGGAAGTGGGTGTGATTGTGTGTGTATGTGGCAGTGCCGATGCCTTCGAGTGGAGTGCTTTTGGAGGCTGTGGCGGGGCTTTGAGGCCAAAGCTGATTTGCCTGGACGATGGCCCGTTGATTAATTCCTTTTTTATGCTAACTAAGCGGCACTCCAGACACCGCATCGCATTTAATGTCTGCGTATTTGTATATGTTGTGTATTGTGTATCTGTATATGTAAGCGCTTTACTCACTGCTGTGGCAGTACGTCTGGCAGGTGACAAAACCAGTTGCGATTGCTAATTGCGCTTAAACTTTGATTGTCATTGTGCCGGTGCACAGGGGGAAAAAAGAGAGGAAGTTTTACAGATCGAAAATAACCTCCAATTGAAATGTAATTATAAAGGTTGCAGCTACAACTGATACTTATCCTGCAGCTTTGTTTCAAATTAAGCGTAAGAAATAAATAAATTAATTAAGTCTTGTACCAGAATTGAAACCTTTGGAATGCTATCTGAAAGGTATTAGCTCCGTACAAAATATACCTCATGAAACTTTTCCCCATTTACTTATTAGTTTCTCTGCTTAAGTTTATTAATTTAGATACGGATTTTTTATATTTTAACCGGGAGTGGAAAATTCTATAAATGAAATAAAAATTTTGGTAGGCAAGGAATAAGTATTTTATTTAAATCTTCGGGTTTCCACCTAAAATTTTAACAATTTTTGAAAAATACACCTTAGCAAAGTTTTCCTATTTACCTTTTAATTTCTCTGTTTAAATTTACAAGTTCCGTTTACAAATTTATGTAAAAAAAAATTATTTTGAAAGACATTTTTCTTGAGTAAAACATATTAATAAAATTATACATAAAACCAACTATTTGACAAATCTTTTAATAATTTAAAACATAAATTTTGCATTTCTTCCTTTTAAAGGGCTTTTAAATAGACTTAAGTGAATATATATAAAGGATTCTTTGTTAAAACTGCTCGTTTTAAATGCTCTAATATCACAAATTATTTGTATTATTTTACCCCTAGCGTTTTAATACAGTTTTTTATGTGTTCTTTATATTTTGTATATATTCTGTGGTGTTTGTGGTGACTTACCCTGCGCATGCAGCAACGGGTGGTGCGGATGATGCGGATGGTGGTGCTGCAGGGTCGGCGGTGGCGGAACTCCTGCTCCTCCTACTCCAGCGACTGGGTGATGCGGATGCGGATGTGGATGCGGATGGTGTGAATGCGGATGTGGATGCTGATGCGAATGCGGATGCTGGTGGTGATGATGGTGGTGCACGGCAGCGGCCAGTTGGTGGGGCATAAAGGCCGCTGCCACTGCTGCATGAGCATTGAAGTAGGCCATACGCGAGGCGGCTGCCATGGTCATTTGATGGTGATCCCTATAGTGGTGTTGTTGTTGTGACTGCTGTTGTTGTTGTTGTTGTTGTTGTTGTTGTTGGAGGTGCTGTTGCGGCTCCATAACAACTGTTGTTGTCCCCGGTATTGTTGCCTCTGTTGTCGCTGCTGCTGCTGCTGTTGTTATCTTTGGCGGCGTTGGTGTTTGCCGCTCTTTCGCCGTTATTGCTGCTCCCGTCGTTGCTGATGTTGTTGTTGTTGTTGTTAAATCTGTTGGTGTTTCTGTTGGTGTGACCGTTGGCGCTGTTGTTGTTGTGGTAGCTGCCGCCACAGCCAGGCCCAGCAGCTCCTGAATGGCAAAGGGCGAACGTTGCGGCATTGTTGAAGCTTTTTTTGATTTATTTATTATTTATTATAAGTAATTTTATAATTTTAATATTTACGACATATTCCCGCCCCGTATTACAAACAGAAAAAAAAAATTAAAGCACTGCCCGGCTTAGTTTTTTTACGAGCCTTATCTTTTATTATTTATTTTTTTTGTGAAGCTTGGCACGCGCAAAAACACACAACAAATTCGCAATAATTTCCACGTTAAACTGTTGCCTGACTTAATGTGCACCAGGAGTTTTGTCGTCGCAGCAACGAGAAAGCGGCGTGATGTTGCTGCTGTTGCTGTTGCTGTTGCTGTTGCTGGTGGTTGGCTTTGGCCCAGGAAAAGCATTCGCAGTACGCAATTCACATTCGCATTCAGTTAACAAAACGGTGAACGGTAAAAGCGGCAAGCGGCAAAGCGGCTAAGGCGAGAGCCGCGTTTTTGCGAGGACCTCAAATCATGGCAAACGCAGCAGCAGCAGCAGCAATCGCAGCAACATCATCTGCAGCACCAGCGGCCGCGGCGCTAGCAACGCTGACTGCGTCGCCGACGTCGACTGCTCTGCCCGGCAACGGTAAATATTCAGGGGCGGTCTCGGTCGCACAGCTATCCGCACTGCTCTGGCGGCCGCGAGTGCGAGCAGTCTGTCTATAGCAGGCACTTCCCCTCGGCAACATGGCGCATGTGCGACGTGAGTCAGTGCCTTGGAGTGAGCAAAGCGGCACTAGCTTTCCAGGGGCTAGCTAGTCGCACTGCTCGCACTCCCTTGCCCACTTCCAGTGCTTCCAAGGCGCTTCCAGTGGCGAGGCTGGGTTTCGTGGTG
The DNA here is from genome assembly GCA_018151655.1 of Drosophila bocqueti. Lineage (NCBI taxonomy): Eukaryota > Metazoa > Arthropoda > Insecta > Diptera > Drosophilidae > Drosophila > Drosophila bocqueti. The sequence continues at coordinate 1,341,306 of JAECXF010000011.1, forward strand.
TGCGTGCCGCAATGTGAGAGTGTGTGCGGCACCCATTTTGTGTGAGTGAGCGAGTGAGAGAGTGTTTTTGGCAGGGTTGTTCGGAGAGAGGGTGAGAGAGAGGGGGAGAGAGGCCAGCAGGATCGAAGGATTCGGGGGATTCTCTTTCGTTTCAATGAAGGACGCCAATTTATGGCCAAAAAACGAGAGCCGCCGATTCGGGTTTTTCGGTTGTAAAAACTACATGCAGTTGTTGCAATTGTTTTTGCCGCTCCTGCTCCTGCTTCAGGTCCTGCTGCTGCTGTGACACTTGTCGCCCGCCTAACAATGGCTTCCACACACACACACACTCTCTCACACACACACACACACAACAAAAAAGCAGTCTAATTAAAATTTTCTCCAAAAACTTTTACTATTAAAATGCGTAAATTAGCATTTTGCAGAAAGTAGTGTGCGTTGTGTGAGCATGTGTTGTGTGTGTGTGTGTGTGTGTTTGGAATTTTTGAAAGCATCCTTCCCACCTTCCCTTCCCTTCCTTTCCCGACGCAGTTGGCAAATTTATCGAGCCCTTGGGATTGCTGTGGAGAAGCGAAAAGCAGCGGCAGGAGAGTTAGATTTGTGAACTTTATATTGTCCTCATCTCAAGGAACTCGGCTTCCCGTGGGGCAATTGTCCTGAAATTTGGGACTTGGCTTTGAGAGTCCTTGCCGAGGCCACAGGGAGGGGATTTCGGGAATTTCGAAGCTTAGAAATAGGTAATATGGGGACATTTTGTAGGTCTAATGGTCTATATATGTATAGCTGGTTAATAGTGTGTTTTTAATACCTTAGCAGGGTAGTCAGTCAGAAGCTTACAACGCAGTATTAATCATATATTATTATTAATCAGCATTAACAGCCGAATCGAACTAGCTATGTTTGGCATACATTTTAATTTTTCAAAATTTTCAAAATATTTCAAGATCTTAAAAATGCATAAAAAATTTTAATTTTTTAGATTTTAAACTCGTGGTACAGATTTGTTAACCTAACCAAAACTAGCCTAGAAAAGCTTTCCGAATTAAAATTAATAAATATTTGGCTTAGTTATATTGATTTTTATGATCAAACTGCAAAGGTATACAAACTTCAGTATCCCGAAGTAAGCTTTCTTTCATGTTAAATTATTGATTGGGTAAAACATTATTAATTTAATTTTAAGCTTGAAATGAATGAAAGATATAAAATAACACATTATACAAAAATAATGAAAACTATAGCTTGAGAGGCACTGGGAATAAAATGTTTATCTCAACAAAATCAAGTCCAATTGTTCCGAAAACTGGTATGGGCTTTTAAAGGCCTAAAATAATATATAATGTATAAAATATTAGACGAATACATTGTGGTTTTACTGTACTTTTTTAAAAATCTATATAATTAGTTTGCCTAAAATACGGCTTATGTAAATAAAATAACCTGAAAAAAGGCCAAACTTTTCTATATTATTTTATTAGGAGAAACTTTGAAAAAAACTGTTATAAACCATTAACTTAAGCACACTTTATAAAGACTTAAAAATTACATATTAATTGTTTGAGCTTAAAAAATCGAAAATGCAAATGGAAAGCCTCTCTTGGGGCTTTTCTCACGCCCCCAGCACAGTGAACTCTCCATTAAGAGGCTAGCCCACGCGGCAATTAAGCAATTTGAGAAGCCAGCAATCAGCACTCGTGGAGAATCGCATTGAAACGGATCGAATTCTTCTGGCCCTCGGATCCACGCAGTCTGCCAGCGAAGAAAGAGACAGCAACAGCGGTTCGAGAGAGACGGAGTGCGTAGTTGAGGAATTTCGCGGGGTAATTCGATATTTTATTTCTTTCGGGGGCAACCTGCTCTCGCTGAGGAACACAAGATGATTCATCCTGCGAGGCCTGTTTTTAAAGCGAATTCGTTTATTTACAGGAATTTAGGATTATTTTTGATTGTTAATTAACTTGCAATTACAATTACCGAAGGGGGATCCTGCTGTCAAAATAAATATTGAATTTCGTGAACAGTTTGATTCGAGCGAAATCGGATATCGAGATATTCATTTAAGGCTTTGCTTTGTATATATTTCCTTGGGAAGGACTAGATTCCACCTGGCAGCCATTGGCTACAGTTGAGTCTCAGTCTCAGTCTTAGTCTCAGTCTCAATTTTTTTTCTTCCATTTTTTTTTGTTCATGTCCTGCGAGTTCCAAGAAGCTCGGACCTTCAGGCTTTTGTTTTGCAAATATTTTGACGTGCGATTCTCACACAGCCCGACCGACTACCTGGGAACATAATACAGGTACATATATACTCCACAGACAGATATATATATTCGGTTATATTCGGGGACACTCGGGGTATACCGGGTGCCCCGTCTTGAGCTGCTCTCCACACTTCTGGTAGTTGAATGATTCAATTACCGCTCGAGTGCGAAAGTTGACCAAAATCGCCTGTCAATTATGTGTCGAGATTTATTTACTTAACTATTATTGTCTCGGGAGATGGACAATGTACCATACAATCGCCATCACAATTGGACAAACTTAATTATGAACAATTAAAGTTCAGTTACTTTTTGTGTGGGCTTCCCTCGCCGATTATTATTATTATTATTATTATTTTTGGGCAATGGCTTCAGAGATGAGTGACGGACAAGGCTTGCCTGCCAAACGAAGATCGCACGAAAAAATCAGTAATAAATAATAATAAATCAAATGGCATAAATAACAACAAACAGGCAGCCGGTTATTGTTGTGTAATTAAGTTGTTTCGCTGTCGGCCCCAAGTGCCCAAGCGGGCACCGAACAAATCTTGTTAAAAATATTATTGTCACACAATTGTTGCTGTGTGATTAGTTGAAACTTTAATTGCGACACAATGGCATAATGGCAGCGGGCGATAATGGGCTCCAAAAAATAGTAATAATAAAATAAAGAAACACGACGGAGCGACGGCTATTTAGAGGCTGCGAAAATGTAATACACTATGTTTTTCGGGAGAAATTTAAATGTGAAAAATAATACTGTGCTTATCAATAGTTTGATTTTACACAAGGCTATTTTTATTATTATTTTAATTCGTTTACGAATATAATTTTGGGCTGTTGCTATGTAATTTGAGTGTTTTGATGATTTTGTTGTTTGAAAATGGTTAAAAACTATTAAAAACATTGTCCCCAATTTTGTTAGTTTTTAAATTCCAGAGAGTTTAAACAAATTGACAGATCCTCGGGTGATGCTAAGAATTAATAAATAATTGTTGGCTAATATCTAACATATAATGTTTATAAATGTTTTTATTTTAGGGTTTTATATATTTTAAGACTTGGTAATCCGTAAGAAACCCTTAAAATTACCCAATGCTCAGCTTTAGAGATTAATTTATAATTCTTATTCATTATTATTTTGTAATATTGAATCAAATAATAACTATAACCACAAAATAAGTGACTAAAACGCCTGCAAAATCCACCTTTCCCCGTATTAAAGGGTATCCTAAATTGCATTTACCGTACAAGTGGGAGAGAAGGGGGCATTTTGTATTAGCCGCAAATTATAATCGTCATTATCATATTACTATTACTACTAATGTTCGTGTTATTGTTATTGTTATTGTTGTTGCTGTTGTTGCTGGTGCTGCTGGCATTGTCCATTGTCCATTGTTGTTTGTGCCGCTGATTTCGAGTTTAGTTTTCAATTATTTAATTGTTTATTTCGGCTACGCGCATTGTCTTGCGCCGCTTGGGTAACGTGAGAAAATTAATTTCTGGCACAGAATTGAATTTCTGCCTTTTGGGAAAATTGAAAAAAACAAAAAATCATGCAAACGAAAGCCCACAGATGGCGGCAGTGTCCTCAGCGCGTTTTATGGCTAATTTCGAGGCAGGCAATCAACACGAACGGACGAGTCCTGCGTCCTGCCAATGGTTTGTGTCCCAGCTAAGGGAGTCACAGATCCAAAGTTAATTAGGGAAAGTTTTCGCCGAGATTTAATTGCCAAAGCGGCAGGGAATACTTCAAATTAATAGCGTATGGCTTAATTAATATTCTGTTTTATTATATACAAAAATATATCTCTAAATATTAACCAAAAAAAAGGTGCCAGTTGTTATTTTCTTTGTGTTATTTACGAAATGTTGTATTAATTTATAGGGTTTAATTGCAAATATAGTATATTACAGCAGTTAACTAGTTGCTAATGCCATAATCTTTATTTTATTTTATTTATTGAAAGAAAAATATCAGAAAACAAATATTTGGCAAAGAGAAGGGGTTGTTACTTAGGAAATCGGTAGTTATTATTTTATTTAGTAATAATTGCTATTTTGTATTATTTGTTTATAAGAAAAAATATAATAAATTTGTTATCAAATAGAAGGGACCAGTTATCTATTTTCTTGTTGTTTTTGAGAAATGAGAAAATTTATTTTCTAGGTATTTTTATTTTAAAACATTAAATAAAAATATTTTAGTATATTTCTCCTTTTTTATTTTTAGAAACAATAGAAGAAACCAATTTTTGCTTTATCTTTTATATTATTTAACCACTTTTATTTAATCTAAATGCTAAATAAATTCCCAAGTTTCTTTTATAATTAAACCAACATTTATATGTTTTCCCCAATTTATAAATCTTTGAATTTTCTATCTGCATCTTAGTTTTATAAACATTATAATCGCGTCCTATATGCACAGACGATACCCCAGATTAACGGCTATATATAGGCGTATACCATTTAATGGGATTATCTGCACTAATTTCCACACACAGTAAAAAATAAAAAAAGGTGCTGGGCAGCCGTTGAAACAACTCGATCATTGCTTGTGTGAGAGCGACGGCAAAAATGATTTATCATTGGAGAACACTCGACCACGAGGATGCTCGCTGACAGGGACTGAGTTGGGTTTTTCGCCTAAAATGTGCACAGGGAAAAATATATGGAGGACTTTACGTAATATATAATATAATTTCAAATATATAAGAACAAAATATGCACAACAAATTTGTTAGATGGAATATATAGAGAAAGGTTGCTCAAAAAATTATATGCAAAAAACATAATACATTACAGACATAAATATGTATAGAAAACCAGTTAAAAATACTTTTAATACATATAAAATATTACGACTATTTAATTTCATTATTTTAAATGTAAGGTTGTATTTCTCTTTATTATATAACAATAAAAAACAATCTTTTTTTCAAAAAGTTATATGGGTTTAGGTCTATGAAAGCTTCTGTCTTTTTCCGTCTTTCAGAGTCAATTTTAATTTGTTTTTTAGCTCAAAAATATTAATTATTAGTTTATGATTTTTCATTTCTTAGATTTAATATATTTTGAGCTAGTCAAAGAACTTGTCAGACACAAGTAGCAGGTTAAAAGGTCCAGCAGGAATCCCTTTGCAAATTGTTTGCAAAATCGGATTATTTATTACTTATTAAGACAAAGATCATACAAAAATAATAATATTTTAATATTTTAGGTATTCATTGTACCTCTAAACCTTTTCAAAGTTGTACAAATGTTTCATAAATAGATAAATTAAGCTGCTTAAATCTATTTACCCATTTTTCTGTAGCTTTATTATCCCATAATTTTTTCCCCCAGTGCACACCACTATATCTACCATATCTAGATGTGTGAGCTACCGAAGTGGCCGAAGTGTGTGCTCGACAATGACGACGAACCAATTTATGGGACAGGCCTTCGAGTTCGAGACACTCGACTAAACCGAAAGGCAAACACTAGGCGCAGCACACACACTGCACACACCCAACAGGAACAGGGGGAGGAGAGTGTGATTAGGGGTGGTTGCTGCTGCAGCCTCGAAAATTAGAAAATAGGCAACAAAAAGATGCAGAGCCAAAACAAATTAGTGGCAACAAAAAAAAGAGGAAGAAGGGGAAAAAACTGTAATAATAATAACGAATAAGGACGAGGGGTGCGAATTCCAAAATGGCCGCAACTACGACGAACGGCAAACTCTTGAATTTCCATTGAAGTGTAACAGAAGAAGTGGCCAGCCGCCGAGTTTACAGTGGCGGGGCGCACAAGCACTAGCCCAGCTGCATGCCACCGATGGCCGATGCACTGGGAGAAAATGCGGTGATTTTTCAAGCTAAATAAGAGCCAGAAAGGGTCACTAAATAATTGTAATATAGTATATTTAATATGTGTTAAAAGTGGAAATAATGTATTTGTTGAGTGAAGTTTTGTTTAATATATCTATTGCTTTATTTATATATATATATTTAAAGTGTAAAATATTTTAAAAGGTTTTTTTTTAATATGAATTAAAGGTTTTACTATACGTGCAACAAAATATAAAAGATTTTATGGCTATTTTAACAATTTATTTGAATTTTTAAAGAATATATATAACTTCTTATTATTTTGTGGAGAACATTTAATTTGTATGGACATAAATATTATAGAAAAGAAATATACATATAATTACAAAATTTATATAAAATTCCATATTATATAAAATTATAGGAATAAATAAAAATAAATATTGAAAAAAATACTAAAGAAATTCCAAATAAATTGAATAAATATATGAATTTACTTTCTATCAGTAAATAAAGATACAATTTTAATCGAGCTTTATATCATTACAAAAATTCTAAAACAGCCAACTTATGAATTAATTAAATATATTATATATAAGAAAAATTAAAAATAACAAAGTCACAGGCATACAGGCTAAACATAGAAATACACAAAAAAATATAAGACTAAATAGATTAATAGTAATGAATTTATTATTTACCAATGTTAAAAACTATAAAAATGCCTTAATAATGAACTATTTAATTAATATATATAAATAAGAATAAAATATCCACCTAATTTTATTATAACAAACATTTCACAGATTTAAAGAATCAACTTAAAAAAATTTACAAATGTAATGAGTTGGAACTACAAAAATCTGCCAGAAAATACCCCTGAAAACCCTTAGAATCCCTATAAAATTCCCCTTTGAAGTTTCCCCAAAACCCCCCCCTAGATTCCGCTCAGTGCATCGCCCTGTTGACGGCTCGCTAATGATGATGGAAGGTCCCGCGCCTCGTTTATGGGTTAATCAAATTGTATGAGCGGGATTTCGGTTATGCAAAGCAGCCAGCGAGGGGCAAGGGAGTGTTAAATGGAAGAGGACTGGGACGGGGAACTGGTAACTGGTAACTGGGAACGGGAACTGGGAATGACTTCAATTAGACGCCCGAGTTTTTGATGTTTTCAATGGTGGCGGGTACTTGGCAGCCAACCAAAAGGGGCGCACACACTTTGCCCGGCAAAAATGGGAGTACACACAGTGTACTATAATAAAAAAGAAAAAAAAACAGAGAGCTGAAAACAAAACCAAAGAATGAAATACAAAAAGTGAACCAAAAACATGGCAGCTTGCTGGGCGACAGAAAAGGGGGAAGGCAGCCACTTTCAATTGTGGCAAATTGCAGGCGTTTCCGCCGCTGCCATCATTACTTATTATTCGAGTTCTCCCACACTCCACACTACCCCCTTTCATCTGCGATTCCTCACTGGCATTTTATTTGTTAATTTTCAAATCAGAGTCGCGTGCAGAAAATATAATAAAAAAAAACCAGAAGTCCCGTGACGCAAATTTGATTATTTCGCCTTCAAGCTGTGACCCATGGCGCTCGCAAGAGTTGCCAACGAGAGGTCCCGCCCTTACTTCTCTGGCTTTATATACATATACACCATATATATCTATATATATATATATGTATATTTTTTTAGAGAAATCTCCTTTGTTAGGAGGCGGCTGCTAATGAGCCATTCAAGGGGCCACAGCTCTCCAGGATTTGCATATGAAAATTATTAAATATTCAGGAATTGAAATATTGTGTGAAGAGATTATGATGATGGTGATGTCCTGGGAATGTCCTGGGTCCAGTATCTGTTTTTTAGGTTCACTTATTTTGTACGTTTTCAATCGGTTTCCAGATAGAATATTTTAAATATAAATAAAAGGCTGTTTAACTACATATGTATAAAATATTAAACGAAAGCGTTTCTAAAGCCTTGAAATGCTTAGAAAATTAAAAGAAAAAATACGCTTTTTGGGAAAAATGTAATGTAATGTTTTTCAAATAAAATAGTTTTAAAAATAATCTCCACAGTTCTGAGTTGAAATTAGTTTTTCTTTTTTTCTTCTTGTATTTACATATATATAATTTTAAATACCCAGTTTAAAATTTGAATAATATATTTTAAGTATGCTTTTCAAGAAAATCTAAGTTTTCTCATAAATAAATTAATGGGCTAGAGTTTGAGCAAAAATTATAAAATTAAAAATTAAATTCAAGCCATAAATTAGACAAAAAGCTTAACTTTACATTTTCTAGAATTGTTCTCTGGCATTTCTCACGAAAACCCCGTATAAAGCCTTAAGGCTTTTTTGTGCCGTCTCAATTAACTCCAACTTTGACCTTTGTTTTGACATCTGCTGCTCTCAGGAAGTAAATAATACAAATATAAATAATAACAAGCCTTTCTTCTCAATAAAAGCAAACAAAACAAAAAACTGAAGAAAAAACTCAACTGCATATTGGGATTCTTTGTGCCGGAAAGTGCATGAAGGCCAGGATTAAAAACCACCCACAAGGAGGCGTTCCAATCAACCTGCCCACACAAATCCTCCTCTTAAAAAAAAAAATCCCACAATTTTCGACACGAATTTTGATTAATTTCCTGTTTTTGTGACGCTTTTCCCTCCGTTTCATATTTTTTTTGTTCTCCGCTTGCCGGGAAATATGCATTCACGCAATCGCAATCAAAGCAAATCCCCGCCGAACGGAGAGTGAGAGATTACCACTTCGACCCGAATCGGATTTTGTGGCAGGATTCAATGGCAAAAGGACCTCCTCCACTGGGCCTTGGAATTTATGAGGCTTTTTCCGGAGACATCCCACAAGGACAATGAATATCAATCTGCTGAAATGCAGCCTCGGCAGTTTATATTCTTGAGAGAAACAATTAATAGTTGGGGAAACAAGTGGCACTGTTGAAGAAATATTATATATTTAGGTGGAATAATAAATTCCTTTTAATTTCCTGTGAAATAATTATCCTTTATTCTCCATATTATTATTTTTAGGTAAGAGTAAACATCCTCTATTATCCGAAGACAGTAGGGCTGCTCAGTTTCCACTTGCCTGACAATAATCCTGATAATGATGAGGCTGATTTGGCCACAAGTTCGTTGGGTGTGAATTTTCATTTCAATTATGCAAAAAAAAAAAAAAGAAAAGAAAAATAAAACAAGTGAGTGGAACAAAGGCAACCTGCGCCGCAGTTGGGCCTTGTTTTTCGCCCTTCGTGTCTCCATGGCCTAAACCACGCCATTTTGTGAAACAATGGAAAATGCAGCCAGAAACCGCAGCAATTTGTGGCCTGAACCAAAGCCAACGATATGGGGGACTTGCTACACTGTCCCAAATGGGGGGATTTGGGAGAAAAATCTAGATCTCAAACTATTAAAATATCTATAATGTTGAAATATAGTTGCATCATTTTCCGCTTTCATTATATAAATATATATATAAGGCATTGTTCAAATATATTTGTATCGATTTTTACAGTGATTTCAGCTCATTCAAGTATGTAACTGCATGGAACTGTTTCAGTAAAACCCAAACTGATCATCAAAATAAGCCAAATAAAAACACCCAATACCCCGGATCACTCATAGGTTTTTAAGCCCCATTATGTGGGAACTCCGACCCCGCTTCTCCTGGGAATACTTATAATATAATTGTGACGAATTCCTGGTATTTTTTGCTTAGTGTTCACGTACTCCTTCCTTCTGCTGCTTCTACTTAGGCCGCCGCGAAATTTTGCAATTTGCGCATAATAATCATGATAATAATAATCGTGGCGACGGGCCACACATGAAGTATGCAGGGTGATATATATATGTATATATAACATATAAATATATATATACTTTATATTTTTTTCTACCTCGGGCCAGGGCGTTGGCGCTTGTTGCAGGAATTCTACAAAAAAAAACAGAGAGGAAAAGAAATATATACGGCGGAAAAAACAGAGTTAGTCCAGGGAATACAAAAAAAAAAAAAACAGAGAGAAATAATTCTAATGGGGGCGTGGCATATGTGTGGGTTAATTGTGGTGGAAATGAGGGGGTTTCTCTGCTCTGTTTCCCACTTGTGAGAATTGCGCAATTTTCAATTATTTCTTGGGGGAAAAATAATGTGAAGAGGTGGGCGTGTCACACTGCAGACTTTTTCGCATAATTATAAGCTGCGATTCTCACTCACAGGCTGCAAATTATAATTAATGTAAGGCATAGTGTGGGGGCTGCATCCTTCGTCCTGCCAGTGTGTGTGAGTGGGTCTAAAATTATGCAATGGTCTGATTATGCAACTGTGAAAAAAGGAAGAAAAAAGCACTGAGAAGGAGGAGCTCAAAGCCCCTGACAGGATGGGGGGCTGTGGCCAAGGATAAAACCAGAGAGAGAGAGAGAAAGAAACAGCGCGATATGTGCACATATATACATATATAGAAGTGAATTTTGCATGACACAGGACTATGCCAGGAGAAGGGAATTTTTGGTTTGTCATCAAAAATTCTGCTTGAATTCCCTAAAACTAGTTAGTTTTTAGGTTTGAGACTTGCATTAAGTAGATTTGGTTAAACATTGTTCTTCAATGTTTAAAATATATAATTTCTACAATTAAAAGCCTTAAAGATTTTCTACATTTATTTGGACCTCAATTGATATAATTCTTCTTCAATTAAGGCTTTTATTTCATTACTAAAATGCTTAAATATAGGTTTAGGTGTATAAATGACGAATGTAATTAGCAAGCACCTCTCTTGTTCAATACTTATTAATGGCTCAATTATATGACTTTATTAAATGAAAAATAACCAACAATTTAAAAAAATAATGAGATTTTTAAGTATTCTGTGCAAGTATTATATTAACTAGTAATTAAACTCCTACAATCAAAGGCTTTCGAATTGTTATATATGCTGGTTTGTCTAAAATAAATGTAGCTCTTTAACAAATAACTTCTTTATCTTATACGGATCTATAGTTAATTAAGTTGACAGCCTCTTAAGCCTTTGTTGAATAAATAAATAACAAAGAAGTCGTTTTGCCTGCCTCTCGTATCCAAATAAATATGCTTCCATAAACCCTGCAAGCTTTTATGTAAACTTTTATTGTCCAAAGGACGACCTGCCCCCCATCGAGTGCTCCAATCTCTGCTCACTTTACAGCCTCCATTATCGGGGAATAAATCCAAATGCGAATAATAATTGCTGGGCTGAGCGGGGATGAGCGGGGATGAGCGGGGCTGGGATGGGCGGCGAACAAAAAGGCGCTAGAAAATTAATTTCCATGCGAAAGATCAAAGAAAGTTTTCAATTGTTGCCATTTGCCCAGCAGCGGAAGTGGGGTGGCATTTTCAATGGGTGGGCAGCGGGGGAAAGATGGAAATGCAAACTGCTTAATGCGAAATGTAGCAATTATATTCTTGCAGTCCCCCCTCCCCCCATCACCCCTCCCTCGTTCATCTACCATGCATATTTATTCATTTTTTCATTTAAACATTTTTAATTTCAATTCTGAGCCAAAGTCTAGGGGCTTTCTCCATTTCTCCTCGGCATTATGGCTCAACTCATTTCCTGTGACAATGGCGCGAGTGAGCTGCCACGCCCCCACCTAGGGGCCCGCCCACGGCCCACTTACATGGTACGTGTACTTAGCATTTCCTCGGTGGGATTTCTTCTTTTTTTAAGCTTCTCCTCATGTTGTTTTCCTTGTTGTTTTTCATATGGAAATCAACACACACTTGGGCGAGGCGTTGTTGTTGATTTTTAATGAAGTACTTTTTCATTATGTACACTCTCACACACAACAAACACACACACACACAGGGAAGGGTGTACGGAAAGAAACTAGGGGAGAAATGTATATAAAATATTTAAATATTTTGTGAACTTTTTTACTTGATCTTTTGAGCAGAAATTTAATCGAAACAGTGGCAAAGAATACTTAATAAAATAGTTTCTTTAAGTTTATTACGATTCCCAACTGTTTATAAACAGCATTTGCTTCAGAGATACAGCTGACAACCCTGGCAGGTTTAGAAATATACATTTTCCGAAGGCTAATGCTTGTTTTTATAAGATCTAAGTGTAATATAGTTAAATATATAAAATTCGATATTTAATAAATATTTTGCCAATTTTCAATACATTTAGCAACTGCTTTAAGGTATTATTCAGTTCACAGATGCAGATGACAGCCCAGAGAATGCTAAAAACAAGTGTTTGTTAGAGTTTATTATTATTTTTGCCCATATCTATGAGTAACCCCATTTTGTTCTCAGTGTAGCCAGACTTATGTATATGCAATTTCTTTTCATTTCCGCCATCTGAGTTGCACTTTGTGTTTATGTTTTTATTTTATTTTTTTCTCTCCCATCCTTGCCTGAATTTCTCTTAATTTCTATTTTGTTTTTTCTATTTTAGTTTGCTGTTTATAACGTCTTTTCATGCAAATGTTTGCCAGTGTGTGTATAGGTGTGGACACTTGGCAAATGTGTGTGTGTGCTCCAATTGTTGTTAAGTGAAAGAGTGCTATATCTATATATGTATATTTAAGATATATTATGGGCATAGGCAAGTGTGTTTTGAGGGTCTTTTTTCCACATCTTAAAAGATATTAGGGTAAAAAATAAAGATTTTTTATAAGGTAAAATGTACAAACCAAAATAGTTTCAAGACAACTTTTCAAATTCTAATTAATTCTTAACTAAATCAAGCCTAAATGGATTGAATTTTAATTTTCTGAAAATATCTACAAATATTTTTGAGGCAATAAATCATAATAAAATATTCATATTTTTCCCTCTGTGCCTTTAGGATTCTGAACATTAAACCTGTCTGCATATTTGCAGGCTGACTCATCAGCAATGCGATTCCTGCGATCCTTGCGATCCCTGCGATCCTGCTGCTGCTCTTCTTCCTGCGGCTCTTCCTGCTTTGTGCAAAAAAAAAAAAAAAAAAAACGAAAAAGAGAAGAAGCAAAGAACTCTCTTCGTTTTTGGCATTCTTCTGTCAAAATATTGACACAACAGTTGTCAGGCTGTCGGTCGCCTGTCCTCTGGCAGGACATTCCAGTTCCAGTGCCCGCCATTGTCCGTTGTCCTGCCTCCAATTACTTGTAATTATATTATTTGGAGAACAAACACGGGCAGGATATGCAGGATATGCTGGATATATAATAATAATCGTAATCCTGGCCGGGCCAACGAAGTGGCAAATGTAAATAAGCCGATAGGTGCGAAGGATTAGGGATTAGGCCTTGACCTTTCCCCTGCGGCGAAGGTGTGACAAGGTCCTCAAGTAGCATAAGAATAACACACAAAATCCTTGCTGGACAACAGTTGGCCTAGAACAAACAAAGGCCATGACCCTCGAGTTTTTGGCCAGCTGAACACAGAGATTTCGCGTTGAAAGGGTCTTAGGAACGCAAGGAAAACTCTTTGCATAAATGGGGGGAACATGATGGGAAAATATCTGACATTCTACCCTACTGTCAGGTGATTTTCCATAGGTGACTCCTTCAGCAGCCTGAATTATAGCCCAATTAATTGCATGATTAACGCCAATCGGCCTAGAATTACCCTCGTGCAAAGGGATCCTCGCCAGCGTTTCCCTCTCTTAGCCACTTGAGAATCTCTTCCCCTTTTTTCGGTGAGCAGCAGCTCCTTCGCACAGGTGGAACATAGCCTCCTGGTGGATGGCTCAGCATCTTTTTCCAACATTTTCCGGCTCTATATATATTTTTTCCAACGATTTCCCAGCAAACTGCCAGCGTTTACCCAACTCCAGGCTACCAGCTCTGCCCCTTTTCAATTCTCCGCTTTCTGTTCTTTGCTCTCAGGCGTGACTGAAGCGTTTCTCCTATGGGATGCTAACGAGCGGGGTTCCTAGAGATGGCGGTGTGAAATGATGTTTTTTATGTGTGCAAATGTAACTCTTAAATTACAAAAATAAAGCAGTAATTTTTGAAAGTTTCAAGTCTCTGTGAAAGTTGTCTGAAAGTATGCAAAATCTAAATGGGATCAAGATCGCTGTAAAATAGTGTCTTAAAACGCGAAATGTTTTTATTTTAAGATGAAATGATGCCTTAATATAAGGGTTTCGAAACTCCTTGACAAACTGTCTTAAAGTATGCAAGCTTGTAGTCAAAACTGTAAGAAAAATACAACAAATTCATAAATATTTTAAAGAAGCAGTACTAATTGGCAATAAAACCAATCAATATGCATTGCTTTTAACCCGGCCAACACACGACTATCGCCCTCGAGCTCCTCTCTAGCCCAGGTAGCAGCACCGCACATGGGCACTCACGGCTCTCAGGTCTCGGGTTTAATTGGTAAATGGTTCATTTAGCAGTCAGAACCAATTACACACACTCTCGAGGACGGCTCTTTGGCAGCGCTTCTGCTTCTGCTTCTGCTTTTGCTGGCTGAAAAAACAATTACAACAGTTTTTCACCTTTTTTAACGAGGCAGCCGACGGCGCGAAAATGCTTTGCCTTCCGTAGAGGGCCTGCCACCTTTTCGTTGGAACCAATTAAATTCTTTTTTTTTCGTTGCCACATTCATATATGTGCTCCTGTACTCGTCGTGGATGTATAGAGCCGCCCCCGCTCTGGAAGGTGTGAATTCAAATCGAATTAATTCGGTTTTCCCTGGGTTTTATTTTCTTTTCTCTTTTTTTAGAAAGCAATTCGCAGACGCCTCTTTGATTGGATAATTGGCGGGACAGGGCACTCGGGAAATAATGAATAATGGATAATGAATAACTAGCGAGTGAGTGCACTCACTGGAAGGCAGGTCGGTGTCTAAACTGATCGATTGGGCTTAATTGCTGGCCAATTGCTGGGGTCAAAGTGGGAAACGTGGCCATTAGACATGGTTTTCAGATTCATTTATATAATATATAAAAAGTTTAAGTAATTTATAAAGGCTTTAATTGTAATTAAAATTAATTGTTTTAAAATTAATTTAAACAAGAGCTTTTTAAATTATAATTACTGGCCAAGAATTAGTGATTTTTGTAATTAAAAAAGAGTAAAAATATAAGGATAACAGAGGTAAATAATTAGGGTAAAAATATAGTACAAATATAGTACTACTTAAAAATACCTTAAAAATGTTTCAAAAAGTTTACTATAAAAATTCTATGAAATTAGATATTCTCTCAAAGGAAATCGACATATTTTAGCATTTATTTGACAGAAGTTTGGCTTCTTATTTCCTTTTTTCCAGAGCTGAGTTAAAAATTTGTGCAACGCCAGAAGAAGACAAAGACAGAGAGACAGAGCCTGAGAGAGATGGGGATTATAAACGGATAAAGTGAAGGAGCACCGCATGTGTGTGCAGCGAAATATAATAATGAGGACACCAGCCAGGACATCAGGACATCCACATCCTCACCTCGTTAGCTAACGATGACGCCGACGCACCTGAACCTGCACCTACACCTGCACGAAATGGAGTATTAAAAAATTATGCAAATGAATTCGTGTGTTTGTATTCGCCGTGGAAATTGCGACCGTGTCCGCAGTGCTCAGTCCTCAGGTTTGAGTCCTAAGTCCTTCAGCGCCACTCCCACCAAAGGCGCGAAAATTAAGCGCTGGCGGTGCATTATGTTGTAAATTAATTTCTGGCCAAAAAGAGGGTACTATATATAGTATTAAGGAATATATAGAGTATAGTATAGAATATATAAATACCTAATGAAATAATCAAGAATTATAAATGGTTTTGAAGGATTTCTTTTAACGCTTAATCAAAAGGAATATTTTCTGTGCGCCTCTTGGATATGCAACAATTTTAGCTCCTGCGGCTTATTGGGTATATTCTTTATTAATATTTTTTAATTCCATGCCATTTTATTTGAGTTTATTTACATTTATTAAAATATATGTATTTTATGAAAGACTAAACTTAAGTAGGAAGCAAAAAAAAAAATGTAATTGCAATGATTTCTCAGAGAGTGTTGAAGAAAACGGAAGCTAAGAAAATTAAGATTACTCTAGGGAGCTGAGAGTAAAAACCTTCCACTAGCTGGTAAAAATAATAGGCAGGATATACGAAAATCAAGACAGGGACCTAATTAACTTAAGTATTATTTACTAAAAGAAACAAACATTTTCAGCTAGAAATTAAAGGGAAGTAAGTAGCTTAAGACACCTTAAAATAATGTTCTTATTGTTTAATATTAATACAGTCCTAGTAATATTAATAAAATACATAGATAATATGAAAATAATAATTTGTATTAAATATATATATTTTAATTTTAAAAATATTTTGTAAATTATTTAAAGAATTCTTTAATATAATAAAACCTTAAATATAACCTTTTAGAACCTTATTTATACAAATTGAATTCAAAAATATAAAAACCATTTAGAAAAACACATTTTAAGTGAGAAATTTGTTTAAATTAAGAAAAGGTAATATTTCTACTACAAAAGTAGTAGAATTCCCCAATTAAAATGAATAAATTCAGGGAACTCAAGGATTTCGAGGTGCCAGGATTCGTTCCGCCTTCGAGGGCGACTGCAGTTGGCAATTTTAATCTCGCTTAACGAATTATTAAATCCTCATGAGGACGACGAGTGTGTGTGGTTGGAAATCATATATTCACATTCATGCTTGAATGGGTTTTTTTTTTCCACGGCGGGCCAGGCTGGGCCAGGCCAGGCACTTGCTTGATCAAAGGACGACACTCTTGAGAAATTATCATAAAAGGATTTGCGGCAACGGCGACTGTGCTCTCTCCATTCCAATTCATACCTCGCCTCGTGCTTTTTTTTCTCTTTTCTTTTCTTTTCTTTTCTTTTCTTTTCTTTTCTTTTCTTTTTTTTTGAATAGAGCCAGCCTTGGCTTTTGTTTTTCATTTGAAAATTGCAAAATTTGAATAATGCGCAAGTGGCGTGAACAGCAGGAAAATCGTATTCAGATTCAGATTCGGCTTCGGATACGGATTCGGGATTCAGGCTGCAGAATCCATCCTTGATTGCATAATAGGCATTTGCAGATTGCAATTAGACAATTGTCGAGGAAGGTGCGCCGCTGCTAATGGGTGCCGGTCCTAAATGCCAAATGCTAAATGCTAAATAAGTAATCAAGCGATGATGATTCGGTGCCCTCAAGTGCATTTGGCATTTGCACTTTGAAGTGGTTGAGCACTCGACAAAAACGCGACCCTCTCACCCACCAGCCAGGGAATAAAATAAAGGAGGATATAAACAGAAAATCTAGATTAAGCGCGACAATCGAGGTAATCCCACTCTGGCTGATTGTCTCAGATTGTCTCAAAGCCTCTTCGCCGCAGGAATAACTCCAATTAGGGCTTTAAGGCGGGCTTGAAAATTCGACTAAAAAATTAAGCGACTCAAAGACTGACGAACTTGTCGGTTTTCAATTTGAAATTATGGATTTTACTTTAAATAAAATATAACAATTTATTCTGTGAAGTTAGCTAATAAGCTAAAGAATTTGGTGTACATTAATAAACTACTGAACATTTTTGTGCAAATTTTCAATTTCAAATTTAAAATAAAATAAAGTCTTTTAGTATTAATTCTATAGTGTTGTTTAATAAAAACTTATTGGAAATGGTTAAAATACATTTCTTCAAAAATGTATATATAAATATAAAATTTGTTTCTTTAATTTTAACTAAAATAATGTAGCTAAAATAAATGTCTTTAATAAATTCCTTCTTGGGAGTTTTTCAATTCGAAATTAAAAAATGTTTTTTAAATAAAAGTTTGCTATTTATTTTATGTAGTTTCTTAATGGGAGTTTTTCCATTCGAAATAAATATATAAAATATATTCCTTCTATTTATTTCCTATAGTTTCTCACTGATTAAATTATGTTTAAATAAATTTATTTTAAGCATTTTACATAAGTTTTTAATTTCAATAAAAACTACTTCTTCTATTCACAAAATTGTCGGTATTTTTTAAATGTGTTTTCTTTTATTTTTTAAATTTAACCCATAATGAATTCTTTACCTTTTTAGCATTTCGTCTTAATCCCAAATTTCTAGTAAAGCTTTTTTTGAAGAAATATATCAATTTTCATGAATAAAAATATGCTCAAGTTTTTAGCTTGAAAATGGCTTAGTACAAATATTCATTTTAGTTTTAGAAATGCTTTGATAGCTGAATTAAGCGTTTGAATAAATAACAAGTTTTTCTTAAATATATCAATTTCTTGTGTTTATTTATGCTTATGTTAATATAAATTATGGTTTGTTATTTTTATTTAATATCAGAAAATCTTTTAATCAATTTCCATTTCAAATAGGAAATGCCCTTTCAAAATAAAATAGATCTCTGCATTGATTTTTTAAAACAATAAGTACTTAACTATTCAGGCCGAGTTGTAAATATTTCTAATTTTTATAATTATAATCCTTAAAAGCTTAAAATATAATTTTTCAGAAAAAAACATTTCATTTAATTTAAGGAATTTTTGTATAGTCAAAGTGCACTTAATTTGCAGATTTTTTAATTTATACATGCGTTGTGCAGATCTTTCAAAGCCTTGAATAATAAAACAAATTATATTAAACAAAACTGATTATGCTTTAAACACTTATTTAAAGGCTAAGCCATAGTTAAGACTCGGGCTTCTGTTGGAATCTAAAATACAATCAATAATTCCCCTGAGAAATGCTAGCTAACTACTGCCTCCTCTGAAGGATAAGTCCCAGATTTATCCTAAGATTTTACTGCTCACATGCAGCACAGATTTCGAAGGATGCTGGCAGCTAGCGTTGGGTTTGTGCATCGGCTAGCAGGACGATTGCTGATTGCGAGCGCTGAAAAGTTTGCAAACAAGCGCAGCTTTCGAGTGTCAACACGAGAAACAGGAGCAAGAGCAGGAGCAGTAGAGGGTAGGGGGAGCTTTCGGCGCAGGACTCAAAGGGTTGTTGTTTTATTATTTTTTTTTTTTTTTGTATATATGATATATTCCCACTGTGAGCGTGAGTGTGAATGAGTGAGAGTGTGCGTGGCCATTGCGCCTGCCCTTTGGTGTGGGCCCACGCTGCGTATGCGTAACCTGAGGCTTTTATTTAATTTTCATTCTTTCCCATTTCTCCGAACTCTCCCTTCAAAGATGCCCAGTGATTTGTTGGCAATTTCGTTAAGTTGCATTTAATTTCTGTTCAATTTGGGTTCGAGGGGCGCCTCGCCAATCCACTTTGGCACAATCAAAACGATAAATGAAATTGAACAGGCGACGAGCCAAATATGTCAATGGCAGTGGCAGTGGCAGTGGCAGTGGCAGTGGCAGTGGCAGCGGCAGCGGCAGCAACCCTCCTCCGCCAAGTAGTTGGCCCAAAGTGTGTTTAAGCTAAAAGCTCCAGAGCCCCTTGACAATGGGCCAAGTTGCGTGGCAAAGGACTATGTGCGCGTTATCCTTGTGACGACACACTGGGAGTAAAAATCAAGTGAAATTGGTAAAAAATAAAAATATATACAAGAGTATGGGTCCTTGCATGCAGTGCCTCTAAATAATACAATTAAAAACGGGAATAAACTTAAGAAAAAACATGATTTTGACACTGTAAGCCAAAAAAACATGCATTTCCTAATTTAAAACAACAAATTTAGCAAATTTTTAAGCTTCTTAACATATTTAAATAATATTTTGTTCTATTTTCTAATACTTTGGTTAGGAAATAATTTAATATATATCAGAATAAGTGCCCTTTAATGAAGTTTATTAGATAAAACAAATAACAACTTTAATAAACTGATAAATAAAAAATAAACCCAAAATGTACATAAATGAATTTTCTTATTTAAAATTCAAAATTAAACAAATTACGTTTTAAAAACAATGTTTTTCAGGCTTTGAGCATATTTTAAAAATCGCATTCTTTTAATTAAATTCTTGAGTATCTCCCTTTATAAAATTCCAGTGTAATTCTCTTGCCAAACCATTTTCCCTTCGATTTATTTACACTCGTTGCGGTCCAGTCAAACACACAGTCAACAAGTCTGGCCAGAATGTATCTTTTGGGGGGAGCTGGAAGCTCAGACATATGGGAGATACATTTTTGGGGAATTTCTCTATTTTTTTCGAGGTAAGGAAGTACATTTGTCATGTGGCTGCAGTCAAAGTTGTAGCCTTTGTAAACTGTGTGGAATTGATTCAAAGCACTCACCAAATTCAATTAGTCTCCCAGTTTAAGAGTGTTTCTAGCTGAAAATAAAAGTGTATTAATTAATATTATTAATGGGAATTATAATTCACTACGAAAATATTATTAATGAAAGCTTTCAAGAGCTGTAAAAAAATATATTACAGCCTGTTTAACCTTTAACCTTTGAAAATTGAATATTGAATTGTAACCATAAAATAGGTAAAAATAGAAGCTTAAGACTAGGGGAAAATGTGTCTTAAATATTGTGTTACTTGCTTTACTCGTAATTGCTACTAAATCCTTTTAGTATTAAGTTATCTTCAATATCCTTTAATTATTCTAAGAAAAATATACCCTCAAATATTTAGACTTCACTTTACACTGCAATTATCTCCCATAAATCTTGACCAAGCTCCGCCCACCCCAAAAATGAAGCAAAAGAAAAAATTGTCTTTTTAGCATATGAAAGGAAAAGAAATTGAAGAAATTGCTTAACGGCAATTTTCTCACACCGCTGCACAAATGGAAATTTGTAAATGAATTAATTCCGGATTTAACTCCCCTCTTCCCAGCGGAAAAGCTAAGAAATATTTCTTTTGAAGCGGATTTCTCTTTATACTTCTTTAGATTTTTCAATTTCTTTGCTTTGGCCATGCAAATGAGAATCTTTCCAACCCACGCATCTTTGTTATTAATTTTTTCCTGAATATCTCCTGCTGATGGGGCAGCTGAAACTGTTCCATAATCGAGAATAAATAATAAAATAGAAATTAAGCAATTTGCGAGACGATTTCCCAGAAAAGTGTGAATGCAACAACACATCTGTCGGCGTGAGCAAATAAATAGATGGAAATGGAAATATAAATGGAAATAGAAATAAAGAAACGGCAGCGACAGCGGATACTCGAGCGTATCTGATGGATACAGCAATAGATACAGATACGGATACAGATGCCGCGCACAATGGTCCGCTCTTTTATTTTCGTTTTTTTTTTATCATCGCACACACATCGGCGGACAAAAGGATGAAGTGCAAACAGTTCACGTCACAAACATGTCAACCAATTCTGACACGTCGCCCCTGAAGTGCCACCGGGCGGGGCGGGGGAAAAACCGCCGGAAAAACTGAGGCGGTACGGGGGTAGCTGCGGCCTGTTATTGGTTTCCTCGCCATTAAAAAACAGGGTTTCAGGTGGCCTTGCACAATTCATCTGCCTGAAAATTGGTAACAAGTTGGGTTCCCATTTTATTTAATTTAAAAATGATGAGCTATTTAGAAAATCTAAATAAATATTTATATAATTAATTTAATACATTTACAACTTCTTTTAAATTAACTATTTAAAAAAGTGCACACAAAATGTTATTTATTTTCTATTGAAATAAATGTGGAGCAGGCTCATATAGAAGCAATTCGAAAAGTTTACTCATATCTTATTAAACATATTTATTTAAGTTCAATTATTTAATTTGTTTGGTTATTTATTTATTTAATAATTTAGCTGTTTTACTAACTCCAAAATCAAAAGTTGTAGACTCCAAGATAAAGCCAGCATATTTTAGGTATCTTTTTATTCTTCTAAAATAGATTTCTCAAGTTAACCTCTTCTTAGACCAAAATATATATTTTTTTAATCGATATTTCTTTAAAATATTAATTTATACATTTCTTCAACCCATTTTCCCTTGCATTGACACCTTCGACTGTCCACTGTACTTGGCTTTTGGCGGAAAATGAAGCCAGAAAAGTAATTCTCGGTGGCAAGTGCAGTGCCAACAGTTGAAGAGTCAACAAAATGCCAAATGGAAATAGTAATAGAAATGCGTTTAGTTAAAATCCTTGAAGGATTTTATTCCCCAAGCCCGGCGACTGTCAGTGGCAGGACTAAGGCAGCTGCTGCAGAAATACCCCCGACTGCCGACTCCTGACTCCTGAATCGTGAAGGAAATATATTGTTATGATGATTGCACAGCACCTGCGACTTGATTCGATTTAATAACTTCTGTCACTCGAATCGCTTTTCCGTTCGCTGCATTTGACATCTTGCACCCTCCACACCGCCTTTCACCCCTTTTTGGCCAACTTTTCACACTCTATTTTAGCCCTATTTTCACCCCTTTTTGGCCCGCTTCGAAGCTGCCAATATTTGCCAGGCAACAACTTATTTATGTCGAAGAGATTGAAGGAAATAGCTTCGCGTCAACTGCAAGTGGAAAATTGCAAATGTCAAAGCGGAAAATTCTGAAATTTAGTCAGGGAAAGTGTGTTGACATTCACAGGGATTTTTCTCTGTTAAAAAAGATATACTCAGATGCCTTAAGTGGTGAAAATATATCAATAATATAGGTTAATATTCGAAATAATATTTAAATAACATTTAAGAAAGTCAAAGATTAAAGAGCACGGAAAATTATATAAACAATTTAAGTAAAGCAAAGCATTTTTTGATTTTTTTAATAGAAGAAATCTTAGGAAATCTCACCGAGCATCCCAGCTCCTCCAAGCTCTCGACTCCCTCCACCCTTAGGCCAAATAATTGGTTCCATCCGCCTCGCCTCGACTTTCCGGCAATCCATTAACTTGGACCGGGCGCAAATTGCGAAATTCCAAATTCGATATCATTCAATTTGACGGAAAGAAAGGCCAGGAGGAGAAAAAACCCGCCCGAGCCTGAGCCCGAGCTCGAGGACAACAGTCAATATAATTCCCCATTGCAGTTGTGCGCCATAATGACTTCCTGTGCGCAATGCAATGCAGTAGCAACAAAAAAAATGAATATATACATATATACAGAGTCCTGGCAGCCATTAGCGAAATATGAGAGCACCAACAACAAGGACAAAATTATAGAAAAAAACGGAGAAGAAGTGAAAAAAATACGAGAGAGAGCAGCAGCACCCAAAGCGAATCGCAACGAGTCAAAGGGAAATATGAAGGATACGCCCGCAGGGTGGTTCCCCCTTTTTCGGCGGGTGGTTGCCGTTTCGAATACGAACCCGAATCCGAATTAAGCTGAATAATTTACACAACCCCTTGAAAGTGCACTTAAGAGCAACAATATAATAATAAATAGAAGCGCTGAAAAAATGCTGAAATAATATTTTCCTCTTCGATTCCCTCCACCTCCACGACCATTATCAACACGGCATCCCGGGAGCCCCGAAGTCCTGAGCTCCTGAATCCCTGAAGTCCCGGCTTCCTGCCGCTGACTGCCAATAGAAAATTGCGTTCCCCAAATTGACTGACTGACTGGCTGACTGATTGACAAATCGACTGACTGTCATCAAACGGAGAGATTTATGCACGGAAATAACTTCTATTAAAAATTGTTTTAAAATTTATCGAAAATTCTTTACAAAATCTTTGAAAATTCTTTAAAAATCCTCTAATTATCAACTTAAATTTTTGAATTCCCTGATTTATTTAGTGTTGCAAAGAAACCTCTTTTTTGTAACAGTGCTGGTGCAATTGTCTGAATGAGCATTGAATGGATCCTGGCGGGGGTGTGGCGCCCATCCTGGCTCTGGACTCAGTCAAGTGTATTATCAATTGAAAACTCAACGAACTTGCCAGGTAGCCGGGAATTGGATTGGATTGGAAATGGATTGATTTGGCGAGGTCGGTTAGGTTCCCAGCAAGCAACTTTAGGACTGTAAGGCACTATATCCTTGGACATTGTAACCTTTTAAACTAAACTTAATGTCCGAAGCATAAAATAAATTAAAGGTAAATAGCCCGGCAAGTTTTTTTTTCTAATTTGTATTATTATTTTTAATATTATTAGGATAAAATATATATACAAAATGTGGATGTGTTATTATATCGTAAAATATTTATGACCATTAAATTGTACTATTTAAAATATAATGCATATATTTGTTTTAATGCTCAAAACAATTTTTTGTAGCAGTGGAATAAGGCTATGAAACATTATCTTTTTAGGTTTGTCGCTTTGTCTTTGTCTCTTTACCTAAAAAATAATCCTAAAAACCGTGGACTAACCCTGGAAAACACATCTATTAGATTCTTTATAAAAGTTAAAGTTCTTAATAAAAATAATATTAGTATAATATATATGAACAATCCTCCAAGTTAAAAAAAATATTTAATAATATCTGAAACATGCAAAATAGATTCGAATATATCAAAAGCAAATCCTTGACAATATTATTTTTCAAGTTTACCTCTTAAAATTGCAATGTTTTTCTACTTGATAATAATCTTCTATATTTCTTTTAAATATTATCGTTAGGGCATCACATATTTCCACTTGGCCCGCATACATTTTTCCATTTTTAGTGCGATTTTTTTCCTTCCTTCCGCTGCTCTTCGCTAATGACGCTGATGAGTTGACGAGGTAGGTTTTCCAGGATATTAACGACAACGACAGCGCGGAGGAGGATGGGGACAAGGATGGGCACAAGGATGAGGACGACCGTTAATGAGGACGATTATAATGTCGCTGATTTTGCGTTCAAACTAACAGGCAACTGAGGAGGCACACGTCTCCCCTTTTTTTACCTTTCTGTGAATGGTAATGGCACCCCTTTTTTCCACTCCTTGCCGTCTCTGAAGTTTGCTCTATTATTCCGAGTGCTGTTGGCATATTTCTGCTCCAAATGAGGTTGAGTTTTGAGCAAACAATGCGGCACCACCTTAACCCCCGGTACCCAATCCCACCAACAAAAAAAAAAATAAAAAATAAAATAAAACCAGATGAACCCAAGGCTTTCCTATTGAATTCAAAAATTTGCTGCGTTGCTATCATCATGACGCTGGATGTTCGTCGATGTTAATGCCGATAACTGATGACTACTTCACTTAATGCAAATTTTCATTTGGCCGGAGGCAAAAATGTTAGATTTGATGAGTGCGGCTACACGGAGAGAAAAATTAAATAAAAAATATATTGTAGGTATAAAATATATACAATAAAATATATATAATACAAATGAAAGTGAAACAATATTAAAAATGTGATCAGTGTTCAGGGACAAAATATAGACTAAGATTCCTGAAAAAAAATATTAGACACCTCCCTTAGACACCAATTAAAAAAAAAAACAATCAACCCATTTTTATTATTCTTATTATTTAATTTATATTTAATAAAATTAAATTAAATTTTTATGTTTATGTAAACAAATCTTACATCCAGGGGACTTCTTTATAGTTACTCCACAGTTTGGATTAGTTAATTTATATAATAAATTACGTTAAATAATACATTAAGCACAAACATTCATTATACTTATTTCTCAATAAAATAAACCATACAATTAATCGAATTAAAATCAATTAAGTCTTTTGCTGTGACTTATCTTAATTGCTCGCTTTAAAAAACTTAATAGAAAATAACTACAAAATAAATAAATATAATTAAAAATGGCAATAAGTAAAATATGTTATTAGTATTAATTTCCTATAATAAAATAAATACCTTTAAAAGCAAAACAATTGGTTTTGAGTAGATTTTTTGATACAACTTCAATAGCGAACACTTTAAGAGAGTTACTAGCCACATGTACAGTCCTGTCTCTGGCAGCACCTAATTTTTTCTGGTGCTTAAAGAATACCACATTAATTTAATATTTTCCTGTATTATGTATTTATCTCCAATTTTATTTCAGTGCAGAATAAGGGAAACCCCCAAAGGGATGGGGCTAGGGGATGGTGGCTGCAAACGAGGCCATAATACTGCAAATCGTCGTATAATGAATGAGATGCTGCAACTCGTTAGGCCATAAAACATAAAGGAGGCGGTGTGTAGGGGCCGCTGAAGGACTCTCGGCGATATGGCTTACAGGACTCGGCTGACGATGATGATTCCACATTTGAAATCTGAAATTAATATGCCATTGTGGGGCACAAAATAAAGAAAAAGTTGCAAAATTCAATTTCCACCTTTTTTCGCTAACGATTTGCTATTCGGAAATAAGGATGGGACTGCGACTCGACTAACGAGATTTGCATATGGAATCCATCCACTCCCCCTGCTGCTGCTCCTCCTCCTTGTCACATATTTCACGCATCATAATTCCCCAAACTCCATTCCCCAAACGCCATAATCAACCGACGACGACGACGGCAGCGAAGACGAACTCGGGGATTCTTTCCGAAATTAAGAGCGAAAATTGCATGGAAATGTGAATGTGTGGGGAAAAACTTTGAAATCAGCAGACCAACAAATGAAGTGACTGGGGACTCCATATTGGATAAGTTCGATTCCTCATTACAGGCATTATTCGATAGGTTTATCATCGAAATCGAACAGGACAGGTCTTGATATGAAGTTATCACTGTGTTGAATATTTATTTCTCGTTTTTCGGGCTTGAAACTAGATGTTTTTAGGTAAATATTCGCATTATTTTTGTAAGTTTAATTACAATCCTTGAAGTAAAGAGGAAATCGATTAATCATCGATTTTATGTTATATTTAAAAAAGAAATAAGTTGACCAATGAAACCATTTCGGATCTAATCCTTTTTGGATTTTAAATGAATTTTTCAAAAAAATTGTTATATTAACAAAATAAATTATTTCTTAAACAAAATGTACAAATGTTTTCGATAATATATCGATATAATCAAAAATCAAATATCTCTTTTGCATATAAATATTTGAAATTCAATAAATTCACAATATGTATATAAAATCTTAATGTTCAAGCTCAAAAAAAGAGAAGACATATACATGTATTATATGTATATTATCGATAATACATTATATAAGCGATATTTTCGATATTAAGACCAATTAGGCAAAAGCCAGCGGATACTATGGATTGTGTTTCTTGGGGTTTCTTCTTCGCTATAAAAGCATTTTCCTAATTAAACCTTAATTTTCAATGATTTTTCACACGCAAAGACACGAGGTAAACACTTGTCCTGCAATGCGATGATGCATTCAGCCTCCTCCTCAAATTAATTGACTGCACTTAACCGCAATCAGCCTAATTGCAGGCAGTCTCATTAAAAGTCGGCCTGCGATATGCCTCATTAGGACTGTGGGAGGAAGGTGAGAGCAAGAGGGTCCTGGATGTCCTGCGCTGCATTGCAAATTGAATCCAGCGAGTGTTTACCGCTCGAATGTGGATTGGTAGTGGCATCTCTGGCTCGTCATAACCGCAATCATCGATGTTAATATCGAAACGGGCTGAGCCGGGGGGAGCAGAATGCTGGACGAGCCAACAGCCAACCAGGACCCTAACTGGCGCCAAGGTCCAGGTCCTGTTGCTGGACGCCCCCTGGTTGCTGTCTCTGTTTAACCAAAGGTGGCGACCTTCTGGTGGTTGTTTCCCACCTGCTGCCACCCCCTGCGTTCCGGGTGTGGGGTGGGTTACCATATAGAGTGGCCGACGAGCGAGGACGACAACAACCCCTGGCACTTCTTGCTCTGCTGATTTTTGCAATCATCCTTGACAGGAGGTTTCCTTTCGTTTCCTTTTTTTTTTTTTTGCTTGCCCCTCCCAGTTAATTTGCTCTTTGCCTCTCTTTCGCTCTGGGCAGCGGCCTCTCGCTCGCACTTACTGGCCAGGTCGGTTCATTCATTTTCATTTTATGAATTGCATTTGCGCTCCCGCCCTCGCGCCCTCTCGCTCGCACTCGCTGCGACCTGCGCACTCACTCGCCCCTGTGGCTATTCCTCTCTCGCTCCCTCGCGCGGGCTCTCTCTTTCACTCTCCTTCCCTCTCTTACTGGCTGAGCAGCTGCCTCTCGCTCTTTCTCTTTCTGGAAGCCATTATAAATTTTCATTCTGGGCGAAGAGCGGTTGGGAAATGGTAAACAGTTAATGGTTAACGGTGTCCTGTTAGCGCTTTACGGTTAACTGTTAGCGCTAAACGTGGTTAAAAATGGCAATTACTTTCTTTGCTTAGTTAAAAACTAATTTACAAGTTAGGTAAATAATTATAATTGACGAGTGGTGCGCCTTCTATAATTTTTCTTCTTTAATTTTCTTTTTTAAAACCTATCAATATGAGTAATTAAATAACTGACGCCCAGTTTCTTCATACCCGGTTAGAGTTAACGTTGATGTTAAAATTGAACAAGTTAATTTATAACAAAGACTCTGAGTCTTTGGTAAAATGTAGCAATATAAATAAATAAATAACTAATGTTCACTTTTACCATATCCGGTTAATTAACGTTGACTTTAAAGTAAAATAACTTATTGTAAGAGCTTCGAGTTAGTTCTTACTTAAAAAAAAATCTTGTATTTTTTGAATAAAAAGTAACAAAATGTTTATAATGAATGCCATAATAATTTATACACTAATCTAGCCCAAAGTGTATTTATGTAAAGAGGTGTCTAGAAATTTCTGTAATTATTTGTTGAAACAGCTTTTATTTATTAGTACGTTTCCTATGTTGTTGAAAAACTACGTTTTATTAATTAAATAATTAAATTTATAATATTATATTATTTTCATGAGAATAGAATAGAATAAAGAAATCTTGCTTCAAAATTACAAACAATAAAAGAAGCAAAGAGAAAGGAAACAAATTATGAAAACGAAAGTAATAGGAAACATGTAAGCGCACTAGAAGCCATTAATATTACATTTAAACATAATTCTTTAACTAAAAATGCTCTCAAAATTTATTTTTTTAATATTTTATATTTAGTATATTAAATTAATTTTGCGATACATAAAACCATTCCTATCAATACATAACTTCCTTGTGATAGCTTCACAAATATTACTTAATTCTTAAAAAACTGCAGTTGTCTCCTATGACTGGTTATTATTAAGAATACAAGTATCCTTCTTGCAACTTAGTTAGTGGAAGTTGCCCCCCCTGCGGAATCGCTTAACGAGGACCATTAAAAGGACCCCTCCTGCCGCCACCGATTTCTGCCGCCTCATCATTCTGGGTGCTGATGCTGGGGATCTTCCGCTTCTTGCAGCAATTCCACCCAAGTGCACAAAAGCCAAAGGACCAAAACCAGTTATTCATACTCAAGGGTATGCCCGGATAAGGATATGCGAATACGGACACGGGACACTTGAAGCATATTAATGCATATGCAAATTACTGAGGCACAAAGGGAGTAAAAAAACTGCAGCCTGCAGGTGGTAAATGTGGTGCAGGTCCTCCTGTATTTTTACATAGATTTTTTTTGGGTGGATTTCTAAAGGGGGATTTACGGGCGGTATTTCTGGCTGGTTGGGTGGTCCTTGGTGGCCTGGGGGGGGCACAACGACTGCGCTTGGTTGGTTCGTTATTCGGTTACATTGCATTACATTTCATTATGGCAGCGGTAGCAAAAGTACACACAGCGAAAAGCTTGCTTAATTGTAATAATTGCAGTAGATATTTTTGGGGAGTATTTAAAGATAAAAAACCTATGCATTACAAGAATATATAGTTATATAGTTATATATGATTTATAGAGTCGGAAATGTCTCCTTCACTGTTTTCTGTGCTACTGACTGAAATTATAATACCCCGAAAGGAGTATTAAAATTTAAATATTTAACTTCCATAACTTTTGGGCAAATGAAAGTTTAAAAATATATTAACTAAGCTAAAAATACATTAATTTATCCTCCATAATTTTGGGCAAATTAAAGGTTTAAAATAGAATAACTAAGCTAAAAATACATTAAATTGAATTCGGAAAACTGTTCCGAGTTAGTTTTTATAATGCTAATAAAACTGCATACTGCATTTCGATTAATTTTAAAATTAATTTTTTTCAAATTTTTTTTTGACAACTTCAACAATTTAACCCCAAAAAGTTTCGAAAAAAAATTTTAATTTTTGTATTCTACCAAACATGGCTAGATCGACTCAGAATTTGATGCTGATCAAGAATATATATGATTTATAGGGTCGGAAATGACTCCTTCACTGAATTCTGTGCTTCTGACTGATATTATAATACCCCGTATGGAGTATTAAAATTTAAATATTTGTCTTCCATTAATTTGGCCAAATTAAAGCTTAAAAATACAATAACTAAGCTAAAAATGCATTAATTTGAATTCGGAAAACTGTTCCGAGTTAGTTTTTATAATGCTAATAAAACTGCATACTGCATTTCGATTAATTTTAAAATTAATTTTTTTCAAATTTTTTTTTGACAACTTCAACAATTTAACCCCAAAAAGTTTCGAAAAAAAAATTTAATTTTTGTATTCTACCAAACATGGCTAGATCGACTCAGAATTTGATGCTGATCAAGAATATATATGATTTATAGGGTCGGAAATGACTCCTTCACTGAATTCTGTGCTTCTGACTGATATTATAATACCCCGTATGGAGTATTAAAATTTAAATATTTGTCTTCCATTAATTTGGCCAAATTAAAGCTTAAAAATACAATAACTAAGCTAAAAATACATTAATTTGTATTCTGAGAACTGTTCTGAGCTAGTTTTTATTACGCTAATAAATCTGCATACTGAAATTCATTTTATTTTAAAATTAATTTTTGTTCAATTTTTTTTTACAATTTCAAAAATTTAACAATAAAAATGTCGAAAGAATTTAAAAATTTTTTTACTCTTCCAGACACGGCTAGATCGACTCGGCTGTCGATGCTGATCAAGTATATAGATTTATGGGGTCGGAAATGACTCCTTCGCTGCTTTAAAAAACCTCTGATTAAAATTATAATACCCTGCAAGGGTAGAAAAACAAGAAAATTTCCCTTGCATTGGACGGCAGACTTATGTATGTTGCCACTCCACAATTAATAATAATATGCTTATGCTCATTAATAAAATTAAAATAAAAAAATTCAATAATTGTTTTATCCCAACGATTTAGAAACTTCGCCTATTTTGTGGTTTTCCCAAGGAATAAATTAAATTAAACCTCTAATTATACCTTTTCCTTCCTATTTTCCCCAGTGCACCCCGTTGGTAAGTCGGAAATTTAATTCTTTCCAGTTTTATGCATATTCACAAGATGACGGCGACGGGCGGCAACGCACACTTTTATAAATTAAGGATAACGACGTCGTCCTCGAGTGCGGATTTGCAGTGCGTGTGTGTGTGTGTGTGAGTGGGTGGGTGTAAGGATATATATGTATGTATATGCTCGTATCATCCTGTAATGAGACGCATTTTCCATATCCCCGCGGATATCCTTGGCTGCCTCGCAAAATGTCCTCCCCACACAGACACATAATTGTTATATACGGAGGCAGCTCCTCCAATGGGGATTCAGGATTCAGAAGGATTCGCGTGCAAATTGTTAAAACACCATAAACAATTATTTTGCATAACGCTTTGAGGTGCGATATGCCTTTGACAATCGGACGGACGGACGTCCTTCGGGGATATATGCAAGTATGTCTTATGTTTGGCGGCCTGGCACGTGTGTTTGCGACAAAGGACCAACCGGGAGTGCATCTTATTGCACTTTTTGCGACGTTCTTGCCTGTTTTACCAATTCATTTAATCTGCCCAAAGGCTTTTAGGGTGCGGCTGGGCAGGAGAACTTGGAAAGGAACCGGGATAAAATATATATTAAGCTCAGGGGAGCATAGGAATATATTTGAAGCTCCCACAGAAATCGGACAAATTCAAAACTCCAAAATTATGGTAAAAGTTTAACTCTGTATGAATGTTATTTGTTTTATTATTTTTATATAATTTGATTATATAAATGATAATTTGCTTAAATGAAAATAAAATTTACACTGAATTTTATACACTTTTTCAAGGGTTTTTAAATCCTGAAGCAATATAGATTATATTAACATGAAGGAATGAAATCTTCAAATTATTATTGTCTTTTTATCTCAAGGTTATATTAAAAAATGTTGTTCAAATATTTGAGCTATATTAATTCCACTACACTTTATGAAATTCATTAGAAATTAAAGGCAATTCATGGATTTATTGTTTTAGTTTATTTAAGTTGTATTTTTTGCTTAAAACATCATTAAAATTATGAAAATTAAAAAGAATTACAATAATTCTTGAAGATTTATGCTTCCACAAATGTTTTAGGTTCATTTTTTTAATGATTTTAAAATGATTAAATTTTTCTGAAAGGATAAGTTATATTTATGTATTAACATGTTTTTAATGGTTTTCCCCAATTTACTTCTAAAATCTTAAAATCAAAAGCCTTTCCCTATATGTACGATTTTATAGCAATATAAATAATAAATTTTCAGCCAGATATTATTTATAAGGAATACAAATACCTACTCTGAACTTTGAAACATAGAAGAGCTTTAACCAGATTATTAAAAATGTATGAAAATAATTTGAAAAATGACTTTAAAGCAGCTGCAGACTCACTCCCACTGCTTTTATGAACTTCAAAGTGTGTTGGCCATTTTTTAAAATGGCCTTTTGATATAGCCCTTAGCCCCCAAAGCCAGTCTTCCCTCGGAGGCAGGGGCAAAGTTTCATTTGTCCATCGCATCAGAGCGTGAAGCCTTTCAGACATCTTGATGTCTTTATTTCAACTCTATTTGCATTTTCTTTTCATTTTTTTCCAGCTTTTTTGTGCTTTTTGGGGGCGACTGCAAGGCGTGCTGCACAATCACAAAGGAGGCAGCGCTTTCCACATTTCACATGGGAGAAGCTCCACTTTGATCTGCACGAATTGGGCGGATACCCAAGCAAAAATCAAAAAACAAAGCAAAAAAAAAAGAAGAAAAGAAAAGGTAACGAAAGCCATGATGGCCGACGACGATGGCGAACCGTTTTGCCCGCTCTTGATTTTAATTTGAATCTCAATTTGAATTTCAAAGGGCGAGCAAATGCACAAAAGAGCGAAATCAAACAATAAACTGCACTCGAGCACGAGGCAGGTGGAAGGTGGAAGGTGGAAGGTGCCAGAAGGTGGCACGAAAGTGGGTGGTTTTTTCGCACGCCCAAGTTGGCCATATTTGGACGCCATGCTGGGCGCCTTAATTCGATCAAAAGGAGCTCTCTGAGCTTCTTGCATGCTGCACTCAAGAACCTTCTACAGATATATATATATATATATATATATATATATTCGTAGATATATTTTTATTCTGGATTTTTTGCAACCCCCCTTCGACTGGCGCTTTGGGTTCACGCCCCCCGTCGTGTTACCCTTGAGGAGTCCTGTTGAAATTATCCTAGCCTTGTGCTGATAAAGGGTTTCCTAAATGATTTTTAATGAGAGCCAGGGTTGCCGGCGTCGCCGCATCTCAAGTGGCAACGCCTCCCTGGTGGCAACCCTGGCACTCCACTTCGTCTCAGTTGCAATTCGAGTGGCAAAGTCTTTGTAATCAACTTGGGAAAAGGGTTTTCAGCGGAGGGGAATATGTATTATGCCTTACTTATCAAATTGGAATGCATTGAACCTCTAGAAACTCTGTTTTCGAAGATAATTCTATATATGATATATAGTAGGTTTTTTGGACTCTTTATTCTGAAAAGAAAACTTTATTTTTCTTAAAATTATTTATTGAAATTGAAACTAATTTAAATAATAATAATAAACCACAAGCTATTACTGTTTATGAACTCGCTGTAGCTTTAAAAGTAATGTATTTAGTGTCAAACAGTATTCTGCAAAATGTTACGTCTTAGGGAAAACAAAATTACAAGAATACAAAAATTGATCACTGCATACTTTTAGACACTAGTTTGTAGTGTACCGATTTAAACTTAAATTGCGAACATAAAACGTAATTCTTTAGTAGAATTCAATCGAAAAAAATGTTTTAAATATTCACATCATACTTTTAGACACATTTTCAATTGATTTTGTGATTTAAAATCTTTCTTAAAAAATGTATATTTTTACGGGTTTTGCCCATTTTCCGGTTGAAGTGGGCAACCTTTTTCGCTCGAAGGACATTCGATATACTCCCTTTACCAATTTGTCTCTCTCCAACCAATCAAACAATCGAAATCAATCATAATTTTCGCTGTTTTCCTGCCACATTGATTACATTTATTCTCCGTTGTGCGGATTTTCTCTCGTTTTCTTGTCACTTTCTTATTCTCCACGGCACTAATGTCCTTAATCCTCGTCAACGGCAGCTAACAATGGCCCAGGGTCCTGCCTGGCCCCGGGGCGATTGCTCCTTTGGCTGTCGTCGCCTGTCGGCTGTCGGATTTTCGTGTTCATTTGTGGTGGGAAAATTGTCATAATCTTTTGACGTGACCCCTACCCCGACCCAGGTTCGAGATTTTCCGGTAGAGTTTTTTCTTGTTGTCTCCCGTTTTTTGTCTTTTTTCTGCCTCAGCGGGTTTTCCACTGTCATTTTCCACTCGCCTTTGATACTCAATAAGAAGGTGTCGTCCTTCGGCAGATTAGAGAGAGAGAAACTCGCTTAATTTGCATCCCCGGACCCGGCAGCCTTCACAAGGCATATCAGCTTACGAATCATTAAAATTTCACGGCTGACTTTCCCGCTTTTCCGCGGAAAGGCGGGCGCCAAAGAGCAGGCAGCAATTAGTCAGCAATTCAATGCGAGTGTCGGCGGCATCGGTTGCAAGGTGCAAGGATAACGATAATGATAATGATAACGATATCCGACTCATCCTCCGCATTTCCCAGCTGCGGCCAGCAATTCCATTGTCCTGTCATGTGAACTGCAATTGAGTTTTCCCAAAGGACACGGCGGAAAATGGGATAATTATTGCACAATTATGCTTTTTGGTACAAATAATTAGGGTTTTTCGTGGAAAATAATACAAGATTCTGGTTTTTAGTTATTATTTTTCAACTGTAACTTAAGTTTTTAGACGTTAAAGTCTTATTAAGATTGGGCCTAATACTTCTTTAACATTTTTATATTAAGAGAAATGCTTTATAAATTTTTTTACATTATTTATATGAGTTTTTAGCCTTTAAACGCGCTTAAAAATTGTAAAAAAAGATTTTGTAATATATTTTTATATTTAAGGAAATGATTTATAAACTATTTGTATTATTCTTGTAAAAATGTAAACATTTTTATATTAACGCAAATATTTTTTTTTTAATATAATTTACTTGTTTTGTAGAATACAGGGAATCATTTATTTATACACGTTTATATGACTTCGTAGTCCTTACATTTTTAATTTAATATTTATTTAAATATTTTCTCTGAGCGCATCCTGTTTCCTGTGTGTCCAACTCAATTTGTCCCTTGGCAAGTGTGAAAATGGCAAGCCAAGTGTATGGGAATAAATGAGCAAATTGAGACACAAATTGAGCAACAAAGGGGAAGGTGGAAGCGGAAGCGGACAGGAAGGTGCCTCTCCTCACTTCGCTCCAGCTGGTGTGTGAAAATCCGGAAAAGTGAGTCTTTACGGCTAAGTGAGTGCCAACTCGATTTGCCGCCCAGATGATCATTTATTCGCCCATTTCTCGGACACTTATTGTCAAATTCAAGGGATGTGTGATTGGTTTTGTCTATTCAATTGGTTGAACCACTTCAAAAAATAAGAAAAGTGCCAGGAAAAGGGATCCATTCCTGCCAACCCAAAGGAAGTGAACAAAATTGGTATTGTAATAGCCTACGGGGAAAGGGATTTTATGTTAAATTCGTTATTTGTTTTTAGAGCCTTTTTAGGGATTATTTAAGCGTTTATGTGGGGAAAAGGGGAATTCAATTGATTATCAGTCATTCTTTAAAAAATCTAAGCTGTATATAAAATATGAAATAATGCAACTATAAAATCCTTTAAAAAGTATAATTAAATTAATAATATATATATTTATTAGTATATTAAAAATCATAACAAAATATAAACAATTAAATATATTAAAATCAAACTTAGTTTTTTAAACTGTACATATCTTTAGGTATAACTAAAACACTCATAAAAATAACAAATATAGTATTCATAAAATATTTAATAAATATATATATTTATATTTAATACTAAACAAAAACTATTTAAAAATTCAAAATATCTCCACAATGTATGCATATATTTACTTATTCCCTTTCTCTCTCTTTTCCCCTTCCAATTGAGTAAACATCAAATTCATTCAGGAGTAATCGTGGTCATAATCGTAATGGAAATCGCAATCATCGCTGCACACTCCGCTGATCAAATCACCTGCGCAATATTTATGCAAATTTCTGTAGATTTATTTATTTGTTAATAGGCATGAAAATATAATGATTGCATAAACGTGGGAAATCTTGTGGCAGGGGGAAAGCAGCCCACTGCCAGGCGGCTCAATTCGAGTGGAAAACGAGGCTGTCCTTTGTGTCCCTTCGTTGTGTTTAGCGGGGGTGTTAGGTTCACTGAGAAGAATAATGTGGTCTTGATAAATATGTACGAATCTTAAGGCTTGCAGAAATATAAACATATTGATTTTTAAACGATTTTCGTTTAGTAAAGGTTCCGGGCTTTGCAGTTTAAATATTTTATTGCATACTTTTAGACTTGATTTCTAGGGGATTTTATTTCTCTAGTGATAGTCTGGTGTATTTTTTATAGAAAAAAAATAAATAAATTAGTACGGGTAAATATTTAGTCTTAAATATATGGAAAAATAATCTAAATAATTATTTTAAAGAATTTTGGTCTGGAAACTTTGGGAAAATATTCTATTACATACTTATAGGTGTGGTTTTTATGATATTTTATTTCTCTTGAGTTTTCTTTGCTTTCTTTTTATATAGAATAAGATTATAAATGCAAAATTGTTTGGGTTACTTTTAATATACTACTAATAATTATTTAATAAAGGAAAAAAAATATCTAAAAAATTATTTCTAAAGTTTCTTCTTCAGTAAAATATCGGTAAATATTGAATGGCATACTTTAAAGCATAGTTTTAGGCGAAATCATTAAACATTTCTGATAATAAATATTTACAGACTTTTAAACAACTTTCTACAGTACAATTTTTGTCATTTTTGCAGTAAAATAATTTGTTGTATACTTTTAAACATGATTTTAGGTGATTTTAAATCTCCCCCTAGCTTTATATAGAAAAACGAAAATACTTGAATATAAACCTCTCTGCCCGTGGTCTGGGGTTTACCTCGTTTTCAAGACATTAATTTTGACAATAAAACGCCATTTTGCCCTGGTGTTCCCTGAGAGTTCCCCCTTTTTTTATGGATAGCTCCATGGGAAATGGCACAGGGTTGGATTTTGAATTGGGAATCGAAATGAGAATGATGTCAAAACACGCGATAAATGTCACTCGAGATGAGGATGTGCAAGATGGCGCATTTGATTTCCATTTTGCTTATTGCGAATCACTTGGCGTAATTAAAACCAACCAGGATCCCCTTTGTCCTGGCCCCGGGACGAATGACATTTGCGCCAGCGGAAGCGGCAATTGAATTGGAGCCGCGTCCACCACAACAAATGAAATAAAAGTAAAACAAACTTAGGCGGAGGTACGGGGCATTTCCTTTTTGTGTAATTGAAACCCGATCGTCATGACACGGGCAATCCTCAATCCTTTCTACCATTATCCTGGCTGTTTGTCGTTTAGCTCTTCACGCAATTTAATCAACTTGCCGCGTTTCCTTCCACTTATATACTTTTTTCTGTGCTTATTTGTATTTGTGTGTGACTGGCATTGTGTCCTAGTTGGGCTTCACTCATCCTCCTGGCATCCTGGCTGGCTGCCTGGTATCCATTACCAAATGTTTTGACAGCGATTGTCTAAATAGGCAGCTTTGCTGCCACCAATTCTCCGGCTCCTGGTCCTGCTTCTGCTTTTTCTCAGCTTCTGGCTCCTGAAAGGTCCTTCTGGGAACTCGTTTCAAAGCTTAAATTCGGTATCAGTGAGAAATCCTTGAAAAATAAAAAACTATGCTATATAGGTAATGAAATTGATTTTAAAAAAATCCACCACACCTATTAAATATATCTATTTAAGGACAATTATGTTTTCCCCCAATTCACTCCCCAAAGAGTATTAATAATTTCCCCTTCTTAAACCCAAATAAATAACGAGACCAGATTGAATAATTTTTCCAATCAATCAAGTGACAAAGCTCCAGTTCGCAGTTCGCAAGAAAATGTAGGAAAATACCCAGGAAAAATACGAAGAGAGAGAAGAAAAACTGATGAAGCAATCAATATCGTTGAGGGGACAGGAAATCCGCTGCCGGCACATCGTTATTATTATTGTTATTATTATTATTATTATTATTATATGCCCGTTATTGTTGGTAAGTGAAAATGAAAACAATTTGAGGCTCGTTAAAGTTGACACTTTCATTAAGTTGGCGAAATTGGAAGCATGTTTTTTTCTGGCCTTCGAAGGCGTTAATGAAGCACAAAATGAAATTCGACGAGACGTGGAAAATTAGTGACAAATTAAAAGTCCAACAAAGGGGAGGTTTGTTGATGCCTCCGGCCCCGCCCTCTGTCCAAATTGTGTCAAATG
Source organism: Drosophila bocqueti (assembly GCA_018151655.1). Lineage (NCBI taxonomy): Eukaryota > Metazoa > Arthropoda > Insecta > Diptera > Drosophilidae > Drosophila > Drosophila bocqueti. Next base: position 1,379,871 of record JAECXF010000011.1, read on the forward strand.
TCAAAATAGAAGCCCATCCCCACTCGTCCTTCGTCCTTGTCCTCGTCCTCGTCTCCTTTCCCACCTGCTGCGCCTGCCACGGCCAACATCCAATTAAATGGCAAAAGACAGCGGATCAAAGGGGCGCCGACGACGGGTAAATAGATGTCAATGATGTCGTCATGCCACCAATTAAACTAATGATAAGCAAAACGAGCATCGGATCGGAATGGAACGCGTCGAAAGTCAAAACATGGAGGCCCACAGTCGAAAGCCAAAGCAGCTCTGCACTGCGAAAAATAGGAAATAGCAAGAGAAAATTTAATGTATGATTTTTCAGCACAAAGGGATATCTATTAAGAGGAAAATATGGATCTAGTGATAGATATCGTGCTTAATATGATATATTGAAAATATGGTAAACTTCTTACGCATCCGAAAATATCGAATTTAATGTCAAAATAAAAATATTATCGAAATATCCGTGACAGATTCTCCTTATAAATTTGAAGAATTTTGTAAAATAGCATTTTATTTACAAATTAAGGTGTGATCATATTTTATTATTATTTTGTTATGATTTATATTAAAAAATAAAAATGTATTTGTTAGTTATATCGAACATTTCAAACAATCTGTTTACAAAAATTAAATGTTTTCCTTTTAAAATTTAATGTAAATTCTGTCTTAAATATACCATAATATAAAGTTTTTATACACGCAAAAATTAAACAATTCAAGTATCAGATCTCTTTTAAAATCATCCTAAAATAACTGCGATGTAATGCTATTCTTTCTCGTAATTAATAATATTTCCCCTTTGAAATTATCTACTTTTTGTTGGCAGTGTAATTATTCCAGCTTTTGTTGGCTCCTGCATGTGTGATTGTTAGTCGGAAATGGCAACCGAGGCGATTGAAGGCAACGGAGGCAACCCGAAATGGCAACTGCCACGCTCGAGAGACGTGAGAAATTGCTTGTTATCAAGTTTATTTCGGTTGGCACGTTGCACATGCCAAAAAGTATGCTACGGATTCGGCTGCGGCTCTATGTGTGTCTGTGTGTGTGTGTGTCGCATGCAAAACTGTAACTGCGACAGATAGAGGGGGATGTGGAGAGGGGGATGCAGAGAGAGTCCTTAAGTGGCATCATTTCGAAATAAAGTTGATTCAATTCAGATACAGACGAGCTTGGCTGGCGATGTGTGTGCAGTGTGTGTGTGTAGTGCTGTGTCATCTGTCACGCATCCATCCAATGTTGGCAGTCCTCCGTCAGGCATCAGGATATCAGGTTCGCCCCCACACCGATCCCCCCCTGCGAGCACGCCTCTGCAAATTAACCAATTTAAATTCAGCTCGGCATAGATTTACTATATTAAGTTTAAGTGTGTTTCTGAGAGGCCAAAGAGATTTGGAATCACTCGGAAATAAGCCCAAAAATAGACTATGATAACTATTAGTTAGCTTATTAAAATGGTTTTAATTCTTGTCTAATTGAAGGAATATTTGAAAGTGAATTTAAATCACAATAACAAAATATCTTTGGTAAGATCCTTAAAATTCAAAATTTTATGTACAAGGGAATTTCATTCGCTCGGAAAAATGACCAAAAGTATGCGGTGAAATCTAAGCAGAGGGTTGAAAAAATAATTCTAAAAATTTATAAAAAAACTAACAGAAAGAAGATCCCTAAAACTAAAATTTTAAATATTAGGGATTTCAATTTGCTCGGAGAAATGCCCAAAAGTAAGTTTCGGAAAACTACTTTTACAAAACTACTACTACAATTTATTGCTATTAAATATAGTAGTTTAAAAAGTAACAAATAATTATATAAATAAAATAATTAGCATAATTCAAAAGAAAAAGCAAAAGCCACAAATTTGCCTCAAGTTTAGTCAAGCTCTTCTTTTAGCTTTCGGTGGCCTTCAGTCGGCACACGCACCCCACAAAATTACCATAAGCTTGCAAGGACTCGTGTCCTTTACCAGGTGGCGCCATCTATTGCAAGCCAGCTACTTTGCCATAAAAAATGGGGGTGCTATAAAATCTGAATGAGAGGATGTGAGGAGGAAGTTGATGAACTCTAAACTATTTTTTTTGGCTTTTGATTAAATTGTTTTTCTTCCCTAAAAAAAGAGGTAAAAAAGAAAAGTTTTGTGTAGAATTTTTTTAATTTTTTCCAGAGCATCATCTGCTGAGGAAAAGTTGTAAACAAAAGCCAAAACGAATGACAGCGTCCACTGACATTTCTTTTTCAACGTTGGTTTTCATCTATTTATAATTGAAAAATTCTGAAATCACATAATTTGCAGACGCGTTGCGTTTTTTCTTTTTGTTTTAATTAAGAAAATAAACCCAACCCGAACCCCTCGCAAGCAATTTAAATAGACAGAAGCTGCGTTTACTTTTAATTTGTTTTCTTTGCTATATGGCTCCTAAATCCCTTAAATGGTCAAAGGGAAAAAGCCACGTCAACAGAAAGCAGCCCCCACGTTTTTAGCCTTTTTGAAGTTGATGATTCTGTGTCTGATTCGGATTCAGATTCAGATTCAGCTTCAGCTTCAGATCCTGATTCTGATTCATTTGAATCGCTGATGAGAAGAGAGAGAGAGAGAGAGAGCGGTGCTCATTTAGGCGCAATGTCCACAAAAGACCAAGAGGACGGGACCCCTGCCGCTGGCGCGTCTTCCTTTCATTCGGCGACCAGCTCGGGGATTAATTTTGAATTATGAGCGTTTTTGAATTCCATTTAAATGTTGTTTCTGCTGAAATAATTGAAAAAAAAGAGAGAAGACGGAATTCGCTTAATACGCCTAAAGCTTAATGAGCTCTCCGGCTTTTGCCAAGGGGTGAAGGTCTCCCACGTCCACCATTGAAGGATATATATATGCATATATCCTTCCTGCCAGGACTCGCACTGAAAAGAGAGACAGCTGCTGATTAGGCCGGGGGAGTGGGTGAGCCAGTGAGAGGGGCATAAACACAGAATTAATGCCTTTAAGCCAGCAAAGATTATCTCATCAAAGGAAGCAACAAAACAGAGCTAAGCAATTTACATTTCATAATTTGGGTGGGGAATTGTGTATGAAATATATAAAAAACATAATTTAAAATGTTTAAGAACAAAGCAAGGCTCACCACTGAATAAGAATGGAAACCTATAGGTACAAATATATAAATAAAAAATAAGAATATATCAAAACCATATATAAGAAACTAATATTAAATAAGAAAACGAAGCTAAATATTTTGTATTTATTTGTCGTTGACATATTTATTTAAACTTTGAACTAAACTCTTATGTTAAGGTTAAATATCAATTAATTCCCTTTCTCTTCATTTTCTTTTATCAATTAAAATTTTTGTATTAAAATTATTAGTTTAATTATTTTGTATTTTGTGTTATGTTTGTAATTAAGTTACTGGTTTAAATTTAGACATAGAAAGGTAAAATCTAACATAAATCAATACATTCCCGTTTCCTGCTTTGCCTTTTATCTTTTACAACTTTTTTTATTGAATTTATTACCTTTATAATTTTTAGAACAAATAAAATGTATAGGTACTAAGAAAACAAAACAGAATTTTCGTTATAGTTTTATGTATTAAAATGATAATTTTTAAGTTTAAAATTACTAATTCCCTTTGCCTTTTAGCTTTAGCTATTTTTATAATTTAAATATCAAAGAAATCTTGAAAGACGCCAGAATAAGCCAAGTGGCCAAGCAAAAAGCCAGAAAAGGAGCCGAGAAGTTGACCAATTATATAAACCACTTATACACTGTTACATGTGCACACATGTACACTCCCTTACGCACACACACACACACCCACAGAGCAAAAAATTATGAAAAAAAATAAAAAATTGTAAACGAAAACACGTCAATGCGATAATTATTAATAATTATCCACTCGTCCTTCTTTTGCTTCTTCTGTGGCCTGCTGCTTCCCCCTCCTTTTTCATGATGCACCGAAAAAAATTAAATAAAATATATTATATATTTACATAATATAAAAAATAAACATATTTAAGCTAATTATTGTTCAAGATTTTTTATATAGAAAGAAGTATTTTTTAACTCTTTAGAGGAATTACGGAAAGATAAACCTTCCTGATTGAAAAATATCTCAAATAGTTCATAATATTGCTTTAAATATATATAAATAAATTTTAAAACCTTAACTTTTAAATTAGGTAATACATTAACTTTTATTTAACTAGAAACTTATTTTGAAATTATTTTAAACCCAAGAAAAACCGCATAACATTCTGCCTGTGTGCCCTGCCTTGTGTTGTTGTGGCTCCTTCGAGGCCACTTCGTCCTCGTCCCCATCGTTCCCCCCCACCAGCCCCCTCCCTGGGTGCTGATTTCCCGCTGAGTGGCATTGCAACAAAGGAAGCCCCGCACCGAAAACCCCCCCATACCCCGCCATCATGTGGCCTGGACTGCTAATGGACGGGCAAAACTAAATTATGGCCAAAATGGTGTTGGCTTTCTGGCTGGTTGCCACTTATGTGCCACTCACACACGCCCCGAAATATACGAATATATATATGTATGTACACAGGACACAAATATATATATTTATATATATATATACCCCATTTTGGAGTCTCGAGTCGGGGCACGGAGCGTGTGCATGAAACATGTAATTATGAAATTAACGATTTCCAAGTGGCTCAAAGCGACGTCGACCATTTGGGAGCGTGTCAGAGGAGCGCAGGATAACGAACGAGGGGAACGAGGGGATGAGGGGACGAAGGAACAATGGCCATGTGGCCATGGTGAATGGTGGGAGTTTTGGTGTGCATTTGGGTTGGGTTTTCGTTGCGGGTACAGTCCAGGCATAAGCCACTTCTCCAAGGACCAAGGACCGTTGATTAGCTTTGGAATTGAGGGAGAATTTTCGGATTATTTAATTAAAATATATTAAATATATTTTATTAAATAGATTATTACCTGTTCAGGGTTGTAATTGAAATTAATAATTCAATATTTATATATATAATTTATAATAAGGTTTTCTCATATTTACTTTGAAATCTTTTAAATTAAATTAAATTCTCCTTTGAAAATACATTTTCATGAAATATCTTTAATTTTGTTGTATGTATTATATTCTCTAAATACAAAGATTTCCATTGCAAAACATTTAAATAAACTTACAAAAAATGACTTAAATTTGTTGATTATTTATTCTTTTTAACATATTTATGGCTATACAAATAAAGAAATTGCCAATTATACAATTACAATTACAATATACAATTATACTGATTTTTGAGAAATTTTTTAGATTTTAGAAAATAGAAAATAAATATATATAGCAAGAACATAGTATTCTAGAGGTACAATTTATGTATGTATATTTTTTTTACCCCAATAAGTAACACACTTGTTTCATAATTTGTTCATTTTGAGTTTATACATTTATTTTATAATATAATAATTTAATTATTATACATTTCAATAACCAAATTATACAATTTTGAAGAGGTATTGGGAAAACCCTCATTTAGAAATTTAAAAATATGATAATACAAAAAATCCAAACTAGTTATAAAATATATTTGTTTTTACCCCAAAAAGGCATTACATATTCTATCAAAATTTGTTGATTTCACATTTATTAAATTTTTATAATGTAAATTAACAAATTAACAAATTAAAAAAACTTCAATTGATTTTTAAATTATTTTAAAGTGGTTTTTAAACAATGACAGTCATTTGTAAAATGAAAACAAAAGGCAGCAAATATTATCCAAGAGATACTATTTATAGTTCTGTATCTATTAAGCCAATATTAAGCCCTAAATTCTTCAATAAATCTACTTTTGTAAGTCAACCTTTTTACTCTACTTAAATGCTTGCTCACAAATGTTCCAAAAATATACCTGTCTCTCGGGGTAATATATATTTTCTAATTAGTCAAATGGCAGTGCGACCTGGCACCTCCTCCTTGCCTGCTCCTTGCTGGCTAAGCAACAACAATGGCCACGGCTAATATGCGGCCGAAAGGACAATAAGCCCGTGCGATTCCCCAAGGGAAAGCCAAGTGAGCAAAGACAAAAAAAGAGAAATGGGAAATCAAAATGAGTAAACCGCTGCAATCGATGGCAGATGCCATCTGGCGTTCGGGTTAATTAGTTGGGCCACAATAATAGGCTTTTAGCCTAATGAGTATGCACGGGGTATCAGGGATCAAAGGATCAATCAACCAATAATCGAAGTGAATTCAAAGGAAGGCTCACACCTCGCCAGCGAACTCGTGAGGAACCAGGAGAAGCCGAGTTCCACCAAATGCATCTCAAGTGGCCGTGGAACATCAAACAAAAAGGCAGCGCCAGAAATAAAAAAAAAATATATATGTATATATGTATATATGTTCATATATATATAAGTAAGGACTCCAAGTATTACAAAGGCTTTTAGCCCAAGAAGTGGACGCGGCGCGACTGCATATGGAATCAGAATCCGAATAGTAAGCCTCCATTCCATTCACATATATTCGTGATTTATGCGACGTCTCTTTGAGGCTCAAGTGCAGATTACATTATAAATATGAAATGGGAAATGGGAAATGGGATATAATGTGCGACGCAGCTCCTCGAGGACAATGCGAGACGGAAATTCCTTTTATCGAACTTGTTTGTGTCCTGACCACTTTGCCCCGGCATCCTGTGTGTGTGTGTATGTGTGAGACAGGCAGGACCAATTAACTAGGCAGAGTGAGAGCCAAACACCTGAAGAGATTATTGTTTTAGGGAATATATACAAGAAGGAAAATTTTAACTAGAACGTGTTTTTGCATTTTTATAGGTGAATTATTGTAAGGTAATATCCTTTTTGGCAGGTTAAAATAATAACACATAAATAAATAAAGTGAAATAATAGAATAACCAGCGGTTTGCGTCTAGAAATAGTTGGAAATTCTAGGGAAGTCAAGGAATAACTGAAAGAATTTGACTCTTTGTTTCAACTTGAAGCGAATCATTAAAATTAAAAAACCCCTTTAAATTGGGTTCTTATGCTTTAATATACTTATTTTCCCATATATTCCTCTCATATTATATATATATTTTGTAACTCCATCCCACAATCACTCAATTAGATTTATTGCATTTCAGATCCACTCTTAAATCAAATAAAGAGAAAAGCCACTCGAGACGGCGAGTGGGGAGATTAAAGCGGATTCTCAAGTCAGGCAGATGGGGAGACCGACACTCTTTCAAAATTGTCAGTTTTAATGTGTTTCAATAATGTTCTTGTGAAGATGAAAGAGGAGCTTAATATTATAAAAACAAGAGTTGAAGTGAGAAGACAAAAATTATAAAACATATACAGCAAGGTGTAGATAAAAGGGGTTTTTATAAAGATGGAAAGGCAAAAGCTTGTATCAAGTGTAAAGTACGAACATAATAAATATTAAATATTGAATAACAAATTCTAAATATTAAACATGACAATCCTAATGTTCTTATTATAATAAAATCTATTTATTAATAATATTAGATCCACGAAACCTAAACAACTTTAACTATATTTTTATAAAATTTTAGCGTAAATTAAGCTCTTGTACTTATTAATTATTTAGATTTTAGGTATGCTTCATATTTTAAAACTATTATAAAAAATAAATATTCAACTAGTAAAGAATTAATAATATTACTATATTATAAATATAACCATATTTTAAAACTGTTTTCTAATTTTCCCTGTGTAGTTTTATTTACCCAGTGCTAATTACTTTAGGAAGACGCCAACAGAGTTGCCAGGCCAACTGAAAAATAGTTTCAATCGTGGGTGGCCTAAGAGCAGGCCTAAGGTGAGGTCTAATGGGCGCTTTAGTGGGTGGATTTAGGCTTCATTCTGGATGGGGTTTTTGGGGGGCTCTTTGGTTTGACTAATTGCTAACCAAGCAGTTAATTGAAATGGCATATTGATTATGCAATTGTTATCCAATGCGACTAATTAATGTTTGCAAGTGCAGCTCAAAAAGAGGGAGATGGAGGGAGAAAGCAACAGTGAGACAGAGAGAGAGAGAGAGGGGCAAAGGTAGAGCGAGCTAATCGATAAGAGTGAGACGTACATAGCGCCGAGGGAAAGAGAGAGGGCGAGAGCGAGGCTTAATTAACATGACCAACTTTGGCCTGAACAAATGCTCGCAATTTGGGGACAAACGTGGAAAGCGGAAAACGGAAACGGCGGAGAAGTAGGGAGAACCAAACGAAGGCCTGGAAAAACTTTACTTTCAGAGAGGAGGAAAGGCAAGAGAGAGGACCAGCGAGGGAAAGAGAGTGACTTTCATTTCCAACCTGTGTGTTATAGCGCGTCTTTTAAAAGTTTAATTAGTTGAGAACAATTTGTGTGTGGTGGTTCTGGCAAAAATTAGTTTCTCAACTTTATTTTGCAGTCTTTAATATTGGAGGAAATATGTAAAATATAAAAAAAATCAAATATAGATGAAACACTGGAAAATTATTTAAAATCGTACAGTAATTTAAAAATTCCATAAAAATACCTATATTCATATATGAATAATTCATAGTATTTTCAGCTAATAAATTAATATTCAAAATAATGATTAATTTGAACTAATTCCTGTAGAAATACATTAATTAATCAACGATTTAAATGAATTAAAAACATAACGAAAACTTTTCAAACTTTCAAAACATTTCGAATATGTTCTCAGATCTCAATGGAAACATTTTGGCGGGAAATCTTTGAGTTTCCAAAGGATTCCTTTCCTGTGGAACTTTCCAAGTCTGATTTCCAGCTTTTATTTATTTATTAACCCACTAAATAACCATTAAAAACCAAACAAAAAATTGTAACTTAAGCACACACAAAAAAAAAAAAACAACCCGCAAACACTCACACTCACATACACACATATGGGACATATAGCAGCTTGGCGTGGGCAAAACAAACTGAAATCGAAAAACCGAAAATCTCGAAGCGAAATGCAAACGGCGTTTAATTAACACTCACACACACACGCATGCACATCTCTCACGCATTGCGTTTACACTGTCCGTGAGCGGGCTTCCAGTGAGGAAAGAGAAAACGCTATGGGCTGGCAGTAAGAGCGAGTGGAATGGCCTGCACGTTACCCCTCTCCATTGGAAGTTCGTACGGCGAGAGCGAGACAACTGCAGTGGCCTTTCACGCCTTGCCATCCCCCTTGCGCTCAAAAGATGGCGCTGCGGCCGCTGCGACAGCGACGCGGGCAGAATTTTTGTTGCTACAGCCGCATGTGTGGGAGCTAACTGCGACGCCGGCAGCGAAGCGACGGGCAACGCCAACGCCAACGTCGACGCCGACGCGACGCTTTTGCTGGCGTGCAATTCGCTTTTCAATTTCAGTCAGTTTTTGAACGCCGCAGCGTTCGGTTAAAAAATTACTTGAAAACTTGCTAGAATCCAGAAACTCACACGAAACCCCATCTAATAACAATAGCCAGCAATAGCAACAACAAAAACACGCAAATAAGGCAAAGAGCAATAGCAAAAGGCAAACCGTTAACCGAAAACCGCAAGCCCCCAAAAGTGCGTGAAGTGACCGTTTTTTTCCAGTGTGCGTTCGCGTGTATATGTGTGCGTATGCATGGATGCGATAGCTGCTGCCAGCTGTGCAATGAAAGTGCAATAAGTTAACTTGGAACTTGGAACACTGGAAGAACTCTCTCGACTTTTAGTGTGACCGAAAAAAAGCCGTCGGCAGAAAATGCAGGCCACCAAAATGCGAACGCCGTTCGCCATCCAGGAAATCCTCGGCCTGGGCGCCTATCAGCAGCAAAGCGCCGCCAGCGGCAATGCCACGCCCTCGGAGGCGCCACCCTCGCCGGCGGCCACCCCACCGCCGCCGGCTAGTACGCCCCTCCAGCTAAATTCCACGATCGCCGCCGCCGCAGCCGTTGCCGCCGGACAGCAACAGCAAAGGGAGCAGCGGGAACGGGAACGAGAGCAGTTGGAGGGCCTTCGCGACTCGCGATCCCTGTCGCCCGATGTGACCAGACTCTCGGCCGCAGCTGCCGCTGCGGCTGCAGCAGCCGCCCACTGCCAGCTGCCCGTTTTCAATCCGGCCAACTTCTATGCCGCCGCCGGCTATGCGGCCGCCGCGGATCCGGGCAATGCTGCTGCCGCCCATCACCATCACATGACCACGCTGGCGGCGGCCGCCTATCTGAGGGGCTTCCTGCCGCCCGGCTTCAGCACGCCGCACGAGTTCCGGGGCCACTTTCAGCAGCACTTTGGCGCCCAGTTTGCAGGTGAGTCCGTGAACCGTGACCGGTGACCCGGGATCAGGTTAATAGAAGGTATCCTTAAATAAGGCAGTCACTTGGCCAAGGAATAGCTTGTAAATCAGTTACTTAACTGCAAGTCAGTTAGCATTTTATGCATTTTATTTGTATCTTGAAGATATTTACTAAATAAAACGGATAAATAAATACATATTTAAATTTAATTTATAGTTTTAAGATATAAAAGTTTTAAATATAAATACAGTACAAATAGTTTTATATAAAATACATAACCTCAATAAAGTATTTACATTATTAACAAATTTAAAATATCTAAGAATCAAGTGATACTTTATTCCTGTAAACTTAAAAATATATTTTATTTTTTCTTAATATTTCAAAAATAAATAAAAGAAATATAAAAGTTATTGGATTTATGTAATGGCATCGCTTTCCAAAGATGTTATAACAAGTTGTGGAAATAATGGTTCGAATATATTCCTTGTTAGACATTTTGGAAAAGTATTTCTCAGACTATAACATTTAAACAATTTAATTATATTTATATTAACCAGATTTTTTAATTATTTAATTACGTTTGAAATAAGATACTCTTATTTTTGCTGCTTAACTAAACCAAAAATTAATTGCTTGTTGGTTTTTTTTAGCTTATTAAAATAAAAGATCGATATATGTAAATTATTGTCTTATTAACAAATATTTTGATCTTTTAAATATTTGTATTTTTTTAAATGTTCTATATTTGAAATATTTATATTTTTGAAATGACTTGCAATTCAAATTAAAGCATTATTTATAAATAATTAGGAATTTACTAAAGAAGAAATTACAAATATGTACAAATACCAGGAGAACGAATTACTTGAACCTCATTCGAGGTAAATATATATTTTAAAGAAATATACGATTAGAAGTTTAGTGTGCCCATAGTTTATTGCAAATTGTTAACCTTCCAATAACTCATTTTGATTCTTATTCCCATTGTGAATTATTTAGCTTTATTGCTCCCAGTTAGTCACTTGTTCTTTCATGCTAACTTATACACCTCTTTATTCATTCTTCAGTTCTCTCCACTGCCATTGTCATACATAAAATCGGTGGCTTTTCGAAAGCATATTCCACGTGCACGTTGCAAGTGAGTTGCTTCGAATGGGGCGTCACAAAAGCATACAAAAAATAACAGGAGGCTAATTACACACGGGAGGGAAGGACCCCTCCTCTCTCTGTTGCATCTGCATCTGAACGGGTGCAGCCAAGTGGCAACCGCATCTGTCTCCGTATTCTCCACATATATTCATATTCCGTATTCTATACTCTGTACAGCGATTCCTTCGCATCCAGCTTCCCTGTGTCCTGTGTCCTGTGTCCTGTGCCCACCCGTAGGCGCAACTAATAAGCTCAAAGGGGTTGAGTTGAGCAATTGAGTTGCGTCCTCTCATCGGAGTTAAAACAATGAAGCGACACGATTAAGCACACGGCCAAAGGGAGGGTTGGCGGTCCGAGCTTATTAATAAAACTCGTACACGGGCAGAAAAAAGGTCTTAAGAAAGTAATATTTATTGGTTTTTAGAGGAAAATCTTAATTCTATAAGGAAAAATTTTGTTTTTTTTTACCTAAGATATGTTTTATATTATATAGTTCACCTATTATTTGATTTCTCCTAATTTTTAAAATGCAGAAAAAATAAGTTTTTACTATCATATTATGTATTATTTTATTCCTTAACTAAATATTGTTCTAAATAATTTAAAAACTATTTTTTTAAGGCTTTTCAGCTTCCAAAATCTCTGCAACTCAGTAATTGAACTCGAAAAGCTTTAAAACTGTATATTTCACTCTTAAAGTACTTTGTCTGAGATTATTAGTACAAAATTCAAGAATTCGTATCTTAGATAAATAATTAGAAATATCAATTAATTCCTTTTCGCTCCGTGAGCTTTTAAGCAGGAGAAGAAGGATGAGGAGCAGTCGGGAGGTATGAATAAAGGGGCGCGGCGGCAGCCGTCCTGTCAGCAAAGTGTGAAATCTCACACACACTTCACTCGGGGCACGATTTTAGTGTCGCTTTGTGTGTATGTGTGCGTATCGCTAATTAAGCGCATAATTTTCTGTGAAATTAGCAAACTCCACTTGGCACGAGCATTTATTAAAAAATAAATGCGATAGCCAGTGGAACTTCAGGGAAAAAATTTTAAGAATATAGAAAGTATGGGAGAAATAATCATTTGGAAACTTACAAGTCTCAGATAAAATATATATATACATTTATATAACTTTTCCATTACAAATATATATTAAATAACACCCTTTAATTATAAAATAAAATTATATTCCAACAGTTAAAGTATTTTCCTCATTTCAAATTCTTATACAATTTTATCAAAAAATACTTTCCCTATTCCTTACATTTTTAATTCAAGTAAAATGTATCTTAAGAATCCCATTGTTATTATTATTTGATGAGCCTCTTTTAGCCACATTTCCTAAGCCACATCTACAATTGTTTATTTTGCGGCAATATTATTCCTGAGGTGTTGTTCTCACACATGTCGTCGTCGTCGTCGTTGCCTCCTCCACCTGCCTTAGATCTCAATTTCCCAGCTAAAATAGCCACGCCCCCACACACACACACACACACACACACTCAGATATTTTCACCTGAATTGCCCATCTCTTTTCCGCACATTTTCCACACGACAACGCTGCAGATACAATTGTATCCGAGAGTTACACGCACTTAATTTGTTAAATTTTCACACTTTACATCTGTTTATCTGTCGTCATTCCGTTGTGTGGTTTTGGTTCTTCGTTTCGTTTCGGTTCGGTTTCTTGGTTTGTCATTCAGTCATTCCGCCATTGTCATTGTCACTGTTGACCTTTCCGGGAGCTGTTGCCAGCCACTTGGTTTTTATCTGGGAGGTGCACAGCGAGAAATGTGTGGCATAGGAAGGGAAATTTGTTTAAATAAAATGTAGAGTAATGAAAATGTACTAAAAATATGAATATATTTAAAGGAGGAGGAGGTTTTATAGAATATTTTATTATTGTACTGTATCTATAAGATGCAATTATAGCTCCCCCTTAATTCTCAAGACTTTAAAATATATTTTCCTTGATTTTTCCCTAGACATTTTCTCTGCCTGCACACTTGTGCATCTTCTGCTACTCCTATTCGAAGAGCGTGTTCTTGTTAGTCATGCCCCTGACCAGGTCCAGGTCCAGGCCGGGTCCCTGCTTATCCCTGGTCTATTTGCCGAAGGTCCGTTCGCACTTTGTTTGCACAACAACAGCAGGAGTATCAGGAGTAGCAGGAGTAGCAGGAGCAGCAGCCCGGGGCTCTTCGGGGCAGCTCCTGTGAGCTGTAAAAAAGGCAACAAACGGCGCATCGTGTCCTTTTTTTGTGTGTTGTTGTTGAGCTCCTTGGCTGATCCTGGATCTCGGGGACACGGGGCGTTAGTTTTCGAGGCAAATTGTGTACAAAATAAATCGACTCGAGTGGTTAACCGCAGCTGGGACAGGAGCAGCAGGAGCATCCTTTCAATTTTCTTTTTCTCCAGGAAAATTGCTACTTTTCTCCTGCTGCTGCTGCTGCTGGTGCTGCACGTTGTTAGCCTTAATTTGAGTGGCCATTGAGGAGATGTCAGCGTCGTCGTCGTCGTCGTCCTTTCACCTCGGCTCTAATAAATATTTACCCGGGACTCTCTTCAGAGCCTTGGCGTATGTTGTGTCCTTTTGTCCGTACCGCTGTCTTCGTGTAAAATGCCCGCCAACTATTTTGCTTTCCTTTCTTTCTTTTTTTTACCCTCTAACTTATTGCATCTTGTTCTTCTGTTGTTATTATTTTCCTTCACACATCTGGGCCTGGGTGAGTCGTGTTCTTGTGGGCCATTTCGTTGTCAGCGCCTCTTTTTCTTGGCCATTGTGTTAGTCATGCTCTGCAAAGTGGATTGTGTCTTAATGGCAAATAATTGCAGACAAATTGGTGTCCCTAATTGGGTTTCCCTTCAAATAAAAAAAAAAACAAAATAATAAAAGTAGGAGAAGATTACCGCGGATGAGCCATGAATGTGTGAACGAGTGTTTAGCCTCATTTACAATTGATTAACAACTTTTGGAATTAAAGTAAGTCGTTTGGGGTTTAATTATATATTTTAACACGATTTCTGGTGTTTGTTTTAGTCACTCACTTAATAAATATACATTTTTAGACCTTTGTCCATGGAAGAATATTATCAAAAAAAGGTACTTTAATGTATTTATTTTAATTTCTATCTTTTGTAAAAATATTATTTGGATTTTTAATATATTAAATTAGATATTTTCGGATAAACCTTTCTCCAAAATTCTGTCTTGTCGCGCGTGTCCTTTTCCAACTGAAAATCAATAGCACCAATTTCAGCAATCCCTCCCATAATTACCACAAAAAGGGAATTAGGTAGAGAATAAAAAGAAAACCTCAAAAAATAGCAGCGGCCTTGATAAAAATCTCAAGATTTACTTCAAAAAAAAAAAAGATGCACATTTCCTGCCCACCAAAAACCACAATGGAAATTCGATAGTTTTTCGCACATTTTCCCCCAAACAAAGGGAGAAGAACTGGAGGGAAAAACTCGAAAAAAAACTGGTAATTGCTATATCAAGTGTTAATTATGTGACAATGAGTCGGTCAGAAAGAAGTACATAAAAAAAGGAGGGAAATGAAAATGAAACGGAGGCAAGAGGCAAGAGGCAGCCCACGAGAAGCTATTATTTTCCAAATAATTTTTTAATTAGAAAACTACAAGTTTGGGTTTCAACGAAACGAAACAAGGAGAGAGAAAAGGGCCACGACGGAACGAAAACAAATATAGACAATGATGATACTTGTTGTGGTTTTCCCCTAAAAATAAGCAACTTCCAGCGAAGTGCAACCGAACTGCAAGTGGCCCCGCTGGATAAACAGAGGGCCCGAAAAAATTGATGACAACAAGTGGCAGGCATTGAAAGGAGTCCGGAGTAGAGTTTTGGACCTCCTTCCTCCTCCCGTTCTCCTTCTCCTTGCCAGCTGCATGATCAGCCAAATGCACCTCATCTCTATCTCTCTGCTGAACCACTTCAGGCGACTCTGGCTCTGACTCTGGCTCTGGCTCTGGCCCTGCAGTTGCAATCGTCGTCATTTTCCAAGGAAGCACTCGAGGGCGGCGTGTAAACACAACACAAGGCGCACACAGATTTTCCAGCCGGGCTGCTCGAAGAGTTCGAGTTCGAGTCAGAGTCAGAGTCCGAGACTAGTCACTGTCCTCTCCTCAGTTGATGGAAGAAGGTAGATTGGAGCTAAGCCATAAAACCTACAAGGCTAGTCAGCGCATCAGGCGCAGCCCTTGGCCCGTTAAGTGGCTTTGTTCGCCAGTTTAACTCTAAAAATCCTCCTGACCCCCGTCTCCCCATCTCCCCTTCCCAGTTTCGTGCATTTTCTGCATGATTTTGCAGTTAAGCCCCCGTATCCATCTCTCTCTAACTCAGCATTCAGCTTGCAGCTTTCAGCATTCAGCATTCAGCATTCAGCTTGCAGCTTGCAGCATTTGGGGCCAAGTGGCATTTGGGAAAAAAGTGCATTGGATTGGCGACGGACAACATGATGGACAACTTTTTATGCTTGCAGTCAGTCGAAATCCAAAAATGAAAGAGTAAAGCCAATAAGGATGGTCCTGAGAATGGGAAACTGATTCATTAGAATGTTTGCCATGGGAAGTATGGGAAAGTATTTGATGAATGCAAGAGGAAATGGAAATGGAGGGAGAAAACTCCTTTCAATGGAGTATCTGTAGCCGGGGGGGTTTTACTACACTGTATTTTATATTACTTCAAGCTTTGTATTTATCTTTAGCTGTTTGTTTAGCCACCTAAGCCGCAGAAAGAGGAAAAGAACCGGCTCGAAGGACCGAGCTTCGTAGCTTGGCAATCTACAGTCACTAATTAATTGGTAGAAGGGGAAAAAATACCTAAAATTCGATTTCATTTTCCCCATCTTCTATTAGCTAACAGTTCAGCCCACTTAAAATCCCAAAAAAAAATATATAAAATATATAATAGAGTCCTGCCCTCTACGGCTCGCACTCAAAATACGCAAAGACGCACTTGCGGCATTTTTACAGGGCCTTGTGTGCAACGCAAATTGAATATTAAACGTGTTAATCCATTTTATTGCCCAGCTGGGGAGGTCCTTGGTCCTTCGAGCTGGCTCCTGGTTTTATTTGCCGATCTTAACCAAAGCGAGGGTGCTCATTGCGTTGCGTTGCGTTGCGTGTGTGTGTGTTTTGTTGCCTTTAAAAGGCGTTTGACTTTTTATTAATTTCCCTGTTGACAGCAATTTGCAACGCTACATGAATTTGTTACCACCAAAAACATGCCACATACAGTACATGTTTGTGTGTATGTGTGTGTGTGTGTGTGTGTGTGTGTGAGGGGGATGGGATTGGTCGGATGGGGTGTCCTGTTCCTGTTCCTGTTCCCTTCCAAGTTTTCGGCACTGAAACGGCCGGAAAAACTTCCGCATGTGTTGATGGGTTAATAAATATTTGAGCACACCCTTTAACACCCCTCTACCCTCTGTGTGTTTGTGTGTATTTTTATATTTACCGCTATTTCCGCACAGCATTTACAGTGTTGTAAAACGTTGGCAGCTGCCGAAATGGACAGACCACAAAAGGGTTGCTTTCCCCGGTCGTTTGGGCTCTTTTTCGGCTGTTTTGCTGTTTGTGTGTTGAGTTTAGTTGCCCATTTAAATGGAACAACGTTCCAGCCATCTCCTAAAGGCTAACGGCCCCCTTCCCCCCGTCCAGGCCTGTCCTGTTTTATGGCCAAATGAATTTTACAAAAGTGAAACATACAATTTGGCTTGGTTTCTGATTCCGCAAACTTGTTTCCTCGCCCCCCCAAAGCTGGTAACTTCTAGAAAAAAAAAAAAAAAAAAGAAAGCAAAAAATAGAAAACCCGTGGAAAATGGCCTGTTGAAATGTTAACAACAATTTGGGCTAAGCGAGTTACGGTTATTGGTATTGATTACTTTGGAAAATCGAAAAAGATAAAGCGAAATATTTGAGTCTAGTTTGGATCAAAAAACCGAGATAATTGAGCTGTGAAAAAAATTATAGAAAGGCTACAAAATATAATAATAAAATTTAGTTTTTAGAATTTATTTTTCTAACTTTAAATCATGTTTTTATAATTTTCAAGACAAAATACTTGAATTAAAATCTATAAAATGTTTAAAAAAGTATTTATGATCAAACAAAGCCAACAAAAAAAAAATACAAATTCGGAACAAATACCATGGGAAATATATTTTCTTTAGATTCAATGATCTTCTGGCATTTAAAAGCATTTTTGTAATATAATTTTTAGGGTTTTTACGACTTATATTTTCGATTATCAGTTTCACGGAATTTACTTTGATTTTCTTATCACAAATATTAATTGAATACTATTAAGTAGTAAGCCTTTTGTGGACCTTCAGAGACAAATGGCACAATTTTCGCAAGTCCCGACTCGCATCGCCTGCTGTTTATGTACCTCAGACTATATACCAATGCTGCCTGAATTTCATTAGCTAATAGCCACCTCTAGTCGGGCCACGCCCACTTTGTCGACAACAACGGAGGCCAAGTGAACGCGAAATAATGTCTAATTATGAGGAAAGCCAGAGGTGGCAGAGGAAAAGCGTTTGTGCGCAGCAGCAGCAGCGGCAGGGAGGAGGAAATCGCTGGGAAAAGAGGGGAAAAGCACCTGCCTCAAGTGTCGGGCGTATAAATAAATTAAAAGCGGAAGAATGCAAAGCGAGACGGCAGAAGAAGCGCTTTTCGAGAGGGAAAAACTGCAAAAGGAAAGGAAAAATCGCACTAACTACCCAATTATTTCATTCAGGCTTCACTGCGCTCTCCTCGCCAGAAACGGAAAGCTTTCAAACAGCACAACACAAGGGAGGGGAAAAGGCACAAGAAAATCAGCTTGAAAATCGAAATACAATACACAACAACAATGCGTCAAGTGGTTGGCTGGTGTGGGGGGAAAATGTAGGGAAATTCGTCGTCTTTCCTCGTCGTCGTCATCGTCGTCGGGGGGGGTTTTCAAGGCGAGTAAGCAAATTTAAGCACAGTACAGAGAATCAATGGCTGCAAAGCAAAAAAAAAAAAAGAGGAAAACAAAAAAGAAGCAGCGGCGAAATTGGAAAATAAGCGTAACACAAAACCGTAACCGGGGAAAAGCCCGCGGCTCCACAACACCCAACGAAGGCCCCCCCCCCTTTACCACCATTCGCGGCGCTTTTCCTTTTCAATTGTCATCGCCCGATTGTTGCCTCCGAAAGGAAAACAGCAAATGCAGTCGCAGTAGTATGTTAATTTTCAGGATAAGCTAGAATAATAGATTTTTGCAGCAGATTTTCTTATAAATTCAATCAATTAAATTGAAGCTAGGAAGGCTTGTTATTTGTTGTGAAATTAAACCAAGATATAGAAATTCTCGATTGAAGTTTGTTGGATTCTCATAACTATGTTCCTTCGGGGTTAGTTCCAAAGATACCTTGACTTTAAAACCTTTTAAAACATTTTAAATATAAATTCAAAACAAAGAAAACAAAATAGAAAAAAAATATTTTATTTTAATATTTAAATAAGATCTAAGGATACAGTTTGATCAAAACCTATTTAATTTAATTGGATTTGTGAAAGAACACATTGGGAGTTATAAGGGACTTATTTTAGCTTGCCAAAATTTGAAAAATTTAAAAACTTAAGATTGGGAATAGAATATAAATAAATCTTAATAATAATGCCTAAAGTAGGTCCTGCAAGGTTATTTATTTATTTATTTATTTGTTTGCTTTATGAATAAATCTAAAAAATATAACAACATTTCAAATTGTAAAGCAGAACATTTGAAGTTTGTAATTCAGCTCGTTTTTCACTGTGATAAATTAATTCAAGCTTTTAATACATATAATTTAAAATTTTAAATATTAAAACAAATTACAATAATAATTATAAATAATTATTACAAGCTTAAATCAATTTCTCTTTTGCTTAAAAATAAATACAAAATTAAAGGAATTATTAGCAAAATTATTTGCTGTTGTAATTGAGTTTCCTCTTTAAATTCTTTTTGGTTTTTGAACTGAAAACTTTCATTTGTCTGTCTGTCCTGCTCCCACACCCCTACCTACACACACGCACACACACACACACCATCCGCCATCTTGGAAAAACAACGCCTTTTCGTATTTATTACAACAGCAGAGGCAAAAGGCAATGGGGAAAATGGGAAATGGGAAAAGGGAAAAGCAATAGCAATAGCAACGGAGCGCAAATCGAGTTAACGAGCTAACTGCGGGACGTCCACTCGCCCGCACTTAACACCACCCACCTCCGAGCCACCCACTGGTGGAAACCCCACCGTAAAATTTTGGTGTCTTTCAACCACCCAGGAAAATTGGGAGACAAGCCGAAAAAGCAACCCCAAAAACAAAAGACAACGTGCGCGCTGCGTTGTGTAACAACTAACAAGTTGGGCAAAAGGAGCTCAGAAAACCACCCACTGAACCACCCACTGAGAACCAGCCTTGCCTTTGCCTTGCCTCCCTGCCTTGCCATTTTTCTTTTGCCACTTTGCTTCTTCAACTTATTTACGTCTCCATTACAAATAATTGCGCGTCATATTGGCTCAGCTCTATACTTAGCCCTCGTCTTTCTGCGCCGAGCCAACCCCCAGAAGCCCCATATAACCACCCCTTCTTGGCGCGAATAAATACGCTTTTCATTTCGGGACCACCCAAAAAAGAAAAAAAAAAAAACAGCCAAAACGAGGGGAAAAAATCGAGAAAAACCCACAGCAACAACCACCCAACGGTTGTCCCCATTTTCCGCCTAGACAACCAGCCCAACCCCATCCCCTTAGCCCCACTGCCATTGCCCTGTGTAAGTGTAAGTAGTAAATACGCTTGAGTATTATTAACGTAAATGCAAAATTGCCAATTTCGAGTGTATTTCCTGTCAACAGAAATTTTCTTCTTTTTCCCTCTCGGCGGTAAAAATAAAATTAAAAGTAAGGCAAAGAAAGAAAAAGAACGAGTAAAAGGAGAAGCTAAGAGGAGGGAAAAATAAATCGTTGATGGGGGGAAACACGGGGTAAGAGGCGGCAATGGTTGCCTAAGGGGGCGTCGGTTTCCGTTTGCTTCATCTGCTCCTTGCCGCCGCGCTTGTTGGTGGCACCCGCGTGGCCCATCCACTAAATCGTTTGGCTACGCAATGGCTTGCACTCGAAAAAATAATAAGTATTCGAAAAACAATGGGAAAAATCAGGCAAAAATTAAGGAAAAATGTGCCTCGACTATGTGGCAAGTGCTTCGAGTTCTGAGGCAAAGAGTGTTGCATACACAAAAGGGCAATCACTGAAGAGAACAAAAAAAGGGATCCCCATTTCCATTCCATTAGAAAAATAATATTCATTTTGTAGTCGTATTATTTCTAATAAATCCACTTTTCTGACAGTGTAATCGCACTAGGAAGAGGCCCAAGACGAGGCATAGATCCAACTGCTGTCCCTGTGCCCGTGGAGTACTTTACTCCTGATGCCAGTGCCCAAATGGTGGTGGTGCCTGGCAATGGCGGTGGTTGGTTGGTTGGCTTTTATTAATATGTCTGGCAATTTCAATTTGACTTTATTGGTAATTTTACATTTCGTCTGTGGACGTTGGCGGGGGGTCCTAGTCCCGGGTCCTGGGTCCAGGTCCTTTTTGTGGGTTGGATTCAGCTACTGCTACTTGGACGGCTGCCATTTATCAGAAGGAGTTGTGTTTGCAGGAGGTCGGAATCATAAATTTAGCTCACTCAATGGGGATAGGTTACTCGTAAAATTTAGGAGTTGCAGGCAGAAATTAAAACAATAAATACTATCTAAGTATCCCCGAAGTTGCCAGGTTCAAGGAGTATCCTGCCAATAGATTGGAGCTGACAAAGTCAGAATTTAATAGATAAAATATATGTCTATTATCATCTAATATCTATAATATTATTTGCATCTATTAGTATACAATCCCATTTAAAGCTTTTTTTTTTTAACGAAATCCCTTTAGTTTCACTCCAATTATTGGCAATTAAATTCCCCTGACAGCAGGTAACAAATGGCAATAATCTAACCCACACAGCAATAACCAACAAATTGGCATATTATCGTGACCGCTTCGCTGGGCAGTTAATGAAGTTCATAGAATGCTCTGTCCCTGTCCCCCTTCCCACAGAACAAAAGCCATTCGATCAAAATATTGCTTAATTGAACAATTAATCGAGCCACAATGGCAGGCAGGCCAATGTCCAAGGATCTCCTGCAGCCCACACAAAAGGACTCGGGGCCCTAGGCTCGCTCGTATACATTTCACATTTCACCCCGACAGAAGACAGAAGACAGAACTAAACTACTACACCGAGTGTACGTATCAAATTAATTTAGGCGGAAAACCAGAGAGGAAAACTCAGCGAAATGGGAAGGAAAATGGATGAGGAAAATGGCAAAATGCGGACGAG
The DNA here is from genome assembly GCA_018151655.1 of Drosophila bocqueti. Lineage (NCBI taxonomy): Eukaryota > Metazoa > Arthropoda > Insecta > Diptera > Drosophilidae > Drosophila > Drosophila bocqueti. The sequence continues at coordinate 1,401,677 of JAECXF010000011.1, forward strand.
ACACGGGGACACAAAATATCGCATGACGGAAAATCAAGCAACTCATTCCCCGATTGACTTGCCCGAGCAGCAAATTAAATTAGTTGACGAACCGAACAGAACTCAGAACTGAGCTCGACTCGAGGCTGGACCAGGCACTAGAGCTGGGCACTGAGAGAAATTTTCTATCCAAAAATGAGCTCCTTTAAAATGGAATAGATGCTCTGTGTAAAAACTCACCTTTAGCTATTTAACTGCTTTTCATTCTTATTTTGTAATATATAATCCAAAATGTTTAAGCTTCTTTTATAAAATAGAGTTTCCCAAACTTTGTATTTGATATTGTATTTAATATAATTTAAATAATTTATTTAATTTCATATTTACGTAAGTTAAACCCTCTTTTCTGCTTTATAAATCCCAAGCTGCAAATATTTGCTCTCTAAAGTGCACACCCCATTTCTCCTGGTGCAGACGACATCGATAGCTGGCCAAAGTGGCTGACCACTCACCAGCCCCCCGCTTCAATCATCGTTCTCCGATATATATATATATATATATTTATGTATACCCCATGTAGCAATATAATGGCTATTTATAAGTGTGCGAGTGCTTTTAAAGCAGTTTTGCGAGGGTCTGACTCTGGCCGAGTCAATCCATACAGGTCTATATGTACATATATATAGAGTCCGGTATAGTGGGGGTCGGGGGTCGGGGGTAGTGGTCAGCTGTCGTTCGCTGACCAGCTAATTGTTAATTGATGTGTGTCTAATTATGCCGCCAAAGTAGCCAGGCAATAAAAGCAACGCTCAAACGAGCACTGCTCGGGCTCTTTACATACGTATGTATACATTTACAATAGATATATAAATATTGTATATACATATACAGAACTGAATAGGATGCGTAGGGCCAAATTAGTTTGCTATGGCATGTGCCTAATTTATTGGAAAGTTGACCAGAGTTTCATTTGATGATGGTGATGGTGTGTGAGGGAATGAACAATGCCTTTAAATGGTCAGTCATCTAATGATGAGGCTTTAAAAACTCTATTAAAACGACTAAAGTTATTATATTTTTAATTAAAATTGTTAGGTATGTGAATATTACAAATAACAACTCAAATTTGTATGCTTTTTGCCAAGAATAGGTATTAATTATTAGTACTATTTGTTAATTAAGCGGCTACTTAATTCTTACTTGGGAATTTTAAGAAAGAACTCAAGAGTTTTCTTAAATTTCCTCTTCAATTCTTGTTATTAATAATAAATACATAAATTAATAATAAATATATAAATATATTTTTTTATTGATATGAATATCAAAAGTATTTATTTAATTCTTGATGGTTTTTGTCTAAAATAATCACTAGATGTTCGTTGAATTTCCACTTGGGAATTTAAAGAAAAGAACTCTAGAATTCCATCAAAATCCCTATTTTATTCTTCTTAATAAGACAATGTAATCGGATCGTAGACTAATAGATACATATTGGTCAAATTAGGTGGCCGGAAACCAGCAAGCAAGCAACCGAACGAAGGAGAATTATCCTTATTATCGTTATTATCCTCAAGGATCGGCAGCACTCACAATAGAACGCCCTGTGCCAACACCGATTCCTAAGCCGATTCCCGTTTAATTTGAGACCGAAAAAAGGGCTAAACCACTTAACACCCTAACACCCTAATTGTCAAAACAAAGCCAGCACACGAAACCGACATTCGTCCCTTTTATTTTCGTCCTGCTCGCCTCCTTTTCTCCAAGGAGCTGGCGGGCCCAAAGGAAAACATTTGCTGGGCGTGCGTGTGTGTGTTGCTATTTTCTCGATTTTCTGGGAAGGTGCAGACACACAGGGAAACATGGAAACATGGGTTAACCCTTCGCTGACATTTGAATAAGAATCCCGGCAACTTGTCAAAATCTGCGCGACATTCAATTGAATGGGCCCAAAAGGATGGAACATGGAACATGGAACAATTTTCCAGCTGCCGGCTTTATCGTGTGCGAAAAATCAACTTTTTATGCTGATGTCGATGTCGATGTCGGTGGTGGTGGCAGCAGCTCGAATATCTCCTCTGTCCGGGCCATTGTCTGGCATTTAAAGGAAATAGGATTAGGTTCGGAACCTGAGAAAGGATCGGGGGGAGAACACACATCCTACGACATGTGTTCAGCGAGCGCCAGGAATCCTGGGGGAAAGAGGCGCCCCAAAAAAGGGTTAAAACTGATTTAAATTGTCTTTTATTTCAAGGAAGTTAAGTGGCCAAACTGATTATAATAATTATAATATAAGAATAATTTCTGGAAGGAAATATATCGAAATTCTGGCAGAAAGAGGCACCCAAAAAGGGGGCACAGAAGATTCGATATATTTCTGTAGATCCCCCTCTAAACTAGTCTTAACTACGCCCCTGCCCAGCCACGCATCATTCTGATTTTTATCCCTTTTTTTCCTTCTTTCCCCCACAGAACAAGCGGCCGCACGTGGTCAGGAGTACGCCAGCAGCCTGGCCAATGCCAGTGGCGACGAGCAGTCGCCCAGCAAGAATAGCAACTCATCGGGCAATGGCGGCAATGGCTCCGGATCGGGCACTGGAGGATCGGGCGGGTCGGGAGCCAACCAGGTGGCTAGCAATGGCTTGAGCCACCTGGGCTCACCCACGACGAGTAATGGCGGCGGCGCTGGCGGATCTGGAGCCGCTGGTGGTTCCGGCTCTGGCTCGGGGCCAGCTACCAGTGCCTCTGGTTCGGGGGGCAGCAGCTCCTCCGCCTCCGGCAGCGGCAGCTCGGCCAATCGCTCCTCGCCCGCCGGTCCGCACCACTCGGCCGCTCTGGCCGCCCATCAGCATGCAGCGGCTGCCGCGGCCGCCGCGCATCATCACGCCGCTGCTGCGGCCGCCGCCCACCACGCCCATCATGCCCATGCCCAGGCTCATGCCCATGCCCATGCCCATGTGCATGCCCATGCCGCCCACGCCGCCCATGCCCATGTCCATCATGCCGAGGCGGCGGCTTTCCTTGGCGCCGCCAGCGGTGCTGGTGGCAATCCCAGCGGCCTGCTGGGCGCCCACGGAGGCGATGTCCTTGTGGGTCCCGGAGGCACGGGTCCCGGGGGCAAGAAGAAGAATAAGCGGCGACACGGCAGGACGATCTTCACCAGCAGCCAGCTGGAGGAGCTGGAGAAGGCCTTCAAGGAGGCCCACTATCCGGATGTGAGCGCCAGGGAGCTGTTGTCGATGAAAACCGGACTGGCCGAGGATCGAATTCAGGTGATTACCAAAGACATGTACATACATTCACGTTAAGGACTCGAGATGGAAAATAGCCCTAAAGAAGTCCCTAACTTCCTCTTCGAATTGATTTTAGTTTTCGGATTTGCAAACCCCAAAGAGCTTCTTTCACTCCCCGATTGACACCTGTGTAAATCAAGTTCTCCATTTTGGAAGGAGGAAACTCTGGGGGTCCATCACGTAGCACTGCAGCATCGGACTGAGGATGCGCAGGTCACCTTTTCCGCCTGTCTGCCATTTTATGGCTTTATTTTTTATGGCCGCACTCGTAAAGATTGCAATCAAAGGCCAGGCAGGCGTCTTCGATTCGAGGGGAGGCTGTGCTGTGGTGCTCTCCCTCGTGCTTCGAGTCCCCACAAAGGCACCACCCCCCATTCCCCATTCCCCATTCCCGACTGTGGGGGAGTGGGGAGTGAAAATGGCACTGCTGCCGTTGGGCCTGGCAAGTGTTGCCACACGTAATGAGGCCTCCGCTGATTACATAATTACGAGTGCACACAATCGCAGTTGCAACGTCCAAGTAGCGAAACAAAAACGGAAACAGAAACAGAAGTAAGAAAACGTGGCAAGCGGCACTCGCCGACACTCCAAAAAGTACAGAAACAAAAAAAAAAGAATACTCAAAAAAACGAAACTCACGAGAAACGCAAAGGGCAGAAGAGCAGGCGAGGTGTGAGCCTCAAAATTGCAAATTAAACTTTTCAAACAGCGAAAGCTGAAGGCGTTAATAAGGGCCACAGTGAGACCTAACTTATTTAAGGGGTTTTTTATGAGCTTCCATTTGGGGTAATGTTAAAACAATGGAATATAATAATATCCTAAATTGTAATCAAATTTAATACATTATTTTAAAATTGTAATTTGTAATACACTGAAATAATAATACCAGTAATAGTAATATATAGTAAAATATGGCCTAACGTAAATAATTATATAAGTTGAGTTCCATTATGTTTCGCTTGCATTTATGTACTTTTTTTTCATTTATTTAAAAATTTCCAAGCTGCCAGGAAAAGGTAAACAAAGGCAACTTTTTAAATTCAAAATAGAGAACCGTAAGAGTGGATCGTGCTCCTTAAGTGGTTCTCTCGCTCTTAGGTTTCGCTCTTCGAGGATAAGAGAAGGAAAAAAAAAGCGCGCGCGAAGACAGGAAAGAACGAGGATGAGAGAAAAATGAAAATTGTTGTGTCTCACTCACTCGTTTATATGTACGTATGAATGTTGTTGCTGCAGATCCAAAGGCTAATTGGAATTAGTTTGTTGAAAACTCATAAACAACAAATAGATGAACAAGCTTCCTTTTGACGGGCACACCTTTACACATTTTACTTGCTTCTTCCACATTCCTTATTTTTCACTTACTCATACACATACAAAAGCAACGAAATTCACTTGCAAAAAAAAAAAACGCACTGATCTTGGCCACTGTAAAAAAAATGTAAAAAAAATACACGGCAGTGGCCCGGCTTTCGTTTTGGGCTGCTCCAGGCCTTGCCCTCCACTTCACAAACCCTTTTCACTGCACGGGCTTGCTGATTTTCCTATTTTTCAGCGATTTTTCCACCAGTTTTCCTTTTTTTCAAGCCGCGCTCTCCTTTTCGTCTGTTTCGCGCGGCGCAAATTGTCAGAATAATGAGATCCACAAGGAATGAATCGTGTTCCTTAAGTGGCTCTCTCGCTCTCAGGATCCACTTTCCAAGAAACTTCCAATTTCGAATAGTATTTAAGCAGAATGTAGCATTAAAGCAGAATGACTTAATTACTCAATTATAAACAATAATAATAACTATAGTATAAAGCCATTTATTGGGCTAATAATAAAGCTTTTCCTGATATCGACCATTTTGCAGGTGCTCCCCCTCCCCCTCCCCTTCTTCTTATTTTCAATCCGTAGCTCCCGTTATTCCATTAACCACTTGAAAAGCCGCAAGATGGCGCCACGTTGAAAGCATGTGAGTGTGTGAGTGCATATGAATCATTTTCTGAGTGCATCCTGCTATTTGTGTTTCTGTCTCTGCGCGTGTGTGTGTGTGTGTGTGCGAAAATCAAATTAACAAGCACAATTGGCTGAAAGGCAACAACAAAAACAACAACATGCTACAAAAGGAGCACGAATCGTGAGAGGGGGAAGAGAGGAGAGCTGCAGTAAATATAAAACGCACGCAAATAACTCACAACACGCACACACACAAGCAAATACACTTCAATTAAGTGCAAATATGGCGCACAGCTTGAAAAAAGCCGCTCGGGAATCGGAAGAGAGGAGGTGGGAAGGAGGATGCGAGAAAGAGCCAAAGAGAGGAGGTGATGAAGAGGGGTAGAGGCAATCATTAGCAGCACTACAAGGATGGGAAGCCGAAAGAGAAAACGGGATGTGGGCAGAGAAGGCGGGCAGAGAGTAACAGCGGCAGCCATGCAAATGCAAAAACAACGCCAAATCGAAGCCACCATTAAAAGTTCTTTCGCTCTCGCTCCTGCTCTCCCTCCTTTCAGCCTTCTTGGGTTTTTGTTTTGTTTTTTGCCTGCCGTTTTTAATTGCATTCCATTTTGCGTGCGTTTCCCGTATTGTGTGTGTGTTTCTGTTCTGCATATTTTTTTGTGCATTTCTCCCCCGTTTTTTGTCTTCTTATTTATTTTTTTTTTTTCGTTTGGCCCGTTGAAAATAAGAAAAAGAAACATGGCCAAACATGTTTTCTCTCTCTCGCTCGCACACTTGCCACTGGAAAAAGCTTTGCCTTCGGTCCCTCTCCCTTGCTCTTGCTGATTTTTTGGAGCGGCTTTTTGGAAATTGGAAGTTGCCAAAATGTAGCCACTGTCAAAAGTCAACGGCCAGGCGACAAAGGCGTCGCAATCGACACATGGCTGCTGGCCAAAAATAAACTAACACAATTGTTAATATATTTTATACATTTTTAAATTGAAAAAAAATATATAAGCTTAATTGCATTATGAATAAATTATTAAATTTTACCTTTCGCAATGCAATTTTTACACAGACATTCCACCTTCGATTTTAAATTTTGGTCGCCTTAGCTTAAAGGTGCGACAAGGACGAAGCTAGGAGCTGCATTTCTGTTTTTTTTGTCTTTCCATTTTTGCAATTGGCTCGTCCCTTCTTCGTTCTCCTTCTCCTTAAGCTTACGCTGCTTCCTCTCCCGTTCTCTCGCCGCTCTTCGCTGCTAATTTACCCACGAAAAAGGGAAAAACAAAGAGAAGACCATTTGATACAATCGCCGAGCGAAAAACAATGAAAAGTGTGCAAAATGCATTAAATGCAAAAGAGCAAAGAAATTGCACTCCACCGCATGTTCAAATTGTGTGAATTTACCTAAAAAATTGCATGGAAATTGCCACTTCCAACCGATGTTCGTTCTCAACTTTCCAAGCACAAAAGGAACTGTCAAAGGAAATCGCTGCACTTGCACACATCAAAGGAAGAGGAAGAGAGCGGCGCAGAGTTGCATTTGTTGCATTCTCGAGACTCGAGCATCCTTGAGCAGAAATCTCGAGATTCCAAAACTCCCAATTAAAGGAAACAAAGGAGTATCAATTATTTCCAGCAATCCATTCGATAGATTCCGTTTCCGGTTATCCTTGAGTTTCGAATTAAAATCCATCTAAAAAAAAGAAAAATGAATAAAAACATTGCATTTTATATATTGTTATTTGCCAAGCATTAAAATTAAGTGCAACAGCTAAAAAAAACTGCAACGAAAATTGCGAATTACAAATTGCTTGCGCCATCTGCACGTAATTTTGTTTTGTTTCCTATTTTTGCATAATTTTGTTGCTCCTTGTTTGTAACGCTTGCATTAATTATACACTTCTGCTGTTTCTTTTCTCCTGCGCTTTTAATGAGCTGTTAATATCAACGCACACAGACACACACACACACACGCACAGAGGGGGGAAAAAATGAAATTAAAAATGATTATGCATAATTATGTAATTAACATTTAAACAAAAGAGGTTATGGCTGGCAACAAAAGCGTTTAACAAATTGCTATTTGCATTTTTTATCCCCCTGGCTTTCCTTTTCCGCGTTATTATTATTTTTTCTTTGCATTAAGACTTAAAAATATTAAAAATTTAATTTTTTACAAAGATGTTTTGTTTTTCCGTTGTTAAATTGGATTAGTATACAATTTCACTTTAAAACTGTAAATTTAAAATGCAATTAAAGATGCCAAATAGGATTTTTCACAAAGTTTCGATTTTGAATATAAATTAAATTATTAAATAAAAAAGAACCTTAAAGTTTGAATATATAATATATTATTGTTCTTGAACTTGGAAATAAAATTAATATTATTATTTATTATTAATTTAGTAAATAATATCCTTTGGAAAAATAATTTTAAATTTAAATATATTTTGAATTTTTTTTTTCAAGTTTCTTTTTTTATACAAGAAAAAAAATACAACTTAAAAATTAAATATATTCTGCATATTTTCAACTTTTATTTATTTGAAAGTATTTTTTTTATTAATTTTATATTATAAACATATAAATTTTATTGATTTTTCATATAAAATCATGAAAACCTATTCAGCTGATTATATTTATAAAACCATAAATAAATATTAAACTACATTTCTGATCTATATATAAATCCTATATATAACCTTAATTTATAATTAAATCAAGTCTTAGTCCTTCGTTAATAAATAAACTAAATATGCATCAAGAGCAGTATCAAAAGAATCAATATAATATTGAAGTACTTGACTGCTTATTCTCCATTCGAAGTATTCATCTGGCCCAGTAATTATGCTTTAGAAATGCTAGAAGGGAATTTGCATAAACACTCACCTAACCCCGGCCAAAGTATGTTGCAAAATATTTAAACAATGTGCCAATTTCATAAATAGCAGCACACGGTCGCCGGGCTAGGCGCATTTTAAAAAGTCATTAATCAGCGCATTAGCAACACTGATTGAGTTTGTCCGCCCAAAACACCCCCCACCACCCCACCACCCCACACCCCACACCCCATGGGACAGTGTACACTGTACACCCCGGTTGGGTGGTGTGGCATTTGGGGGAAGGAAGTGGAAGTGGAAGGACGGACGGGGGTGTCAAGTGTTGTCAACTCAAGCAGATTTAATTTGCCATGTTTTCACTTTGCTTTTTCGTGCTCGTCTCGGCCGCCGCCGCCGCTCAAGTGCAACAATAAACAAGGCAAACAACTGTAAATGCAAATGTTGACATCACACCGAGGAATAAAATTTAAGAATACTAAAAAAAAAAAAAAATAATGAAATGAAATACAACAAAAAATAGACAGCAGAGGCGAGGCCGTGGCCGCCGCGTGGCAACAAAAAAAAGGGACTTGCCCCGGCAATGGTCCTTGGAGAATTGCGGCACATGCAACCCACGGAGCAACCCTGGGAAAAGTTGAACTTTTCACAACAGAAGATTAAGTTGTCCCCGGGGAAAAGCGGGCCCGCAAACTTGTCTGCGAAAATTGAAAATTGACCGTTTAATGTCGAGCGTCGAGCGTCGGCTGGCAGCATTTCCCCCCCTAATGTTAATGTTAATGTTAATGTTGTTACTAATAAGTACTTGAGTTTGAATTGCAATTTCATTCGGGGGATGCGTGACAAGTGTTGTCTGTCTGTTGTGTGAGATTTGAAAAGCTGGAAAAAAGGGGAAAAGGCCCCCCTTCCCTTTCTCCCCTTCTCCCCTTTTCCACTAATTTAATTAGTTTTGGCCGCTGCTGTGCTGGTAATCGTTATTGTCCTGGCTTGTCCTTCCTGGCTCTTGCCATGAACAATCGCTCTTAATCCCTGAAAAAGTATATACATATATATCAACTCTCAGTTTCTCTGCCCACTTGAGTTCTTAATTAATTTCTGTTTAACTTGTAGGAAAACCAATTTATCGGGTTTTTTTTTTTTTTTTTTTTGTTAAACTATTAATCATCATGAGCTAAATTTTATTACTTGTTATGGCAAAAGGTGTCTCAACGCGTGTTATTTCATAAGAGTTTTGTTTATTGCCAGGGAAATTGTGTAATACAATGGAGGAAGGGTATTATGAAAGTATTTTTTTGCATAAATGTTTATGGTATTCACATGTATCTAAGCCTTAGTTAATTTTATTTTTTTTACAACCTGCAAGGTTATATTATTAATTGCTGAAAGCCGGAGCAATTTCTGCTAAATGTTACTATATTTTAATCTTAATTTATAATGTTTTTAAAGAGATTTAACTAGAAACAGGGGGAGGGGCAGCCTTAAATAATAACAAGTCCCCCTTCTAATACCAATTTAGTTCAACGAACTTTGGTCTAAAAATAAGAACTCTCCCCCAGGAACCCTTTTTAGCAGCCCTTTTAATGGCATATTGAGTTGCACAAATGTATACTAATTTAATATTAAATATATATATATAAATATAATAATTAATCAACAATTTCCCCCTTGTGACCCTTGTGCAGGTGTGGTACCAGAACCGACGGGCCAAGTGGCGCAAGACCGAAAAGTGCTGGGGCCACAGCACCAAGATGGCCGAATATGGCCTCTATGGGGCCATGGTGAGGCACTCGCTGCCGCTGCCGGAGACCATCATCAAGTCGGCCAAGGAGGACGAGTCGGTGGCCCCCTGGCTGCTGGGCATGCACAAGAAGTCGCTGGAGGCCGCCGAGCTGCTCAAGAGCGACGAGAGCGACAGGGAGACGCCGACGTCGGATGATACCAACACCAGCTACTCGGCGGGCAGCACCCACAACTCGCCCATCTCCAGCTTCTCGATCTCGCGCCTCCTGTTCGACGCCCCGCCGCCGGCGGCGGCCTCGGGGAAGGGGCCGCACCACCATCACCATCATCATCACCATCACAAGCACAGCCATGCCCACGCCCACGCCCATGCCCATGCCCAGGCCCAGGCGCAGGCTCATGCCCACATAGCAGCTGCAGCAGCAGCGGCCCATCATCACCAGCAGCAGCAGCAGCAGCAGCACTTGCACCAGGCTGGCGGAGCAGCTGATGCCGCCGCCGCCGCCTTGCAGCATCAGGCACAGGGACAGCAGCAGCAGCAACCAGGATCGGCAGCAGCCGGACCGCAGCCACATCATCCGTACAACCAGCAGCAGCATCTGCATCATCTGCAGCAACTGCAGCAGGCTCAGCAGCAGCAGCAGCAGCAACAGCAGGCTGCGGCGGCAGCGCAACAGCAGGCGCAGCAACAGGCACAGCAACAGGCCCAACAGCAGCAGCAGCAACAGCAACACCACCATCACCATCATCACCATGCGGCTGCACTGCAGCATATGCATCATCATGGCGCTGCCGCCGGCTATGCCGAGGCAGCAGTGGCCGCTGCCGCAGCAGCTGCTGCAGTGGCGGCCGCAGCAAATGCACGCAACGCGGCAGCCGCAGCAGCAGCAGCGGCCGCTGTGTCGGTGACCATAGCCGAGTCGGAGCCGGATGAGGAGCAGGACGATCTCGAGGACATGGAGCTGGACAAGGACGGGGATGGGGACCTGGAGGAGATCGATGGCCACCACGAGGCCGATCCGGATGCGGACGGGGATGCGGATGGGGAGGGGGACATCGATATATGCGACGATCACGATGAGGAGGTGCGGCTCCAGGAGCAGCTGCTGCTCAAGGTGAAGCAGGAGCAGGCCAACAGCAGCGGGGCCAGATGAAACATGTACATCGATGTGTTGTTCTAAGGACAACGAGGCAACGACAAGGCGAAATATACGCGGGGATGGGATCAAATGGGAGGCGCAGCAGCTGAAGCGGGGAGAGAATCTCCTGGGGAGATTTCAAAACTCCTTTTGGGGTGTTTTAAGAGAGTTTTTTTTACCATTTAATTTAATATTTTCTGAGTTCGATCTTTGTTCTCAGAGCCATTTGTTAGCTCTGTTATAATTTCTAGGCTTGATTCGGGTTTAATTTCTATTGCGGAGATTTCAAAACTGCTTAATATTTCATGCAGAGATTTGAGGTATCAAAAAACACAGGCTTGAGTTTAATTTTAAATATTTACTGATCTAAATTAATTGTTTTTGACCCTTTAGTAATATTTTAGCCAGATTCTGGTTTAATTTCAGCTTGGGAGATTTCAAAACTCCTTTAAGATTTTGTTAAAGATTTGGGACTCGAAAAATCGCGACTTTAAATATTTACTGAGCTATGTATTTGTTTTCTTAAGGAATTTGTAAAATCTGTAATAATTTTTTTTATAAAGATCCCTGTTTAATTTCAAGTGGGGAGATTTCAAAACTCCTTTATACTTTTTTGTGAGATTTGAGATTAAAAAAATCACGATTTTTAATATTTACCGAGCTACGTTCTTGTTTTATACATAATTTGTAATTTTTGAGATATTATTTCAGCTTGATTCCTGTTTAATTTCAAGTGGGGAGATTTCAAAACTCCTTTAAGATTTTTTATTACATTTGAGATTTCAAAAAACACACTTGAGCTGCAATTTTTTAATTTACCGAAAAATAGTCCTGTTTTATTTGTAAGCTCTGTAATATTATTTAAACTTGATTCAATATTAATTTCTGCTTGGGAGATTTAAAATCTCCTTTTTTTTTGCAGGGACTTGAGATGATAAGATTATTTTTAGAGAGAGTTTCTCTGTAGAGATTTGTAGTATTTACTGGGCTAGTTTTTGTTTCTTAGACCTGCAAATTATTTTAAACCTGAATCAAGTCTTGTTTCGTGAACATTATATGTTTGAAATGGCATTTGCTCGATCTCCAAGCAGAACCAGCGAGTTACTCCCCCCAAAAGCTACCCTTTCCCCGCCTAACCCCATGCAATGAACACAATGAACATTTTCTAAGCATAAACTTAATTAAAACAAATTAATGAATTACTGCAAATTCATAGAAAGAAAATCGAAACAATTTTTTTCATACACCTAAGGCGCACACACACACCCACACGTAATATTAATTACAAATAATTGCATAAATCTATACATTATATTCAATAGTATATTCTAAATATTGTCTTATATATATATACTTTTTTTTGTCGTCGGCGTAATGTAAATATTAAATTATTTATAAATAGCACACACACACCCACAGACACGAAATAATAGCATTTAAGCAAGGAAAATTTTTAAAATATATATGCTAAATGTGATTTAATTTAGTTGTCATTTCTCTGAACGAAGGCTTTTTATCATTTAAGACTCCAATTTTTTTTGCCTAAATTTAATAAGTAATTTTTTTTTTTTTTTTTTTGCTGTAAAAAATGTACATACCAAAAGAAAAAAAAAAAAAGAAAGAAAGAAAGCAAAAAAAAGCAACCCAGTTCAATCGCAATCAATCAATCAACGCAATCAAATATTGAGAATAAAACGAAATAAATATTAAAATGGAAATCCCCCCAATTCCACTGCCCCCTGCTGCTATTTTTACTCTATTTTCCCTTTACTTTTGTCAAGCATAATTCACAGATTTATAAAAAAAGAAAGAGTAACTACAAATTGTGTAATTAAACAAAATACAAAACGAGAAAACAAAACACAACAAATCCACATACCATACGAAACATACTTATATATATGAAAGTTAGATGAAATAAAATGGATGATATTAAAAAATATAAAGCCGCTTTTACTATTTTCTTGTACTTGGGTTAAATTATTATTATTAAATTATATATAATATATCAGGGTATTATTGTAATACAAGTCAGAGGAAAGAGTGAGCCAGCGAAAGAGTGAAAGAGTCATTTTCCCACCCTACACATCATTTGTATTCTCGATCAGCAACAACAGGCGACTTGATCTGGCCTTTCCACTCAAAGAAAAAGTGACTCCACTTCAGTTAGAAGTTTGCAAAGCAGTGAAGGAGTCATTTCCGACCCTATAAAGCATATATATTCCTGATCAGCATCGACAGGAGAGTCAATCTAGCCGTGTCCGAACAATTATAATTTTTCTAAAATTGTTTCCAAATTTTATAAGAGGTTACATCATAAAAATTGTGAAAAATTAAACCAAAAATTTCGATTTTTAAAATCTTAAATTTAATATGCTGATTTGTTAACCTTATAAAAATTAGCACAGAACAGCTTTCCGAAATTAAATTAACGAATTTGTAGCTTAGTTATAATATTTTTAGCCTTTCATTTTCCCAACATTTATTTCATAAAATTAAGGGTAAATATTTAAATTTTAATACTCCTTTCGGGGTATTATATTATTAGTCAGATCTGATTGCAAACTGCAAGGGTATACAAACTTCTGCGTACCGAAGTCAAATTTCAAAGTTTTTCAAAGTTTCAAATTTATATTTAAAAAATATCATACAAATTCCAATAAATATCGATTTAAAAAAGTGCAATATTTTACTTAGCAAAAGGTGGTACAAAAAATCAGTGATTGTTAAAAAAATATGCATAGGTATTCCGATTTGCCATTAAAATCTTAATAAATAACAAATTAATAAATTTAATTAATTTTTGAGTTTAGAAATTTAAAACACATTTCACGAAAATAGTCTCATATCGATTTAAGTTGCAATTATAAATATATTTTTGGTCTTCAAGACCAAAAAAAAAAAATACAATATATAATTCGATTTTCCATTAAAACCCTGACTAATAAAACATAAATTATTGTTAAAATTACAAAGAAAAGAATTTTACATGATTTTTCAAAATTGTACGATTCCATCTGTTGAGAAACTCGTTTTTTAATATACATGTAAATGACTGTAAAAATCTTTTACATTAAATTTTACTTTCAAGTATAACAGATTTTCGGACAAATTTTCCTGTTATACAGGTTTTAAATACGACAAATAGATGGCGCCTGCAAGTGAAAACTATTTATAGAAAAAGCAAAGTTGCCAGAGTTTGAAATATATATATAAATGTAGAGTTTTATATTCTTCTTTTCCTTTTCTTTTAAAATTACAAATTTTCACAATTTTTTTTTTTTTATTATTATTTAAACATCACAGCTTTATAGTTTATTGTATTATACAACGTTTTGTACAAGAAACCAATTTAAGTATTGGAAGCCTCTTCACTGTTTAGAACAAACAGACTGCTGTCCGCAATGTCGAGGACCACCGTGTCGTCGGGATCGTATGTGAGCTTGCCCTCGTCGTCGCGCGTGAGGATGACCAGCGGCCCATCGCTGAAGGTTATCTCCCGGACATTGCGATTCGCCACCGCGGGCACCGTCGTCTGCAGGTCGGTGTACAGGTCATAGCTGCCATCGGGATTGCGGATGAACATGGTCAGGCCGTTGCCCACCACCACCCCGGCCGCCGTGGAGTGCACCTGGGGACATTCCCAGGTATTTAACACCTCAACATCGGAGCCGATTTCCGTAAGCTCCGCGGGTGGCTGCTGCAGAGGGGTTCTCATCGCCGGCACCAACTGCTTCTGGGCGATTTGTTCTGATGGCATCAGGGATCCAGATACCTCTTTCAGTTCAGTGGGAGGGACAGGTATCTGAATGGAGGGGTTGGTCGGTGGTTGGTTCAATTCCCTGAAATGAAATTGAATTAAAAGTTACAAGTTGTCAAAAAAAATAGAAAATAAAAAAAGAAACACACAAACAAAAACAGCTTAGTCATTGTGGTACAGTCACGTCACAAACTCTTAATGGCAAATACAACAAAAAACTTTCTAATATTAAGTTTAAAATGCAAAAAAATATTCAAAAACATTAGTTATTGTAACATTGCAAGAGCCTTTAAGTTGTTAATAATAAACAAATTATGAATACACACAGATCTCAATTGCACCGTCATCATCTTGGTACAGTCACGCCACACACTTTTACTTCCGTTTACACGCGGTCTACAAGTACCTTCTAATATTCTAATATTCAGTTTTAAGTGCAAAAATTAATACTAATTTACATAGTAATAGCTTCAAGAACGTTCTACTAACAAATTTCGTATAAACAATCAAAGAACAGTGTTTTTTAGGTACAGTCACGACAAAAGAAACTCACGTTTTGAAGAAACAACCACTGGTAGAGGGCTTCAAAGTAGAATCCTGCTTGCCGGCAGAGTAGCGCCCAGCTGCAAAAGAAGGTGGCCCCGAAGGTGGCGAAGAGTGTCCAGCTGAAGGAGAAGGTCCAGCTGAAGGAGAAGGAGAAGTGGGTCCAGCTGAAGAAGAAGGAGAAGTGGTGGGTCCGGCTACAAAACAAAACCTAGATTGCAAAAAGTGTCCAGCAGAGGTAGAGGGCCCAGCATAGAAACAGTGTCCAGATGGCGAGAATCGTCCAGCTGGTGAAGAGTGGCCAGCTGAAGTAGAAGGCCCAGGCGGAGAACAAGGTCCAGCTCCAAAAAAAGACCCCGTTGTAGAAGAGTCTTCTTCAGCTGAGGTGGCGGCCGCCCCATCTGGCGAAGGCTGTTCAACAGCTGTGGTCGAGGGCCCAGCTGGCGAAGAGTTTCCAGGTGGCGAAAAGTTGCCAGGCGGCGGCGAAGAGCGTCTAGGTGGCGTGGAGGGTCCTCCTGGTGGCGAGCAGCATCCAGCTGGAGAAGAGAACCCAGCTGAAGAAGAGAACCCAGCTGGAGAAGAGTCCAGAGCCGACGAAGAGTGCTTAGCCGGCGAAGTGGGCTTGGCTGGCGATGAGCCCGCCCTGCCCGGCGATGAAGCCCTGGCCGGCGAGCGTGGCTTGCCCGGCGAGGTATGCTGAACGGGGACGCAAGTCTTCCTGGTCATGGTGGTGCCATCCACCGGCTTGAGCAGAGTGCACATGTAGCTGGTCATGTCGTCAAAGTGCGGTTTGTGCTCCTTCACCTCCATCAGCTTCTTTTCAATCTGATCCTCTGCTGCCTTGGGGCGCGATGCACGATGCATCTTGGTGGCCAAGCCCGGCGACAATGGCACCGGTTTCTGCTCTGCCTTCTGTTGTTGCATCTCCTTATTGTCACTCATTGCGTGCGTCGAATCAATCGAAACGAAAAGGGAAAACGAAGGGAATATTACAAAATTAATAGAAATATTACTTTCAACCGCTGCTCGACTTTCTCGTTTTTTCAACCGCTCGACTTCGTTTTTTCAACCGCTCGACTCCGTTTTCAGACTGGGAATGTGACGTTAGTGCTTCGGGTAGCATGTCATTGGATGTCATAGCCTACTTGTTAACTAATTGCTACGTGATATGTGATATATAGAAAGATATGTGTGCATACTTGATACTTGATACTTGATATACCTTCCACAAACTCTGAAATTATAAAGCATAAAAAGAATATAAAAAGAAAATGACGAGCAATTATTGCAAATTATAATTCTGCGGGCTTATTCTGAGAAGCAGTTTTGATTTTTGCAAAATATCGATAAGACTTGACGACTTGCTATCACTTTTAACACTTTTTTTTCATAAAACTGTAAGCAAACTCTGCAGAAATTGTATTTATAAAGAAATTTTTAAGGCAATGCCTTTAAATTATTAGAAATTTTTTAATTTTTTACAATGATTTCTGGAATTCCAAAGGAAATCGTAACTTTTTAGAGGAATTTCTTAATTTTCTAAGCACATTTCTTAGTTTTCAGCACTAAAATTTCCTAATTTCCTAATTAATCTTAACTTTTCAGAGGAATTTCTTCATTTTCTAAGCACATTTCTTAGTTTTCAGCACTAAAATTTCCCAATTTCCTAATTAATCTTAACTTTTTAGAGGAATTTCTTAATTTTCTCAGCACATTTTTTAGTTTTCAGCACTCAAATTTTCCTAATTTCTTAATTTCCTTTCTCTTTTACCTTGAAATTCCTTTCCACAAACAAAAAAAAAAAAAATGCCTTGTTTAATAATTTACAAATAAAATAAATACATTTATTGTGATATTTGTGTAAAATACTTGTTCTAAAAATATATATCGAGATTCGTTAAATTCGTAAATTACAACATTGAATGTGTGTGTACATTTTGCTTCGTTTTTCTCATGTTTTTTGGAATCCATTAAAAAAAAAAAGACACACTATAAAATCTTCTCGTTTGATCTTAGGCTACATTTTTGGTGGAATCATCGGGTTAAGTGTAAAATATGCTTGGCAATGGGTAATTAAGGGTTTTCTGTGCTTTTAAGGACCGGATCCGACAGAGACAGCTGTTCGCTCGCTCTGCTGTCTCTGTCTCCGTTTCAGTTTCTGGCAAAGATCGTCTTGCAGTGGGCAATGAGGGAGGAGAGCATGAAGATCTCCTCGGTCAGGTTGGTCATGTGCTGGGGCGTGGCAATCAGCGTGGGGGCAAAGACGGTGGCCAGGTTGTGCTCGTTCATCTTGTTCACGGCATAGTGAGAGGCCACTCTGTGTGGGGAGTTTTGGGGAGTTTCGGCATTAAAATCTGAGAGCTAAAATGAATTCCCTCCCCCCTCCGACTCACTCACCTCTTCAGGTGCTCCAGCATGTATTGCAGGCAAGTGTAATGGGCTGGCGGCAGGTGACGCACAGCCTCCGTCATCATTTGCAGCTGCTCCGCCTGCTGCTTGCCATTGCCTAAAAAAAAAAAGAGAAAATAAACACTTAAACAGGACAATCAAAAATTGCAATCAAAATCAAAGAACTCTTACGTCCTGCCGCCATAAAGCTGGGATACGCCTGGAATGTGATGAGCGGCACTGGGAGCAGGCGCAGATACAACTTGAGCGTTCCAGCAATTACATTCACATTCCCATACGTCGTCTCCGACATGTCCGTCCGTTCGCCATCCCTATCCAGGGCCAGTTTCAGGGCCTCGATCTCATCGGCAAAACCCGACACCCGGTAAATGCCCTCCTGCAGCATGCCCCTCGCCTCCACCTCCTCGACGCAGCGACGCACCACAAAGGGTATCAGATGATGGGGCTCCAGCTGCACCATGGTGGTCAGATCGGTGCCAAAAACACCACGTATGCGCTTCAGATCCGGGACACACGCGGGCGGCACCAGTTCGGAGCATTTGGTGTGCGCCACAAAGCCGCAGGCCTCGCACTTGACACCCTGGGCGGTGAAGCCCCACAGGAAGTTGGCGCAGAATTCGCACCAGTTGAGGCCCTTGAAGGTGTGCACCTGTGTTGGTGGTGGATATAAGCTTAGATGTGGCTTTTCCTTTGGTCAAAATCCTACCTTGAAGTGATGCAGCTTCTCGTACACCAGCGGCATGGGATCGAGGGCCGGCAGGGCCTCCTCCAACTTCTGCTCTTCCACAGCTGCTGCGGCCTCTATTCCCTTGGAAGCTTCCTTTGACCCAGCTGGAGCAACAGCTGGAGCAGCAGCTCCGGAAGTCGTCTTACCTCCCATCTCATTGGACAGAGCTCGCAGCTTGCGGCCATTCAGCGTCATGTAGGGCGACTGCTGGTAGCAATTCCTCGTCTGCTGGTTGATCTGCTGGATAATGGGACTCGCATGGAGCTGCATGTGAAAGTTAATGAGGCCATCGGCCACCATGTCGTGCACCGTGTCGAAGCGCTTGTCCTGGCCGCGCAGGTAGTGACCCACCCCGGGC
The DNA here is from genome assembly GCA_018151655.1 of Drosophila bocqueti. Lineage (NCBI taxonomy): Eukaryota > Metazoa > Arthropoda > Insecta > Diptera > Drosophilidae > Drosophila > Drosophila bocqueti. The sequence goes on from JAECXF010000011.1 coordinate 1,420,383, forward strand.
TTGTGCAGGAGCTTGTAGTGCTTGGCCAGCTTGTTGAAGCGCAGACTGAGCGTGTAATAGCCATCGGACTGGGGACTGCGGCGCACCAGGTAGCTGCCATCGCGGGCATTGGCCAGCAGCTGCTCGGCCTCGAGGTGGCCCATCAGGCCATGGTATTCGGAGCCATACAGGCGACCAGCCGCATTGTTGGCCTCCACGGCCTCCGCGGTGCTCTTGGCCGGCGGCAGGGGCAGCGTGCGTTGGCAGCGCAGGGGACAGGGAGCCGGGGCCTCCAGCTGCAGCTTGTACACTGGGAGGGGGAAGAGGAAGAGGGTGAGGGGAGAATCAAAAGAGAGAGATTAGATTAGTAGCTCCTCCTGCGCCATCTTCGCTTTGACTCACATTCCGGCTTCCACACCTTCTGCACGGGCGAACTTGGCTCCGGGGCACCGCCTTCTCCGCCGGCTGCACTCCCCGCGCCCGCGCCCGCCACCGTGTTCCTGGGCATGCTCCGCTGCTTGGACTACGATTCGCGGCGAACAAAAGCGGGCAACGAGGTGAAGTTAATACAGAAATTGCAGTTGCAATTAAATTGCAAAGCTTTTGTTTTGGAACACGCGGCGTTGCCACCTGGTTTAGGCTAGTCGATAAGAAGAATGCAATCGATAGCGATATGAACGGATACTTTGTTATCAATTCGATATCGATTGGTGTGTTATCAATTTCAATTTTGAAAAATAGATCAAATTAAGAAGAAAGCCATTTGAGCCATTTGAGGGAATTACTCCCTTTATTTGAGATCTTACTGGAATACGCACTGAATGGAAGATATTGAACTCTTGTTTAAATCAATTAAAATTCCTAAATTATATGAAAAATATAAAATCTCCCATTTTTCATTTAAAATTCACAGAAAATGAAAACATTTTATATCTTTACATTACAACAAAATTAAAAAGACAGCGATTTATGCATTTTTTATTATTATTTTTATTGTTCGAATTGAAATACATATGTATTTGTATTGGTGTTATAATTTTAAAACATAAAAATCCAATTTATTTAAACCGCAGAGTGCTTCTTTATTATTTTAAGTATAAGAAAAACTCTGGTTAAAAATGATGCTTTATAATGTTTAAGTGAATATGTAGGAACTTGGTCATAATATATTCTTGTGCATTTTAGTTTTCGGGGATAGCTCCTTGGGTGCAGGGCAAGAACAGGATTTTATCCTTTTATTTTTTTTTTAAACCTTTCCTGATCTCCTTCTACCAATCATATCATTCTGGGTCTGCGCCAGCAGGAACGGGCGATTTTGCGGATTAAACTATCCTTGTTTTCCGGCTTCCATTTAGCACCCTCCTCGCTGGAGCTGTCGTCCTCCTCAATGGTTGGTATTATTGGTGCGGTCGCGACCTGTCCAGAAAGATCGAGAGTCGGTCGTCGGATCAAATAGATACCCAAGGCGGGATTGCTTGCTTTTTTGTATACAATAAGTACCTTCAGTCTTCCGATTTCAGTCACTTCTTCGGACACCTCCAAGGCGATGTCTATGCCGCCGTAGCGGCGACAGTTGGTCGATAGATTTCTGCTCGGGCGAGGCGGCGCTGAAGAGGAACCCAGACAGTTGGAGTCAAGTTTCCAGCGCCGCATCATGTTCCTTACGCCGTTATCTTGGTTCTTCCGCTGACCACTACTACCGGCGCTCTGCAGAATCTGCGCCTCCCGCAGCCCCATATTCTCACGCACAAGATCCGTAACCTGGCGCTTGTAGGCGGCGATCATCAGGCGCAGCTTCTGCACCTCGGCCATAAGTTCAGCGTTCAGCACTTTGTATGACTCCCGATTGCTTGTCATTTTATTTTCGTCTTTTTTTATATCCGCGATCACTTTTAACTTTTAAGCTTATTTGAATTTGGTACACAAGTGTGACCGTAGTCGGGCAATAAAATAACACCATGGTGTGGAGCTACGAAAAATACCCCTCAAAATGATTTAAATACTAGCCTAGTATAACAGTATAACAGTGTGCAGGCAGCAAAACTACTTTTATGCTAGAAAATATTAAATATAAATTCAAATTAAGAAAAATAACGTTGTCGCGATCTATTTTTCTTCCTCTCTATCTATCTTTTTATCTCTTTCTCTATCCCCCTCACTCGATCTATCTTTCTCTCTCTCTCTCTCTCTCTATTGGCGGTTTGTCAAAAAAGTATGACCGCATCATTTGACCTCAAAAATGCCGAAAAGGAGGAAAAGGCGGCCACACTTCAAAAAAATAAATGTTTTTCTGCTGCGAAACACAAACAAAAAAAAAAAAAAACACAAATGTCTGAAAATAATATTCGGGACTACTATGTTAAGTGATTTTTAACAATATTTTATAAAATTTGGGAAATGGCCGAATTTGTTGGAGTTGGAATTAAACAATAAAATTGCTATTCATTGGAAAATTAAAAAAAGCATTTAATGTTTAACTTGTGCCTAATTTAGGGACTTGGGAAAATATAAGTATATATAAGAAAATTGAAGAAAATTTTCCATTAACTTGGAAAGGTTAAATTAATATTTATGGATGGCCATTAAAGAAACCATAAAATATTTTACAGCAGAAATCGAAAAATATATATGTACTTCTACATATTTTGTCAACCCAAAAATCAAGACAAAAAACACCATCGGCTTAGATTTCAATTGGTTTAATAGATTTAAGTACGTTTCTTTTGTAAAAAGACCTACACATTCACTTGTTTTCATTTTTAATTATTTATTAAATACAAATATTAAATTATTAAAAAAAAAATAAACATGTAAAACTTCAAAATGCGCCTTTAAATTCAGACATACGACGACGACACACACGCTCGTATATCAAGGTATATAATAATATAGTTTAGAAATACTTTTCGTGATACTCTCGCTGTCTCTCCCATTGAAATTTCGATATAGATATTATGATATTGGTAGAAAAGAACGCCTGGACTATGCGGGATATAATTACTGATTACTTTCATCTTGGCTTTCGCCTATATTTTCGTGTTTTTGCTTTAGAATAATACGCATTTCAACAGACGCTTCTGCTTCAGCTTCAGCTTCAACTTCTGCTTCAACTTCAGCTTCAACTTCAGCTTCAACTTCAGCTTCAGCTTCAACTTCTGCTTCAACTTCAGCTTCGATTAGTGATTAATCAAGAATCTATGATTGATTGGTTAGTCTGGAAGTGGGAATATCAGTAGCTCCAATAATCCTTGCTTCGATGTGCCATCTGTGGTGTGTCCTTCGTTGCTGTCGACTGGATTGTTGATTGTTGTGTGGGGGAATCACGGAGTTTATGGAACTTCTGGCGGAATGAACGGCTCAGCTAGCTTGGCAGGTTTGGTCGGAGTGTGTGTGTGTGTGTGTGTTTACGTGTTGTGTGTGTGTCCTGGTGCTGGTGCTTGAGGAGCTGGAAATAGGAGGAGGTGGCGGCGGCGGCGGCTTAACCGCTCATTACCATGCGCACAAACTCCTCATAGTTAATGTTGCCCTGCTGGTCCTCCATGTTGGCCAGCAGCTGCTCCACCTCCTCGTCGGTCAGCTTCTCGCCCAGCGTGGTGAGCAGATGGCGCAGCTCGGCGGAGGAAATGTAACCGCTGGCGTCCTTGTCAAAGTGACGCAGTCCCTCGATGAAATCATCGGCCGTATCACCGGAGCGGGCCTTGGAAATCGCCTGATAAATGGGCAGGAAGACCTCGAACGAGATCCGCTCATCGGGCTTCAGCTGGTGGGTGCACTTCTTCACATCCGACTCGGTGGGGTTCTGGCCCAAGGCCCTCAGGCATTCGCCCACCTGGCTCAGCTGTATCTTGCCATCGCCACGGTTGTCAAACAGATTGAAGGCCTCCTGGAATTCTGTGGAGTACAGAAAGAAATAAAGGATTAGTGTTGGGAATTAATTAGAGTTTCCCTTTCCCTTTACGATCATCACCTTCCAGGGTGGTAAAGTTGTACTTCACGTGTGCCGTGTAGTAATACATCTTGAACTGCTCCGATGACCGCCTTTCCAGCTACTGACTGGCTGGCTGGCCATCGGCTCAGTTCGGAGATCTGGTGGCTGCCTCACTGACTGCCTGCCTGCCTGCCTGCCTGCCTCCCCCTGCCGCCTGCCTTGCTCCTTGGTCATGCGATACCCTCACTTCCCCAGAGAAGTGCTCCACAGCCAGCCAGCGGCGACGAAACTTCCCTAAAGCCAGGCGCCAAAGCTCAATCGTGTTTATAATTGTTATAAACAAAACGCGCGCTTCCACCGACCGATCGACCGGAAAAAGTTGTTTTTTTAAGCCAAGAGTTCTCGGTTTCTGGGCAATTCCATTGCAGTTTGGAAAGGGCTCCCCTTTTCTTCAGTTTCCAGAGATTTGCTAGCGACGACAGTCGTTCATAAACAAGTGAAGGAACAACAAGTTGTGGGCAGATTTTCGGGATTTAAACCTAAGAAGTGAAGCTTAAAACTCCACATAAAGTGAAGCTTAATGAGTATTTTTGTGAAATATTAGGTATACAAGAGGATTAAATAGGTAAGTATTCCTTTTGAGTTTGCCTCTAAGCTTGATTTATAAATATAAAAGGTTGCCTAATATTTAATATTATAAATTTAAAACCTATTATAAAGTTCGAAAGTTGCTTCAGTTATTGTTTAAATGCAAAAAGGGGTCTTAAAGAAGAAACACTGGATAATTACAAGAATGTTTTTCATGTTTGCATAAAAATCTTAACATTTCCGAATTTTCTTAATTCATATTAATTAAATATAACAATAATTTAAAGATAATACAACAAATTTTGGTTCCCTCTTCGCTAAAGAATAATTTCATGATAAATATGATACTTGATAGATCTTTATAATTTCAAAAATTACTCGAATAAGTTCTGATTTATTAATTATAAAGATCTTAAAATTAAGAAATTACTCGAATAAATCACGATTCTATTCAAAAAAAAATTCTTCATTACTTCAAAGTTTATGAAGCTTTGAATATTTTCAAGTCTCAACAATAAGAGTGTGTGACATTCGATGACCTGTACAGATATTAAATACTTTTCGTTTTTGTTTGGTTATCATGCTACAGCGGCGCCGCATACGAGATCCTAAAATGGCAATAAAAACAAACCGATTCCAGCACATTTCTGTCCATTTTAGGCGATGACAAAACAGCGACGAATGGCGAGAAAAGCTTAAAAGTTAAAGATTGCAACGCAACGGAGGCCAGGTAAGTTGGAATTGGAATCGAAATATATATATATGCGGTTGGGGGCTGACGTCAGAATGTCAGAACTATCAGAAAACTCACACTCTCTTGGCTTTGATTAAGTTATCACAGGGGGATTGCGTAAAGATTGCGATTGGAATCGATTGGAAAGGCGGGGAATCGGTATTGGAATTAGATTCAAAGTGCTAATCACCCTGCATTTGACCCACAGCCACAGGTTGACATTCCATATATGGAAGCTTGGCTTTCGGCTTTTATTTATTTGTATTCCTTTTGGTTTCATTTTCAGAGCTGGTTTGGCAGCCGGCTCTTATCGCTTTGAGTGATTTTCGCCACTGCAATTGCAGTTTTATTTGAAACGAGCTGCCGGCGTGTCGAAGAACCGTGTGATTATCCCCCTCTATCTTTATCTTATCGCTCAGACTTCCTTTAGCCTGAGAAGAGTGTTTTTTTTATACAGCTTTACCCTTTTTCAAGGGTATTGCGGCAATTCTGAAGAGAGGAGGGTTTCCTATAGTTAATACTATAGTTACCGATTCGTTGAAGGGGATTGAGAAATCAAACTAGTATAAGTTTTAAGCTGAACCTAAGGCATAGCAAACATTGAAAATTGATCACTTCCAAAGTTTGTTACGGGAAAATAAAGAGCACAGCTGGGTTATTCATCGCATTATCCTCATCAGCTGTCGCTATTCACTCCACAATATTTATATAGCTGCTTACAGGAACTATACAAATAAGTATTATGTCTTTAAAGCTTCAAGAGACATTTACAGATTTCTTTTTAAAAAGGATTTACAAAAACATGCAATTAGAATTCCAAGCACTGGAATACCTCTAACTGTATCGTAGCTCAAATAACGGGAACTTTTTCTCATAACTGGAAGGGCATCAATAACTTCGATTTACTGGAACGCCATGACAATGAATTCCAGTTGCTGTTTTTTGAACCGCCTCTTCTTCTTCGGTGAGTCACGATCATCGTATTCGTATGGCTGCCTTCCAGCGTATTTGTTTTATCAATGATTCATGCACGGAGCATATATATGCCGCCTATAAAGATGTGTAACACACATACTTTCGTGTCATCGCTTTCACACTCCCGCATTCCAATGCAGAGAGGCCGCCGCCCGCCCAGCGGCGGTGGGAGAAAGAGAAGGAGATGACGAGGGCGCGCGATGTGCCAGCGCATTTGCAATTTATTCCGTTTTGTTGGCACTTTGCAACTTCTGGGCCTATTTCCATACCGTTTCCAATTCCAAACCAACACCCACACCCACACACGCACACACACTCACCAGCCAACTGATCCTCTGTGTAAGCTGCCTGCAACGAAAATGGAAAACAACAAAGGAAAAACATGAGTGTCCGTTTCCAGGCGGCGGAAAGGCGCCACTGTCGTAGGCCTCAATAAACAATAAACAGTAACCGGAGGCTGACCCACTCACCATATCGATTGGTTTTAGCTGGCTGGGGGGAAAGAACAACACAAAAACACGGGTTTATTTCGACGAAGCAAACGCAAGCAAATTTTTATGCGACAAATCGAGCAGTGTGGCAGTCTAGTTCTAATACTCTATAAATGCACAAAGAGACACAGGATTCTTTCCTCCACGTCAGCTGGTCACACTGCTTTGGGCACGAGAGCCCACAACCAGTGTTGACAATATAGCTTTTAACCACTAGATCTGGCGATTTTACATTTATTTATTTTTTATTATTATATTTATTCTAAATATAGCAAATAACTCTTATTGTACGCCATACCATTACCTCTGCCCATGTAAGGATTTGTTTTTTTTCGACAAGTGCGGAATACTATGGTATTAAAGTTATTTTCCAATCAAATTTTGTTTTATTTAATGTTTTTTAATTTATTTGGCAACCTTAAATACTTGCATAGCTAAAAGTTATTTTACACAGCTGCAAAATCGGGAAATTCTTTCAATGATTATTTAAAACACCTCACGGATATCAGCAATTAGGCTTATATAGATACATATTCTTTTCTGTTCTGTCTTAAATTATACTTTATATTAAAAACAAAATTCCATAAGCATTAAAAATAGATTTTAAATGCTATTTTCACTTACCATTAGAGTTTTCTGGGCATTTTAAATTTAATTTTAAAATTTTTCATTTTTTATGACTTGAAGAGCAAACCGAGTAGATCTGCATTGACAACAAGAGGCGCTGTTGCAGAAATATCGTGGTCACGACCTAACTCTGTTTCGAATAATTTATTTCTGGTTATTTAATCAAATTTATGTTTAATTTAAACTCTTTTTGTACAAATTAAGCTTTTTTAACTAATAAATAAATGATTTGTCGAATAATTTAACATTTACAAATGACGATAAGTATCGAATGTTGTGCGTCTTTTATATAGTTATTTAAAATTGCATTTGTATACAAGAAAATACAATTTACACAAATACAAATATCTTAATATATCTTTATATATCTATATCTATAACATTTAATATTATTAATATATAATTTATTATAATATTTAATTAATTATAATATCTACGATGTGCAACGATGTTTTTGCAGCAGTAAAAGGTCTGATTTTGACCTTAACACCATCTCGTCACACTTTCAAAAAAGGCGGGCACACGTGCGCGGTTTTTGTTTGTTTTTGTGTTTTCTTGTCTGAAATTGACTTCTAATTAAGATTCGAGGACACAACGATGAGCAGCCAGAAGCTGGAATACGACTCCAGCCTGGGCGGCCGAGTGACGCTGCCCTCGCACGTGACCACGTACCACTATGCGGCCGGGGCGCTGCAGGAGATCAGGAGCCTGGTCGCGGACGCCGAGCAGACGACGCAGCGCAGCAGCAAGCTTATTTTCCAGACGCTGCCCAAGCACATGCGCCGCCGGGCGATGTCGCACCACCCGAAGCGGCTGCCGCGTAAGTACCGCCAGGCGCACAAGTCCCAGATGGGCAAGGGCGGCAATCAGCCGGTGAACAGCAAGCGTCCCTCGAGGAAGTATCGCCGCCGGCCCAAGAACCTGCTGCGCGAGTATACCCGCCGGCAGCGGCGGCATGTCTGGCTGGAGACGCACATCTGGCACGCGAAGCGCTTTCACATGATCGATCGCTGGGGCCACCGGTTGCCCTTCGCCAGCTGCGACAAGACCTACCGTGCCTGCTATCGCGCCAGTGCCCAGCACTGTCTGCTGCAGGACATCTCCTTCTGTGGCTGTGTAGAGCTGCGCGGCAGCTTAGAGGCACTGCGCCAGGGATTCGCCAGGCTAACCAGTCCCGAGTGCGGCCTGGGCATTGCGGCCAAGACGTATGTTAGCGGACGACGAGAGGGAAGCGTGGAGCTGTTCGCGGACGGCCAGTATCCGCACGGCGCCCTTCAGCGGGCCAGCTTTCTGTGGCGTCCACCAAAGGGAGAGGAGGAGGCGGAAGAACGCACCCTCTGGCTGTGGCTGCATCCCAGTGCTGCCGGAGCTACCATTGATCAATTACTGCAAGTCTTCCAGCTGAAGTCCAAAAAGCAACAGAAGCTGCCATTGAAAGAGGAGGAGGCCGACGACGAGGAAATGAAGGAACCAAGCGAAGAGCAGAAGAAGCATCTCAATGGAAAGAAGCCAGAAGCAGAGAAACCCCTGCGCTTCTGGACCCACACCAAGGCCTTCGAGCCGCAGCCCAGCTACTCCAATGCGGACGGAACTCTTCATTTGCTGCTGCTGCAGCGTGCCTTCAATCGCTTCCGCTTGACGGGACCCCGGGCGCAACGCGTCTTGACCGCCAGCCTCCGTCCAAAACAGACTGAACTCCCCCCGGACGAAGCCGCCGCACTGAAGTACTGCCAGGCGGCTTTACAGCTAAGTTCGCCCAGCGAGCTGCTGTCTAACCTTGTGATGGGCTACCAAGTCGTCGATCCACGCCTCCAGCGACCAAAGAAGCGTACGAAAGCCGAGGCACAGCCAAGCTGCACTGCCGGCGGAGATCTGCTAATGCGTCAGCCAAAGAGTTTGCCGGAGAGTCCCCTGTGGGACGAGGAGGCGCGGAAGAATCTTTCCAAAAGAATCATGTCCACGCAGGCGTACGAACGGCTGCGTCAGCAACATGCCGTCGTGCCAGGAGCACCCTGTGCCTTCGAGCAGGAAATGCAGGCGCTGCCCGTGCTACTGATCCAGCGACCCGGCTCCCAGGACCCCAGATACAAGAGGCTGGCCTATGGCTGCGGCTGGGATGTGATTGTGCCGGCCGGCTATGGCATGATCGTGTGGCTAACGCTGACCATGTGGGGCGCCAGGCCTGGGGGCTTGAGGGAGCTGGATTCGGTGGCCAGGGAGGCAGGCGCTGAGATCCACTTGCCCGACACGGTGGCCGGAGCCCAAGAGTCTGCTGCCTCGGTCGAAGAGCTGCGTGGCCGCTACTTCCGGCTGCCGCCCAACAAGCGGACGAACTACCGGAAACTGGCGGTGGTCAGTCCGTTCAGTGCTCCCTGGAAGCACCTGGTGCGAGACTGGCGTTCATCTACCGCAACTGCTTCTACGGCCTTCTACGTTCTGCGGCATCGCCAGCAGCTGGAGGCTTACGCCGAGTGCCTGAGGCGACGCCAGCCCCTGCCCGAACCCCTGCCCGAAGAGGCCATCATCCAGATCCAACTGCGACTCGTGGCCCGTGGCCATGTGAAGGACAATGCCCTGATTTGCCTGCCCACGGCGGCGGATCACAAGCACCGCTGGCGCCAGTTTAAGCGCAATGAGGCTGCTGCACCCGTGCACGTGGAGCCCGCGCTGCCGGATCTCAATGAGCGGGAGCGGAAGGAGCTGCGCCAGAGCCATAAGCTCAAGCTGAAGCGTTTGCGGGCGCAAAGGGTGCGCGAGAAGCGGCGCCTCCAGGAGACGGCCACCAGGCGAGTGCACATCCGTGCCGCCAACACAGCGCCGCTTGTGCGCTCGCAATTCGAGGCAATGTGCCGCCTGTGGCTGCCCACCGATCCCTCGGAGATGCGGGACAGCGTGCGCCGCCAGTGCAGTCGCCAAGTCTTTGGCTATGTGCGTTCCGCCGGCTTTAGCTTCACGGAGGCCTCGTGTTGTGCCGTGGGCTATGTGACGGCCGCCGGGCTGCAGCAGCTCATCGGCGAACTGCCACTGGCACCCGGCAAGGGAGGAAAGCCGACGACGCCGCTGATGTGCCTGCTGCGGGACCCGGACAGCCGCGACTACAGATGGGCCAGCCTGCAGCTGAATCTGAACGTGGCCAGTCCAGCCTTTTAAAGGGGTAACGTAGCTTTTCGTTTTTCTTATTTTGTGGGGAAAATTAAATTCATATTTTGTGGGGAAAAATTAAATCAAAATTTGGTTTATAAATATTTCTCACTTTCTGTGTATATCCTTGCAGGGTTTTTATAGTTTTAGGCATTGAAGGAGTCATTTCCGAGCCTATAAAGCATATATATTCTTGATCAGCCGTGTCTGGTAGGGTAAAATAAATTCAAAATTTTATTTCGAAATTTTTATTGTTAAAAATATTTTTTTTTAAATGAATTTTAAAATAAATTGAAATTCAGTATGTAGTTTTATTAGCCTTAGAAAAACGAAATCAGAACAGAATTCAAATTAACGTGTTTTTAGCTTAGTTATTAAGATTTTTAAGCTTTAATTTAAATTATTTAATTAAATTATGGAGTATAAATAATTAAATTTTAATACTTGACATTAATTAGTTGTTTTCCACATATATATGTATCTGTAATTATATTATTTTAGATGTGGATAGAATTTTAATAGTAAAATTGCAAACTGCAAGGGTATACAAACATCGGCGTGCCGAAGTTACTTTTCTTTCATTTATTTTATTTAAAATTTAAATTGTTTAAAATATTGAATTGGATATAGAAAAATATATTATCCAAGTCCAAGACTGATCAAATAATTATGATTTCAACTAAAACTTCAACTAAAAAACAATAAAATCACATTTTCTTAAATGAAGAAAAATATGAGAATTTATATAAAAAAAAACAACTGAAAGGATTTAATTCTTATAGCTTCAACTGTATAGTTTATGGTTCTTTCAAAAGAAACATTTTGTATAAGGGAGAAATAAAGGAGTTTTCGATTTTTTCTGGATATCATCAAATCTTCTTGAGTTTTCTGACCGAATTTCCTTCCTCAAACTAAATCAGACTCTGAGCCAAAGCAAAGCTTTCACCTGCCTGAAGAAAGTGTTTCCTATATTTTTCCCACCCAAAAAAAGTCGCCGTTATTTTGTTGTACATATTTAATACTAATTTTTATTCAATTTAAAATTACTTGTATGCTTTTCTTGTCTTCGTTTACCATAAACTTGTTACTTCTTTTTCACTTTCTTTTTGGTTTCTCATTTTGTATTCGTTATGAAATGGAACTCAACTGAGCGAGTGTGTGTGGTATGTGTGTGTGTGTGTGTATGAATTTTTATAACAAAAAGGAAATGTTGAAATGCTGTTAATTGTTGGGTTTTTCTTTTTTTTCGTATCTAAAATACGACGAATGTTTTTAAAAAATTGCTTACAATTTTTCGGATATTTTTTGTTCGAGTTCTTTTCTTGGTTTTGCTGAGCCATCATCATTATCCTTAATTTGTAATTAATAATTTGTAATTTTTGTTGTGGTTGTAATTCTTGGTTGCATAATATTCCTTCCATCGCCGTAATTGTTAAGGTTGGTTTTTATATCTTTTTTTGTTTTTTGTTTTTTTTTTTGATGCGGTTAATGCGGAAAATGTATTTTTGAGATGCATGTAAATTTTGCTTTCCTTCTGTATATATATATGTATATATATGCATATATATTTGATCAGTTATTGAAATTGTCTATATACTTACGGAGTATATATATATATATAAGTACGCCTATATATATATATATATATATATATGTGTGTATATATATATCTTGTGTGTTTGTGTTTTTTGTGGGGCTTTAGCTGTTTTTCTTCTTTATTTTTTTATATCATTGTGCGTTAAGTTTCTGTCTGTTTGGGAATTTAGCTTGAACACTACTTATCGTGATCGTGATCGTGATCGTGATCTTCCTTTTTTCCTTCACATAATTCCATTATGTAAACTCTCCGCCTGCCTTCACACTTATAATTATACAACTTAGTTGAAACATTTAATACATATTTCGCTCCAATCCTCACGCTCACGTTGTGTTGTGTTGTGTTGTACGGCATAAAATATGATTCGATCTTATGTTTAAACTAAATGTTAAGGACAAAAACAATGCGTTTTTTGATATAATCGTATATTTATATATTAATAATTGCATGTGTACCATATATTAATATATAACTATATATTATACACACTATTCTGCTGTATATACTGTCTTGTGGCTTACATATGTATGCTTTCAAGTACAATCTCTAGGGGGCTAGTACAAGTTTCAAACTGAATTTGATTCGCAAACTTTTGAATATATTGTAAGTATCGATCGGTTTCAGAATCCGTGATTCGTCGTGATTCGTGATTCGTGACTCATGACTGTCTGTCTCTGTGTTTGTGTGGTGTGTGTGCTGAATTCTACATACTTATGGCTTTAATTCTGCTTGCTTGTTTTTTGGCTTTGCTACCACATTACATTTGATTGGATTACGATTACGACGAGTATTGAATACGTATTCTGCGACACTGAACTCTGAACTGCTGCTGCGCTCTCGCCTACAGTTAATGCTTTATATATATATATATGTATATATAGATTATAAATCGCCGATCTCTGTGGGCAAGTGGGCAGTGTGTAGTTAGTGTTCTTCTTCTCTTCTCTCTCTGCCAACAAACAAATTTCGACGAAATTCCCTCCGCTTTCATTGGTCTTTTCCCCGCCTCATTTCGGTCGGTGTTATTCTTCTGGAGAGGAATGCAAGTTTGAAGGTTTTTTTTGGGGGGGAGAAGAAGATAATGCTTATAATGTGGGGGGGCTAAAGACGGCTCTCCTTGTATAAAACGCTTGAAATACTTTGAATTTGGTGGGTTAGTATACATATATTTATAGATATACGTGGCAATATATATCTTTCCTTTCAAAATGCTTTTGCTTTTGCTTTTGCTTTTCATCTCAAACTCCACTCTCCTCTTCGTTCTTTTCTTGTTTTGTTTTGTTTTGTTTTTTTAACATTGTAAATTGTAAACAATTTGATGCTTGTCAATGTGGTTTCAATCCTGCCTCGGAGGAGCTCCTTAATCCTTGCTCGGTCCTAGCTTCGTTTCGTTCATAAATGCGGGGATTCACTGGGAAAAAGTTGATCGTTTTGTTTCGTTCAAGTATTTGGTTTGGTTTTTGAAAGTTCAATGTTTTTAGCCGAGATTTTCTTCTCTTCCTATAACATACATACATATTTCAATTTATTATTATTATTATTATTATTATTATTTGTTTACCGTTTAATTATATGTTGTTTTGCTCTTTAACATCACTACTAATAATCAAAAAATGGACATTTATAAACTTTTATATAATGTATATATTAAAAATGTTTTTTTTTTCGGGTTTTCTCTTGTTTTTTTTATTTGTTTTTGTGTGTCTTTTTTGGCCCTTTGAATGCGCCCCAAATTTTAATTGTTTTTTCTTCTTTTTTTGTTTTTCCTGTTTTAGATTTGTTTTTTTTTTTGTTTTCTTTTTGGGAATTTGTTTTTACAATTGGCCATGAAGTTGTCTTAGCGCCATTGTGGTTTCTAAATTCTTACAAAAGTCTGGCGAATTAATTGCGTCTGAGAAACTATAAGAAAACTAACAAACAAAAAAAATAGGTGGAAAAATGTGAAATAAATCATAGAATTCATCACAGTTTGTTGTTGTTGTTGTTGTTGTTCGGCTGTTACTGTTTTGTTGTTGAAAATGGTTGGAAAAGTCAAGTTGAAAAATTGATTCCGAATGCAGGAGTGTGAATATGTTCCAGCCGTTATCGTTTCCTGTATCGTTTCGTTTCCATTTCCGTTTCCTATGGCTGCACTCTTCATGGCATTGCTTAAGGTGTGTGTGTGTGTGTGTGTGCGTAGGTGTGTGTGTATTTTCCCTCAAAATGCGTGTGTGTGTGTGTGTGAGTGTGTATTGTACCCCAAAAATCGCAATCGCGAAACAACGCGAAAAGTAAACAACCATTTTGTTATCGAATAATTTCCATCTTATTCGCAATGTGAATTTTTAATCGATTTTTTTTTTTAAATTTTTTGTTATCGCTTGGGGTTTTAATGGGTTAAAACAAATATATAAAATGTATATATTAACCATCGTTTCGTTAGTAACAATGCATATTGCGGCTGTGTTAGAGACGAAACTGTAAACTAAAGTGTAAACTAAACAATAAGGTTTATAATAGTTTAAACATAGGCATTTAATTTAATAATATTAAATATTTAACTCGGATGTAATAATGGATGCGCCTGCGGGCGAAACTGTAAACGCTATGACTTAGTTCTTAAGTTCTTTTTCTCCACAGTTTTAACAAAGTAAAAAAAAATGAGGGAAGCAAATGGGGAGGCGCGCGCTATCGTTATCGGTCATCGGTCATCGATCATCGATCATCGAATTTGTTTCTTGGTTAATCGTGCGGCTTGCCGTTCGATTTCGTTTCGTTCGTGAACTTAGTAACTAAAAAACGAAAACGAAGAACACAAAATCATAATATATTCATATCTGCATTAATGTATATATTATATGTAGTATGCATATGTTTTCTTTTTTTTTAATACGTAATTAGAAACTAACTCTTCTCCTCCTTCACTTGATTTCTGGTTTTTTTGCGTTTGTTTTTGTTTGGTTTTTGGGTTCGCTACATTTTGGTTTTGGTGCATTTTCATTATAACTCTCCCATATCCGCATCCCGCGGAGCCTCCACCAGGCTGTAGGCGCTGCCATGTGGCGTTGCCGCCTTACTCCAGGCGTGCCTTGTAGGTGGTCTTCCAGATCTCGGCAAGTGTCACGGCGCTGTGGAATCGATGGAAGATGCACAGGGGCAGTGTGATGCGCTGGATGATCGACCAGGGCACAAAGCCGTAGAACTCCAGCTGAACCTGGGGATGTATTTGTGTGGGTTTAGGGTTAATGACAATCCTTGAAAGTAGGGATAATCCTCAGTTAAAACATTAATAAATCATGCATTATATACATACATATATACATGGTTTTACACAGGAAAAATGTACAAGAAATGCATATTTAAGTATTGAATTAGGGAAAGGTTCAATGTTATTATTTAAAAATTAGAGAATCTAAGCTTTCCCTATTTCGATATGTAATCTAATTTTAAATCTATAAATATCAAAGTTTTTCCAGCTCTCTAAATTATTTAAAAAGTTTAAACAAATATTTTGACTATGGATTAACCAGCTCCAAATATATATTTACAATTATCAAACCCTGAACCCTGTTTCAGAAGTGATTAATTCAAGGTAATCGATTGTAAATCCATAAATATCGATTTTTTTCCGCTATTTCCTATAAAAAGAAGTTTCCTAAGAAATTCCTCTTCTTCTCAAAGTTGATACATTTTGCGGGGTATTTGTTCGATAATATCGATTATTCATACTAAATGTGATATATTTCGATATTTAAAATATGGATACGATAATTTTGTATATTCTATCGAACTTCTTTCGAACTCTAAAAGTGTATTTACACTGCATAAACCTAGAAACCTTTCCAAAAATAATTCATTTCGGTTTATGAACACCAAAATAGTTTATTTTTAAGTGCAACAATTATCATTTCAAAACTCCTTCCGTTTAGTATTTAGTTATTAATCCTAAGCATGCATATTTAACTACAGATATCGGTTAGATATAACAATTGGAACAACGAGTAGAGAACGAGAGCGTTAATCATCTTACTTAACTCAGTCTCGCTTACGTACATATCTACTTACAGGATTGGCGAATACTTTTTGAGCTTCGAAGGTGTAGATGGCGAACATGGCCACGTTGCAGATGAGTAGGAAGGTGACAATCTGGCGGCCGGGCTTGCTGCGATCATGCTCCGGCAGGTGGACGCGACGCCGGGACACGTCCGCGATGAACAGCAGCTGGAGGATCACCTGGAAGACGGCCACGCCACCGGTGGTCGTCACCAGCAGGCTGGGCTCGCTCTCCAGGACCTTCAAGCTACCGGCAATGATGCTGAACACCGAGTAGGTGAACAGGCCAAAGGCCGAGATGCGCAGCAAGATGTCGTTCAGGTTTGACTGCTCCTCGCACCGGAATTTCAGGTTCTTTACCCTGTTTTTATTATTGAAATAAATATATTAATAATTAATACAATTAGTTGATGGTGAAGATCGCGGATTTAATGGACTGCACAGCAAAAATATAAAGCCAAAAATTGCTATTTAAGTTTGAATTTCCTTTAAAAAAAGGCAAAAGCTAAAGAAAGCCGATTAATATATCGATAATTTAACTTTGCGATTTATGTTTGAACGATAAATACATTTTCTGAATAATATCTCAATGGAAATTACAAGATTTTAGAAATATAATCGCTAAAAGAAAATGAAGACAATTTAATTTTTTTAATCTTAAATTCGATTTTTTTCGGTATTTCAAATTTGAATTAACCAACTTTCAGGTTTAATAAATAATCAAAATCTAAAAATAAATAAAATGGCGATTAAAAAAAAATTAATAATAGTTTTTCTATAAATTTGATTTTTGTAATGTTAAAATCGATATTTTTCGTCATTTCAATTTCGATAAACACATTTTTCGTTTAATTTACAGAAACCAATTGTCTAAAACTGAAAATAAAACGTGATAAAGAAAAATAAAGAAACTTGTTCCTAATATTTTCCCTATAACATGCCTATTTTAACGTTAAATGTGATATTTTTCGATATTTAAAATTTCGATATATTACACTTGACGATATTTTCGATATACATATTTTTTCAGAATTTTCCCGTAATCTCTTTATATTTTTCCTGCGCAGCCATTGTTCTGGGTTTGGATGGGTGATGGATACGCATTCCGACCTTATAAAGCCCACTATGATGGCGAGGATGGCAAAGGCCATCAGGATGCAGTGGCTGGCGTCGGCCAGGTAAATGGCCAACAGCGAGAACTGCTGATGGCGCACCAAGACGAAGAAGAGTATCAGGCAGATGAGGGCCCCGACCAGCAGCAGCAGCCCGAAGAACAGGCCCTTCGACGAGCCAACGCAGTCGACGCGTCCGGATCGCGCCTGCTGGGCCATGGCCACCGCTCGTCGCGACAGCATCACCTCCAGCCGATGCTCCAGATCCTCATCGTTCATCCTGCCCGGATAGCGGCCAATGTGCTTCCACATCACATACAACACCACCGCCCCGATCAGCGAGTACTCGATGATGAATGGATACAGATACGGCGCCGAATCGTAAACGATTGTGCCCATAATGTCGATGCGTCCGCAGGCGGTGGAGTTGAGTGTGCCGATGTTGGAGGACAATGCCGCCGGATATATGTTGTCCAGGCTCTCCAAATTCTCAAAGCTAACCAGACCGGTGGACTCCTCGTGCCCCAGATCCGTGTACGTTTGGAAGCTATTCTCCATGGGTCCCTGGCCGAATAGATTATTCATTATGCCGGCGGCACCGCCCTCGGTGGTGGTGCTGCCGATCGCCGGGCTCAGTGTGCTGGCCAGGAATGAGTCCACAAATGAGTTTGAGTTGGAGTTGTAGTTGCTGCCGCCGGGCGTGGCTGCTGCGGAACCGAACCCATCGACTGGCGCCAGGCTCGGCGGTGCGGCGCTGGAAAGGATTCGCTGCAGGCCGCCGCCAAAGGGCGATGATTCGCTGCCAAAGATGCCGCCGCCGTTGCTGCTGCTGCTGCTCTCCAGGGGATTGGCTGTGGTACTGGCCGTAATGATGGAACTGGCTGTGCTTGTGGTGGAACTGATGATGGAACTGGTGGTGGTGGTGGTGAATGGACTGAAGGTGGTGCTCGGTGTGGTGATGGTGGTGCCCGGAGAGACGGTGGTGGTACTGCCGCCACTGCCCCCCGCCGCCGTGCTGGCCGCGGTGCTGGTGATAAACTTCTTCAGCTTGCGGGCCATAGTAGTGCTGTGCCATTGATAGCCCGGCGTGGTGTACGGAGCCCGCGTCGTGCTGGTTGTGGTTGTGGTGGTGGTAGCGGCATCGCCGCCGCCCATGCCCAAGCTCTTGGATATCCCATCGACAGTGTTGCGCACCAGCTTGGACAGCACATTGTCGCTCTTGTACACATGCTGCGGCAGCAGATCCTCGCCGTCCAGCACCTCGAACTCATTGTTCGGCCCCGCATGGGTGCGGAGCACGGTGCCGGCATGACGCAGCGCATGCTGCCGTATCGAGTGAGCTATGGAGGAGGCACCCGGCTCCGGGCCGTTCTTCTGATGATGGATGGTAATCTCCAGCAGCGATTCCTTGACCAGGGTGCGGATCCAAACACAGATATTGGTCGCGACCACGTGCATCAGGCCGAAGCGAGCGATCACCTTGAAGCGGTGGATGTTCAGCTGCAGGTGGGGGATAGCAACCCGGAGAAACAAGAAATGAGACGCAAAGAGATGGAGAGAGAGAGAGAGAGGAGTGCGCGGGGCGCTTGAGTACGGCGGAGAGCTTTACGGCGACCAGGAGGAGTACATTGGTTGAGTACATTGATTACATAACAGATTTGTAGATTGGATTACGGGCAAAAAACTCAGTTCGAGGACAACGAGAACTGCTTTCCAGTGTTCCCGCAGAGACAGGTACTGTTTTTTCTAGACCAACATATGTATGTAGTTCTAAGATATAGTATAGCTTCTTCCAAGATTAAAAATCGCATCTCAAACACATATTTTTATATAATCAGAAAATGTTTTAGAGAATTAAGACTAAAAAAAATACTTCCAAAAGTATGCGTTTGGAACACTCTTACTTAGACTCTTCTTACAAAAAAAGATGATATGTATCACTGCATACTTTTAGGCATTCACAAGATTTCAATTACAGCACACAGTTTTATAGCTTTCATTTAAAAACAGACAGAGACAGGGTTCCAAAAGTGTGCGTTTTGAACACTCTTACTTAGACTATTTTAAAAAAAAAGATGATATGTATCACTGCATACTTCTAGGCATATATTCAGAAGATTTCCAATAAAACAGACATTTTTATAGCTTTCATTTAAAAACAGACAGAGACAGGGTTCCAAAAGTAAGCCTTTGAAAACTTTTACTTAGACTCTTCTTAAAAAAAAGATGATATGTATCACTGCATACTTTTAGGCATTCACAAGATTTCAATTACAGCACACATTTTTATAGCTTTCATTTAAAAACAGGGACAGTTCACAATTCTAGGAGATAAGGCAACAGCTTATATTTAGTATTATAAGCCCCAACAACTATTTGATAAACGTATATATAATATTATATATAATAGTATAATTTTTAGGATTATTTTAAAAATTTCGGAAACTTGTACAAACCTAAGTCGGACCACAACTAGTTATATATAGTTTTCTATAGAAAAACCCCACTCTCTGCAGGAACATTGGTGACCAGAGAACAAAAACCAAACGGTCGAACCCTTAGAGATATAGTAACTCGCTTTTAGACTATGGATTATCGTAATCGTAGCATATGTATATATATTTATATAGTTTTTAGTTTATAGTTCATAGTATCATATACATATGGGTATGCACATTTATGGTGAGAGCGAAATGAGCGTTGGGTTTTCGGGCGGGAGGTAGATGTAGATGTACAGGTACACACGGGTATGGGTACAGGTGTACGGGTGTACGGGTTGAGTTGTTGGGGGTAGAGAGTACAGTATACAGTAGAGTAGAGTAGAGTAGAGTAGAGAGTAGAGTAGAGTAGAGAGTAGAAAATGAGTTGCATATCGTACCTGAAATGGCGGCCTAGTCTGCGATCGCGATCGAATGGGGCGGAGTTGTGGGATTATGTACACAAAAATGGTTCATTAAATTAACTACGTAGCAAAATTTCGAATTTTTTTTTTTTTTTTTTTTTTTTTTTTTTTTTTAAGAATGAATGATTATGCGTTTTGATTTGGATTGGATGGAATGAATATATGGTTGAATATGAATGGATGGATATATGTATATGTATGAATGAGCTGTGGCTGTTTCAATGGGTCCTAGGCGTGTGCTGAGGTGCTGGGGTATCCGAACTACATATATCTTATATTGTGTCAGTGTTCAAGTAACAGACAGGAGATCAAGGATCAACACGTTGTAAAGTCAATCTGAGGTTAAGCTACTCTTTAACAAATTATAGTTTTAATTTAAGGCGAAATTATTGAACTTTAATTAGTTAAATCTTTAGTAAAACTTATGAAATATTTTGTTTATTTTTGGTATTTCAAACACTTTTGCCACTTTTATTGATAATATTTTTAATAAACTTTGTTGAAAATGTGAGGATTTTTATTTATTTTAATATTTAAATATATATATTTAAAACTGTCCAAAAGTATGCAATGATTTTGTGACTTTGATTTATATTCATTTGTGTATTAAATCCGTTGAATTAATTTGTATTTATTTATTGAATTATTCATTTAATTTAAAGCATTTTGAACAGAGAATTTGAAAATCTCTCATTTCTCTCATTGTTTTCAGAGCTTATAACTAATCAGATTGACCTCTTTTATGGTTATTTGTTTCAGAGTCTGTGGTCTGTTTGCTAAAATGTTGATTGGATATTGACCGATTGATTGACTGATTGATTGATTGATTGATTGATTGATTGAGAAGCAAGCGAGTGATAATGGCAGATGTGATGTGATTGCAAATGCAGATACAGATACAGATACACTAACAGATGCGGATGGATGAGAGAACTGAACTGAAAACGCTGCCAATTTGCACGCCAATTCAAAGAGGTTCGTGGTGAGTTTTGGATTGAGATTCGATTGAGATACAGATACAGATTTACATTTACGAATACCGAAACCGAAACCGAAACCTGACTTTCAAGTGCCGCGACCTATCCTCCGACTGCGGATCAACACTAACCTCGCCTCGCCGCGAACTACCCTTCCTCGGGGGCTTGGGGACTCTGAGTGGGGAGTTATGGGAGTTATGGGGAGTATCGTGTACTTATGATGGCTTTAACATTTAACATACGAGTATATAGAATAGCCGTAGATAATAGCAGTAGTAGGTATTTAGTAGTATTTGGTAGCAGTAGCAGTAGTAGTAGTAGTAGTTTTAGGTAGTAGTCATATGCTTAGAGTGTTTAGTTTTTAGTTTAAAGCTAACGGGGCTAGACGCCGAGAGCCCGAGAGACTTACCCGGGCGTTCATGAAGATAAAGTACATCTGCATGAAGGTGAAAATCATCTGGAGCAGCGGATTCACTCCGATCAGGATGTGGTGGCAGGGCGAGTCGAAGGGTATCTCGAAGAACGATCCGAATTCCAGTCCAATGTAGATCATGGCGCCCAGTCCGAAAGCTGTGGCAAAACACACGAAACACACGAATAATAGAGGCACTCGTTGTGAATTTTACGTCAATTACGAAGACTCACCGATGGCTCCCACTCGTAGGAAGAAGCTGCCGTGCGTGGGATCACTGTGAGTTGTCTTGCGTTTGCGCACATTCTTCGGGGTGACGGCCACCTCGGCGTCCACGGGTGCTTCCTGGGGGTAGGAGGGTAGGAGGTCAACGACAGTGGATATGTGGAATTAGAAAAGCAACCCCAATTGTGGCTTTTAATTAGCTAAGCTCTGGCCAAGGCTTTGCCTTTAATTAGGCACTGGGTCATGTGAAATGTGTCACGAGTGAGGGTCATTGGGGACATTGTCATACAACTGATGTTATATTAGAGTTTCTTCTTCTCAAAAAAAAAACCAACGATTTCTAGTAGCCAACAAAACGCACCTGATATGCGGCGCCCTTGGCTGCCTTGCCAGAGTCCTTAGAGCCCTTCGCATCCTTCGAATCGGCAGGATCGGCATTCTTGGCTTTCTTCGACTTCTTCTCCTTGGGTTGGGGTTTCGGCTTGCTGCCACCATTGCCATTGCCGCCATTGCAGCAAGAGCTCTCTGTAGCAACAACAAAAATATATATCGATTATTTATATTATTTAAATATTATTATTATTAGGTATATATTTATTATTAAATATGAAATATGAAATATTTATTTTTTTCCAAACAGAAAACACTCACCCTGCAGCAGGAAACAGAAGACGTAGAGGAGGAAGAGTATGCTGACGCCGTAGAGATATGTGAAGAACGTTTCGTAGTAGAGCACTGGCAGTCGGTGTGTGGTCACATCGCTGATCACGTACGCGATGCAGACGACGATCAGGAGGATCGCGTACACCAGACTGGTCACAATGAACAGCGATGTCCTGCGGAGGATGGATGGAGGTAAGGAGACGTTAGTCCTTGCTTCGCGAAAAATGCCACTTCACAATTCGATTATGTACAGAAGAGTAAACACTCGACGGGGGGGAGTGCGCTTATGTGTAAAAATACGGGTGTGTACGGGAGTGTATGTGTTGTGTTGTGTTGTGTTGAGAACTGTGTGCCCAGATCCCCACCATTTGACCCACTGTCCCGCTTCCTTGTCGGCGAAGCGCTAAATTCCCACTTCCCTTGGCAGGTCTTGATTTGTGCAACGTGTGAGTGTGCGGTGTGTGCGGTGTGCGGGGGAGAGAGTGTGGGAGTGTGGTGCAAGAGTGTGTTTGGCATGCAACTAAGGTCTCAAGTGCATTTCCACTTGACGACACGAGAGCATAACCGCCCTGAATTAGCCCCCATTTGATGTTTGATTAGCCACAGAGACAGAACCCGAGCGGCACAGTGGAGTCTTTAGAATGTTTATTCGCTTATCTCATTATTATTTATTTATTTTTTTTTTTGTGTTTCTATAAAGGACTTCCCTTTAAAATTGTAGAATTCTTCTATACAACCTAACCTAACCTTTGTAGAATACTGATTTTCTTGTGTTTTCTAAAAGTTTTTACATTAATTATGTTAATTATAGTTACAATCCATTAAAATTTCGACCTTTTAAAATTTGTATTTGATTATTTTGGAAACTATTTCTTATATAAAATATATAGTATCCTATCATTTCATACCACTGTGCCTCATTTGCAGTTATTTTGTGACCCAGTTTAGTGTCTGCTTTAAATACACACACACACACAGCTTTTCCCACCCCCCCACAAAGCCCACTTTCCTTCGCAGAGTGTATGTGTGTGTGTGTGTGTGCAAGAACTGAATCAAATCCGATGTTTGCATTGTATAATATTGAAGGAGAAGTCCTTAAATTATGCAGGACATCAAAGCTGATTTGCAGTATTCAGGGCGGAATGTATTACAGATTTAGAGAATATATTATATATATTATACGATTAAGATATGTATTTTCCTAATTTTCCTAATTTTCCTCATCTTTTTCTAGTTTTTTATTGTTTATTTTGAATATAACTATATGTCTAGAGATTTAATATCATTTAATAAGGTGTCTAAAAGTATGCAATGATACTTTATGTTGCATTCTCTCTCATGCTCTCTTTAAAATTATTCCAAATCTCTTGAGCTATTTCTAATATCTGAAATCCTGAAGGGAAATCAAAGAAAACCAATTCCAAGTTAATTCTTCGTATCCTTTATAACCAAAAATAATCCCTCTTAACCTATATAACCAGCAATGACATATATATTCCAGTTTCGCAAGCATTTCGTGTGTGATTTTCTTGGGAATTATGAAACAGAGGGTCATGGACTGGAGCATTTTGGACAATATTTTTATTATTATTTTGTTTGTTTGTTTTTTTTTTTTTTTGTTAGGATAGGTCATGGTGTTCTTGTCACATTACCATAGTTCGATTGGTCCCGTTATCGGATTTGTTTCGTATGTGCCCTGTACCGTTATTTTCGCTGGCATAAAACTGTACTTATTTGGATTTGGCTTGAACGTGTAGCAAACCCTATAAGATTCGATGTGAATTAAATATATAGAGTTTGATTTCCAATTTGGGGGGATTAGGGGAGACGACGGCGGGAAACATCACTATTTTGTGACGAGGTATGAGGTATAAATATGTATGAAAGCACACAAGGAAAATAGAAAATAAACGGAAGCGGAAATCCGTTTTCGGTGGGGTTACACCTCGTTACGAGAGAGAGAGAAAGACAGAGAGCAGGGATTGCACTTTTGGTTATATATATATACATATATGTATGTATATACTTGGGCTTAGCATTACTTTATGTACAGGGTGTGTGTGTGTATCGGCGAGTGTGTGTGTGAGTGGGTAAAGCTGTTATACACAGGGATTAGCTTAATTCTGAACAGGGAACGGCCTTGATTTTTAACTCCTTTTTAACTCCCTCAAAGAAAAGCCCCTTTTTATGCAGCCTTAAAAAGGTGTCTAGTCCTGCTTAAAATTTGGCGTAAATCGTGTCAAAAGTTAACAGTTGGCATGGCTTTTAATTTAATATAATCTTTTAACAAACTAACATTTATTCTTCATGGAAAAATATGTTTTTAAAGGGGAAATGTAAAGATTTCTAAGATATAGCAAATAGTTCATTTGGTTACGAAAAAATCGAAAAAGACTTAATAAAGTTTGACTTATTAATGGAGAAACAAAATAAAAATTTGTTAAATTGTCTTAATTCGTAAATAAGCGTATTATCCTTGCTAACGTCCAGTTTCACATTGTCAGAGATTTATAATCTCTCAGCCTTTGTTAGACTTGGACTTTCATAAAATTTTTATGTATATTTCTTCTTCATATAAACCCTTATTTATAACCAGTTTTTTAGGGAATTTTTATGCGACTTTTAAGAAGTTATTGAACTTTACAGAATCCAAGTTCTTTGAAACTTACTTTAATAATTCTTAAAGAGCTTCAATTCCTTAAAAATGTTAGTGTCTTCTAGTTAGTAGAGATACCAAAAAGTGGTTAGCCAAATAAAGTACCTCAAGAGAGATAGACCTCGAATCTTAACCCAAATGTGTATCGCTATCGTTATCGATATGATACTTTAACAGCTACAGATTGACTTTAGGTTAGATCAAGATTGATTTAAAAAGATTCACTTCCCCACAAGTCTCGATATGCGTTCCCCCCGATAAATTTATCTCGTTATCACTTATCGTTATCGTTTATCGCACCTTTGCAGCGGCTGCGGCATGACATTCTTGAGCTCCATCTCCTTGTTGGCGGCGTTGTTCTTCTCGGCACTGTCGGTGCTGCCGGCGGTGTGGGATCGGGATACCGGCAGCGTGGCCATATTGTCGCCGCCCTCCACGTCGACGGTAGCGACCTTCACTTCACCGCCGCCCATTGTTTCCGTTTCCGTTTCGGTCTCCGTTGTGCTGGCTTTTGGCTGGGTTCTCTAGTTGGTTCTTCGATTCCTACGATAACTATCGATAATAGCTATCGATAGGCGGCCACCGATTGCAGTGCACTTGTCACTTCTTGTTCGCTTCTCTTTTTTCCGTTTGTAAGTTTTGTTTTCGTAATTATGTACTAAATGGAAACAATTTGCAGGGGTTATTTATGTTGCTTCCCATCCGGAATGCAACAGAATAGTAATAGTATATAGCTATCTCTCTCCCCCGCCTATATAACACGCTTTCTCGCTCTCTCTCTGTCTCTCTGGCGGATTTTGGCAGGATTTGTGTGGAACGCATTTGAAATGCATTTGGCAATTGGGCCGAAAAGCTGATAAGGCAGATGAGGCGTGGCCAGGATTCCGAAACGGACTGCATCCCGGATGGGAGCGACCTAGTGACCTCTCACTCTCTCTCTCGTCGCCGTCGTTTCCCTCTCTCGCTCGCTCTCCTGCTGGGTCGTCCTGCTGCTTGTAAACATGCCGGAATCAACCCTGTGCAAGTTCGGCGGGGAAAGTGTATCCTGTGGAGCTCGAAAACTCCGTGCTCCGATGCCCCGATGCTCCCGTGTGTATGCATGGGACCTATGTAAGGGAGCAGCCGCCCCAGCATCCTTTTTCACATTTTTGGAGTCCTCGAGAGCGAGCAGCGAGCAGCGAGCAGGCCTCCTCTGTGTGTATAATAAGCTGCTTAACTTGTGTGTGTGTCTAAGTATTTGTGTGTATTGCCCGGTGCCATCAAAAGTCCTGCTTTCTTGATTTTTTCCTAATCCTTTTTCTTGTGTGTTTGGAGGCCTGGCTTCGAATTTCCTCTAGAATATATTACTAAAATCCCTGCAAATTGTTTCAGTTTCCATCAAATTCGAACGTTTTTAATATTTGCTAATGTATTTGGAGTCCTGGTTGGATCCTTGCTTGGTTTTTGTTTAGTTTCACTTCAGAAAGGCACTTGACACTTGCCACAATTCACTTTTGTTTCACTTTAAAAAAATATAAACTTTGTTTTTAAACTTTTTTGTTTTTGTATTAGAGTTAAAAATCCTGCGAGCTTTTCTGGCCAGGCTCAGGCCCCTGTGGAGAGGCTGCCTTTTGGAGGAGCTACCTGGTTCCGAAAGAACGGCTCGGTTCGCTTCGCTTCGACACGTCCAAGACCCTTTACTATCCAACTACAACTGAAACGAGCTCTGCCAGGATGAATCCAGCAGCCAGCATCGAGTATTGAGCATCCTTTTTGGCCAGCAGCCGCCCTCGATTTGCGCCGAATCCTTGCTCTCTCCTTCTCGCTCTCCGGCTGCTCTCGCTCTCTCTCCCTCTCTTTCTGGTCTTATATGGCGGTTCTGCTCGCACGCAGGGCGTAGGGGAAAGCGGTCCTGTTTGTATGCCAAAAAGTAGGACACATTTTAGGTGCGCGCTCTGTTGCTCTCGGCTTTTGGCCATTCATTGCGATTTTTTTCCGTTTATATCCTTTTGTGTTAAGCGGTGATTTTTATTTTCGAGCTAGTATTTGTGTTAATTTTTGTACATTTTATGTTTTTGTTTTTATTTAGGCTTAGAGAATTTGAAGAACAAAAAATGTATATACGAGTCTTGCTCATTTATTAAATGGAATATTTTGTTTAAGCCTATATTTCAGGCTTTACATTTGTTTTATTTAATATTTTTAATTTTGTTAGGTTTGTTTTTAAATTTGTTTAATTTTGTAATTTAATAAACTAACCAGTAAAAGCCTAAGTACATATTATTTGGTCATGACACTTTGTTTTTCTTGTTTTTATAATTATTTTGTTGATATTTGTATAGCTTTTGTCCTTTCGTTTCTTTTGTTTATTAATTTCAATGAAGGGTTTCTTTAATTGTTACCAATATTTCACTGTATACATTATCTTACTGAATTATTTTAAATTATATTATTTCGAACTTTCTTCTCCTTGGTTTCTGGATACGTTTTCTCATGATTAATTTTTAATTTGTCCTAACATTGCCATATTTGCCTTTTAATTTGCACTCTCATTCGAAAATCACATATCTTTTAATTGAGTTTTTCATCTGGCAGCCAGGACTCTTTTTGTTTTAGCCGCCACACACACTCACACTCGTTAGTCGCGTTGTAAATGGGTCAATTTACGTAGTCCCGAGCCGAGTGAGAGCTGCTGCTGCATAGAGATGGGGAGATGGGGCTGTGGCATGCCAATCAGCGCCCAGCTGCATCTACCAACTGCATCCTGCCTGGGAGGGGGTCCTTTCGAGCGGAATGGAATGAGTGGAATGAAACAGAATGGGACCAGGACTGGGACGGCGGCAGGAGTCAGTCATCGAAAAGCAACAGCCCAAAAACTCAATTTAGTCACGATGCTTTGGCTGCCTTTACTGATTTTACTACTGCCGATTGTTGTTGTTGTTGCTATTAGTATTGTTGTTGCTGCGGTGCGACGTGTTACAACCACCCCCCTAACCAGAGAAACCACCCAAAATCAGGCAGCTTTTCCGCACAGTGGAAGTTTTCTTTGGAATATCAAGTTAAATATTTGTTTTACTATTTTTGTATACATTATTTCCATTTTTTTTTTAGACAATTTAACTTTATTTAAATATATATATATATATATATTTGTAGGTATATATATCAAATGTACGATTTTTTGTATAATTTTGTATTGTAATGTAAATACATATATTGTTGTTAACATATATGTTTATCTTTGAGAAATTTTACAAATGCATTAAAGTAACATTCAACAATAAAGTAAATTATACAATATTTAGAAATATTTAAAAGGATGTATATTAAATTATACCAATACTATTTATTCAAAAATACTTACGAAATATTATTAAAAAAAAAACTTTCAATTTTTTGCTTCAATAAATGTCAGTCAAATTATAGTTCAGTGTCCAGTTCAGGTTTTTTTTGTGTTTCTTAAGCTTCACTGGCACATTGAAAAATGGTTGAAATATATATTTAAGTGTATTCACAATATATATTTAATTTAAACCCTTTATAGGGGGCTCAAGCTTAAGATTAATATATTTTAAAATTATTATAATTAACCACAACAATATCACTTAACTTAACTTATAAACAAGGTAAAAGCTTATCCACTCACCCCCTGAAAGTGATTGCCTCATTCACAAAATACTTTTCATTTTTTTTATTTTATTTTCCCCAACTCCTTTTAATTCCTGTTGAGTTGCCTGAGTTTGTGACCCACTATGCGCTGTCGCAGAGCTTACGATAAAGGCCGACGTCGCCGTCATGCTGTCTGCGTTTGCACTTCGTTCCGACTCGCTCGCTCCTTCGGCTTCGTCCTCGCCTCGTTTATCGTAACTCCATTGCGGCTTCTCTTTGTGCCGCTGTCCTCTGCCCTCTGCCCGCTGTTGTCCCGTCCGCTTTGTGCGCATTTCACAACAACATTGCGGCATTCTGTTTTGGTTGCGCATTCGCCGACAGAGTTCCCGTCCTCCCGTCTCCTCCCCCTCACTCGCCGCCGCCCCTTCAAATTCCCAACTCCCGAGTCATCGATGAAGAAGAACAAGGGGTTGCAGTGGAAGGAATAAAAAAAAAAAACAACCGTGAGGGTGCAGTGAGAGAAAAATCCTTTGAGAAACTTGGAGAATTAATTCACTTTTTTTTTTTGCACATATTTGCATTAAAAATATAGAAAATATCAAGTAACAATTTTTGTTTGGCCATCGCTTTATAAAACATATTTAAATTATTTATTTAATTAATTTTCAGTGTCCTACAGTGGAATGTAAGGATTTGCGCCGCAACTCGCCGTATTGCGTCGCAGTTGCACATTCTAGAGGCAGAGAAAGGCCGGAAAATCGGCCAACAGACGGCCAGCAGAGGGTTAAAGGTGGGAAGGTTGAGGAGTGGCTGCCGGCAGGAGGAGGTTTATCGAGTCCTGGCAGCCGCACCCTGATCCCAGCCAGAAGAGGACGTGTGACCCAAATGCCATTCACTCACACAGTAATCCCAGGAGGAGGCAGGAGTAGAAAAATGCGAAATAAAACCCTTGAAGGTTCGGATAATCAAGCATTTATCGTAATCAAAAAGGATTCTCCAACTGCGACTTATTTTCTTGGTGAGTGTCCTCGAAATGCTACCTTTAAAAACAAGTTATCATTTTCAAACTCAAGTATATGTGTATATTTAAGTTTCCCCTGTTAACATGCATAAATCAGTGACTTGTTGTCTTCCCTAATTTGGATCAATGACGAAAGACCGACCACCCCTTGTCAGGCTATAATTATGGTGGACTTTCATCTCCCGAAGAAGGGTTGCTCTCACACAGGGGCTGCTGTCGGCTTGCCTAATTATATCCTCAGCTACCCCTGGCCAGTGACGAGGTCTTCATTAGGCCTATGGCTTATTTTCATTATTATTATTTTTAAAACAAAGTGAACAGAACCTTGAGAGCCTGCCCCAAAACCTTGTGTCTAATCGGGTGATAAATAGGTGCGAGGACATTTATATCTATGGATTATATCATAAAATGGGAGCCTTGAGCTTTAAACAAGAATATTTATTAAGCATATATAAATATAGATATATGTGAGGAGTACATAATTTTATATGTAAAACCTCAGAAACCATTAAACCAAGCTTGCAGCCTGATACCTAGAGCTTGCCCTCCTAAAGGCTTCTGTTTTAAGAAATTTAAAAGTTTCATAAAACTTCTCCGACTTGAACAAATTTTGGTATATAGATAGCTTAATAATAACCAAGGGTGCATACCAAATTTCTTTGCCCTTAATCGCAAAAATCCTGAGATCTGAGCAGAAAGTTTACTACATAAGAAAACCAGTAGTATTCCCTGACGAATTCCTCCTTAAAAGTATAGTTTTCCCCACCGATTCTTCCCTAAAAGATAACTTCCCACTGAGCAATAAAGTAAAATGTAATAGAGAAACATATGTTTCTCAAAGTGATGTCCTTGTTACAAACTTTCTGTTTGAGTACAATATTCGCACAGTGAGACTCCTCTGGCCAGCTGCCAAGCATCGATAGTTTCTCGCTGTCTCCGGCGTTGCCTTCTGCCATTGTTAGCAAATTGCTGCGACTCACGAATGTAAGTCATTCGTACAATGACACTTTGGGCGGCGGAGACAAAGCCATGTCACCAGTGCCCCCTGAGCTCCCTGAGTTTCCCCGCAGATGCAACGGGGTGCAAGTGGTATTCGAAAGACGCCAGAGATCTCTTTCTATGCATCGCTGACAGTTCATGCCGCAGCCAGCCAGCCAGAGTTTAATGCTTTGTCGGTTTGTCAAGTTGCGTAATTTGTTTGCAACTCCAAAACGAGCAAGCCGAGGAGGCACCCTGCCCCAGACCACCCTACTTGCAGCATTGTGTAAGCGATTTTGGATGACTCGCCGCCTACTTATTTGTTTTATGCCGAGCTCCTGCCCCTCCCCGCCCCGAACAGAGATCGGAAATGTAAGGCAATGTGCCCCACTGGCGTCCAGTTCGTTGACATTATAATCCCGGCTGCTGCCAAATAAAATAGGCATAAAAAGGGAATACAAAAAAAAAACCCAATAAAGCCACGTACAAAGAAGAGCTGAATGATAGTTTAGCGACTCCGTAAGCGGATATGCCGCTTAATTTTGGCTTATTTCTTCGAGAGAAAGCCACGCCTTTCGTAAATAACTATTAGGAGTAATAACCCGATTGGTAACCCGAGCAAATGTGGCTCATATTGAATTACATGTGTTTCCTTGATATTAAACTGATTAAAAACTATTTTATATTAGAAATGTCAGAAATAATTCGCCAGCCTGTTGACTTTCTTCACAATTTAAAGCTCAATTTCGAATCTTTGTATACTCTACCCCTAGCATGGGTTGGTTTTTTTAGTAATTGGTTAGCGGTGCTTGGAACTGATATAACTATATAGATAACTACAGCTATAAGATGCCATCGCAAGATGCAGGTGAAGGACAAGATCCACTACGCTCCGGTGGGAACTAGACTAGGATATATCGTTTTGGTGTCTGGATTCTCATAGAGTTAGTAGGAAAGGCATTAATTACTTCATACGGTTAGGATAGTATATATGTACGGATCTAGGAAGTAAATAGGTAGGATAGGTTATATTATTAGCAAATCTGACCTTTGCTGTGGACGCGTCAGAACCGGTGGATGTTTGCCGCTGTAACAGTTTCTAACTGATTAAATTGTCAATTTACGTCTCTACCAGGGGGTTCTATCTCACAGATCGACATAGTTAAGGCAAGAGAGAGGATTGATAGATAGTGTCTCTAGCTGGGTCTTTCTTTTTCTGGGGGTCTTGGGAATATGTGAATGTGAAACAGAAACGGAAACGGAAATGGAAATGGCATAATGCAGACACACGAAACGAAACACATTCAGTGGATGGACACATAGATTTGTGCTGGCAGAAAGGTGGTTTCTTTTCTTTTTTATTTTTTGGGTTTATCACAGATATATATATGACATACATTTATAAGATATATCATGGAACACACTTACTTGGCGTTTTTCGGTCGTCGTGCATCTATGGGAAAGTCATCATCGAAATCCAAATTAAAGTCCTCGCCAAGATCGTGGGGAACTAGTGGAGTCCTCTGGTGGGCAGGACTCGTGTGGTAGCCATCGCCCTGCAGCTGCACGGGATTAACCATCATAAAATCGGCATTAGATTCGGATAACATTATAAGTAGGTCTTCCTAGGGCTTTACAACAATAAATTGGAATTTCATAGCATATATAGTAAATACATATTTATGTACAAGGTTAGTCCAGGGGTTGTCACAGAAATATATATCAAAATTGATTATTGATTAAATTTAAGTTGGGATCTTTTGGTATTTTATATATATTTATTTTGTAATTTGTACCTAAAATTTCATTTATGTGAAAAAACTTTACAGAAATATTTACTCAACTTTCTCACAAATTAATAAGCTTACTCAAATAGTTATGCATTTTTAATTACATGGAAATTTTTTATTTAGTAATATAGATTTCTGAAAATTATTATATTTTCCTTAATTTCATTTAAATCAATTTCTTCGCTAAGCAACAAAAATAAATTACAAATTCATTTTTAAGAAAATTATTTGAAGCATGCATGTCAAAAACAAATCATTTTTTAAGCGAAACAATTCCAATTTATTGCAACAAAATTATACTACTCATAAAATGGCACTTATCGCCTTTTTTGGTTATCGATATACGTTTTCGATTACGATTTTCGAGGAACTTAAAGTCAAGGGCGAATCGGTTACTCGTGCAAGGATTTTTGTTGGTTAAAATTTTCGGATCCGGTTCAAATTCTTTGGCTATATAGAAGAAAAATCTTGGAAAAAACAAATGATTAATCTGCCACGCACACACATACCGATACACACACACACACAGACCCCGCATTGGGTCTTAAAATCATATGCAATATTTACAAGCTGTTGTTGTATTTGTTCTGAGTGAAAAATGTCCATATTTACACTTGTTTAGGAATGGTTTTATGTGATTTATGTGAATGAAATGGAAATATTGTTTTTTTTTCTTAAAGGAAATTCAATGTAAATAAGTTTTGGAAATTAGGTATAATAGGTTTATAATTTCCCCAAGGTAATATTACGAAATTATTTTAGAATTTATAGTTAATTTAAAATATTTAGTACCTATATATATTTTAATTAAACGTTGGTATTATTTATAGTAATTTTAATAATTAAGAAGCTTTGCACATTCCTTAGTTATTTCTTTTAAAATTATAAAAAATATTACAAGAACATAATCAAGAATGGCTCTGGAACTTTGAAATCATTTTTAAAATAAGATTTAAGTCTCCATCTTTCCTTGTGTTGTTTCTTGAAACAATTTTTAATATTAAATCTTGAGACTGATGTGTTAATGAGGTGGTGTGTGTTCGATTTGGATGTGGTATATGGTATGTTAGATACACATTGCATATGAGTTGGGGTAATCCTTGTAGCGAGTATATCGAATAGCCCGTACCTTGACCACAGTGCCGACCTGATTGGATTCGGATGCCGATTGGCGATTGTCGAGCAGATTGGCCCGCTCCATGTTATCGAGTTGAAGTGTCTCCCGCGGCTGGTCCAGTAATCGTTCTCGCATCTCATGAATGTAGGGACACCGCTGCATTCCTCTCTTCGCGCCTCGCTATCGGTTTTCCGCCGCTCTCTTGCTCTCTCTCTCTCTGCTATCTATCGGATATATCGGGTGTCGTGTATCGGCTAGTGAATATTGTATATCGGATATTTGTGTTGAGGGATTGTGGGTACTAAGCAAAGCTTCTAGCGTTGATTGGCTTTACACTTATTAAAGTCGAAAGTTATTGCCCTGCCATTCCTATATATGTGGCCGTATATGCGCTTGTATATATCTCTATATATATTTTTTTTGTTGTAAGTTAGTATAAAGTTTTCTTAGGGAGGTAATCGCTACAGTACGCTCAAATGTTATAAATCAGTCATACGGTTTGCAGCAGCAGTTGGTTTTTGTTCAAGACTTTTGGTTGCGCAATTTGGTCGTTCTGGAAATACAGAGGGAACAGTAAAAATATATGAGAATATTGAAATGATATAAGATATATTTAAAATAAAATAAAATAATACATATTTTCTCAATGGCTAAGCTTATTTCCATAAAAATGAATTATTTACTCAACCCAGAAACTTTATGCCCATTTATTTTATGCATTTATTTTTGCAATTCAAGCCAAATATGGACCATCATAGTGATCGAAGCGTCTAGACTGCCCGATTTTTGTTATGATACGCATTCCCCAAAATATTTACAGGGGCCTGGGGCCTAAGAAAAGGGGGCCAGCATATATAATGGCACACGACCTCTGATTCTATTTTTCCCATGCGCAAAAACATAAACAATATTTGCAAAATATTCTGCAACATGCAATTGCCTCCGACTCTGCCTTGTCAATTATTTGGTTTTATATAGTGGCTTCCCCTGAATCTGGATAAGACTAGAGATATCTTGGGAGTAATTGAAAGTGCAGAGAATTTTCCCAGCCACCCGCATCAATCTGTCAAGATTCCCGGATGGCTTCAGTGGCTTCTACTTGGCACACATCCATCAGCATCGGGCATCATCGTCGTAATCATCATCATCATCACGACGGAGGGTCATAAAAATCGCGCCAGTTTTTCCTTCTGGAATTTCCACTTGTTGCTGCTGCTGCTTCTGCTGCTGCTGCTGATGGCTAATGGAGGGGGCTCACATAAATTTATTTTTGATTTCCCAGCAAAATTCGATGTTCTTGATTGAACCAAATATTTGTTTGGAATTTGGCAAGAAAGAAAATCATAAAAACTCAAATATTCCGTTACGCCTCGGACAATGCAAGTTTCCAAGTTCCAATTCAAGGAGAATTTTATATAGAATTTAAATATTTGATGGCAAAGTTTCACGCTTAGTGAGCATAATTTAAATGTTATTTGGAGGTCAAGAAAAAACTACACACTTAAGTTGAAGAAATTCTTAAATTTAGAGTTTAAAAAATGATGTGGAAAAATTTAGAAATAATCTTAGAAATAATCATCCCAAAAAGTCTGCCAAAGAACTTGATCGATTCTTGGCTAATCGGGTCAAGTTACCGATTAGCGTTTCGATTCGTTTTGGTTGCATTTTGTTTCGCTTTTCGTTTCGTTTCGTTTCGATTCTTGCCAATAATGTTTGTTGCTCTGACCAAAAAGAAATATATAAAAAAGGCAAGCTTTGGGCAATTAACAACATTGGGTTAGTTTTTGCGCCGGTTTCGCGAGTGTGGGGAGGTGTTAGCCATCAAATGTTAATGGTATTAGCCAAGCTTTCAATTTGCGAGACTGTGTTGGTTGTTTGAACGAGAACATGCGACAATTCTGGCCATGGAACAGAGAAGAGACAAAGGCAAGAAAAATACAGAACACACTAAAGTAAAATGCAGAGAAAAAATACAACGAAAAGACAACATAGGTATAATATTTTAGTATGGGAAAATTGATATAAAATCATATTTATTTTGTTTTTAAATAGTAATTGTTATTATTTAGTGGTAGGTTTTTTATAACCTTGCAAAGTATTATAGTTTTAGTCAGAAGTTTGCAACACATTGAAGGAGACATTTCCGACCCTATAAAGTACTTATATTCTTCAAAATAAATACAAAATAAATAAATAGGCTCAAATAAAATAAGCGAATTAAATATAAAATATAGACAAAATAATACCATTATTCTATCTTTAAGACTAACACATCTTGTCCATAGTTTAGCATAGTTTTGTGATACTTTTCTCTTCCCAATCGAATCGAAATATGAGTGCAGTTGGTTGCGTTTGGTTGCTCCGCTTTTTGTTGTAAACAAAAAGTGTGCCACTGGAATTGGTTTGGGAGACCATCGTCGCGCTGAGATGGCGCTGCATTCGATGTTGCTACTTTATGACAGTGTCCGATGACAGATGGCAGATGGATAGTGCCCTGCAACCCCCCCATAAAACCACCTCTCGATGAGCTCCGCCCACAACAAAAAACAGAAGCTCAGTGGATCGAATGGGGGGAAAACAAAAGGAAACACACCGCAGAAAACGATACAAAAAATAAAAGTGAAAATGGGGATAGGAAAATCTGATCTAGGCAGATCCATGAATCCACCGAGACGGGAGATGGGAGACGGAGACGGCGCCCACATTGAGAACCGGATATGCAATTGTATACTGAAAAGAAAGAATGCCAAACTGGGAGAATCCGAATCGGAATCGAAATGGAAATGGAAATGGCAACGGCAAAGGGGGCGGCATGTGGAAATGGAAATGAAAATGGGTATGGAAATGAGCATGAGAACTGGCGGCGACAGATGGATGCAATCCGTGAAATAGGGTGACCTTATAAACAAAAAACAGTCGGCCGTCTGCAGTCCGCACTCAAAGAAAAAGGGCTCTTCAAATATGTATTTACATATATTTTCTAAATACTTTATATTTTCTTGTGTTTATAATAGTTAAATTTCCACCTTCTTCCTTTATTTTTATTAACAAAACAAATCCTTAATACTGCAAGTAGAAGCTAACTTCAATTCCATTAAGAAAGCTAACTTCAATTCCATTAAGAAAATAGGATTTTATTACATTTAAAGTTTTAAGGATACCTTGAAAAATAAAAACAAAAATAAAACTAAATAAATATAATACTAAAACACTGCTTAATGGCATGTTTTGACCATTCTTTTTATAAAAAAAGGCAAATAGCGGTTGACTTTGTAGTGTCCTAATAAATGCTATAATTTTTTATTTAAAATATATATATAAATATATATATTACTTCGATTTTTATTATTGGTTTGTTTATAATCTTGTAAATATTTCTATATTTATCAATTAAATCATATCAGATTAAATAATACCGGATTTATTAAATCGTTTTTACCGAGTCCAGTTAGCTTAGTTTTTTGTTTTTAATGGCAGACTTCCATTAAAGGTAGCAATTAAACGCTGAGTGCGTGATGCACCATGGGGCTTTTTTTGTGCGGAATGGTGGGTGGGTTCCCAGGTCCGTTGACCACCCACTCCCCTCCGCCTCAGGCTGTCGGTCCGTCAGAGAGCTGTCCATCCCCCGGAGGTCGTCGGCTCATTAGTTAATATATGCTGTGGCACACGATACTCACTCTCGCATGCAGAATATGCATTCCGTTTTGTTGTGCTTCCTTTTTTCCGTCCTCTGTTTTCGTTTTTGATCCTGTTTTCCATATTTTATGCTGTGTCCACTGCCACCCACCCCCGTCACCACATCATCATCATCACCATCACCATCACCATCGGCGGTGGCAGCACCACCCACCGAACTAAGAACTAACCACCGCTGGAAATCGCGTGTCGCGGTTTCAACCCTCGCGACTGCTTTTCTGGATTTCGTTTCCCTTGAATCCCAGCATTTGCGTCGATTTTGCTCGAGATATATTTATGCTTAGATCGATATAAATCGCACAAAATCGATGACAACATTTTGGCATTGATTTTGTGCGATATACTGGCTTTGTTCGGGTAAAATTGTTCAAAATAATCTGTTAATGTTTCTTAAACAGGACTAACCGATAGAAACAATTGGGAAATATTTGGCATACATTTTTGGAATCGATTTATAAGCTTTGACCGTTGAGAATTATTGATAATTAATCGGTTGAAGCTGTCGAAAATTGTATAAATAATAGATTGTGTGTAGTAAATGCTTAGTGCAATGGTAATCGATGAAAATCACAGAAAAAAAATCGAATAAAAGTTTAATATAATAAATTATATAATAAATATAATAAAAATCTCTAGGAAAAATAGGTAAGCAATCGATAAGACGGCACCCGTATCGATTTTTGACATCGAAAGCACACCAATAAGCTATATTAACTAGGCATCAACATAATAATGATCGCTTTGTTTAAAATAATGTCATCGTGAAAGTATGAGTACTGAGTGAAAATAAATTCTGCTGGCAATGATTCACTTTAGTAATAAGAATTTAGTTATGGAGGTTAGTGAATCACGAGTTCAAATCATTGAACCAAATGAAATATTCATTAAGCTGAGTGAAAGGAAGTGGAGGAGGGAACTAAGCATAAAATATAGAATAAATATAACTCAAAGATTTCTATTGCATTTTCAAATAAGTTCAGTGACTCAGAAAATCAATCGTTGGAATTTCTTAATTATAAAAGTAAAGATGACAAAGATCTGAGATTCACCAGAACCATTTTCCGTGACAATTCCAAACTGAAACCTATATAGTCAAGTTCATATAAGATTGACATAAGGCACATGGTGATCACAATGCAATCTCTGACAAGACGAAGTCATTTTCTAATGTGACAGCTATGGCTATGGTTGTAGCTCTTGATCTGGCAATTCCCTAGATTGTGCGATCGGTGGGGATTATGGCTGGACGGGCGCCGTGCCGGGGGTGACCCAATTCTGGGTACCGATTCTGTTACTTCTGCCAGATATATCCGCCCGCTTTTTTTGTTCGTGCTTTTCTTTGTCCCTCGTGTAGCGCCTCTTGTGCAATTAAGATTTTCCCTCGCTTGGCCCCAGCGGCACTTCTATGGGTTTTCCTTGGGCCAAAGAAGAAGGTAGCGAAATCCGAAAAAGGAAAAAAATAAAACAAAAACCCGCGACGCCCAAGCGATATGCGCCAATGTCTTTCTAATGGAAGACCAAGAAATGTGTGTGTTGGTAACCCGAGAAGGGCAGCCGCCAGTTTGATTGCCTTCGAGAGTGCCGAGGGGGTGTTGGGGGATCATCAGAGAGCTTAGTTACAGTGGAGCCCCTCCCGTGTGATACTCGAACCACAATCCAAACTATATGCATACATATAAGGTATCTTTGGCAACTTTACCAACACCCAAGTCCCGAGTCATTAGCTCAGTTAATCCCATTTGCGAGGGTTGCAAGATTATGGATAAATCTTAATACCAAGCACAAAGTGTGCTGCTATACGCAAAATATGCTTTAAAATATTTTAAAAATTGAGATCCTAATGAAATCGATCTACATTCATAGTAACTGCTACTATTTAAAAAATATCTTATAGATACCATCACTTGACTTACTTTTTTTGTATTGTATGGGGGGAAGGCTGAGGATTTATCCTGCCAATCAGCTCATCGGCGTTTCCCTTTCGTGCTCTTTCCTCTCTGCGCTTCTTTATTATCCTTTTCGCCCTTCGGTCTCTTCCCCTGTCCTGAATTTCTTTTCCTTTGTTTTGTTTCCGCTCCGCGAGGAGAAAGATGAAGAAGTTGGTGGGCGGGGGGCGTGGTGGCGTCTGTTGCGCGCGCGTTTATACCGTTATTATACGTTATGCGTTTTACGGTTTGTTTGTTGTTTCTTTATTGGGTTTTTTCTTCTCTCTTACTTCACCTTTTTTCTGTTCTTTTTATTTGTTACTTGCTATTGTTGTTGTTGTTGTTGTAGAATCCTGTTTTTTCGTTAACAAAATAGAATTTGTTGATTGACTAAACCGGAAACAGGCTCACACACAAGCACTGCGTCAGCCAGGAAGCGCACACAAGACACGCACAAACACGCACACACTCAGGCAGTCCAGACAAAATGGACGACGCACTTCTTCATAAACAAACAACAACAAAAAAATGCAAAAAACTTCAACGTGATTGGCACTTTTCCCTCTTCTGTTTACTATTATCTCTTTCGTTCACTGCACAACAACAAAAAGCAAGGCATGGAAAAAATTAAATAAAATGCAAGCAATTACAGCAACAAATGGCCAAGAATAATAGCAATTACTAAAAGCAATTCTACAAAAATGCAACTAAGTTGTTGCTAAAACTGGCTTTAAGGCAGAGGAGAGAAAAAGGCGAAACACACTCTCCAGCGATTGCTATTATTCCCGTTCCCGGCCAGAGAACGCTGTCTTCCCTCTGATCTCTGTCTTGTATTTATCGGTTAGCCTTAGGTTTATTATTTAGTTGGCAAAGCATCATTATTATTGGTTAGAAAAAAAATGAGCACCGGTCTGAAGAGGCAGCACTGGCTTCCATCACTCGCAACAGTTCGCTTTTGACTGAAAGTCCAACGCAAAAGCGGAAACTCGAACGCCGAACACCGAACGCAAAGCGCAAACCAAAAGACTGGAAAGACAGCGACGCACAGTGGGATTGAACCTTTGATTTAAAGGCGATTTATTGATAGTTTTTTGTAAGAACTATCTTGTTCTATATATTAAATTTGGTAAATACCTTCTTTACCAAGTTTATATATTTTTAAACTTAAATAGTAGTCTGTTTTTATTTTTTATTAAAAATTTATAAAAATGCTAAAATAAATTAAAAATAATATAAAAGAATATGCATTTATTACGTAGGAGTTTGAATTCTAAATTTATTGATATTTTATTAAGCTTTGCACCAGTTTTCTGTGGAAAAAGAAATTTTAAAAATGCTAAGATATATGTATAAAAAAATGTTCCAAAAATATTTCTGTTGTGGAACTGTTAATGTATTAAATTGTAATATATTACATAAGTAAACCACAATTTTAACATTTTTATTTAACACAAGCAATTTTTTCTTTTGTTCATTTTATAATTTGAGTATTTTTTTTAGGCTTTTATTCCCATTATTTTACCTTTGATACATTTCATTGCTTCAGCCCCAAGTCGAGCATAATGTTCAATGTGCATTATACCCACTGTACTTCGCTGCGACGCCGCGACGCAGCCAACGCAGGGCCAGTATGTTTGAATACCGTAAGCGCTTACGATATTCGTGCGGTTAACGTCTCTGTCTGTTGCTGTTTGTTGTTGTTACCGCTACTGTTGCTTTTGTTTTTGTTTTCGTTTCATGCAAAGAACATTGATTTAAACTAGAAATTTATCTTTATATTATATTTATTTTTAATAACAAAACTATTCGAATTAATGAAGAAAGAAAAGTTACAAAAGTTTTTTTTTTGTGGACTATCTACCAGTTTTTGTTGCGGCGTCTTTCTCCCTTTTGCCACCATTATTCGTTGCACACGACGTTCGCTTGCGAATTGTGAGCCCAAAGCGGGGAAGTGATAATAGCCAAAATATCTCGTGAAAAAGCACGTGAATAAAGGGCATTTGCCTATGCGACAGATTTAATAATTAAGCGAAGCACGAGGGTAATAAAAATTAAGAATTAAGAGAACCTTAAATATTATTAATCAGGGGGAAAAAATGGCTGGTAACATGATCTCTCTGATTATATATATATATTAGTGAAAAGAAAAGTTAGAATTTAAGATGTAAAGATACGTTTTTACAGCTTAAGCTGTAAATATAAAATATAATTAAAAATAGAGTTATATATTGATATATTAAAAATATATAATTTTAAAATGCTTTATTATGCTTTGACCAATAATACATAGTCCAAATATAGATAAAATATATGGAAACTTATAAGTAACATATTTTCCCATAGAAAATGAATTATTTGCATTATAATATTACCTAAATTGATCTTTGATGCCTTAACATTTGAGAAACTAGATAAAATAATTTAAGTAACATGTAATATATTATTATACATTTTCTTATATTTATTTTTAAGATATACAGGCATTTAATAATCCAATATAATTATTATATATGTATTTTTTAAATTAAATATTTAATATTCATACCTAATATATTATTTCGTACATTTTTATAGTATAATTTGTGTTCTTAGCTTTTACAGTTTCTAAACTCTTACTTAGTATAATGATTACAATTTTGTATCTGGCTTCACTAAACCAATGCCAAAGTAAATCAGTAAATCCTTAGAAAAACATGGTTTTGAACGTTGTGAGAATCCTTATCAGTTATCCTGCTGGAACTATGAGCTTATACCTCTAAGAAGGACCTAAATTATTTTTATGAAACTCCCCCAAATTGAAAACTTCCCATAAAAGCCAATCCCACTGGACTAAGGGCTAATTGCTGAATTAGAAGGGACTTGCAGGGACTCCCGGCCCGGCCAAGACTGCGTCTATTGTTCTTGGCTTGACCCCTTGTCCGGCTGGGTAATCAGATTATCGCCATCGGATCGCCATTGAGGGACCTGGCCAGCTCCCCGGGGAGCCGCGTGCACTAATGGGGCCTGAAAGGTGTGACTGCTGGACTGCGAGGAGGGCGGCAGGAAGTGCGAGTCCGAGTCGAAGTTCGGCCAAGATGCAGTGCAGCCAAGGCGTTGACACAAAAAAACTTGCTTTGGGTGAGAGGGGGAGTTCCCTTCCCCTGGGTTTCTGGGTTGGTTCGCTGGGTGTAGTGCGAAAAGAGGAGTGGCAGTGGGCGCGGCGCATGCGTTCGAGTCCTGCCAAAGGACATTCACCTCTGGGCTTCGGCTTCGGTTTTGCCGCCAAACGGGGTGCATTTATGTGTATGCGAACCACTCGTATTTGTATCTAATTGCAGGCTCGCCCACTCTCAACGAAAATGTGAAGGAAAACTCACGGAAAATAAACACTAAACTGACAGCAGGGGGTCCAGGGGAAAATGGGTGTAAAATGGGTGGAAAAAGCCTAATTCAATTAGGGAAAATAGGCACTACAAAAATTTGAATAAATAATGCCGCCTAAGAGAGGCTTGTCTGGAGAGGATCTGTATCTGCAGCTTACACCGCGCTGTATTATGTACTATATCCTTTATATTCTATATCCTTGGGCTCTATATCCGCATCCTCGCATCCTCACTGTGTGCGTGTGCGTGTGGGTGTGTGTGTAAGCGTGTATTTCGGAGCGGAGCTAACCTAGTTTTCGGTTGGCCAGGGCGTGGTTCAAATCCCGGGTAACCGGTCGGTACGCCTGTCCCCGGGTACATAGCCCCGGATACGTGGGATCCAGAGAAACACGTATGTATATATATACATACATATATATGTATTTGGGTGGAGAACAACAGCATCCACAGGCAGACTGCAGTGGAAATCAGGGGAGAACCAACAGCATCCACACAGCGCCAGAGAGAGAAAGAGAGCGAGTGAGAGAGACCGCGGCGGGGAAATTCTTTTAGCCTGTCCCGCTCCCTCGAGGTGCACGCACTTTCGGGTGACAAGGACAGATACACATTCCCTCCCTACGAAGGTACAGTGAAGGTTCGCTACAAGTAACTAGGGGTAAAGTTTTTGAGAGAGAGCACAATGTCTCAAGTTCTTTTCAAAATATATTTAAATCTTGATACTAGCTTTTTTATGTAGAAATTTCCTTGCAAATATAGGAAGAGAGCACAGCATCTTATGTACCTCCTTAATTGTCCTTTAAACCTGTTTTAACATATTGCTAAAAAAAGGATCACTCTGCAGAGAGCACAACCACTTGGGTACTTGATAAAATATATTTGAAGCAAGCTTTTTAGCTTATTTCCTTGGAAATATACATCTCATATACATCTCATATATGTACCTGCTTTAAATTTCTTTTAAACCTTTTCATACAGGCTCTCCCTTAAAATAGCATATCGTCCTTACAAAATATATATTCAAAGCAAATGGCTTTTTAATATACAAATAATAGAAGAAAAGGACTTTCCTCTTACACAGTCTGCACTGTACTGCGAAATGCGAGTGAATTTTTTGGAGGGCTTCAGCTCAGTATCCGTATCTGTATCTGCAAATGTATCTGTTTCCGTATGCGTGTGTTTCTGCTCCTGCGCCCATATTCCCCAGCCTGAGATACAGATTCAAAACGGGGGGTCTGCGTCTTCTCCGAAGAAGCCACCGAAGGCAGGACCTCTTGAAGACCCCACCCTGAGGCCCAGATCTTAGTGTTATGTGGAACATTCTCGGTGTCTTGACCCATTTACCATTTAAAGAAAAACTCGACGGGCGGCGGCATTTTCCATAGTAATCGAATTACGTTTCAATTT
Organism: Drosophila bocqueti; assembly: GCA_018151655.1. NCBI lineage: Eukaryota > Metazoa > Arthropoda > Insecta > Diptera > Drosophilidae > Drosophila > Drosophila bocqueti. Next base: position 1,464,302 of record JAECXF010000011.1, read on the forward strand.
ATTATTCATATTTATTGCATATTTACTGCTCTTTTATAGTCATTATAGTTTTTTGTGTTTTTTGCTTATTATTTTGTATTTTTGTTTTGTTTTGTGGGTGGTGGTGAATTTGCTGGGGAACACAGAACATTGACGACTAGTTGTTATTTTGGATTTTTATGGGTGTTTAACTTTATCTTCATAGCCATTATTGTAAATACATATTAATACTTGTAACACTTAATACGAACTGCTTTTCCTAGGCTTAGTCCAAGTTGTATTTGCTTTTAGTATTATTTGGGGGGGAAACTTCTTGGGAAATGTAAGGGAAATTTGAAAGGAAATATGAAGTTTCTGGTCTGCATTTAACAGGAAGAAATATATAGGTAGTTCTTAAAGTTGATTGAAAACGGGAAACGAACTGCGACAGTTTGTCTGACTGCAAAGGGAAATGTGGAAGTATGGAAAATGCTATCCTTAATCTAAAACTACTTGAATAAATGTCTGCAGATATTCCTAAAGAATACCTGAATTATTTTTCAAATGGGACAAAAGAAGGGACTCTTAGCTTGAAAATGTAAGGAAAGTAGTTAAATTTTCGGAGGAAATGAAACCGTGAAGATGTAAAGGAAAGAATGAATATTTAAAATTACATTTTTCCAAGAATCCTGGAGCTTGTTCAGTTCCGAAAGAAGTGTGGCTATCGATAACAGAGTCTGAAGTGAGTACCACAATTATTACATTTATTTTGATTTTCCTTTTGTTTTTACTTACTGGAGCAATAAGAACAAATAATGTTTTGCATATTTTTGTCGGTATGTTTGCCATTTTGCTTTCATTTCTCTTCTGTCCCTTATCGGTTTTTGGTTTTTGGTTTTTTTGTTATCGTTTTCTATCGGTTTCTACGTGGAATAGGAGTTCCTCTAATCACTCATCGTAACTACTTAGTTTCCCATCAATTCTAATACAATCGGGCTGTAAATATATATATTCATATATCTTTATAATTCAATGTTAAATTTTGATTTTGGATTCAATTTGATTTGGTTTCGTTATTCGATTTCTTAGAGCAGTGTCCGAGTCGGTGTACAATATATAAATACATGTTAGAAAATGCATATAAAGTTCACAGTTAATTCTAGTTAAAAATTTAGTACGAGTATAAAATTGAAATAACTAATTTAATTTAAATATATTTATATATATAATATACTTGTTTAGCTTGCTCCTGGCTCCTTGACTCCTTGGCTCCTTGCTCCTTGGCTCCTTGGTTTCCTGTTCGCTTTGGCATTTCTCGTACTTAACTTTCGAATGTACAGTGGATGAGTGTAGAGTAGATTGAAATGAAAAACCCAATCTCTGGCAATCATAACGTAGGCCACGTAAAGAACTCTTTGGCATTGAAAAATACACATCGCATCGTATATCCTATAGATACCTTATATACCACTATGGTAGACTATATAAAAAAAAAGAACAGACATTCGTATATCTCCCTAAAATGTTACTCTTGTGCGCGTCTTACAGTAAGTGATTTCCTTGCCAATCTGATTTGTCCTTCGTCTAGTTGCTTTTTATTTTTATTTTTGTTTTTGTTTTTGTTACTGGTTTTTGAGCCTTTCTAATACTGAATTACGTTGGGATGTTGGGGAAACAAGCACAAACACAAACGCTGCCTATCACATAAGGTAAAGAATAAGAAACAAGGTTCGTAACAACTGCTTCAACAGATTCGCTTAATGATCAACGTAATATCTCAACAATATGTAAGGGGGTTTTGTCGACAAAAGAGCATCTACATTATGTGTGAGTATATATGTATATGCTTTATATCCTTAGGTGCTAGGCTGGGTGTCCTGTGTGGGTGTGTCCTGTGTGTTGTGTGGTGTCTCAACTGTCTACTTGGTAGTCCAGTGTCACATCCTTTCGCGGCTCCTCGTTTGCTGTGTACGTGCGTGTGTGTTCTTCTGGTGGGGTTCAATGACTTCTCCTTGAGGTTACTTCCTCTCCTGCGATTGCTTTGCTTGCTAACTCTTTGGTTTCCGGAAATATATCGAGTAAATATCCTTTTATCCTGGTTATGGCTGCTCTACCCTAGCTGAACTTTAGTTTAGCCCACAGACGAGGCAACAACCCGTTGAAACTGCTACTATTTCCGTTTCCGTTTCCGTTTCCGCTTCAGATTCAGATTCAGATTCAGTTCTATATAGTGTTTATATAAACATATAAAATGCGAGCCTAACCCTTTTGATATATTCGTGAATTTTGGCTTAACTTTCCATTAATATTTGGGATGCTGAACATGAGTACTCTCTGCTACGGCTACAAATAACTGGCATGTGATCTGCTGATCTCTGCCTGAACTCCTCTAACTCTGGCCCACAGGGCGTATACGCACTATTGCTGTATTGCTTGGGTATTTATTGCGTATACGCCACCGCGCCTCTACGCTTCCTTTTCTCTTGTCTAAATCTTCTGCCTTTCTATATCTCTGCTCTGGGATATGTTTTTAAGGGCCTGGCATCTGGCATCTGGCATCTACATGGTTCTACTTGCTCTTTGGTGGTTCTCAAATGGTTCTCAACTGGTGTGTGGCTTGGTGGGTGATGGTGCTACTTAATGGTGGTGGTGGTGGTGGTGGAGCCTGTCCTAGACAAAGCTGAGTTCATGGCCGCTGAGGGCGTCGATGAACTCAAAGTGCGCGTAAACTCATTCGCCGTTGATCACGTACACCGGACAGAAGGCCTTCTCCGTGTTGAGCGATTGCGGCGACAGCGCCCGGATGGGTGCCCTCAGGTGCCCACAGCTGTCGCCGCCTTGCTCCCCTTCCTCCTCCTGTCCAGCTTCTGTTCCTGCTCCTGCTGCTCCCGTTGCTCCAGCTCCCCCTCCTGCGGCCTGCTCCTCCGCTGAATTACTCTCGCCACTGTCCACCTCCTCGACGGTCTCCAGCTCACCGCCCGCCAGCGTCGTGGAGCAGTAGCAGTAGGACAGGTTCGTCTTGAGATCTTCGCAAAATTGCTGCTGCTGCGCAATGCTCTGGATGCGCGAGCGGGCGAACTCTCACATGTACGTGGGCTTCAGCTTGTAGGCCCGCTTCCAGATCTCGCACAGGCACACCGTCGAGTGGAAGCGGTAGAAGATGGCCAGCGGCATCGACACATGCGTGATGATCGTCCAGGCCCACAGGCCGTAGAAGTTCAGCTGAATGGGATGCGACTCCGCCCGCGATTTCTCCAGGGTGCTGATGGCCCACATGGCCAGATTGACCACCAGCATGAAGGTGACTATCTCGCGACCCGGCTTCTTCCTTATGTGCTCCGGACTGACCGCCTGCCGCCGGCTGGCGTCCAAGATGAACATCGTCTGGCAGGCGGTCTGGACGATCGAGGCGAGGGCATTGATCGGCACCAGCATGTCGTCGCTGCGCAGCGTAAAGTGTCCGGCAATCACCGTGAAGATATTGTACAGAAACGATCCGGTCTGGGCCCCCACCAGCAGGATGTCGTCCAGGGAGAAGCTCCTGTAGGCATCGTACTGCAAGTGCCGGATCTGTATCATTCCCAGCAGCGTGGCAATCGTGGCCGTGCCGTAAATGAGCAGCTCGCAAATGGTCACCTCCGTGACGGCCATGGCCACGAATTCCGGCCGCGAGATCAGCACGAAGAAAATGATCAGCGAAATGATGGTCAGCACCAGGATGAGGATGCCCACGAAGAGGCCCTTGTGGGCGCGGGCACAGTCCACCGAGTAATGATGCGGCGAGCGCTTCATCGGCGAGCTGATCATGTCCGGACGCTGGGGCGCGTTGGGTGACTGTGGCCGCGAGATGCTGCGCCACATCACATACAGAATGGCGGCGCAGATCAGCGAGTACTCGATGGTGCAGGGAAACAGGAACGGCGAGGCATCCTGCACCAGCGTGCCAATGATGTTCGTGCGGCGGCACTCGAAGATCTGATACGGCCCCTTCAGCCCGCGCGGCACCCTCAGGTGCGCCGTGGGATCGTGCGGTATGATGGCATGGCCCCGCGAGTGCCCCGGTATCCGGTGCGAGATCCTCAGCGTGCGATTCTCCGGATTGTAGAAGGTGAGAATCTCGTGCTTCGTCTCCTGGATGAGCACATTCAGCCACACGGCCAGATTGGTGCCGATCATGTGCATCAGGCCGAAGCGTGCGATGATCTTGTAGCGATACACCTTGATCTGCTCGTTGTTCAGGAAGATGAAGTACATCTGGATGAAGATGAAGGCCATCCGGGTGGCCGGTGTCAGGGCCAGCAGCACATTGTGGCACTTGGTATCGGGGTTTAGCTCAAAGTACTGACCGAACTCCAGGCCCGAGTAGATCATGCTGCCAATGCCGAAGGCTGTCAGAGGGAGGGGGGTTGCATATTATAAGCAGGGCAGGGTATCAGGATGGGCACTCCCTTCTTCGGGACACTCACCCACAGCCCCCATGCGCAGATAGAAGCTGCCATAGTGATGCTGCCTTCCCAGGGGGGAGAGCAACGAGGGACGCCGCACTGGGATCGCCGGAGGCAGGCGACGGTGCACCGAGTTGCTGTCCGTGTCCGATTCATCCATGCTGTCCGTGCCACTGGCCTTGGTCGTCGACTTGTTGGGAGAGGTGGCTTTCAGGGAGAGGAATATATAATATAATATAAAATAATATAATATAATATATATATTTAGTTATTATATTTTACCCAAAGGCAACTTACCTATGGGCACTGGCAGCTTGGGACGTCCCCAGAGCAAGGTGGCGTACATGAACAGCAAAAAGATCATGCTGCCTATGTACAAGTACAAATAGTATACCTAAAGGGTGGGAAAATTAAATACATTTTATTATTAATCCTTGCCCAGTTTCGAGGCTTTTTAGTAACCAAACCCACCTCATAGAACGATGGTGGAATGTAGGTGGAGATGACCTCAGCCATGGGAAAGGCTATGCCCATTACCACCAATAGTTTGCCATAGAGAGCCGAGAATAAAGTGGCCAAGGCATCGCCGCTACGGAAAATAATTGAATAGATTTAAGAACAATATTTATATTAGTAAGTATTTACTTCAGAAAAGGAAAAGTGGGTTTTGGGCTACCTTTTAAGGTAAAATAAATTAGGTTAAACGAGCTTCTTAGTCAATTTCGCAGAATTTTAGGCTTTTTTTTAATATTTATTGTGTTATATTTTGTATGTTAGGGGATTTAGGGTGTAGTTTTCATAAGAAATACAAGTCAGTCGAAATATCACTCTCAATATCACATTAAAAATATTTTAGCTTTGGTATATTTAATTTTTAGGTATCGTAAAATATACATTTAACGATAAAAAGTTGGATTTGTCGATTCTATCTGGTTTTGATCCGATACAATATCGTCACATAAAATTATCTTTTTAAAAAAATTGTATGCTTTGGTATATCGAATTTTTAAATATCGAAAAATATCGATAAAATGTTGATATTATCGATGGCATAACGACATAATATTATTAAACCTATTTTGTCATATTTTCTCGATTATATTAATCCGATATTACAAATTTATCGCAAATTAAGCCATGTCTAAGGTAGATTTATCGATTTTTGCGTTACATTTGGAATTGTATCGATAACAAAATTATAAAAAAGGGAAGCGTTTAAATTTGAACCAAATTCATATTACAGAAACATTTAAAGAATGATTAGTATTTAATTAGTATTTAATTATAAGACAAATTAATAAGAATAAATTAAATGGGGTATTCGGCACACTTTAAAATTAACAAAAACAAACAAAGAAAGCTTCAGGAAACCGAAGATTATAGCTAAAAAATAGGCAACCAAGAAATTTGTTTACTTACGCCTTGACCCTCGGCATCGGGGGATACACAAAGGAGGGCCTGTGGGTGCGCTTGATGGCCGGCAGCACCGGATAGTTGGTCAGCTGGTGCGAGTGATACATCAATGCCAGCTGCCCCTCCTCCCGCTGGGGGCCTGACAGCTCACAGCCTCCCGGCGAGGATGGCGGATCGGAGCTATCGCCGCCGCCACCGCCACCGCCTCCAATATCCCGATCGCCATCGCCCTCGCCGGAGCCCACGATCAAGCCACTGGGTCCCGGTGTCTCCTGGATGCTGCTCTTGTGCGGCAAGCTCGACTCGTCGATGGTCACATGGTGCTGCGAACCGGAGCGAGCCGATACCCTGCCCGGTGACACGGCCAGGGCCAGGTCTGGCGCGGCCGAGGATGAGGATGTGGCGGCTAGCAGGCCGGCACTGGCACCGGAAACGGAAGCGGGCGTCATTAGGCGACGTCGCTGGTCCCCGGGCGAACTGCCGCCCTCCGAAGAAGACAGCGGCGGCGGCGGCGGTGCATAGCTGCTGGGCACCGTGGGCGTGGGCACCCGGACACTGTGCGTGTGATGATTCTGATGGTGCGGATGCTGGAACTGATGCGGCAAGTGGTAGTGATGATGGCTGCTCGTGAAGTGAGCCCGGGCCGGCTGGCTGGTGACCACGGGCACGGGCACGGGCACGGGCGCCTGTGCTGCCCTTGGCTTCTGCTCATCCTGGTAGCTAACGGTGGCCAGCGGCGGCTCCAAGGGCTCGCCGGCGGCAGGAGCAGCACCAGCAGCAGCGGAGCTTAGCGAGCTGGAGGAGGAGGAGGAGGAAGAGGAGGAGGATGATGATAAGTCCGACATGAGATAGATATATATATATATATGCGTGTGGCTGGATCTGCTGACCGACGTGGGCTCACTGAACCAGTAGAGGCTTTAACTTTGGATTCAGGCCCCGCACCCGATTTTGCAGATACAAATACAGAGATACAGAGATACCGATGTGCAGATACAGATACAGATATACAGATACAAATACAGATACAGATACAGCTGTGCAGAGATACTGTGGGCTATAGAGACACGGCCACAGCCACAGAGATACGGATATATAGGCGGCCGCAGCACTTAATTAAATAATGGTCTCCCCTCGAGTGCTTTTGGGGCATTCATTGTATCCGATGCCAGACATTTCCGTTCCATTCCCGTTCCGCGAATGCATTGAACTTCGCCAGAGAACGAGAACGAGCCGCGGCGAAGATCACCCTCCCACCGATCCCGCCGATCTCCTTGACCTTCGGGGAATACCCACCATAAATCCACCCACAAGGCTACCCCAAATTGCTTTTAATCGCGCACAAAGCTTTAGATTCCAATCCCAGAGATTCCCATCTGAAACCCAGACTAGAGACCGCAACAAAAAAAAAATCATAAACCTAATGAAAAGGCCCCACGGGGCAATTGAAACTAATCGCCGTCTAGTGGATATATGAACACACACACACACACAGTCCGGCTGGGCAACAGTGCGTTTCATAATATAAATACTAAATATGGTGAATATAATGATAAGCATATATGAGGGAAGCCATGAGCCTGAGACACACACACACTTTTCAAACAGGATTCTTGGGGGTACTTTGCATACTTCCTTCACACATTCTGCATCCTGAAGCTACACAGATATCAAGTACTGACTGTACCTGAAGCATACATGTATATAGCATAAAGCTGATGATGTGTGGCGCGCCGTAATGGAAATATGAAATATTTTTCAGTACGTGATTGGGATGTTTAATTAAGGCGGCACGGAGCAGCGCATGCACATGACACATGACACATGTGTCGGAAGCCGCCAGGTGGGTTACGCGGGGATGGGTGGGATAGGGGACAGGGGACCGGGGAGATGGGGTGTCCGGGGGCACCGACATCCTGCCTCGCACGCCTCCCATGCCACGAGATCACAAAGCAACGCATCATTTATTCGCATTCAAATCAAGAATCGGGGCTAGATTCAAATACTCTTCGTCGTGTGCTCCGAGCAGCCACTCGAAAGTAAGGCCGGAGCATCGTCATTACGACAGCTGGCGCTGAGGTTTTACACAGAGCGAAAATATGGACAAGAAAATATCATTGCCGAGTTTATTTTAAAATTCTAAAATATTTGATTTTTCTTAAAATTTAACTAGGCAAAAACCATGTAAAGCCAGAAAAGAGTTTTCAAATCTCTTAACAAGCTTCCGAAAACATTGCATACTTTTAGACTGATTTTAAGGAATTTCAAATCCCGCTTTAAGCGTTTTTTTAGATAAGAATAATAACACATTTCGTAATAATCAATTATAAGTATATTTAATTTGATTTTTTTAAATCACAATTCTCCACATTTTAAGTCTGTTATTTTGTTATGATGATGATTTGCAACAAGTGTTGAGCTGGGAAAGAGAAGCCTGAGCTCCTGGAGCTTGCAAATAACCTTGACATCAGGACACACGCGAAGCACACATCATATCCTCGGCACAAGGACTGCCACTGCCTCTGCAATTGTGTGGGTCATGCACTCGAGCGCACTTGTAATCTGATTTCTGAAAGCGCGCTGCATACTTCAGGGCGTGCTTTTTTATATATCTTTTTTTGTTGGGGTTGTTAACCCCACAAACCGACAACAAGCCACCTTCTTGCGCCCCCTGTGAGCTTGAATGTTGTATAAATGGATGGATAGATGGATGGATGGATGGATGGTGCACCTGCTTTTCATCTTCTTGTTAGCCATTTTTCCCCCACCAGCACTGACTCCACACTTGACACTCCCAGCCAAAGTTGCATTTTGTTACATAAAATTGATTTGTTTACATTATCCTTTGACTACACAAAGGGAGTGAGTGCCATATTTATTTAACCCCCATTTAAGCTGCCAAGTAAAATGCTTTAGGAGGAACTTCAAAGATATAACAATTCATATTCAAAGAAATTCCGAATAGAAATAGAAGAACTGTGTGAATATTTTAAATGTATTTCAGCATAAAAATCAAAGGCAACTGTCTTTTAGAGCTGCATTAGCTGGAAGCATTTTTTCTATAGCTTTTCAGACATTTCCTCAGCATTTTCAGAACCCTTCAAGATAACTCCTTTGATAATAAATAAATAAACACCTATTACCTCGAGCTCCGTGACATTTTCTGGTATAGGAAATATCGTGACATTTCCTGTTATCAATATCGACCGGAAGCCGACCGACGACCACCAGTCAAGTCGACATATTCCGTCCGGTTGTCAGTTGAAGACAGCGATTAATTTCCGGCTCGAAGGGCGGAAGGCATTACATTCCGTATGCGGTATTCATGAGTGCGAATGCATTCACCCCGGGAACGGGACCGGGACCGGGACCGGGACACGGACAAAGGCCAGCCTGAAACAGGGCAGAAGGTGGCTCACCTGGGCATTCGGACATGAGAGCAAATACAAAAAACCGCAGCAGCAACAAGGCAGGCCTTTCAATTGACCCATTTTGCAAACAGAGGGGTACCGAGGGGCTCTCGGCTCCTCTCCGGTGGATTGTGGTTGGCTCCGGGCAATTTGCGGAGTCGCACAACATGCATTTAGCGCCACAATAATGGGCGTGGCAATGGGGCCAGACAGGCAGGCAGGCAGCAGGGCGCACACACAGGTGACATCCAGAGCCGCGACGAGGACGAGGACAACAACCTGCCAAGGCAAGCCAAGGCTCACCTTTCACCTGCTCCTCTGCGCTTCTCTTTTTATTTATTTTTTTTTTTGTTAGTTTCCATTTCCATTTACTGCAACAATTTGCGCCTGTCAGGCCAATCGAGCGGAGCAGCCCGGCCCGTGTGCCTTTGAACCCGTGTAACGTATACGCACTCAAAGGGCGCGCATTACGTATACGCCAGGTGTTGCACTGAAAATCGAGGGAAACTGTAAGGGAAACTCCCCATCATAAATGGATTCATTCATATTGGATTGAGAAGGGAGTTCGGTAACTAATGGTATAGAGAGGAGAGAACTATATGCTTTAGGCAAGAATAACTGCCAGCTTTTCCCTCTCAAATTCCTAATATAATTCCCACAATTTAAGCAAATTTAAGTATTTAATTTCAAGTGCTCCCTTTCACTCCCCAGCAGTTCTTAGTTCTCCTATTTTTGCAAAGAACCTCCTCAAACTTTTCTCTCAGTGACCCGTCTCCGGCCTCGGGTCGCCTCTGTTTACGGCGTGAAACTTGTCCGGGTGTTGCTCTGGAAACGTGATGTTTAATTAATGTAAAGTGAGGCGGCAGGCGGCAGGCAGACAACAGCAAAGCAGCGCAGCGAACCGAGTGCAGCAGGGAGCAGGGAGCAGGAGGCAGGATGGGTGCCCATCCCCCCGATGCACCAAGGAGAACATGAGCACATGAGTTAAACAGTTTTGCTGAGCTATTAGCAGCGACTAATGGAGGCTGACGAGGAGGATCATGACGAGGATGTAGTTGGAAGGAGTTTATAGGCAGGGCCGGGAGGAGGAGTGGGATGAAGAGCGGGATGAGGAGCATGTTGAGCTGCCGACTAAGGACGATTATGCAATTAGGGGAGCGCCCGCGGAAAGCCCAAGCCAGACGAGATGTCACAGATAGATACGAGCTGCTGCTGCCAAGTTATCTCAGCTCAAGGCACGCCCGCCAAGGACTTAGGTCTTCAGATGAGTAAAGGGAATCTTCAAGGAGAAGATTACACACAGAAGGATCTAATCCAATTTCAGGCAGGTATCCCTGGAAGCCTATACATATGTCCCCACCCACTATAGTATGCATATTCTATATCCAAGCACCTTTCCCCGTAAAGCTACTCACCTGGCCTGCTCCTTGGCGACTCCGGCCGCTGCGGCGGCTGCCGTCTCGGCCAGCTTCGGCGGACTGCTGACCAGAGGTGGACTGCAGACCCGCGGCGGTGTGGTGATCCTTGGCGGACTGTGCATCTGGCGGGCCAGCTCCGGCGGCGGACTGCGCATCAACGGCGGCGATGGCATGGCCGGAGCACCCTCACCGGCCGGCGGACTCTGCACGCTCTGGCGCTGCGATCCCGATTTGATGGACACCGCCGGACTGCGCACCGATGTCTGGGACTTCAGGGAGGCCTGTGGTGAGAGGATGCCAGCGGCGTGACCAGCCGAGGCCACGGATCCCGTGCGAGAGCCAATCCGGGATCCAGGCTGAGAGCCAGCCCGTGATCCCGGCTGTGAGCCCGGCCGCGAGCCCTGCTGGGATCCCCTCATTTGCTGCGATCGCTGGCTGCCACTGCGACTGGGTCCGCGGCTCTCCGGCTTCGGGGATCCCCCGCCGATGGACGCGGATATGGAGCCGGTGAGGCCGGCCAGGGCACCGCTGGCTATGCTGGCCGCTCGCGGCGAGCTAATGCTGTCGCCGGGCTGCTCCTGCAGCGATTCCCTGTCCACGGACAGCTCGTCCGTCTCCACCTTGGTCAGCTCCTCCTCCTCATCTTCGGGCTCGGGCTCCTCTTCCTCATCCTCAGCCTGGTCCAGGGGCGGCGGCGGTATAAAGCCCCTGTCCTCGTCCAACTCCCCGAAATGCTCCGGAGGCGGTGCTATGATCGAGGAGGCCGAATAGCCATTGCTTGGCGGCGTGGTGATCGTGGTGGACTCATCCTCGTTGTCCAACGAACGGCTGTAGTCCTCGCGAGCTCCACTCACGGGCTCCGGCTCCGGCTCTGGTTCCGGTTCCGGTTCGGCTTCGGGCTCCAGTCGGGGATTGGGCAGCGGCGGCGAATTGGGCTGGGACTCGGCCTCGTTCTCGCTCTCCGACGAGGGCGTCAGCGGCGGTATCTGGCTGATGTGCTGAGCCGGTGGCGAGGACACCATCCGGCTGAGGTTGAGCTCTGGACACGGCGGCGGGGTGACGGGCGGCGAGGGTGAAGTGGAGGGCGACTTGGTGAGCGGCGGTGTGACCGGCTGGCCGAGATTGTGTCCCTGGACATAGGAGAGATTCGATGGCAGCGGCGGCAGTGGTGGCGGTGGCGTTGACTTGTCCTCGTCATCAGAGTCCTCCTTCTCCTCTTCGGGATTCTTGTCCTCCTCCTCCTCGGGCTCCTCCTCTTCGTCCGCTCCTTGGTTCTGCTGCGCCTGGGGCAGTGGCATGGGCACTGCTTCCTCGGCATCATCGGTCTCGTCGCCCTCGCCGTCGTCATCGGTCCGCAGGCCGGCATCATCGAGCGGGGACAACGGTGGCGGTGGTATTAGATCCAGTTCAAGCACAGAGCCAGCACCCTCTTCCTCGGGCTCCGGCTCCTCCTCCTCCTCCTCATCATCATCCTCCTCCTCGGGTTCCTGCTCCTCCTCCTCCTGCTGGGGCGGCGGCGTGGGCGTTGGCGGTATGTCGTCCGTCTCCGTCAGCGTGGGCAGCGGCTGGCCCAGCAGCGTGGGCAGTGGCGGCGGCGGTGGGGCCACCAGGAGCATCACCTCCTCGGCAAGCGAAACTGTGGGCAGTGGCGGCGGTGGCGGTGGAACCTCCTGACCCTGACCCTGGCCCTGGCCCTGGCCCTGGGCCTGGGCTGTGTCCACCTCCTCGATGTCGGAGTCGATGCCCTGGGCGAAGTCCATGTAAAAGTTGTCACGCGAATCGCTGCTGCCGCGGCGCAGCTTCAGCGACAGATCCGGCGAGCTGTCCATCCCGCTCGCTTCCGCTTCCTGTTTTTATCTAACGGTATTTCTTTCAGCAGCCAGCAGGAAATTCCCTCACACACTCATACACCCGCACACGCACGTCACGTGTGTGTGTGTTTGGAGCGCTTTTGTTGCTCTTCTCGGGGCCTTTCCCTGTTTCTTGTTTAAATACGGTTTACAGGTTTTTTAAGTTTATTAGGTTGCTAATTCTTGGTCTTTGGCGTTTTCACTCCATTTCACTGCACACGCACATTGTGTGTATCCCTAAAATGCACAAGGAAGAAGTGTCAAAAACACGCATACACACGCTCGCACACACACACAGCATCCCTCTCATTACGGTCTCTCTCTCTCTCTCTCTCTCTCTGTGTGGGCTTCTCTCCCTCTTCTTCCAGGATACCAGAGGCGTGGGCGAAGGGGCGTGGCAGGACCAGTGCCGTTAGCTGCGCACTTGGCTTTTTACGCAATAAAATCGCAGAGTGTGCGAGTGTGTGTGTGTGTGAGCGCGAAAGTGCGTAGTATGAAGGAAGGAAGTGGGGGAAGGAGGCAATGGGAGATGATAGAAGCGGGAAAAGGGGTAGGGGTAGGGTGCATGGGTAGGGAAAATTGGGATAAGGGCGAAAGGGATGAGGGGCGTAAAGTAACGCTTGCGTAAAATAAAATCACAGCCACAATAATAATTTATGATTAATAACAATAAATTCTTAAGCATTTCCGCAGCTACTTATTTTGTTTACGTTCTTTTGCGTTCACGTTCTTTGCACTTTTCTAAAAGTAAGTCAGAGAGTGCCGTTATGTACACACGCACACACACACACACACAACAACAAAAAACAATATACGGAGCAAAAATCTGTTACGGTTCGTTTTCCGGTGTTCCGGTATTCCGGTATTCCGGTGCTCCCGTTTCCGTCCGGATAACAACGGTCTTGTGCTCGATTCTGTATTCCTCTGCCGAGTGCGCCGCGACTCCTGCTGCTCCGGCGGCACTTAAATTTCGAATGAAGAAGACGCCGCGGCCTCCGCAAGCGGAATCCCAAATCAGAATCAAACTGCGCTGCGCCGCACACAGCCTCTGCCTCTCTGTGCGCAACTGCCGTCGGGGGCAGAGCCGGCTGTGATGCCCACGGTGTAAGTGTAACGCCAGCGGTGGTTGTCGAACGGCACTACAACACACTAACAGGAAGTACAACAACGCACTTGACCGGATTCCAATTGCTTTGTTTTGCCAAAGTTTCGAGTTCGCCGTAATCGCCAGCCGTAATCCGCGATTTCGCAACGTAGAAGCCGCCCGTAGAAAGTAGGGTAGAAAGTCAAGTGCGCCGTGCAGACGGAGTATGGAAAGTCCTTAGAACATAAGTAAATGCGTCGTATTTTTAAGTAATTTTCAATAGAAATTCAATAAAGAAATACTCGTTTTTTTACTGGAAATAAGGTGCATCATAATTTATAGCATACTTTTAGACACCAACATTTCTTTAAAACGTACCTCAGAGGTTTATCTATCTACGTAATAAGTTAAAACTCTCATAACGTAATTTGCGTCCATTGTCCTACTTTTTTTCCCCCTTTTTTCCATAAGCTAAGTGGTAAAGGGCGTAATAGTAAGGGGATGTGTGGCGTTTTGTTTCCGAGTAAAAAATCTAAAACAACAAAAAAAAAATTAGAAAATTAAAAAAATACCAGAATTTTATAAAATAATATAAATAAGGGGTAAAAAATAATAACATTTTCATTTTTTATGTACATTATTAATATTTATGGGATTTCTAAAGAAATAAATGTAATTTTTATTTTTTCCCAGCTTTATTGTAGTTATTATTATTTTTTTTTAAATAAATTATAAAGTATATAAAAAAATAAACAACAGAAAACGAAATCTGAAATTTTAAATTGGCAATCTTAATTTCATTAACTTTAACTTCAACATAAACATTAACGCACTGCTTGTCAATTAGTGGTCAAGCAGTGAGCAGCCAAAAAGAGAAAGAAAACTCTCTCTCTCTCTCCATCTCTGTCTCTCTCCCTCTCTCTCTCTTTCTCTTTTCTTTGTGCAAAAATAACTCAGTTTTTGCGCAGAGAGAGATAGTGTGTGTGAGAGAGAGAAAGAATAATTTTGCTCGTTTTTGTAGCGAGAACATTTTATTTGTTGTTTTTGCTTCTTAAAAACAATTTTGTCATCAATAGCTAAACTTTTTTCTCTAGTATTTTTAACAAATAATGTATATAGCAATTGGGTCGTTATTTGTTCAACGTTTAGAACATATTAAACAATTTAATTGCCCGCCAAGATATCAGCTATCGATTTTCATGCGATAGTTAAAAAAATCTGTCAACAAAATGTCAAAAAGTTCTTAATTGCAAAAGAAAGAGAAGCATAACGCTTATTATTTAAAAATAAATAATTGACCGCAAAATTTGCATGCGATAGCTTAAAGCGGTAGTCGATAGATCTATCGCCGGCATCTATCGATAACAAACTAGGTGGCGACTTCCATCCCCAAAAACAGCGCGAATCTGCAATTTTAAGTTTTTAATTCTAGGATTGATTTCCCAATTTCCGGCAATAAAAGGAAAATGATAAAATGGAGAGCCCGCCAGTTCAGTTTGTGACCTGCGACTTGTGCGGGAAAGCGACTACTGCCAGCGGCGACGACACCCTGATCTTTGGCGAGTGGATGCGGCGCTTCCAGCTGACGGTGCACTACTTCTGCCTGGTGAGTACCTACCTACACCTTGGCAGCCCGAAATAATACGAGAACTAACTGGTTTATGTTTCCTTCGACCTGCCCAGCTGCTGTCCACCAACCTGCCGCAGCGGGGAAGCGACACCAGCGGAATATTGGGATTCCTGGTGCGTGACATTCGCATCGAGATAGCCGCCGCCCGGAAACGGATCTGCGAGTACTGTAAGGAACCGGGGGCCACCATCAAGTGCAACACTTGCGGCAAGTACTTTCACCTGGTCTGCAGCGTCGAAAATCGCGGCACGATGCAGTTCTCCGGCCGGTTCCTCAGCTACTGCGGGGACTGTCCGCCGATGGACGAATACAGGCGGCAGTTGCTGAAGCATCCACCCCGCAACGTCACCTGCGACATCTGCATGAGCCCAATCATTTTGTTCGAGCTCCATAACATCGTCTTCGCGGAGTGCTGTCACCTGGGCTTTGTCCACAAGAAGTGCATGCGGCAGTATGCCGCTTCCTCGGGCTACTATCTCCTGTGCATCTGGTGCCGCTCGAAAACGTTCCGGGAGACAATACGCATGCAGGGCATCTTTGTCCCTGACCGTGATGCGGAATGGGAACGGAAGAGGCATGCCTACCGAGATCTGCACAGGCGCACACTGCGCTGCGACGAGGTGGAGTGCCTTTCCACACATGGCAGGAGTTACAACAAGAACACATGGCGCATAATCGCCTGCCATGTGTGTGGCTCCACGGGGGCTCATGCCCGATGCTTGGCCGGGTCGGTGCAGCTGCGTAGAGGAGCGGAACCCATCGAGTTCAAGTGCACCTTCTGTCAGGAAGTCGAGAAGAAGCTGGCGGAAAGGCCGGAGGCTCAGCGGCGGCAGCTCTCCATACTAAGCCTGGAAGCCAATACGGAGGATCACGTGGACACCTCGTTCTTTGTGACCAAGAAGGGGCCACAGCTGCCCGCCTCGGCTGACATTGCCGAAGCCGAGTGTCCCTTGTTCTCCGAAGATGATGAGGAGGATAGCAGCTTAAATGATACCGCCATCACAGTGATTCCCAATCAGCGCCAAACCAGCGAAAGCTGCACGACCTCTGTAGTATCGCCACCGCAGGCTGAGGCGATTCAACTTGCGGAATCGCCACCGCAGCCGGAAACGATTGACCTTACGGACGACTCGCAGTCGCAGGCGGAAGCGATTCAACTTACGGACCCGCCACCGCAGGCTGAAGCAATTCAACTTACAGACTCGCAGTCACAGTCGCAGGCGGAAGCGATTGACCTTGGGGACTCGCAGTCGCAGCCAGAAGAACAATTATTGGACTTGCGCGAATCATTCAACTGTCCGGGCGAACCCTACTTTTACCTGGTGTTCTACGAGTTCGATGAGCATGACAAGTGCAAGGGTTCCTGCACGCTGCGCTTTGACGACGACGATCCCAGGGTCAAGGATCGCTCGGAAGAAGCCTTGATGAGAGTTAAATACCGGCCAGAGGATGTTTGGTTCCGCAACAAGGACTGCGGGGTCTTTGCCTTAGTAGAAAAGTACATGGATACGCCTCAAGATTAATATTAATTTGCATATTAAATTTAATTCAATATTAATATATCATTATAAAAAATGAATTATTGTTTGTTTTCTGAAAAATCTGTAATATCTTCTAAGACATTTTTGAATAAGGTTGTTTTTGGTTCATAATAAATTAAATTTAAAATGAAATAATATTATTTATTCTAAAAAATTAATTATTGTTCGTTTTCTGAAAAATCTGTAATATCTATTAAGAAATTTTTGAATAAGGTGGTTTTTGGTTCATAATAAATTAAATTTAAAATGAAATAATATTATTATTTATTCTAAAAAAAATAATTGTTCGTTTTCGGAAAAATCTGTAATATCTATTGAGAAATTTTTGAATAAGGTTGGTTTTGGTTCATAATAAATTTAATTTTAAATTAATTATTATTATTAATTATTATGAAAAATGAATTATTGTTCGTTTTCTGAAAAATCTTTAATATCTTCTAAGACATTTTGGAATAAGGTGGTTTTTTGTTCATAATAAATTAAATTTAAAATGAAATAATATTATTATTTATTCTAAAAAAAATAATAATTGTTCGTTTTCGGAAAAATCTGTAATATCTATTGAGAAATTTTTGAATAAGGTTGTTTTTGGTTCATAATAAATTTAATTTTAAATTAATTATTATTATTAATTATTATAAAAAATTAATTATTGTTCGTTTTCTGAGAAATCTTTAATATCTTCTAAGAAATTTTTGAATAAAGTTGTTTTTGGTTTAAAATAAATTAAATTTAAAATGAAATATTATTTATTCTAAAAAAATAATTATTGTTCGTTTTCTGAAAAATCTATAATATCTATTGAGAAATTTTTGGAAAAGGTTGTTTTTGGTTCATAATAAATTAAATTTAAAATGAAATAATTTTATTATTTATTCTAAAAAAATAATTATTGTTTGTTTTCTGAAAAATCTTTATTATCTATTAAGAAATTTTTGAATAAGGTGGTTTTTGGTTCATAATAAATTTAATTTAAAATTAATTATTATTATTAATGATTATAAAAAAAGAATTATTGTCTGTTTCCTGAAAAATCTTTAATATCTCTTAAGAAATTTTTGAATAAGGTTGTTTTTGATTCATAATAAATTAAATTTAAAATGTATTATTATTATTATTAATTATTATAAAAAATGAATTATTGTTTGTTTTCGGAAAAATCTGTAATATCTATTAAGAAATTTTTGAATAATGTGGTTTTTGGTTCATAATAAATTAAATTTAAAATTTATTAATCTTATTATTATTATTATTATTGATTATAAACAATTAATTATTGTTAGTTTTGGAAAAATATTGTAATATCTATTAAGAAATTTTTTAATAAAGTGTTTTTTAGGTTTAATTTAACTATTTGAATTAGTGTTATGCCTTTTTTCTTATTTCCTATATAGGGAAAGATCAGCCACGAAAAGCTTTAAAAAATCATAAAACAAATATTTCATAATAATTATTTCTTTTTTAATCCACCGCTAAAAAAGTGTTGGACAGCGCCTATCGGCGTTGCCAGACATCGGACACGGCCTATCGAACTATCGCCGCCATCGATTTTCTTGTCACACGCCACGAATCGATAGCAGCTTGCTAGCGCAGCTTCCACCACTAGAACAGCGGCCTGGAGATTTTTGTGAAAATTCGGTAATTTCTTGTAATTTACGTGCACATTTCGCAAGCGCCGGTGTTACCAGCCCCCGCCTGCAGCAGCGGGAAAGCCGAATTGGACATCGGCCGATTGCATTCTCAGTGATACCCGCGGACGGAGGCCCCGAAGAGGCTCCCAAATACACACAGCACATTCACATTCCACCTCCGTGTGGCGTTTGCGCCCAGCCAGCCTGTCTGTGTGTGTGTGGTTGTGCATGCGTGTGCTTGTCCGTGTGTGTGTTTGTGTATGTGTGTGAATTGTCGGCTTTAATTTTTCTTATTTATTTGCAAACACGCTAAAATTGTTAGTTTTTAGAGGATTTTGGTAAATAATTGACCTGCTAAGGAGCACAAAAAAAGGAGAATATGTCGTACCCGCCACGGGGGGCGCCCATGCCGCCGTTCATGAATGCCTCGATACCGCCGCCGCACGTAAGACAAGTCGCCGCCATTGGCAATTCACAAGATTCGAAATGTTAAAGGAGCTTCTGTTCTCTTTTCTGCTGCCTTTTAGATGATGCCGAACATGGGGAATGCGCCGCCGCGCAACTTTCGGAACTCGGCGACGATCAGCTCACAGCCGCAGGTTTACCATCGGCCGCCGGAGCCGCAGCCACAGTTCCGCGGTCCCATCATCACCGTTTTTGTGGGCAACATCAGTGAACGTGTGCCGGAGGTGCTGCTGAAACGCATCCTGTCCACCTGCGGCGTTGTGATCAACTGGAAGCGAGTCTCCACCTTTGGCTTCTGTGAATTCGAGTGGGTTGAGGCGGCATTTTGTGGAGTTTTTTGGGGGGAAACCACATGGGAAAGCACTTGAAAACCTTAAAGAAAAAAAGCCCTAAAATGTGATGATTTCCCTCCAAGCCCCCTGCTTAATCCCTTGTTGTATATGTTAACTAATCCCTTAATGGAATCCCTTTTGCAGCGGCCCCATTGCAGCCATGCGTGCCGTACGCTTGCTCAGCGAAATGGAGATCGATGGCAAGAAGCTGGTGGCCAAGGTGGATGCCAAGAACAAGGTGCTCATCGAGGACTACAAGGAGCAGGAGTGCAAGAACGGCGATCGGTCCAATTCGGCGGATGAGAAGACCGAGGACCAGTATGCCATTGGCAAGATGCACGATCTGCTCGAGGAGCACAAGCACGAGTTCGATGGCTTCGATGGCAGCAATCGCAGCGATCTGTATGGCAGCACCAATCGTAATAAGAAGACCCGACGCGAGGACGACATCAAGATCAAGGTGCTGAACGACAACGCGTTGGAGGAGGAGAAGCGCAACCTCATAAGCAGCGAGATCGGCAAGTTTCGGAAGCGGGCCGAGGCCGACGAGCATCGCAAGGAGCTGGAGAAGGAAAAGGAGAAGGAGAAGCTGGCGGCCAGCAAGGAGAAGGAGCGCGACAAGGAGCGCAAGAAGGCGCAGCGTGATAGTGAACGCAAGTCGTCTACCAGCAAATCCAGCAGCAGCACCACCACCAGCTCCACCGCAGCAGCAGCAGGAGCAGGCTCCTCCTCGTCCTCGTCCAACGCGCTGGCTGCCTCTGCCAGTGCCACAACTGCCTCGTCCTCCGCCTCAGCTGGAGGGGCTGCCGCCAATGATTCCGATGTGGCAATTGTCGACAAGGAGGCGGCGTCATCGTCGTCCTCTGCTGCCGCTAAGGATTTAACTGCCGGCGGCAAGGTCTTGGCTGCTGTCAAGGACCCCAAGGAGTCATCCTCCTCCTCCACCGGCGCCGCCGCTGCCAGTCGCCGCAAGGAGCAGCCCGGCGGCGTCATCGATATTACACACAAGGAGCGTCGCTCCGACTCCAAGGAGCGGCGGCGCCGTCGCTCCAAGTCGCGCTCCAAGGACCGCCAGCGCGACCGGGAACAGGAGATCCGCGAGCAGCGGGAAAGGGAGCGCGAACGAGAGCGGGAGCGGGAGCGTGAGCGCGAACGAGAGCGCGCCGAGATGCGGGAGCGCGAGCGGGAACGTGTGGAGATGCGGGAGCGCGAACGGGAACGCGAGCGGGAGAGGGAGCGCGAGCGGGATCGCGAACGGGAGCGGGAGCGGGAGGAGAAACGGCTCAAGCCGCTGATGGATTCGCGGCGCGAGAAGGAAATGGAGGATGAGATGCGGGAGCGCAAGAAGGCCGAGAAGAAGGCGCGCGAAAAGGAGGCCGCCTACCAGGAGCGCCTCGCCAACTGGGAGATACGCGAGAAGCGCAGGGCCAAGGAGAACGAGAAGGTGAGTGTCGAGAAAGGAAATCTCCTTCGATTTAACATTGCGACTTAACTAACCATTCCCATTCCTATCTCCCCTCCCTCCCTGCAGTACCGCCTTAAGGAGCTGCTGCGACAGGAGGAGCGCGAGAACGACGCCAAGCGGCTGAAGGAGTTCGTCGAGGACTACGACGATGAGCGTGACGATTCGCTGTATTATCGCGGCCGCGAGCTCCAGCAGCGCCTGGCGGAGCGAGTGCGCGAAGCGGACGCGGACTCCAAGGACCGCGAGAAGGAGGCCGACGAGCTGGCCGAGCTCAAGACCAAGTTCTTTAGCGGCGAATACGAGAATCCCTCGCTGGAGTACGAGAAGGCGCGCCGCGAGATCGAGAAGCTCTACGAGCCACGCATCCTGATCAATGTGAATCTGGAACTGGCGGCTTCGGCGGATTCGGCGGCGGCGGCAGCGACACAGCAGCCCAAGCTGTCCAAGAATCAGCAGCAGCCGTCAGTAGCCGACAGCTACGATCCGGATCTGGCCGGTGGTGATGATGACAATTCCATATCGAACGATGGCCACGATGGCCATGACTCCATGGCCGACAGCGCCTCCAATGCCAGTGGCCAGTATGCCAAGAACAACAACAACAACAACAATGATAAGTCCTTGTCGGACAGCTTAAGCAGGCAGAACAGCGAATCGCGCGACTCCCTGGCCCACATCCACACCCCCACGCAGAGTGCAATGCTGAATGATCATCACCAGGCATCGATGGATCACCATCATCATCATCTGCCCTCGGCCACACCGCCCGTGACCATGCCGCTCATCTCCCTCACGCTGGGCAATAATCTCAAGAAGAAGAAGATCGAGGCCACCGGCGTGTTTGTGAATGACGATGACAACGACGAGAATATTAATCCCAAGAAGCGCAAGCTTGTGCCGCTGGGTGAGTAGTAGTGTGACCTCTCAGAGGAGAGAAATCCCTCCTAATCGAAGCTTCCCTTCGAACCCGCAGACTACGACGACAACATGAGCAACAGCACACCATCGTCCGCCGCCCATCCGGCGGCGAACAACAGCAGCAGCAACAGTAGCAACAATAACAACAACAACAACAGTAGCTCTGCGGATCGCCAGAGCTCAGCGGTGTCGGCCGCCACTGCTGCCGCAGCTGCCGTTAGCCAAAAGATAGCCCTGGCTGGCACCAGCTCCTCCAGTTCCGGCAAGAACAACGGCAGCAGCAGCAGCAACAAACACAATAGCAGCAGCGGCGGCAACAGCAACAGCAACAGCTCCGCCAGCGCCAGCAAACACGGTAAGAATGAGGCAGCTGCTGCATCTGCGAGCAGTAGCAGCAGCGCAGATGCTGCCGCTGCAGCGAGCAGCGGCAAAAGGGATGAGAATGGTGCTAAGGTGTATGATGAAAAACGGCGGCATATAAAAAGCATTATTGACAGGATACCCACGCAAAAGGAGGAGCTATTTAATTATAAGCTCGATCGCAACGAGATCGACAGCGGTCTAATGGAACGCAAGATACGTCCATGGATCAATAAGAAAATCATCGAGTATATCGGTGAGCCGGAGCCGACCCTGGTGGACTTTATATGTTCCAAAGTGTTGGCCGGCAGTCCGCCGCAGAGCATCCTCGACGATGTCCAAATGGTGAGTCTTAACTCTCTCTCTCTCTCTCGTTCTCTTGAAACTAAACCCGTTTACACTCTTCCATCTCGCTCTCTTTCGCCGGCGGCGTGTGCAGGTACTGGATGAGGAGGCGGAGGTGTTTGTGGTGAAAATGTGGCGACTGCTCATCTACGAAGTGGATGCCAAGAAGAGCGGCATTGGGGGTAAATAGAAGAGGAAGAGGAGGAGTTGCCCGCTAACCACTGGGGGGGAATTAGGGCGGGGTTCGGGGTAAGGATCGGCGGAGGGGGCAACATCCCGAGGAGGAGGAGGCGGCGGCTCAAGTGGACGGACGGCGGAACCAATACGATGATATACAAGCGAGATTTTGTACATACAGGGCGTGTGTTCCAGCTTCGCTTTCTTGCTCTTCACAAGCTGACAAGAGAGTGCAAGCAGCAAGGAGGAAGGAGGAAGGACCAGCCGTCAGTCATCCTCAGCGATGATGTCCCAACGATCCCACCCTGCGCTAGCATTAATGGCTAAAATAAATCATCGATTACTGTAAATACACACACTAAACTCGCGTTTAAAAACAAAAGAGACACAAATCACAATCATGAACAGCAAATAAACAACATAAAAAGCCGTACACATAGGAACGTACGTCTTGGTTTGCCCTCCTTTTCTTTTTGATTACCAATTCTAAACTCACCTTAAACCATTATGTTTTAGTTTCTTTAAATTTAAATTAAATTCCAAACAAGAATCATTTTCGACTTTCGAGAGCCAACATAGAAAAAAGGAACAAAATTGTCTTCATTTAAATAAAAACAATGAAAAGAAATGTGACTAAATGTGGAGTTTTGATTACAATTAATGAAGTGTCTTAAAAAGGGTTAACAATACAATTCAAGGGGTTTGTTGTTTTTATACAAGTTGTTTTCCTGTTTTAATTGAAGAAAAAAACAAAAGGAAAGCCAAGTCTCAAATAGACTTTCAACGCTTACGTGTTTGCTGTCTCCGCTTGTTTTCACACAACAGTTTTCACACAAGACCAATGATGAAATAATTTAATTTCAGAATGAGTAAGTATGATAATTCCTTTAATTTATAAACAGGCGGCTTAGGAAGTTGTTAGTTTAAGACTTAAATCGATTCAATTGCTTTGGGTACTTATTATTTTTATTATACAACGTAGGGGGGTACATTTAAAGACATTAACTAAACGGGACTCCACCTCAAGGATAACAACAAGAAAACTATGCAGAGATTACAGAGAAATGCAAGATACGTACATACATACATATATTTGAAGGGAAACTCTGATGTGGGGAAGAAGCCTCCAGTGATCACGCAAGAATTTTGGTAAATATGTTTGATTGATTGATTGATTTAGACGTTGAATTGTAATGAAACGTTGAGGTTTGGGCTTTATCTCCTAATGATATTGAACGATTAAATAAATACACGCTAGAAATTTCGGCCGGCTCCATCAACAGTAACACGGGGAAGCGCTTGCCTCCAGTTCCCGGTCACCGCCAATGTCCATGCCCGCCGTCGAGCCGTTGCCATTGTTGAAGTATTCCGAGGAGACAATCTATATGTAAGACATTAGGGAAAGTTAAGTTTGCAAGAGGAATTATTATCTAGAGCGCCTTTACCTTCTCCACGATATCCTTGAACACATCGCTCACAAACTGATCGCATTTGGCCGACGTCTCGATGAAGAGGGCCCGATGCTTGCGGGCAAACTTGCGACCCTCCTCGCGGTCCACCTCCCGCTCCTGATCGATCTTGTTGCCCACCACAATGATGGCAATGTTCGGATTGTCACTGTAGCTGTCCAGCTCCGCCAGCCACGTCTCCAGCTTGACCAGCGAGTCCCGGCTGGTGATGTCGTAGACGAGTATGGCGCCCAGCGCCTTCCGGTAGAAGCTGGGCGTCAGGCTGCGGAAGCGCTCGGCGCCCGCTGTGTCCCACAGAGCCACCTTATAGTCGATGCCGTCCACGTTCATCACCTTGCTCTTGAAGTCCATGCCGATCGTGACGTCATGGTTCTCATCGAACTTGTTCTCCACGAAGCGTCGTATCAGGCTGTAGGGCGAAGAGGGGGGTGGGCGAGGGGAAGAAGTGTTGTTATAGAAAAAAATGGAAAACATGATGCAAGCGCGGAATATACGCAGCGGATAAATATAACAACGAAATGGAGCTGGAGTCTCGCGCACCTGGACTTGCCCACGCCGCTCTCCCCGATCACCAGGAGCTTGATCGCGCGATCAGCCATTGTGCTTTGGTTTGTCAATGTTTTCTCGCTCGTTTCGCTGCGCTCATCTACTATTATTTACAAAATCAGAGCGAGAATGGCGAATTATTTATTGTAGCAGCGAAATATGTGAGTGAGCTGCAGAGTTGCCACCTGGTCGGTTTGTTTACATTCTCACGCTAGAGATGGGCCGCACCGATGGGTAAGGCGTGGCCAGATCAAGAAACTAAACAGCTGTGATTCAGCAGCGAAATAAATACATTTATTTATTTCGAAAGCTAAATGTGGAGGGAAATTCAAAAAATAAAAACATTACTCGCATGGAGCGCTGAAAAGTTTAATTGTATAAAATCAGTAATGATAATGGTTATTATATGGGATTTAATTCACAAAAAACATTTTAAATAAGGAAAAAATCCGTCTGTTGGCCGCCACGGCGTTGGTGCCTCCAGTTATTTGCCTTAAGCTATTTAGTGGCGAATACATCAGTAAATAGTAATCCAATAACGAATCCGTTCATGTTCATTATAATTTAACTTTAAAATTTTCATGTTCATTGTAATTTAATTTTATTAAGTTTGTTTATATAAAACAGCTTTGCATAATTTCACTCGGAACTTTTTGTCAGTACCTAGCTTAAATCTAGGGGGAAAACCCTTGATCTGGGAACACTGTCGTGAGGTGTCACGATTTTGTGAAACTATCTGGCAACACCAATCGATAGCATTTGGAACAACTACAACTATCTGTCAACGTCAAAGCAGAAAACTTGAAATCGAGACAGAAAGTGTTACGCGTGCGCCTTGCTAGGTTGTGTGGTGAGTGAAAAAATCCAATTAAATATTCTTAGATATTTAAAGTGTCGCGAATCCACCTACTACCTGCCGTCGTCCTTTGTCAATGGCCGTATCAAGCTCAGTCTTAGAAATATAGAAAGAAAAAATAGATGGTTTCCTACTTGAACTGGAAGAAAGGTTTTTTCACCTTCAAGTGCGTTTGTTCTCTTTTCCTGAATGTGTCTTAGCTTCTGCATAATGTCACAGAGGACGACGGGTAGAGTTTTCGACAGTGCTTTAAGCAGTGCCTACTGTCGCGGCGTACTCGTATTTTCTTTCGGTAAAAGCTTAGGACGCAGCTGAGGAGCTTCTGAAGGCGTTATTCATTTTCTCTTCGACTCCAATTAGGATGCACGTGAATGCCGGTTTTTTTCATGGGCAGCCATTTTTTTCAGTTTCTTTCGTTTTCTTTTCGGGAAAGTTAGATAGAGAGTGAAAAAGAGCAAGGCCGACATTAATTCCAGCACATTTTTTTTCATAGGCGGCCATTTTTTTTAATTTTCCTCTTTCGTTTCCGATTCTTGACACATACATTTATGCAAGTTTTTTTTCATGGGCGGTCGTTTTTTTTTCGTTTTCGTTTTTATGCAACTATCTGGCAACACCAATCGATAGCATTTGGAACAACTACAACTATCTGTCAACGCCAAATCAGAAAACTTGAAATCGAGACAGAAAGTGTTACGCGTGCGCCCTGCTCGGTTGTGTGGTGAGTGAAAAAATCCAATTAAATATTCTTAGATATTTAAAGTGTCGTGAATCCACCTACTACCTGCCGTCGTCCTCTGTCAACGGCCGTATCCAGCTCAGTTTTTGAAATATAGAAAGAAAAAATAGATGGTTTCCTACTTGAACTGGAAGAAAGGGTTTTTTCGCCTTCAAGTGCGTGTTTTCTTTTCCTGAGTGTCTCTTAGCTTCTGCCTAATGCCACAGAGGACGACTGGTAGGGTTTTGACAGTTCTTTAAGCAGTGCCTAGTGGCTACTGTCGCGGAGTACTTTTTTTCGGTAAAAGGTTAGGACGCAGCTGAGGAGCTTCTGAAGGCGTTATTCATTTTTTCTTCAACTCCAATTAGGATGCACGTGAATGTCGGTTTTTTTTCATGGGCAGCCATTTTATTCAGTTTCTTTCGTTTTCTTTTCGGGAAAGTTTGATAGAGAGAGAGAGAGAGAGAGAGAGAGAGAGAGAGAGAGAGAGAGAGAGAGAGAGAGAGAGAGAGAGAGAGAGAGAGTAACAGAGTGAAAGAGAGCAAGGCCAACATGAATTCCAGCACATTTTTTTTCATAGGCGGCCATTTTTTTTAATTTTCCTCTTTCGTTTCCGATTTTTGACACATACATTTATGCACGTTTTTTTTCATGGGCGGTCGTTTTTTTTTTCGTTTTCGTTTTTATGCGACTATCTGGCAACACCAATCGATAGCATTTGGAACAACTACAACTATCTGTCAACGCCAAAGCAGAAAACTGAAAATCGAGACAGAACGAGTTACGCGTGCGCCTTGCTAGGTTGTGTGGTGAGTGAAAAAAATCGAATTAAATATTCTTAGATATTTAAAGTGACGCGAATCCACCTACCACCTGCCGTCGTCCTTTGTCAACGGCCGTATCAAGCTCAGTCCTAGAAATATAGAAAGAAAAAATAGCTTAGGATGCAGCTGAGGAACTTCTTAAAGGCGTTATTAATTTTCTCTTCGTTTCCAATTAGGATGCACATGAATGTCGGTTTATTTTTTTCATGGGCAGCCATTTTATTCAGTTTCTTTCGTTTTCTTTTCGGAAAACATAGATAGAGAGAGGCCATTTCTTTTTTTCATTTTCCTCTTTCGTTTTTTTTCCGTGAAAGATATAGAGAGGGAAAGAGCGATAGAGAGAAAGAGCAAGGCCGTCAGCGTTTACAAGCTTCCTACTGTCCGATTCTTGACACATATGTAGATTTCTGTACGTTGTTTTTCAAGGGTGGCCATTTTGTTTCATTTTCTGCTTTCGTTTTCTTTTCGGGAAAGATAGATAGAGAGAGACGAAGAAAGCAATGCTTTCGTTTTCACTCATCGAAAGGCAGAATCGATGAAAACGCAGGGCAGAACTGAAAATATTCTCGATTAAAACTTAAGAGTCATAGAAATTAATGTCATACAACTGAGTGTTGGTGTTGAAATTTTATCAAGCTTTATGGCTTCCTCGTGTGTTTTTTAATTAATAAATTTGTTAAAATTCTATTGCTTTGCAGATTCATTAACCACCCGTGCCTTAAATCGGAGTTGGAAAACTTGTCGTCGAACAGCTCTTCGGAATCGCGGGATACACCTCAAAAGCGTGTGCGAGCCACCAAGTGTAGGTGTTCTAAAAATCTTGGAAGATTTTCTTACAATTAAAAAATAATTCCCAACCACAGAGTCGTTGGACCAGTAACCAAGAAGTTTTCGTCCGTTTTCATTCATCAGAAGAAGAAACCGAAGTCATGGCCGTAGTGGGAGAACCGCCCTCGCCCAATGAGTCAGCTGACTCCGCCAATAAGAGCGAGGAGCAGCAGCAGCAGGAACAGCTACAGCTACAGCAAGAGCTGCAGAAGCAGGTGCACCAGCAGGAGGAGGAAATGCTAAAGAAGCAGCAGAATCGAGAGCAACAGCAGCAGCACAAGAAGGATAAGAAGGGAGAGAAGATGGCAATTGAAGAGAAAAATATAGACAAAAAGGAGGTGCAAAAGAAAGAGATAATTAAAGAGAAACAAGAGGAGAACAAGGAAAATGATAAGGATGAGATCAAGTCGAAGAAATTTCAGAAGATTACTGAAAGAACCATTGTGAAGAAGACTAATGACAAGCATAATAGTGACAAAAAGAAATATGCGAAGAACATGTATGATAGGAAGAAGATGGACAAGAAGTTACATGATAAAAAGAAGGGCGAGAAGGAGAATAAAAAAAAGGTAGACGGGCAAGTGGAGGATATGGCAAAGGAGAAGCCTAACGAAGAGAAGACCAAGGAGAAGCCAAATGAAGAGAAGACCAAGGAGAAGCCGAATGAAGAGAAGCCGAAAGAAACGAAGCCAAAAGAGGCAAAGAATGAAGCAAAGCAGAACGAAAAAGAGACAAAGAAGGAAACAGAAGCAAAGGAGGAAAAGGCTTCAAAGGAGACGGAAGAAAAGGAGGAAAGGGCCAAGACCCAGGAGGAAAAGGACTGGGAGGTACTGACACTCCGCCGCTCCGAGCTTCTGACTAAGCTCCGCTCGCTCGAGGATGATGGCAATGAGAAGAAGCGCCAGAAGAAGGAGTAAGGCCCTCTGCATCTGCCACTAAACTTGAAACATATAAATATCTTTATCATTTATGCTTTTTGCTGCTTTAATAAATATTACAAATATACTAACATATAAATAAACTCATAAATATTAGATCTCTTTATAGGTTGTGAAATGACTACTTCATGTGATAATATCCGGCAAGGGTATATGTATAGTAAACTTTTAGAATTTTAGATATTGGAAAATATTATTTAATATTTAAATTTTAAGTAATAAAACAAAAAACTTTAATATATCTCTTGTTGTTGCCTAACATTTTTCTTGTGCTAAAAAATAGACGAAATATTAAAATGATGTGAATTTTGCTGTCCTTTTTTTTTGTTTTTGTCCTGAGGTGGGGGGGAAAACCAGCTCAGCTGCCGAGCTGCCGCTTTTCCCAGAGATTGGACAATTTTCCCCGGTCCGCGAGTGTGTGCGTGTAATGCGAGCCAATTCCGCGCAGTGTGTTGTGCGTGTGGGCCTGGGTGTGTGGTGTGTGTTGTGTGTGTCGTGGAAAACCTATTTAGATGACGAATCACAGAAATTTGGCCTCATCAATGTCTGCCGCTGTGGCCGTGGCCGTGGCCGTGGCCTCTCCCCCCTCAGAGTGTATTACATTTCTGGGTTTCATTTTTTATACATGCACGTATATATTATGGTTTATTCTCTGTGTGTGTGTGTGTTTTTTTTTTATTTATTTAATATTATTTTTTTTTTTTTCGCAATCCCTTGTTGCCGTCATCGTGTCGCATTTTTGGCAATCACAGGCCCAGGCCGCAGAAGCTGTCAGGAGACATTGTCATCATCCAGGCGACCAAGTCAAGAGCCGGGCACACTCCATCCACCAGCCAGGGGTGTGTGTGTGTGTGTGAGGGGGGAGTGGGGTGTGTGGGGTGCGCGGCGTAGGGCAGAGGGGCAATCCACCCACCTGGTCACGTCCTCCATGTGCGTGAAACGACAATACATGTGTCCGTAATCGACTGAGTTCCTTGCTCGCTTCTACACTTTGAATTTGAATTTAAAATGAATTGCAACTTGAACTTAAAATTAAATTAAATTTAAAATAAACATTTAAATTAATTACATTTTAAATAAACATTTAAATTAATTAAATTTGTAATAAACATTTAAATTAATTTGTATCGTGCATTTTAAATCAGAACAGTAAGGAAATAATAAATACTATTAAATATTTATATTAATTTTAAATGATCTTTTAAGAACAAAATGTAAATAATTCATATTTAAATATATTGATCATATAATTTTTAGTTTGTATTCTAGTTTTAATTTAAATTATTTTTGTAAAACATAAATATGTAATTCTTTTACTATTTAAGTATGGCAGAAATAATCGAAATATCGAACTTTTTATTTCAATCTTTGTTTATTGGTTTTCGAAATTTTGATGGTTTTTTTGTGTTCAGTGCATTCCCCCCATTTTGTCTGCTCTTTTGAGCCTAGATTGGCGCTGCTTAGGAAATAGTGTAATAAAGGCCAGCTGAAGCCCACACGCTGAAACCTCAGATTGGGATTTGAGCTAAATTTGCGAATTCTGCAAGCCCCACCCCTCGTCTGGGATTAGCGAATTCCGCTCCCATTTTTTTTTGTTGGACATCTCAACCACCCATCCCCACCCACACAGAAAGGCGGCGAAGAAAAAAAACAATCACGAACAGATTTATCGCATTCATATTCAGCCTGATGCGATATGTGACCTGGAGTGGTGTGGAGGGGTTGGGGTTGCAAAAAATGAGACCAGCCCCGCCCCTGACCATCCATCCCTCCTCCTCCTGTTCCTCCTCCTCCTCGCTCGCCTCAGTGGGCGAAGACCGCAAAATGGGATTACATTACTCAAAGAAATTTATTTTGACAGAACTAATATTTTGTCCCAGAGATCAGCCCTGGTCCCTGGTCCGTGGTCGGTGGTCCTGGTCTTGAGCCTGCTCTTCTGGACTCTGATTGCCTGTTTAACTGGAAGGAGGGAGGGGGAATTGGTGGAGATGGTGGGGCGTGCTGTTGGGGTTGCGGTCCTTGGGGTTGGTGTTGAGCCTTGTGGTTAGTGGGTTGAGGTTGGGGACTGCTGCTGCGTATGTGGGGGCCTTAACCGATTTTGTCCCTCAAATACTTCAAAAATGTTTACAATTCTCCTTAGATTTTGAAAGTTTTTATTAGAATTCCCAACTGGTTCTAGGTGGTGCAACAAATGCTGATCCTGTTCAATGAGTAGTGAAGGGGGAATCTTTCAACCTGTTTTGGAGCTACGCTTCTTATAAAATATTTAGTTTTTCTATAGAATTTTATGTTTTTATTTTCATTAAAATTCTTAACTTATTCGATTCTGTAAATAATGAAGTCGTAGGGTTTGCTTATCAAGAGATATAATTGATACTAAAATATTTAAATATAATTGTATACCCACAATAATGATGAATTTTAGACCTTTTTGATGAGACTTTTCCTGTCCAAAAGGCCATAAACGTTAGAAAAGAGTGGCCAAGCGAAGGCGTGGCCGGTACTTTGAGGAGGTTTTTGGATACTAGGTCCTTGCCCGAATGCCTACTGCCACTCCCCCTCCGAAACCCACACCCACGCCCTCTCCCATACATGGGACATGTGTGTACATATGCCTGTACATATGTGTACACACACACACACACACACACACACGTGTTCGGCCATGTCCTTTGGCGTTGTCCCTTGTCCGTTTGTTGCTATAGCCGTTTCCTTTTTTACCCAGCTTTTCTCCCGCATTTCCATTGCGACTGCGTGTGTGTGTGAGGCAAAAGTTTTCTTTGATGCAATATGTACAAACGACCCGACCAGCTAACGGCCACCAGAAAGGACTGCTGCCGCTGCCGCTGCTGCTGTGTCCTGTGAGCAGGATCCCCCCTTCCCACGGTCCTGTCTTGGCAGTCCTGCCGCTATTTGCGACTCAACTCGACCCTCACGTACGAACTTTGGCCATAACAACAACTGTGGCCATTACGAAGCCAGCGCATGTGATACGAGCACACAGACACACACACACAGAGACGTGTGGGTGTGTGCACTGGAGAAAATAAAGTGGACTAGGAAAATAATAACAAGAAAGAAAGCTAACTTCGGCAACCCGGTTATAATTTTATCAAATTCGGACTACTGTTCAAGAAATTTATTGAACAAAATTTTTTGCGGCCCAAAAGCAGGCTATAAATGTTTGACTATGTATTTCATTTCCTGCTTCCTTCTTATTGGAATTCTATCTGGTTGGGGTTTTCGTGAATATATTTCATTGCCGACTTCTTTCTTATTGGGATTGAATCTGGTTGAGGATTAAGTGAATATATATATAATGTGTAAAAAAAATCTAAAATATACTGATAATTAAAATAATACTGCTCGATATTGATGGCAAAAACGACATATTATCAATATTTTAGGTGCATTTTTGTTTTTTTTTTGTATTAAGAACTAGCCCATTTTTGGTTGCAGTGCATCGTGTCCCTTGGTTCTTGTTGGACATTCCGTGCCGAGAGGCGCGCGATGGCAACCGCCTGCTACCTTTGCCTGCCACCACCACCACAGCACAGTCGCCATCAAAAAAAGGCTTTCAATGGTAGACGACGAGGAGAGGTCCTGCCCGCCCACTTTCCACAACCCACAGCACAGCACTCCCACCACCCGCCTCACACTCCTCGACAAAGTCCTGCATGTCCGTGCTCTCCGTGGTGTCCGTGCTGCCCGTTGCCATGTTGGACAGCAATGGCGATATTTGCTTTCCTTTCCGCCATGAAACCGAAATGAAATGTGAGGCAAATAGGGACGAAGGACGAAGGACTAAGGAGTGGGAGTGCGAGTGTGGCGAGGGGGTGGCTAAACGCGCTGGACTCTGTTGCGAATGTGGGCAAGCGAGCCAGTGGGGGTGGCTTTTTCGCCATTATTGTGGCAATTTTGATCAATGGCCCTATATTTCGACCAAAAACCCAAAAAGAACGAAGGACGAAGGACGCAGGACGCAGGACCTGCTGGTTGCCTTTGACACTAGCTTGGGTATACATAACATATATGGGGAGGCCACCTAAGGGGACCCAGGACTTCAAGAAGCGACCCAATTAAGGGTATTTTAATGCAGAGTAGGAAAGTATAATGAAATTTAAAAATCGTCGAATATATTATATATTTATACCTATTAATATTATTCATATTATAGTTTATTGCTTTGTAAAGTTTTACTGAAAAAGCCTTGAAACCTATTTTTATTTTGTTCAAATATTTCCCTAACTGAAATTACAGCATTCAGGTTAAATAAAAAACAATTCAAAATATATATATGTACAACATATACATATATGCAAAATATACATAATATAAAATATATATTAAATATACATAGTATATATTTAGATATTTCTTGATTATATTTGATAAACTTAATATTAAATTACGTAGCACTAGCTGCGGTGGCCTTCGACAATATTTAGATATTTAAATTACTATTTCATCTAAACACCTTTAAAATAAGCCTAGGGCAGCTGTTGTTCAATTTGTTTGCCTTTAGTTTTTATTAGCCGCGACTAATTTGGTCTTTTAGTTTTTCTCTCTCTTTATTTATTTATTTATTTTTGCCGCGTCTGCAGAAGTTATTATGCCAGTTGTTGTTGTAGTTCTTATTTGTTGTGTTTTTGTTGTGCCTTGTGACCACCCCCACACACCAAACACACACCACACACACCGCCTGGCACATATGTGCGACCACAGGCCATGACAACATTCTATTTTATTTTATTTTTTGCTTTTTTCGGGGCTAATCGAAGTTAACCCTTGGCCGCCTGGAGCCCCCGTTCTTTAACCCCCCCTTTGAAAGACCAACGCACGTCCGTTGGCTTTGGCAATTTTTTATGCATGGCTCCCAGTTTGCCATTCAATTCGTTTCGATTCCTTTTCGATTCCGCCACTGCCCATTAAATTTACGACACAAAACGCAGTCGGGCAGGCAAACACAAACACAAGCAGCCGCACACGCACACACACACACACACAGGCACATGTGTACACAGAGAGAAAAGTGTAGTCAATAAAAGGGAACTTCTTTTGTTCCAATTAATAACTTGTTTTTGTTTAACATATTTTTATTGATAACTATTAATAATATTTTATTTATATTGAAATAGAATAATGTAAACATTTTTGTTGGAAATTAAAAAAAAGTTAACATTAAAAAAATATGTATGGCTTTGCCAGGCTTAAATATATCAATCACAATCCTACAAATGGTTTCAGTTTTGCTCTTAGAGTAACCTGAAAACAACTATAAAAAAATGTATAAAACAAAAAATAAAATAAAAATGAATACATCCAGAAATGTAAGATAATTGGAAAGCTTAATAAAGTTGTTAATGTTCCATAAATAATGTATATTCAATTTATATATATTTAATGGTAATGCCATTTTCTCTCAGTGCACCGACAGACAAACAAATCGAGGCATAGACAAACAAACAAACCGAAGGGCAAACATTTTTATAAAGTCGCCGACGACGACGACGCCAATGAGCGGGAAACGCAAAAAGAAAATAAATAAAAATAAGGGAAAATATGTGGAGAAGGAAAATAAAAGAGTTGCTTATGATTTGGGGGCGGGGCTTTCCTCCCACCACCCAAAATGAAGGCAACTGTGACTGGGCCACATGTTTGTGGACCTTTATGCAAACTTTTCGCATTTTTTGCGCATTTGCTTTGCGGGGGTTAAGGGCCCAGTGCCCAGGTCCAGCTTGGGGTAGTCACCATGTGTGCTTTCGGGCAGTGGGGGGTTAAGGTCCCCCCCCTGCATGTTTGTCTATTTGGTGGCTTTTACTCAAATTTGATTTAGATTCGATTTGGGTTGCAGCAGAAAAATAAAATAAACTCCAAATTGGGATAAGAAATGGTGGGTTTTCTTTCTATGTTTTCTTTTTGTAGTTTCTTTTAAGGATAATTTATAGCTAGTGATTATAGTTTAAATGAATCTATTTGTATTAAATTAACTAGGTTAACATATATCAAAATATATCAAATGTATGTTAAAAAGTAGGTGTTTAGAAAATAAAAGCGGCTTTGCCTTTATTTTAGCTTATTTATTTATTTGATTACCATTATTTATTCTTTTTAACACATCTTTAAAAATGTTTATTGAGTTTTTGTAATCAAAAAAAGCTCATAGAATTCCCAAGTAAAGTTTTTGTTTAACATCTAAATAATATATAAATATAAATAACATAATATAAATACGATATTTAGACTTTGGCACAATCGGACATCCACTAATAAATTATTTTAAATGTGTATATTTAATCGATATTTTAACTTTAATAAATTTGTTTAGGTATTTTAAAATTCGCTTTTTAATATGTTTTCGACATTATGTTGATATATACATTAAAGTTTTGTCGATGTAACATATGGGAACTTTCATGCCTTGTCTGTACTATAGATTTACCATAAAATCTCATGGAAATTATATTTTTAATAAATTATATTTACTGCTTTAAATTAATTTAAAGTGCAAGATAATAATTTGATACTTTAATTGTACCGTCTTAAGCTATATAAATATTCGGTAATAATTATCATAGATGTTTTCGTAGATTTCAAACTCCCTATTTAGGAATTTTTAGTTAGCCTTTTCTATATATATTTTCACATATAGTAAATTTGTGTAATCTATAATAATGATATGTGTATATATTTAAATTCCCAACCCACAAGGGAAGTGTAATGAACCTGGCTCTCAGTACCCCTTTAGATATCCCTGTGCCGATCCAAGCAGCCAGCATATATCCACGCATGTCCTGCATTTATGTGCGTTCGTCCTTTCTATCAATAAGAACCAGATGTTGCTCGCCAGAGCCAGCATAATATATATAAAATTACCAACACAAAGAGGAAGACAACGAGAAAGGAGAACAAAAAATGATAACAAAACAAATAATAAATAAAAATTGCCCAACAAGGTGCAAATGAAATGAATTCAAATTTCTGACTGCGGTCGCCACAATAGGTGCACCCATATGGGATAGCGACAATACGCAGATGTCCTTAAAAGCGAGTCCTTTTCGCTGTTCCTGTTTCTGTTTGCCATTTTTCAGTGGGGTATATGGGTTAGGAGAGGCGAATAAGAAGGCTAGGAATTTATTTTAACTATACATACTCATACTTATTTAATTCGAAAAGTTGTAGGGGGAATTATTGAAGGGGAATGTTAAGTCTTGCACAAAAATACAGAATTAAATTGTTTTTAACAAATGTTTTATATTCATAAATTGGAATAACATAATTGGAAATTAATAAAATCTCTTGTGTGAAATAGATGTTTTAATGTTAAAGTTTTCGATTTTAAAAAATGCTATGTAAAAAATATTACGAAATTTTTATCAAAATACACTCGTATTCCTTTTTGGTCTTATTTAAAGATTAAAGCTAATTATTAGCGGAATTTATGTTGGTCCCTTTACAGGGTATCCCCCTCTTCTATACGTTTAAATTTAAATTTTTGCGCAAAAAAAACCAACTTAATGACGTGGCTTTCTTGTTTTTTTTTTGAATAAAATGAAAAATTTGTAAACGTTGACGATCTCATATGACGAAACGGGACATGCCAACTACAAAGGACGAGGAGCAAGGACATGAGGGCCATTTCCCAACTACACCACGTGCGTGTGCGTGTGTGTGTGGTTGTGCGAGTGTGTGTGCCGCCAGATTGCCGCAAGGTAAAAAAAAAGAGGAGAAAAAAGAAGTGCACACAAAATCAACGCGACGCGCTTGGTATTTCAGTATCTCCCATGTCCTGTGTGAGTCCCCGTGTCCCGTGTCCTGCGTATTTCATTCCGTTTTTTATTCTTCTACTCTTCCCCCTTTTTGCATATCATAGGGTGGGCAGGGGTAGGTGGTCCGCCAGGGGGTTGGAATCATCATTTGAATAATTCGACATTTGCGGCGTCCTTTCTGCGTTCCACCTTTGATTTCCACCTTTCCGCGCGCATCGAATGACGAAAATTTCGTAATAAATAAATAATCCTTTTCGTGTGTGTGTGTGTGCGGAAAAACTATGCCAGCGGGAAAATTTGCTCGCAATTTGAAATTATGGATGGAAAGAAATGAGGCCATGCAAATGTATGTAGATACAATATGTGGGCATTAAGGGTTGCCCCGTGGTAGAGGCAAAGGCAAAGGTAAAGGGGTAGGAGTCCTGGCTGTTGCCAATATCCGGGGACCGGGGTCCTGGGTCCGAATCCTCTTGAATTTTTTCATTTTATATTTCTATTGGCAATCAATACTGGGCGTCAGTATCCACGAGGGCAAAAAATCGAAAGACGAAGTTGCCGAAGGTTTAATTTCATAGGTCACTATTTTTATCAAAATAAAAATCAGATGGTAAAACAAATTATTTTCGAATTTTATATTTTTATTGGCAATCAATACTGGGTTTCAGTATCCACGGGGGCAAATAAATCGAGAGAGGACGATGATGACGAAGATATAAGATGCAGGATCAGGAGCATTAATAATAAATAAATAAATCGAACGGCTAAGGTGCTGCTGAAACTGTAATTATAAATATTATTAATACTATTATTATAAATTGTATTAATATTATATTATTATTGCTATTTTATTAGTTTTAAGGCTGGCAAATATTTTTGCTGGCATTTCCTTCAGTGCCTGCACATTAGCATCGTTAAATTTGATTTTCCAACCCTCCCTCCCCTCTGTCTCTCTCTCTCACCCAAAAAACAATGCCCATGAAAATTCATCGAAATTTGCCTGTTGTGCCATTTTTTAATTTTTTTCCTTTTACGCCTTCTGTCATTTTCGCAACCCCCTAAGCCCTGCTTAACCCTTTTTGCTATCATTTTTGTTTTTTAACCCTGCCTTGCAGACTGGCAATGCAACTGCAATCTGCCGGGAAAATCCAGTAAATCCCATAAATCCCTGCAGTACAGTCATGCCACTGAGCACATATATACATATATATATATACAAATATGCTTGTAAATATATACACATAAAAATATATAAGAAACCAATCCGATTTGGTTCAACTCATTAGGCACTTGACTAATTGCCGCTGATCCCCACAGAAGGGATAAAAGCGGATAACTCGTAGGTAGTTAACCCCCTCCTTATGTCTGTATTCCTTTATATTTTTCAGATTTTTTTTCACCAAAAAAAAAACATTTCGAGAGAGGAGAGATCACAATGGGATCTGGCGCCTTAACCCATGGCCTTAATCGTTGCCTTCACACCTTAACAATACCGCAACAATATAGGGAATAAAACCTGGCCCAGCAGCATCCTCAAATTCACACGCACTTTGAACCCTAAACAGAACAGGACTCACAGGATCCGGGGGCAGCATCCCTTAACCTCTCTCGTGTGTGCGAGTTTTTTTTTTTGGGGTAAAAAACCAAGTTTTTGACATTAAACTGCAAACATGATGTTATATAATACGCATAATTGCTCGACACAGCATCCATTCCATTGACGCTCATTGGGAAGTCAAGGACCCTTGAAATGATCCCTTCGCTTTCATTATTTTTCCACCAATTTTTGTGTGTCCTTTTTTTCGTTTTTTTTTGTCCTCGTTTTTTGGGTGTTTTGTTGCTCATAAATTGCCGCTAAATGGCTGAGAAGGGAAAGAGAGAGAGGCTCTGCCTGTCATTGGTTTGTTTAGGGTTTGATGTGTCAATATTTGACAGATCAAATTGATATTTATACGTTTATGGTATAATAAGGATACTCTCCCCATGTTTTTTTTCCCTCATTTTTTGTTGTTGTTGTGCCTGTTTTGGCAGCAGCTACTTAAACCTGACTAATTGCCTGATTAATGATTTTATCCGCCGAATATAACGGGGGGCTGGACAATGGACAAAGGACCATCGAGTAGCCAGTGAGGAGCGGGGGTCGCCTTGGTTCCAAGGGGTCAGTTGATAGCGTTTTTAATTAACTTATCGATGGGTATATTGGTTGGGCTTCATTTATAAATAAGCGCACTTTGACTTGATTAAAGACTCTCGGATAAGTTTATGTGGGCTACGGGTTTCAGGGCTTATTTTGTATTTATTTTGTTGTATTTAACTTTATAAGTTAATTGGGTTTATTTTCATATGCCTAGTGGTTGTCTAGTTGAACTATTCGCGAAAAATATCAATGAATTAGTTTGTTATTATTATTATTATGTTTTAATAAAAGTATTATTATTAATATTTTTATTATAATAACAAATATTTTACTACACTTTAAGCCAGAG
This sequence comes from Drosophila bocqueti, assembly GCA_018151655.1. NCBI lineage: Eukaryota > Metazoa > Arthropoda > Insecta > Diptera > Drosophilidae > Drosophila > Drosophila bocqueti. The sequence continues at coordinate 1,503,175 of JAECXF010000011.1, forward strand.
CGACTAAGGCCTTAAGACTGATATTAAAAATAAATGTTAATAAATAAAATAAAGCCAAATATAATGTATTAGAATTCTTATGTAAGTAAAAAATAAGAAATTATTTTGAGGGCAACTCCTTGAGGCCTTAAAAACCCAAGCCGATTGTGGATCAATCATCTCGTTAGGGAATTTCTTAGGGCCGCATTGCCCATTGTCTGCTCGAGGACTCGAGGCTGTTATCCTGAGCGCTCTGAGCTCAGGACCTGCGAAAAATTAAGGATCACAGCTGGGAATCCTAGAAGACCGACCCCCTGCCGAGGGATGACGCCTCTCTGTGTCGCGGTCGACAGCCTCCGTTATCCCGCGAAGATGGTAAAAAAGGAGCAACTGTTACCTTTTTCCCCCTCTCGGGCTACCTTTTAATCATTATAAATTATAGATGTGGCCTCGAAGGGGTTAACAACTTTCTCACGATCTCAAAGGATCTGCCTGTCTTCCCTGCCAAAATTCTTTGTTATCGAATGTAACGGGTTTCCTCGCCCGGGACCTACTTTTAACCCCTCCAAAAAAGAAAATAACGAAAATAAAAAGAAAATTGAAAATCGGCGCACCCATTGACGCACGTTCGACAAATGGGCAAAAGTGTTTGTCAGTTGGATTTATGATCGAGTTCGAGTCCTGTAAAAAAGCGAAAGGAGAAGGCTAAGAACCAGGATCGTGTGCATCTGCAGTTTTCTTAAGATTTATTTGATAGTTTTCAATATTTTTCTCAAGAAACAATTAATTACAATTTACAAAGGGGATGTAAATTGTACATATATCGAAGGGGAGTCTGTTATTTTATCGAAGTTATTGATATATCGAATTTTTAAATCAAAAGTATTTAAGTTTAATTTAACGATCGTAGCAAGAAATTGTAAAAATATGTTCTATTATTTTTTTTTATCTTATCTCTTTTATCGATTATATTAGCAAAAATAATTTTGCAGCATTTAAATATCAATTTGAATATCGACTTTTTCGATAAAGTATAAAAATTCCTTACAAAATGTATTATTTTTAGCTGTAATATTATCATTATGACTCGTATATTTATTATTATTTTTATCATTATAAAATAATATGTGCATTCTGTGTACCCCTAACCCAGCGCTCTCCCATCAGAGTGTATAACTTCTTTGGGTGGCTCCTTCTAGTCCTTGTTTGTCCTTGCAGAACTTAGCCGGCAAATGTAACAAACGCAACGCGGAAAAAGAAAGCAAATAAGGGAAAAAGCATAGAGAAAAGTCCCAAATGAAGCAGGACCATGTAAACGGGATAACATTTCAGCAGGAGGAGGAGCAGGAGCAGGAGCAGGAGCTGGAGCAGGACTCGGCGATGAAGTTGCTACGGAAATTCGTTATTGTGTTACCACAGGCGATGTGTCTGTGTCCCAGCATTGCCACGTCTCCAACCTAACCACCTAGCCCACCGGCCCTTCGCCCATCGCCCACATCGACAACCAACAACACCGAACAGTGGTCCAAAATAAATGTGCAAATTAAAAAAAATTATTTCGCTAAGAGCTAAAATGCGAAATGATTTCAGAAAAGAAAGCTTTCTCTCACGTTCGCTTCTAAGAAGAACTTATAAGCGGTTGTTGGAAGAGAGCCTGAATTTATTTATTATTATTTATTATTAATTTATTTGCATCAATTCAAATAAAATAAAAACCACAGTGCAGGGAGCACCTTTTTGCTTGGTCCTTGGTCCCTTTTCCTTTTTGGCCGGAAAGAAGAAAGCGAGGCAGGGAGCGAGCGACCTTTGCATGCACGACAATATTTTAATATGCAAAATTTTCAAATACAACGCACACACGCAGGCAGGCAGGACATGGCCATAAGCTCACACACATACACACATACACCTTCGACTGATGCCTTTTGGTCAGGACGCAGGACGACAGGATGACTGGAGTCCGTTGGCAGGGATGGAAGGATGCGAACGGTCGCCGGAGTATCCGATTCAAGAATTTTGCCAGCCAACCGAGCGGAATCGGCAAGGACGACAGCTCGTCCTGTTTCTTCCTTCACATTTTTTTATATATCTATATATATATATATATATATATATATATAATTTTCTCTTTTTTTCATTTCCTTTTCCGCTGGGCGGCGTCCACCGAAGCGCATCGTCATGTGAGCGGCCGGAAAAAGGACCCCACGGCCCAGGCAGCAAAAGCCACAACTGATTTACCTTTATATTTTAAAAATGCATATACAATTTATAAGAAATAAATTTCAATAAAGAACATAAAGCCAAAATGTATCTAATTTTGTATTATCCGCTTGTAATATTATAAATGAAAGCTTGCATTTGTATCAAAGAGAAAAGAGCTGCAAGGGCTTTATTTTTTCAACTAGATAATTTTAATTATAATTATTTTTAAGATATAAATATAATCTTTGATAAAATGTAAATACAATTTGAAATATTATGTATTTGAAAATTTCCCCCCAAATTTCTTACAGTGCAGATCCCCCAAAGGATAACAGAAGGAGCCATCTTTTGGTGGCATATTGCGGAGAAACGGTAGAAATTGTCACCGGGAAACCCCCCGCTGGCTCTTGACCAGTTATCCCTTGTGTGTGTGTGCTTGTGTAGTTGTCAGCCAGTCAATCAGAGGTCCTGCAGATCCTGATTTACGCAGGTGAGCCAGGTGAGGCATTGTTCGCATTCGCATTTGCAGTTTGATGTGGGATGCGGGATGTGCTGCGCACATGTATCACGTCTGTTTGTCCTTTGCCAGGACATGCCACTATATAACCACCTCTATTTACATAGGCATCGGGCCGTGGTGGATGGAAATACGATTTTTATAATGTGTTTTGCCTGGACAAACATTTTGCATCGAGTCAGAGTGGCTTAAGTTGGTCAATGGAGTGACGCTGAGCAACTGACAGGACATCAAGAAGAGAGGAAATGTTGCCAGCGATAATCTTAAAGGATTTTTAATGAAATCAAATTTAGTTGATATGGAAAATGTATTATTTATTTCTTAAAATAGTATAGAGAGAGGCAGAAACACTTGTTATTAAATTTTGCTAATACATTTTAGCATTCAGTTTATGTTTTTATTAGTTTCCACCTTGAGAGTTCTAAGTAATAAATAAAATTTTAATTGTAAATGGTAAATATTATATATATTTATTGTAATATTTAAAATATATAATAATTTAATATTTGAATTAATTTGTATACTTCTTACACTTATATATATATACTTATAGTTTTTCTAATATGTATATTTTAATGTATACATTTTACGTATTTAAAATTATCAAAAGGGCTTTTAATTTCTTAATTTTCTAAGGTTTCAATAGTTTAAAAATGCTTTCCCTTTTAGCTTACTTATTAAAATGTTTGTTTATATTTTTCTAGCAGTGCTTTTAACCCTTTTCGCGCTCCAGTGATGTCCTTTAATTGGGGCATTGTTTTAAGCGAGGTGAGAATATATATATATATACGTACATATATATTCAGCTGCCTGGACTTTGGACTTCAGCTCTCAAATCTGGCACTTGTCGCCTTGCAGGATGCCAAGGAGCTTGTCGCAGGACTTGCGGTGCCGTTCCGCTTCCTTCGGGTGATATGATGCGTGGCCCGCATGTGTGTTGCTATATATAAACGCTGCTAGACATACATATATACTGTATATATGTAATATATATATATATTTTATAAAAAAAAAGAAAATAATAATATATGTAGCGTTGTCAGGTTGTTTTTTGGAGCGTGTTCGTCTCGTGTTTGCTGTTGATGTTGTTGTGTCACTGCTGCGAGACAAAAGGAGCCGAACAGGACATCCTTGCGGACCGTCGGCGGGGAAATATTTAACAGGAAGAAACCAATAAAACCTAATGATATGAAAAAATGCAATTTTCTCAAAACTCGAACGAACGCTCCCCACAGAGCGCGAGGTAGAAAGGGGGAGTGCGTTGTCCTGTGTCCTTTGAGCGCCTTCTGGGCAAGGTTTACACCAGCCAGGATATGCGAACGACCAACAAATATTTACAAGAAAACTTGGATATGGGGAAATTTAATTGGTAAATACATCAAATTAAGATATATCATTTTATTTTTTAGTTTATTATGCATTTTTTATTTTTTATTTAATACCTCTCATTGTATATTCGATATTATTTTAGTTACTTTTGAATTTAAATTTAATTTTTTACTTATTTATTATAATTTTTTATTTTGGCAAGTTTGCGATGTAAACAGGGCTTAACTTTGATTTTCCGCTTCAAAAATCACAAACATCCCGAGCGGCAGCAGAAGGAGGAGGTCTTCCCGCGACCCCTTCCTCCTTTCACCTCCCTGGCTGCTCCTCCTTTGATTGTCCTGTCCCCCCCCCTGTTGTCATATGTGAAGTTCTCGTCGCGTTTGTGGATTTTACATTACCGACCCTCGCAACAACGAAAACAAAAAAAAAAGGAAACAAGAATACAAAACTGACTAGAGGAGTGTGGGTCCCGACCATGGAATACCCGAGCCAGCCCTAAAATTAGCTGATGTCTTGCAAGAGTTTTATTTAAGATTTCAAATATTTATTTTTTCAATTAAATTATTATTTGATTTTTTTATTACTTAAATATTTTTATATTTGTGTAGTTGCTTTGTAAATCATCACAGAGGTAATATCGATAGATACATATATATCTTCGATAAATATATATTTATAGGAACAATTAAATCTATAAGAAAAGTAATACTTCTCAATATTAAGTTTACGATATTTTCGATTTATTATTTTTCTAGATATAATTATCGATATATCCTATAGGAATACAAACAATATACCCCTTTCTGGGTCTTAGTATAAGAATTGAAACGCGAACTTGGCTTCAAAAGGAACTTTCTCACACAGTGTTGGAGAGCTGGAGAATGTAACCGAGGTGGGTGGAGTGGGGTGGAGGGGATTGTCAAACAAAAATAGTGGGGAGGGGAAAAAAATAGCAGAGGAAAACTCAATGATAGACAACGGGAAAACACAAACATGGCACCCAACACTTGTCCACTGGCCTGGGAAATGGATTGGGAAGCGGTTCGGTTCGCGGCAAGGCGGATGAGCTGGGCCCAAGATGACAGGACCTGACCCTGCGCCTTCCCCCCGGCCAAGGATCTCCCCTCTCCCCTTCCAGCCCATAATACATAAACGAAGGCGGCCAGACATGTAAGCAATTTTCCAAAGTACTTAGTCAGCAAGTTTTACCCCTCTGTTTTTGTTGTTGTTTTAGTAGTGCCACCACCGCCCTTCGACCTCTGCTGGGTGACCACACACACACACACACCCACCCAGGCATACGCACACACATGCAAAAAAGGAAGGACGACGAGGACGAGGAAAATATGAAAGAAAGAAAGCGCCCACGCATGGCTCGCTGGAGATACCACGGGGTTATGTTATGTCCTGTCACTGGCTACAAGTCGAGCGATAAGCCAGCCACACCCCATGCCCCCACCGAAAAAATAAAAAAAAAAACGCCCAAAAAACGCCCATCTGCCACCACCCCCACCCCGAGTTCCCCACCACCCACACAAACCCCTGAAAAACATTCTTCGCCAGCGGTTCGCATTTATTTATTTCCATTTTTTTAACACATATTAAGCCGCAAAAATATTGCCTGTCCTTTCCACTGCTCCTTCATTTTCTTCTTCATTTTTTTTTGCGCTACTCTTTCCTGGGTGGTGGTCCAGAATTTGCAAAAACGCAAAAAAGTAGCAGGCTATGAAATGTTACACTTGAAAAAATATATTTATAAAGGAACAATATGATTGGAAAAAAGAAACTAATAAATCACATCAAATTATCCGATAGTTTTTAATATTATCCAATGTTTTTACGATATTTTCTTATATTTAAATTTTCGTTATGAATTTAATATGAATAATATGTGTCTATTTCATACATAATATTCAGCAAAATATATCATTCAACTACATATAAGTCATATATTTTTATTCCTCTGGATACACCTGCCTAGAGTGTAGAGTTCACATCGCTGGCTTTGCCTGCAAAGTCCCAGCAAGGCCAGCAAAGACAGCTTATAAATTCCACAGGATAGTTAATATTTAAAAAAACAATATTTGTTTGTTTCCTTGAAAACTCCGTATTTCTAGTTGTTAAGGAGGTTCTTAATTTTATTTTAAATATTTTAATGCTATATAGCATATAGGTAATTTTTTGAAGTGCATCCAGCAATGGTAATATCCTAGCTGGTCGTCTAATTCAGTCGATAGCCATTCATTGGAAACGCTTGATTGATGCTCCGGCCTTGTCTGCTGCTCGTCGATAAGCAAGCGGCAAAGACTATGCGACTCTTAACCCCACGCAGCCCCTGTTTAGCTGTCCGTGTGTTCCTTAACCCCTATCGTCGAAGCCGAAGCCGAAGCACCACACCCCTCCCTGCTCCTGTGAAAAGTAAGCAGGCTGATTTTTACAATTGCCAGCGAGCGATTTCCAATTTTTCACTTTGCATATTTCAAGGATTAAGAGAGGCGGCTTCAGTTTGGACTTGGAAACTACATAAATGGAATTTTTGGGCTGGCCAAGCGATTAAGCCAGCGGTGGTCTATTAAGCCACCTGGTTTTTGGGGTTCAATTTATTATTCTAACAATTTTAGAGGCTTAAAGTTATATAAATACTTATATATAAAGATTTAATATATTAATATTTATATTAATCAATGATGAACTATAATCCAACAGTTATAATTATTAATGTTGGATTTTCTAATACAAACACTAGTTTTAAAGGAAAAAGAAAGGGAAAAGTAACAGAGAATTTAATTAACATCAGACAGGGCTATACAGGGCCTTCTTTTTTTTTTTTTTTTTTTTTAATTAATTGGTTCAAACTGTGGTATGTTTTTCTTGGTCCAAATGATTGTAATTTTTTTTAATTGCATACCTATTTTATAATATAATATTTTTACTGTTAATCTAGTAGCCCCAGAATAGATGAATAAATTAATATAAAATAAAACAGACACAGTCCAGCCTTAATTCCGTTGATTTCTTCGATATTTCTGCATAGACGTTGAGTGGTTTATTGTTTATTGTTTATTGCTGGCTCTTGCCGACTATTTCGTTGAATTTTTTATTTGTTTGCCATGTGACATGTGACAGGTCGTCGTGCTCCGCATTGTCGAGTGGCGGAAACAATGGCTCGCTCTTTCAATTAGGAGGCGAGTTGAATAAGTCAGAGAGTTTCTGACCGGGTGACATGCTCACCTTGATTTGCCTGACATTTCCACATCCACATCCGAGTCCTTGCGTTGACATTTCTCCCCCTTTCGGGCTCACTTCCTTTTCCTTTTCCTCTGAGCTCTGTTTTTGCTTTTTTTTTTTTTGGCGGGCACTTCAGGAAGCGATCTTGGAACGGGACAACGAGACCAAAACCAAGTCCAACCCCGTGCGGCGGCCAGATGTCATAGGGACAGCGAGGAGGTCCTTGGGAATGAGAAATGAAAAATTATAATTTCGTGGGTACCTGGGCCTATCTGCGGGATTAACGCGACTTACCCCGGGTAGAAGGGGTTACGCGGATCTTCGATGTCCCAATAACAGATTCAATTCCCATTCCCCCCCTGCCCATGCCTCAGGTAGAAAAGCAACCCCTTTTCTGCGGGCTTACAAATTGCGTCACGATCGTCCTGAGTTTAACCCTTCCCAAAAAATACAAAAAAGGAAATCCAGGACAGGACAGGAGCGAGGTATCCTTTTTGTTAAGTTTTCGGTAGGCAAATCCGCGAGTCATCCCGCCGATTCCAGTCGAGTTCACATGACGATCGACAGCCGCCAAGATCGGTTGTGAATACTCGTTATCGGCCGACACTCTCTCATCGGAAATGATCGCTTATCGCTGCGCTGCGATCTCGGCGCTCTCGTTGCGCTTTTTGCCGTTCGGGTTTTGTCGATCTCCGATCGGACGAGCCGATCAAGTCAAGTGCCGGGTCGCGACGAAGTGCCATCAATTAGCCAATTCGGCATTGTCCTGTGACGGATCCAGATGCCCAGCAGATAAGGCAATTTCAAGGACCCACAGCCTCAGGGGTCCTCAGTTGCTTGAGTGCCCAGTCGAGTAGGTGATGGCTAAATTAAGGTCTTTGATTATTCATTACCGAGATTTTCTGCTACAAAAAGGATACTCCAAGGTTCAGAACATATAGATAATTCGATATTGAATCGATATTTGAACCTGATTACGATATACTGTCGGATATTTTGAGCCCTTAAAATCGAGAAAACAAATTAACGAGCATTCTTTGTATATATTTGTAACTATATCGCTATTTGTGTAATAAAAGCGATATTTTGGAATACATATAATTTCAATATATCAGAACTTATGATATATGGATAAAGATAATATCGATATTTGGCTTTCGTTGCAACAACTTTGTAATAATTTCGCGTACATATGTACTTAAATTGATAACATTATGGCTGGGGCTGGGCTTGAGTACCTTGAGCCTACTTTAAATCGCCCTCCATTGGTGGCTTATCCTCGGCGATCATCGAAAGCAATTCTAGGCGCATATCTCCCAGCATTTGACCGCCCAGCCAAAGGAAAAGGTTCTCATAGTTCTTATTATTTTTAGAGTTAATGTTGTAGAAGTACTGAGGGGGCAGAGATGCGTAAAGGAAAATAATAAATACTAAATAATATCAAAAGGATCTCAGAATAGCTTACAAAGCTTAGTTCCTCGAAAATATATAGCCCTTTTTTGTTTTTATATACAGAAAGTGTTCTTTCAACTCACCTGCAACTTGGTTTTTTTAGTGATGTCCTTAATCTGACCCCTTGCGCCACATAGAATGGTGGGTATGTCCTTGTATTTCTTCAGCAGGGCGCCATGGTCACTCTGGATATCATTGAACATAACGACAACGCACTGGGGCATCTTTCTTTTTTTTAATATACTTATATTCCTATATCCCTAGAACTTATACATATTTTTTGAGCTGTGTTTTTAACATGTTTCCTTCGGAAATTCTTAATTTTCCTTAGTTCTAAGTGTTTAGAGTTGCTTAAAAATATATATAAAGGAAGCTTCAGTTTTTCTCTCTTTTCCTTCATTGGGCTTTACAATTTTTTCCACTCATCTTTGAGTTTTCTCAATGCTGTGTTTGTCTATATTTTCAAGTTTTTGTTGGAATTTTGGATTAGGGCACGAATTAAGCAATGTTTTAAATATATTTATATTCAATATATTAATGTATATATATTTATACAAAAATATTTATTTATTTATTTATTTATAAATCAAATCCTATACAACCTTTGCAAATTAACAGAAAGTATTTAAATGCGCTTTCCTTTTGCAATCTATTTCCTATATGAAACAAAGAAACTAAGAGCTTTTATCTCCACTTACTGCTTATTATATATATTTCCGGATGTACATTTTATTACAATAAAATCTATTAAATTAAAAATATATTACAATTACTTGAAAAATTTTAAAATCATAATTTTTGAAACTCTTTCCCTCTTAGAAAAGTCTTCTAATAAATGCAGAACCTTGGCTCATGGCTATGGTCAGTTTATGGACTTCCAGAGGTAGCTAAAGGGGGCTTCAAGGGGTCTACTAAACCCCCTTCCCCAGTCTGTATTAAAATCCATAAAACTTGGCTAGTTGTCCTGGATGGGGTTCTGTTTCCTTCTGTTTGATATCGCTGCGCGGCATTTATAAATGTAATTGTATAATTTCGATGGGGTGTGGGCACTCGAAGGACTCGCAGGACTTGCAGGACTCATAGGGTTGAATGGCAAATGGCCGAAGCTTTTCTAATATAGCTGGCCATTAGGGGTGGACTTTTCGATTTTCGGTCCCAGGACTTCGTTGCTGTCCCAGGACATCGGCGATGGCCACTGGAGCGTAGAGCAAGCGAGATGGCTAGACGGCGGACAAGGTGAAATATGTGCGATTTCAATGCAGGACTCGCAGGACAAGCAGCCACTTCACCTCCTCCATGGGCACAATGTCCTGCCGAAAAGGGGGTGGGTGCTGGTGCGGCCCATACCACCCAGGGGAGGGGGTGGTCACAATGGCCAGACAGGGACAGCAACAGGAGTGAGAGGAAGCGAGAGAGCTTGCGAGAGCCAGGAGTCCAGTTTGTACACGGAAAAAATATTTAATACTAGGAATAAAAATAAGGGATTTTGCATAATTTAAAATTAAGCAGGTTAAATTATATTTTTAATATATTTCAGACCTTTTCCTCGATTTTCATAGAATTATTTAATTTTTATTTAATTACCAATTATTAGTCCAAAATTGTAAGCCTTTTCGGGGTTTCTTCGTGATTTAAAAATAGTGTAATTTCTGTGTTATATTATTACTCAATTATAATTTATATAAATTTACATTAAAGCGGTTCTTAAGTATATATTTAATTTATAGTTGTAATAATTTTGTTTAGGAATTTTTACTTGATGTTCATAGAAAGTAAATAACAATTGTCAGGGGTTTCCTTTTTTTTGTTTTCTTTAATGATTAAAATGTGTTGATTAAATTGTAAATTCTAAATTGGATAATATGTGAAAGCTTCAAATTAATTTGTATTTAGATGTTTCTTAAATATATTTAATTTATATTTATATATATATATTTTTTATATCCTTTTTTTTGGATTTTCATAAAAAAGAATAAAATTGTCAGCAAATTATATACTTTAGTTTTCTTAATGATTAAAAAATTGTGTAACTCCTTTGTTATATAAATTTTAAATTATAATTTGGGGAATATATTAGAGCTTAAAACTAATTTATATTTTTTTTAGGCGGTTTAAAATATTTTTTAAAATATTTTTTAAGTCCTTTTATCGACTTTAATGGAAAATATATAAAAATTGTTTGCCGAATTGTTGCAGCTTTCTTTTTCTTGTAATATTTTATCCTTAATAGTTTGTATAGTTATTTTAACTAACATTTTAATTCATACATTTTCTGGTATATTTTTTTAAAGAGAAACAAATTTTTAAATTACTTTTTGCTAGGAGTGTAACGCCAAACAAAGGGGTCAATACGGGGGCCTTAACTGGGTGATCCCCAGTTAGCCAACCCCCAGGTTAGCCCTTCCTGTTTACCCCACCCCCCTCCCCGCACCCCTTTTCCCCGTTGGACTGTACTCTCCCTGACTCCCTCTTTCTCTGTGGCTGGCATTCAACCCCCTTCAGCAGATTGACTTTTATGCTGATAACTCTGATGTCGTTCTGTTCCTGCTTCCTTGCCGGCCACCTCACCCCTTAACCACCCTCCCTCCTACCCCGTTAACCACCCCCTCTCCCTTTGATTTCCCCGCCCCTGCCCACGTAGCTGTCCACTACAACAGCTTTTCGCCCCTCGTCCACTCACCACCTGGCGTGGCCATTTTGAAAATTTCTGGCCATTTCCCTTCGGTGGACAGCTCCTCAAATATCTATTCAGTTCAGCTCCCAGGCCCCCTCTTCACCTACATCTACACCCCCAATTTCCAACCTATCTGTACCCCCTCGTTTTCCTTTAACTACTCCCCCTGCTGCCTTTAACCCTTGACCCTCTTTTCCGCTTTTCATCGATTGAGGTAAACGCAACTTTGGCTTTAGTTTAGCGCTTCCCCAGGAGGTCTGTGGGTGGTCTTTAAATCAGCTGACCATCTTCAGAACATTATGTAGTACATATATAATACACTGTAAAATAAATAGATGAGCTAAATAATATAATATATTGATATATATTTACACAAATATATTTTTGAGGGAGTTCTTTGACTATTTGTATTTATAAATTCTTGCTATTTGTTTACCTCGTACTGAAGAGCTGTAGTTGTATCGATACTGTACCGATAATTTGACTTGTAAATCTATATAAAAATCTATTTTTTATTGGTGCAATATAAGTGCTGTAAATCGATATTTAGTAAGATATATTGAAATTATAGAATAGGAAAAAGAAGCGCATTATTGAAGTAACCTTTTTTGGTTATTTTTGTTAATATCGAACATTTTCGATATTTAATATTTCCATATATCAAAGCTAATGATATTTCTAATACTATATTTATAAGTTTGTATTTCTATATATATTTTTTTTGTATATTTCATTCAGCACTTCTCCTTTCCATATACATTTTTATAGTCATTTTGACGGAAGGTATTCTTAGGCTTATGCTTCTTCTGGTCACTTCATAACTGGGATAATCCCTCCCCCTCACACACACACACTCGAGTTGATTGTCAGGAAGGATGTGTGGGGGTGTGGGTGGCATGTGTGTGGGTTGGAAAAGCCGTAAATTAGTTGCCTTTAACCGAAAAGTAAGACGGAATCTAAGCCTGACACACACAATACCTATATAAATACATCTTCATCCGGTCCAGTTTTGTTTGGACAAGGAACTGTGAGCCAAGGACTCCCGAGTCCTTAGTCCGCTCCCCCCTCTCCCCACTCATCGCTCCTCAGTGCTCAGTGCTCCTTTATCCCTTTGACTTGACGATGTTTTTATGATGCCCAGGACAGAAGAACACAGGAGAGAGTCGTCCTGCTCCTGCTCCTGGTCGTGCTCGTGCTCGTGCTCACTGGCTGCCTGGCCGTATTAAGACAAAAGGTTAAATTTAAATTTGAAATGATGAAAGCAAGGGGGTGTGGATCTGGGTGGTGTTACTGGGGGCCTGCCAAAAGGATATTGGTGGGGTTACTACGCGCCAAAAGGTCTGCGGCAGGTTCGAGCATCACGTCCACATTCGGCTCCGTCTCCGTCTCCAGCTCCAGCTCCTTGCGTGCTTCCAGCTTAGGTCCTGGCCATACATTGCAATATGGCTGTGCCTGCCCCGGCCTGACCTGCTTCCCCCCTAACTTGCGATATCCTTTCGACCCACCTCCTTGAACCCCAGAAACCCTCCTCAGACAGTCGGCAAAAAGATCCTGCGAGCATAATGTTGGCTCGCAATTGGATTGTTGGGTTAGGTGTAAGTCCTGTGTGTGTGTGGCAGATGGTGTGTGTTACGTGTGTGTGCGTGTATACTGGCCAAAAAGGAGCGGCAAAAGGACCTCTCCTCCCTGGGCCTGTGTGGTGGGTGGCAAGTTGGCAAAAAAGAAGCGCCAGAAACTTTGAGCCAAAGGCTGCTGCTGCTGCTTCAGACGTGGGCAGGATAACTCCTTGTCGTTGTCCTCATCGGTGGGGTTAAGGCCAGTGGCTCTGGGGGCTTAAAAGGGGGTAAAGATAAGTATGGAAATTATACCTATTTTTAATATATCTCAGAAAGGGTTTTCACAGTCCCATCCAGTCCCTCAGTTTTACCCAATTAAAACGTTACCTGGAGTCCTGTATTATATTCATTTAAAATTTAAAATTTAAAATATATAAATAAAATAAAAATTTAATTTAAAGAAAAACGCCCCTCTTTGTATGTTTTAAAACGACGTCCCTGCACCGCCAGAGTATAGGTGGGATACGTCCGTATGCTAATGGACATTCGAGATTTTGGTTTTTGGGTATTTTGAGCAGTTCAGCTCCTGTTTAGGCGGTCGGTCGGTCGGCCGGTCGGTTGGTCGTCTTCCTTTCGTTTCGGGCCGAGCTCGGGGAAAAGCCGATAAGTACGCTTTATGCCCTTAGAATGCTACGTGTGCGACGGACTCGCACCGGGGTCTTAAGGGGGGTTAAGACTGGAAACTTGCACTGGACCCGGGACTGGACTGGGCTGGGACTCGTGATACTCATTTTGTGATTGTGTGATGATGGATGGGACATGTGCCCAGGACGAGCGAGGACGGGCTAGGATGAGCGAGAGGTCCTTGGAATGCCATCGGGTGATGGGTGATGGGGTTAAGGGTTGTCCCGTTGTGTCTTGGCCCGGGGATTGTTGTGGGGGTTAAGACCACTAGGGCCAGTTGCATTTGTCCTTGTGCTATTGAGCGTGGCCAGGTCCTTATGGTCCTGCTCGCTGGAGTGTGCCGGGAAAAAGGATTCGAACGATTTAGCATTCGGAATAAGGATACGGGGATAAGGGGACACTGCCTGAACGGCTCCCAGATCCTGTTTGTTTGCATTCCGCACTCACCTGACTGATACCTTTCCCCATTAGGGCCATGAAATATGCAGGCTGGATAAACATAATTTCGGTAGTGTCCTTGCCACGGAGCAGAGAGGTTAACTAGCCATAATTTATACGCTCGATTGGATTCCCCATTTTGTGTCCTCGCGGAGAGAGGAGTGGGAATCGAAAGTTTCGGGGAGCACAATTAGATTTATTTTGGGAATTTCGGGCACTGGGCCTTAGAGTGGACGGTTCTTATTTGATTTGAATGGTAAATTGATGTTCTTTGTTGTAGGAAGTTGATTTTGGGTTGGGGAAAAGCATTGATTAAGGGTTTAATTGAATTAATTTAGGGGTCAGTTGGCGATTTATTTTTTTACATATTCATTTTATTAAGTATTTCTGACTTCTTTTTAAGAAAACATACTTATTTAGGCATCTATTTATTATCATCATCAACATCATTATTTTATATTTATAATTAAATATATTTATTTTGTGTTTCTTTTTGTTTATATTTAATAAAATTCTCGGCCTATGAATGTTCTTTTTTTTTAATGAATAATGACAGATTAACACTCAAGTGGGGTTTTCCATTAAAACTAAAATATTTGTAAAATGAAGGACCCTCCCTTCGAGCGTGTCCTGTGTGCAGCCATTTGCGAAAACTAAACGTTTGCATTTCGCAGACAATTTCCAAATAATTGGGCCACAAAAAGCGCGACGCTGTCAGCGATTTGAATACATGAATATGAATGTGAATCTGAATCGGAAAGGGAAAAAAATAACAAATAAATAAGGAGCACTGCGAAATAATGGCCGTGTCATTTCCCCACACACACACACACACACACACACACGTACACACGTTTGAGTGCTATTATTAAGCATTTGGAAATATCATACCGTCATGCGGGAGAAGGCCGCTTTTCCGCCTCCATGTTTGTGTTGGCGCGATATCCATTAGCCAATATTAAAATCATTCTTTTTTTATTTCCCCATTTTATTTTGTTGTTGTTTTTTTTTCTTTTTTTTTTTGTGGGGACGCAGACTGGCTGGCTCCCCTGATTTTACCAACTCCCCTTAATTCTTTGGACCCCCTTGAAAAAATACTGGCAAAACACACACGCACAGTCAACAATCAACTGACGGAGAATCCAGCACTTGGGGGAATTCTTAAGCGATAATATAGAGTAAATTTAAAGAAAATATATCCAAATTATTATATACTCTACATTAAATATATATATAATGTATACATTGTAATTCTTAAGATATTAATTAGTGAAACGTTAATGTAGACGCCGTAAGCAGTTTTTAATTAATTTTAGATTTGTTTGGTGTGCTTCGTTTTAAGCAAAAATAATACAAAGAAATAAGTAGAAATATGTTATTTATTCAATATTATATTTAACAAATAAAATCATTTAATTTAGCAAAAGATTTTTCAGATGTTGTTTATTGATTAATATATTTTATAAACAAAATGATTTAATTTATCAACAGATCTATTAGATTGACTATTTAACACAATTTAATATTTAGGTACTCATAAAAAAAACTTTTTTTAAATATTGATATTTAAGTACAAAAAAGGAATTGTATATGGTTGTGTTTGCATCTACATTTTTTTACAGTAGTCAAACACATTGGAGAGTTGGAGAGAGAGATTTGGAGAGCCGGACTGAGTCCGGGGTCTGTAGATTTTTGGACCTTCGGCGGCCTGAGTCGCATTGTTTAATGAAAGTTCTTTCCCAAAAACTTTCTACGGATTTTCCGCATGTGACGCATCTGTGTGTGTGTGTGTGTGTGTGTGTGAGGGGTGTGTTCGGGGGAGTGTGTCCTGGGACATTGGCCGCACGTATGCAAATGTGAATGTGGCTTTTGGCAAAAAGGACGAACAGGACGTGCGATGTCAGACGGCAGTTGACAGCATGTTTATTTGTTTGCCGCAACGCAGGCCAACGCTTCCCCCAACTTGCCAGCTTAATTCTATACGAATTTAAGACGAATTAACAAGTTCCCTGCATTAAGTATACATTTTTAAAATGTATTTACTAATTGAAAATGTATTTCTTAAATTGAAAATGTATTTCTTAAATTGAAAATGTATTTTGTTTGAATTAATTTCAGTCGAAGAACAAGGATATGTTGGTGCTGGAAGTTAACAAAGCTGCCATATTAATAGATTTTTACAATTTAATTTAATAAAAGAAACTCTCGTTTATAGGGTTAGTTAAACCCTGTTTAACATTAAGTTTTATGTTTTACTTGTTATTTAAAATGGTTGTAATATAGTAATTAATTTACGCAAGTATTCTTTATAATTCAATCAAATATTTATTTTTTCTCTTAGGATTCTTGGTACATTCTTTTCAATAACATTTTATAAATCATTTATTAGAACTATTTATGTTTTCTTATTATTATTATTATTAATTTAAATGATTAATATATATTTTAATTATTTCCTATTATTACTTATCATAGCATTTATTTGTATTTATATTTAAATCATAACTTAACTTGCTTAAAATAAGTCAAACAAAATCAGAGCCCCGCTCAGGGCTTCTGTGCCCTGTCCACTCGTTGGTCCGATTTGCGGACATGCGCGAATTTGCTCACACATGAGGCTAGGCTAGAAGTGGGGGAAAAAGTCTCCAGCTTCCAGGACCTATTGTTGTTGGCTGTAAGGACTTTTGGTCCATTTAACATGTCTCATAATAATTGTGATTGGGGTTTACTTCGCTTGGCATTCATTTGAATATGAATTAGCAGGGCTTCGCATTTGAATATCCCGGCAGGAATCAAGGATGCCAAGTGCCAAAGTGTACTGTGTCCTGTGTTCTGTGTCCTATGTCCTATGGTGGTGCTTCTTCGGTCATCCTTGAATGGTCTAGAATTTTGCCAATTTAGCTAAAAGGGAGAAGCTGCCAAGTGGACACACATCATCACACAACCACACACACACACATGCGCAGGACACAGATCCTGGCAGGACGGACGAACGCAGGACGACTTGTGACTCCGGTGGTTGACACTCGTTAAGACGTAAAAAACTATGCAACATTTTTTATGCTGTCAGTACGGTGTGCCCTTAAATGTCCTGCTGCCAGAGTGATGGAAGACGAGGCTGGGTCCTGGCTGCTTTGCTGCTGGGAATTTACAGTTATTAATTAGTGCAAAACGGCCCTCGGGGGCATCCTTTTTTGGGCCTCACCTCATGTGAGGTTTTGGTTTTCTTTTTTTTTTTTTGGGTTTTCCTTCGCCTCTCGGTTTCCTCTCTCTCGATCTGTGTCCTGTGTGCGGGTTTCCTGATTAAGGACTACGCAACGATGCCTTTTGCGAAATGATTTTCGGCTTTCGGCGGAATGTCTAGCCAGGAGGTTGGCCATTCGAAAGGATATTTCACCCTTTAAAAAAGGTTTAACCACTTTACTCGGATTAGTCCTTAGAACAGATGGGATCTGCCAGAAGAAGGGTTGTAGTTTCGGAGGATAACAACATTTTTAACTATGCTTAAGATATTATCAAAGAATTTCGCTTGCAGTGTTCCGTTCTTTATTTAATTTTGTTTGTATTGTTTTGGAATATATATTAAATAATTATTTTTCTAATTATAAATTAATGATGTAACGTCTTTTTATAATTATGCAGATGCTGATCAAGAATATATATGATTTTCAAATCAATCCAAAAATGAGCTAAAAATAATTTAGAAAATTAAATAACATCCCAACAAGTTCATTGTTTATCTTAAATCCCGTATAACTTATTTACTTTCACAATAATTCCACTTATTAGTCACAATACCATTCACTATTACTACTCCTCTTGTTGCTCCTTTTCCCAGGACTTTTCCTCCCCCCTGTTGATTCCGTTTCGTTTGTATTGCGGTGAGTTGAGCCAACAAAAAACAAAAAGAGAATAAATCTAGTAACAGGGAGAAAAACAGAGTGCGGAGAATTATTTTAAAAAATTGCCCACCGCCCAGTGACAGGATAAAGGGATATAGGATACAGGATACAGCATACAGGACACACAGGACACAGGCCAAATGGCAAACAGAGCGCATAAATTCAATCGTCAAATCGGCAATCGGACAACGGGATATCAGTCCGCAGATACATGCCCTTTCACACTCGTCCTTGCACTCAGCCTCATCCTCATCCCGAGCATCCTCCCAACCCCCTGCACCTCGGCTCGGAGTTTTCACGATTTTCCCCGATTTTCCCCGTCGCTCGGCACATTAGATCATAAATAAAATTAGAGCGCCGGGCCCATTAGGAGAGCGCATCGATATCAGATACGCCTGGTGTGCCTGCGCCAGTGTCTGTGCACTGGAAAAAATTTAATTATATAGGAAATGCTTTCCAGACTTGTGTTAAATTATTATTTAAAAATTCCTTAGAAATTTTTTTAATATTTGTATATAATGAACAAACAATTGTATTTTCATTTTTACTACATTATTCTCAACTATCAAGCTTTAAAATTCCAGCTTAGCTGCCGCTAAAAATATTGGAAAAATGTTAACCATTATATTTGATATATTCTTTTCCTAAATTTAATTATATTCCCCCCTTTTAACTACCACTTTTCTCACAGTGTTGTGCCATCTGAATGGGTTGTGTAATATTGATTAAATTGGTGAAACAGTTCTTTTTCGCTTTTCCTTTTTAAATTACTGTAAAATTTCGCACACTCACTGGGCCACACTGAGGTGTGTGTGGTGTGTGTGTGTGTGGAGTGGGGTGGCATAGCATATAGCAGGCAGCGGCAAGGATATGTTAGGTCCTAGTGCCCTGTCACCCTTTCGGCCATTATCCTTTCTGCTAATAATATTGACACAAAGGATACTCTCTGGTCGCGCACTCCACACAAAAGGTATTGGAAATGCGAGGCTGCTGTTGGCAATGGCAAAAAAAAATACCAGAGAAAGGACGAAGGACACGAAGGCAGGACGGCTTTGATCGGTGAAGTCAATTGTAACACATCGAATTGTTCGCATTGATAGATTTTGATTTATTTGCAGTTATTTATAGGCCGCCGCCAGGCCCATGACTCGACGTGAGTGGCACATACTTGCGACATTAGATTATCCGTTCTTATCCTCGATTTTCGGTTTTTACCCCTTACCCAGGACTGACTGCTCGTTGCTGCTGGTCGTTGCATTTGGCAGGATGAACGTGCAGAAAGGCGGCAAAAAGCGGAAGGACGAAGGACGAACGACGAAAGAATGGTTTGGGGAGGAGTACACGGACTCCTCGCCAAGGTGGTCCACGGACCAAGCTACGTGCAGCACACGGTCCACATGACATCTGCATCATCTGCATCTGCATATAAGGATAACCCCGAGCCCACTCCACTCCAGCCACAGCCACATTCACATCCACATCCGCATCCATTTTTTCCATTCTTTCCACATTTCGCTTCAACTGCAACTCATTCGGTGCACGGCGAGGGCAGCTTTGAGGCTTCAAGTCTGCCATTAAACTAGGAAAATGTAATTATTCACAAATAATGCAGGAAATGGAGGAAATTATAAACTGAATTAAAAATAATTTAAGTGTCTTTCGTATTTTGTAATAAATATAAATGAATTAATTAACTTAACCTTTGATTTTTTAAATATATTACACCAACTGGGCAAGAATTATATTGTTTAATGGTTTATATTTATTAAATACGTAAAGAAAACCCTCAACTCCGAGATAATTAAAAACTTTTGCTGAAAAAAAAGAAACAATGGCCTTAGGGTCAGTGAAAAGGCCTTAAAATACAGAAAATCTATATTGACAGCTATAAAAACTTAAAAAATAGAGAATATTTGGTTTTAAATTATTAAATATAAAATACAATTCAATTATGAGTAGATTATTCCCTTTAATTTTTATTAAACCTAAAATTGTTAGTACTTTGATTATTAAGTATTCATGCTAAAATGTTTATGAGGTTAATATGTGATTCAGAAATAAATTCTTTAATATTTAATTAAAATTTATAAGCTAAAAATTACACATAAACATATATTTGTTTTAATTATAGTGATATATTTTATACTAATTTCCACTTTACCTAAGCTCTATTTTATTCTACCTGCATTAAACTCTCTAGTTAAATTAATTGTTATACAAATTCTTCTTCATTTCCACTTTCCCTAAGTAATATTTTATTTAACCATTGATTTCCTCCTCAACTCCTCGATGGACCCTCGCTTTTGGCAGCCGCGTTTTGTCTGCACTAATTGAAAATGCTCATGCAGCGCTCGCTCAGCGCGCGGTATCTGCGAGATACTTTTTCTGCATTCGTATCTCGTGTATCTTTGTGGCTTTCTCGCCGGCTTTTCATTCAGGCTTTTACGACTGACTGCTGGGCATGCAGCGGAAGGGCAGGGCAGGGCAAGCGGCAGGGAAAGCGGCAAGAAAAGGACGCTGTGGGGATGGTCTGGCAGCAGATCAGAGATGGAGATGGAGATGGAGATGGGTCGTCGCCTGTCCAGCCTCAAAATGGGTTGCTTGGTTGCTGCTGCTCCGCCGACGCCGGTTATCTCCACACATCATTCCCAGGTCCTTTCTCTCTCATGTGTGTGTGTGTGTGTGAGTGGGTGTGTGTGTGCTTATTGCATATCCTTAAGGTAATCACATTCACAATATAATAAAACCATGTGGTGGCGTTTCTTTTGCGTTTCAGCCGCCGCTGGCCGAGGATGTCGGCTAGCAGGACATGGCAAGTGACCTACGATATTTATAATTATTTGTTCATCATCTTCATTAATAATTAAATAGGTCCTTGTTTTAAAAAATATCTTTCCAAATTATAAAAAAAAGTGTGAAAACAGGAAAAATAATTTAATGAACTAAAAAATTTAAGAAAAAAATGATTTATTGTTAAATTTTGTGTTTTATAAAATGTTATATATTTAATAGATATTTTTTTATAATTTAAAAAAGGTTAAAATATTACTTTTATAAGCTTTTATAAAATAGTTCTTAAAGCAAAAGGAAAAAAAGGCAAGGAACAATTTTGTTTCTTAGTTAATTTTAATTTTTTTAATTGTATATTCCCCTAAATTGATTAAATTTATCCAGAAAAACATATGGCTTCGTAAATTCAATAATAATGGATTATCCAAGATCAAAGAATATTTACTATTTGATTAAAATTGTAAGGCATCCTCTCAGAGTCCACCTGGCCGAATGTCCTTTCCGAAGAAGCTGCCTGCTTCTTAGTCTCTTCTGCGTTGCGTTGCGTTTCGTTTATTTTATTTTATTTTGTATTCTTTTTTTTTTTTAAGCAGAAACTTTGTTGGTATCCAGCTACAAGTCCCTTGGGCAGCATTTACCACCCCATTCACAGGCGGTCCTTGAAGACAACGGGCGCGGCGCACTCACCTCGTTGGAAATTCCTCTCCAAAATGGACATATGGCCACTGGCCCACACACACACACCCCCCAGCACACACACACATCCATCAGCGTGTGTGTGTGCGTGTGTATTTTTGGGTTTTAAAACCTTAAACAATTTTGGCAACGGCTTGCGAATAGACTGTAAATTGGGAAATTAATGGCCCCGTTACAGCTCGTGTATTGTTTTTTAAAGGGTTTTCATTTTTTTGGGTTTTCTTTTTTCACAAGAAGTGGTGGTGGCAGGTTTTTTTGTGGGTCTTGTCTTCTTGCGGCTTCCATTTGAAGATGAGCCTTTATTTCGGCTTCTGGTTGAGTGACTGGCTTCTTCGATTTGTCACAAAAGGTGTGAAAAGCAGCTCTCTTTCAGTAAATTAAGGCAACAAAATTGAAAGTTATTGAGGGGTAAACCCCATGGCAGCATATAGTTATTATTATTATTAATATTTGAATATTGTTAAGAATTAAATTATGCTTTCTAAAATAAAATCGAAGTACCCTAATTAAAGTTATGAAATTTTTGAACTAAAAATGCAATTACAATAAATTGTCTTAAAATAAAAAAATTGTATTTACAATTTTGCAGAAGAAAGATTTTAATAATTTGTAGTCCTAGTAAATAAATGGATTTAGAATTAAATATTATGTAAAATACATTATATTTACAATTCAAATTGCATGAACAAAAAAGTACCTATAATTTGTTTAATGATTACACCAAATATATGAAATTAAGAAGGACTAATTTAATTAATTGAAAGCATATTTACGCTATAAGCCCCAAACCAATGCATAATACTTAATATAGCGTTTATTTAAATTATATTTTATATTTTTGATTACTTGTTTAAAGCTTTTAAAATATTAAAAAATTCATTTTGTTTGGGAAAATATTTATTTAAAATCACAAAACTTATAGTATATTTAAACCAACGCTTTTAAAAAAATAAATATCCTTAATTATTTTCCTTCTCAATTTGTGGATTAATATTTAAACAATAAATATTGTATAAATATGTTAACATTTTAGTAAAGTAAAAAACCATTTTACAATTTATATTTATGAATAAAACACACATTTAAGATTTAAGGATCAACGATTAAAAATAAGCTTTTCCAAGAGTTAAGTTTTATACCTTTTTGAAGTATTAAAATTTGTGAATTATTAACTAATAAATACAACAACAAATGTTGTAGACCCCAGGAAAATCTTCTAAATATATTACAAAGAAAACCTGGATACAACAGGTTAAACACAATTTAATAGAAACCCAAATAAATTGTAAAACAAAAAAAAAAAAACTAAAGCAACAGAAAAATGGCGATAGAGGAAAACCCCTGACCAGAAAATAAAAGAAAACACCCAGTGACAGTGAAATAAAAAAAGAGAGGAGCAGCAGATGAAATAAACGAAATACAGGCGAAAACAGAAATTTAAAATAATAACAACCCAAAGGAAAACAACATTTGCAGATATTTTTGCGCTCCCGCCCCCATTGCGGTGATGTTGGGTTGGAATATGGTCCCAAAAGGGGTGAGAGGGTGGGAAGGGGAAGGGGAGAGGGAAACGGAAAAGGCCGGACAGGACAACACAGGACATACGCACACACAGACACTCACACAGAGTAAACAAACGAATGAACAGATATATCCCCCCAGTTCCCCCGAAAAACCGAAACCCAACAAAACATTGGCAACATACAAGGCCATAAACTCACACACACACACATGCACACTCGCAGGACCATAGATCGAGTCCTGCGATACATATACACACAGATACATATATATTTGGATGCAGGAGAACGGACCGAATGGGCCCATCCTTGGACCTTTGGGGGGTTGGAACGGAACTGAGCTGCCGAACTGCCGAACTCGCCGCCGCGCAGGACGATGCAGGACCTTTTATATTTACATGTCTTAAAATTTTAAAAAGGACTCTCAGGGTGGGGCCAGCGCCGACTGGAAAAGGACCTTGGCATCTGCTTTGCATATGCACACCGAGGGAAAAATATGGTTTTTGCTAGGAATAAATAAATAAATAGAATTGTGGAGTATTCATAGGAAATGTTCTTTAAATATAATATTTAATATTGATTATTCAATTTAATATATATTTTAATATTTTAATTAGGTTGATTTAAATTTTATTTTCAATTAAAATTAAAATAAAATGTAAAATAGAGCAATAAGTAAGTAATCAAAGCTTGAATTCATCATGATTTGCTGCCGTGGCTTACCGCTTAAAATACTTAAATATATAAAGCAAATTAATTGTAATATTTTATAAAGAATATACTTATTTATATACTAAGCCCATACATTTTCTTGCCGTGTCAACGTGTGGGTTGCCCTTTGGGTTGGATGTAGTTTTGACAAGCGAATTGTTGCTGCTCCTGCCTTTGCCGGGGGGCCATTGTGTATGCATGTGTTTTGTGGTCCTTTTGGGCGCTGCCTGTGCGCGGTCCAAGGAGAGTCCACCCAGGTCCCCAGGTCCTTTCCCAGTTTCCGAGTCTCCGAATCTCTCCGAATCCTTGGTGCGCCGCCATGGTGTCCCTTTTGGTTCCGTTTCATTAGTTGGACTCCCGTTTCGTTTACCTTTTCTGAGCCCGGGCAAGGATACCGCGCAGATCCTTGGATCCTTGGACCCTTGGACCCTATATGCATATGTATGCCGAATTGGATTTATACGTGTATAATAAAAGTACTTGACGGGAGGGCCAAAACACTAAATGACTATAAAAAGCACTTTGAAGAGGGTCAAATGGAGATAAATTTGCAAACACACACACTCTCATGTGTGTGGGCAAAGGACATGCGACTGCGGAAAGGATATTTGCTTGTATCTAATGTGTTTTTATTCTCGAGCTCGTTTTCGTCTTACATTTTTACGATTCAGCCGGTCACTTTGGCCGGTTTTTTGGACGTGGGACAAGGGATAAACCCACACACACACATACACACCCGCACACCCCCACATTTCAGGGGGATGGCTGTTGGTCCTTGGGCCTTGCCAGGACCCTGGCGGGGGGTGTGGCGTATTTTATGGCCGCTGTTAAGGCTTTTTGCGGCAACAAGCATTTTTCCCGTCGCGCGCCTTTTGATCCTGTGTCCTGCCAGACATCCTTAGTGTGTCCTGCCCCCCATCCACCCCTGCCAGCCAGTGCGGCGTCCATCATTCACTTATTTGAATAGTCCTGTCCGGGGCTTGGGGACTAGGAGGGATGTGGATACCGATTCCGATTCCGATTCCAATTCCGGGCCATTGAGCGACCAAAAAGGATATTGGCTCGTTTTGTGATTAACTGAAATTCGATATACGCATTTTTGGATTGGTAACAAGCATATGGAACTCCCCGACCGAGTTGCCATGGTTTCACAGAGGGTTGCAGCATTTCATCTTCTTTACAAAAAAAAAAAGCACACAAAAAATAGAATATGTAAATAGGATTGTTTTGATTTTTCATGAACTTGATTCGCTCAAAAGAAAGATACACGCGTATTAATGTCAAAATATATTAAAGTGTGAGTTTTTGATTGGTTCTCTGTCGTTTGTTTTTTCTTTTTTGCCATGATTAATAATATTTCAAGTTTATTCAGAACCCTAAATAAATAATCATTTTTAATTAACCATTTGAGTTTAAATCAAGTAAAAAGCAGCTGAAAATTATGTTTTCGTGTGAAAGTATATAAAGACTGACTATAGAAATGATCCTGTGAAGTTCAGTCTTTGAATTATGTTTAATTTGGCAATAAAAAGAAATGTTTTAAAATTAAAGATAGTCAAATTTACAAATAAGTCAGAGCTGATTGCACAATTTGCTTTTATTTTAATTTATTTATTTAAAAATGGATTTGATTTAACTTTAGATTTGAATTGTAGGTTTCGTAAAAATAAATAACAAGTTTTAAAAGTATTTTATTTTAAATAAAAGCATTACTCAGAGTTTTTTAGTTGTGGCATACAGGAAATTAATTTTATTAATTTAATTTTATTTAAATATTTCAACTTATAATATTGTAAAGTATTTGTAAATGTATTTTGTGCTGTGTTTAACCTGTAGCTTAATTTATAATTAGGTATGCAGTGCACAAAATAAATATTTTGTGCAATTTCAAGATCCAATTTCTAAATTTAGCTAGGGAAGATTCTTTTATATGAAATTCGTACTTCCCTAATACTGTTCTAAATAAATCAATTATATTGTAAATAAAAACGAAATACAAGAAATACATCTATTACTGTCTAATTTCTGTAGCTGTTTAGCTTATATAGAAAATTATTGAAAACTTATTATATTACAATGTTAAGCTTTATACATTTTAATTCGAAATTTCCGTTTTATTTTTATATATTATTTGTTATTTTTATTTGTTTTTATATTTCCAAGGGATGGCTTTACAAATTGAATATTTAAAAAGCTTGAATGTGGTTTTTTTTGGTTAAAACCCCGGCGGGACTATTTTCTGACAGCCTCGCCGCAACTGACCCAATGCCCAGAGCCCAGGACCCAGGTCACAGAGCTCGAATCCCAATCCCAAATCCAATCCATAAGCGAAATCAACTTTTCCGTTGGCTGCAGAAAAACTCGGGGAAAAAGAAATATGTAACTCGATACTTTCCGGGGAATTGCTCGGCCACTGGGCTTTTTGCATCGATTTCTAATTGCGATCTGTCAATTACTCGAAGAGTTATGGCCCAGAAAAGTTTCTGTTTTCTTTTTTGGGGTTGGGTTTGGGCTTTTGGTTGGGGGAATTCCCCCGGCGGCACGTCAAATGTTGCAATTTTTATGCTTTTTTATGGCTTATAAAAAAGCAATAACAACACGAAACCCGACACCTCCGACGGCCCGCCGATACCTGCCACAGAAAACTTTGCCTCTAAGTGTTTTCCTGGACAAACATGATTAATTTCCTTGCTGATTTTCAGTTGTCAGTTGTCTTTGGTTTTTTTTTGTTTTTTTTTTGTTTTTCTTTTTTTCCTTTGGTTGGAAAAATGTGATCAATCATCCGTCTGATATTTTCCGTTGGCGTTGCTAATGAAAAGCCTAATTGGGGTTTCGCCACTTTGACCATTGGTCTTTCGAAGTGCCTTTGCAAGTACCTAGAAGTGCCCTTCGCAGGACCCTCGAAGAACCGCCGGTCAACCCGTTCTTAACTCTCTCTCTCCAAAGGGTTGCTGTTGTTGTTCATCTTGGCCTTTGATGATCTCAAGATCATCGCTGGTCATCGCTGGTCATCGCTGGTCATCACTGGTCATCACCGGCACGTTGGTCATCTTGAGAGCCAGGGTTCAAATTGATTAGGGTTAAGAAAATTCCCGTTCAAGGGTTAAGGAAGAGAAAGTGTGCGCTCTCGGTGGTTGAACTCAAGGTTAATTGTTAATTAAGGAATTTTATTTTAACAGGGAAAGTCTCTTGCGAATGTTTATAGGGTTTCCAAAAAGGATAATTCTTGAACATGAAGTTTGTAAAAATAAAAACTAACCAAGGAGCTAGGTTAAAAAATTTCTAAAGATTGTAGTTGTTTTTTAACAAGAATATATGTATTTTGTACAAAAACTTTCACTTTTACGTAATTTATCTATATAAAGATCTTACTCTTTACTTTTCAGCATTTTTATGCAATTTTTCGTAACAGAACCAACACTAAGACGTTGTTTTCTTATTAAAAGCAAGTTTATTTTATGCTTATTTAGTATTCAATAATATTTAATTTATAATCATATTGTTTCAAAATATTTATTATAATTTTGTCTTATAATTTCACTGTAGAACTAGCCTAGTTTCGGCTCCTAATCGTTCAAGGGAATGTTTACAACTGATCATGATGGTTATCCCTGAAAATTCCTGCATCCTAGGAGCACAGTCGTGTCGCAAATAAAGTTCCCTAGAACAGAATATCGGGGTCAAGCGAAAGTCAACTCCCAGTTCCAATCAGAACAGGAATCGACCAATCGCACCTAGTCCCCGGGGGTAGTAAGGGATCAAGGATCCCTCCTGGGCAGCGCGATCAACCCCTATAAGCAGCAGAGCGAGATGACTATATGTCACATATATCTTTAATTATATAACTACCTCTAGGTAGGCACAGGAAAAGGTAAAAAAAAGGTGTAACTCGTAGAAGTGCGTTCCGAGCAAACCTATTGACACACATTTACATAATCCGCTTAGGTCTTGGCAATTTTATCAATTTCGCTTTACAAAGCAAAAGATCTTTCAATTTAGATGTATAATTTTTCAGTGGTTACAAATTTTATTCTTAACAAAAATGTTTTGGTTTGATTTATTTTATTCAAATTTATTGTACGGGTCTTTGGATAATTTTTTAATGTAATTCCTAACTAACTTAACTAAAATATTAGGCTTTCTGTATTTATTTCAGGTTTTCAGTGGTGGCTTTTAATAATTAATTATTAATTCATTTTAAAAATAATAATAAAATAAATTAAAAAACTTTTAATAGCATTTGTCGGTTAATTTTTAATGCATTTAAATGATTAGGTATATTTTTTATCTTTAATAAAAATATAAACAATATAAAATATATACAAAATACATTTGCAAATATTTGCCCTTATTAAAATTGAATAATTAAACACAAATAATACAGATTTTGGCAGTTTATTCATTATATTTAAAAAACGAAACTATCTAACTAAACTTATAATAAAGAATTATAAAACATTGAATGGTTTACGTATATTTTATTGCTTGTTAAACTGTATATGTATATGTCTATATGTATATTGTATTGTCTACAACTTAAAAATATCATTTAGGTGGAAATATTTATTGAAAATTTAAATACTAATGAAAAAAGAGTTCACAGTTTAAAACGTACAACTTGGATTGATGAATGAATGAATGAATGAATGATTGGAATGAATAATAAACATTTACATACATTATAGTAGATATTTATATAAATATATATTTGTCATATTTAATTGATTAAATATCGTTTTAGTTTTACCCTAAAGATATATGTATATTATTTGTTCAAGTTTATTAACACTTATGATTATTTTTATTATTCTTAAAATTAATAATTATTCATTGTAAAACGAAATAATTACAAGTTTATTAAGGGTATTTTCAAAATGAAAAGTATACTTTAAAATCCACCAAACAAATTTTTGTAATTATTTATAATTCTTAAAAGTTTATACATCTATAAAAGTTGTTTTTTCCTTCAATTCTTGAAATTTGTTTCTTATGTAAAAATGTCAAAGCATATTTTTTGGGGCTCGGGATATGCTTGGCATGTTCCTGTGAAGTATGTAGGATATTTTAGATATCAAAGTGATGTGTGCGTGTGCATAGCGGAGGG
Source organism: Drosophila bocqueti (assembly GCA_018151655.1). NCBI lineage: Eukaryota > Metazoa > Arthropoda > Insecta > Diptera > Drosophilidae > Drosophila > Drosophila bocqueti. The sequence continues at coordinate 1,531,957 of JAECXF010000011.1, forward strand.
TTGGACCATCCGTTCTCGGATATCCTGGCGTCTAGACCTTAAAAACAATGAATGCCAGCGAATATCTGTTTGTGATTTGTTTGGAATACTTTTTCACCCACACTCACGCATTTATTTTAATATTTTTCCAGGAGTCTCGAATTAATTTACACACGCACACACTGGCATGCCATCAAGTGACAATTAGGACACACACGCACACATTCGCTGAGGAGGAAGGACACACACCAGGAGCAGAGAGAGAGAGAGAGAGAGAGAGAAAGAGAAAGAGAGAGAGAGAGAGAGAGAGAAAGAGAAAGAGAGAGAGCCCAAGGAGCCAAAACAAAAGGTTAAATCCGCTTTCAAATGGTCAGAAGCCTTTAATGAGTGTGGGCACTCGTCCTGTGGCCCTTATCCTGCCGCCCGATGATGGCGGACAGGCAGGCGCACTGAGTGGGTGACCAACACAAAGGACTTCTCCATTGTCCTTCGTGTGAGTGTGATTTGGCTAAAAGGGTTAATGCTGCCGGCAAGTAAACACCACCGGCCAGGGCTATCCTTGGCGGACAAGCGGAAATACAGGGACACACAAGGACATGCATGGACACACACAAATACGGGGGAGATATCAGGCATGCATATATACATATATACACACACAGGGATATGTGGATAGCAAACAGGACTATCCACGGACACATGGGATATGCGAGACTTAAGGACCTCGCGAACAGAATCCACCCGCTGCCGCCATTCTGGCTCTCGCTTGCTCACTGTCCCTTCTCTCTCTCTCTCTCTCTCTCTCTCTCTCTCTCTGTCGTCCTGTTGGACTTGCAAGATGTCCGTTTTGGCCCAGGGATTACCAATAATTAGAAAGCAACTTAACCCCGTCCGGCATACGGCTTACGAGGCAATTGTTACGATTACGTCGGCAATATCCGTGGATCAACTAATGGAGTTATTATTATCTAATATTATATATTATTCATTTAAAAGGGATTGCAAAATATTTAGAATTTAATCTGAAATTAACTAAAATTACATAATAAAGATTTTCTTAAAGGTACTAACATAAGATAAAATCCCTTCTTTAATGTAACCTCGAAGAGGGCCGATGCATGGATCAAATATGCGTTGCTAAAACCTCCTGTTTGCCTTGTGGTCTGTGTCCGACCTGGAACCGTAACGCTGCATCGCGACCCACTTGACCCACTTCCTCCTTCGGCTTCTCAAGAAACTCAAAGAAGAGGAACAGTGGAGCCTGGGACTAGTCCGAAGAACTTGATGAATGCCACTTAATGGTATTGAGCGGTGGTCTTCTGCCGTCGTTCTGGCGAAGGGCGCTCGATCTTCAGAGTATTATATAATATAATTATATATTGTATACAAAAAAAAAATGTAATATTTTTGTTATTTATAACACTCTTGCAGGGGTATTCTAATTTCGGTTAAAAACTTGCCACGCAGTGAAGGAGTCATTTCCGACCCTACAAATCATATATATTCTTGACCAGCATCTTCGCAAAGAAATGCTTTCCGAATTGAATTTAATGCTTTTTTTGGCTAAGTTATAATATTTTTAATCCCTGATTTCCCCCAAAAAAATAGCACATAAAAATATCAATTGAAAAGTATATATATTTTAGGTTTTCTTCGTGATATATATACATATAATATATGTATAGAAATATATATAGATTAAGTATATTTCTATTCGCCTTGAAGGTCTTAATTAATTATTAATACAATCATTCAAATATAATGTGCTCTATTTTACAATATTTTAAAAGACATTGTAACATCATTAGTTAATTAATTGAAGACAACTCTTTAAAATAAGTTTGAACCGAGGATACAAATATTTATGAATTCAAAACCCAAGTCCATGTGAAAATTGATGCCAAGACCCCCGCTAAACCGATATTAAAAATCAATTATGGCAAGCAGGCTTGCTGCTTTTATAATTTAAATTATTATTATATACTATGCATCATTTTAGATATTATTTTTGATATTATGTATTTATTTAACATAGTTTTTTAATGACTATTTAGCCCTGTAAAATACCCAGCATTGGCACTGGAAATCCGAATCGAAAGCAAAAGGAAGCCGCAGTTCGGGGTTGATGGGCAAACTTTATAATGAGAGCAGGGAACACACGCGTGCCTCAAAATATTTACACACAACGGGCCAAGGAATCGGCAAAGGACGAAGGAGGGAAGCTCTCTGTGTGTGTGTGCCAAAGGGTTGTGCGTGGTGTAGGCTGGCCGCTGGTCGGCTGTCCGGTCAGCCAGGATGTTGGCCTTTGGTAATTTGTTGAGCTTCAGCTTTGCATTCAGGACATTTGATGCCTGCCTCTGTTATCCTGCCATCCTGCCAGTTTCTTGCTAGCAACCCCTTTTCCGAAAAACTTTTAATGGAAACTTGTTTTCCAGAGAGAGAGCGGGGGGAATGGGTCCTGTCATGGCGATTGTTCCAGCTGCGAATCGCGAGGACTCGCAACTACGAAGGCAAAAACTGGGAGGCACGCACGCACGCAGAGATTAAAGGTTACCACTCGCGACCTTGCCAAAAAAAAACAAAAAATAATAATACAAAATATACAAAAAAAAATACATATGTACGAGACTAGATGCATGGAAATATGGAGATGGATTCAGAGGGAAACGGATGGAACAGTGGAAAAGCCGGGAAGCAGCTTGTGGCATGTACGTGCTCGTTGCCCCGAAATCGCGAGCCGTAAATCATTATGAGCTGCATAAATGCCCAACAAAATGTTTCAATGTTTTCGATTACAGTCCGAGAATCGGCCGCATGCCGATAAATATTTCGATAACGCATTGAACTTTGCTCCGCGTTGGCATACAAGGATCTAGGGGATACTCGTGAGGATTATTTTAAAAATTAACGGAGAATAATGATGGGTGGCGAAGATTTAAATAGATAGAAAAAGAGTTGTTATTCAGCATAATAGTAAATAACATATTAAACTCTACATTTTATAAAAAGCATATTAAGTATAATTTTACAAATCTTGCAATCTTTTGTGGTATATTTTAATAGGATTTTATATCGCATTTTTGCATAAATAATTAATAATAATAATAAATAAATAATAATAAATCATTTTCAAAAGCCAATGGAATGTATCTAGACCTAAATATTTTAAATTAAAAGCATAATTAAAAGGTTTAATTTATTTTTAAAATTCCTTAAATGACTTTGTTAATATTTATACACCATTTCATATCTTATATGTGCTTTAAATATTTTATTAAAGCCAAATTAGAGTATACAAATTATTTTATTTTGCATAAAAATCATGTAGATGTAATCTTGGGTGAGAGTAAAAAATTCATTGCATATTTTATAATATTCCTAAGAGGTCTCAAATCGTTTAAATGAAATCATAATTGATTTCTAAAGCCACTGCCACTCGCTCAATAATCTCACTTTCGCTTCAACTATTTTACAAGTGAATATCTTCTGCCTGTTTTTTTTTTTTTTTTTGTTGAAGATTTTGCCTGCAGATTTTCCAATTTTCGCCCCGCGAAGTCCAAGTGTGAGTCTCGTCTGGAGATGTGTATGTGGCAAGTGGCAAGTGGCAAGTGTGGGTGTGTGTGTGTCCGGGGCAGGGGACAGACCTAGTCAAATAAAACACTTTCTAAAATTTGACTTGGGCAGAAACCGCATTCATTACTCTTAGCCAGGAGCGGCGGCAGCAGCCCAGCAGCCCCGCAGCCAGGAATTTGCCGTTTTTAATCTCATTTCGAAAGTCCTTGCCGCACACCCGCCACACACACACACACCCGGAGACGAGTGTGTAAATATGAGCATTGGTCCAATCCGAAAGTTGGCGATGGAAAAATAAGTTCTTGCTGAAGGGGGCGAGATTGAAAATGATGGTCCGACAGATTTTGGAAATTACCAAAAGCCAACCAGCCAACCAGCCGGCAGTCGGCAGCCGGCGGGCAAGTTGCAGGATTCTGCCTGGAGGCCAAAAGGAACAGGACATCTCCACATCCGCATCCGCAGTGGCATCCGCATTGGGGGTCCTTTGCAGAGTGCTGTCGAGTTGTCCTTTTTTCAGTCAGAACTTGGCTTTATTTTTGCTTTAAAGAGAAAGGATTTTTGAGAAAGGATTTTTGAAACTTTCTTTTAGAATGCTTGTACATGGCAGGCAACGCCTGAGATAGAGGAATGGAAAAGTAAAGAATTCATAAAAATGATATATTTTCAAAGCCTTATTTATTCTATTTGTTGTCTGATTTTCGATACTACATCCTTGGTTTTTATTTTTAAAACAATTATAATATTTATTTATAATAATAATAATAATAATAATAATAAAATATAGGAACACCAAGAGAATGTATATTGTATGTATGTATTGGCAATATAATCCTACATCCTACATAAAAATCGTGTTAAATTGACCTAACTAATTTATTAACCTAGTTTTTTAAATTAATAAATTAATATAAATAGGTTAGTTTGCATAAATATGCTTATATTTAAAACAGAATAGAATATATAGAACATCGACAGAATCTCCATGAAAATAAAGAAAATCCTTAATAAAAATTGTTTTCAATTTATTTAATAAGTTGTTGCCTATTATTTGGCTTTATAAATTCTTATATTTATTTACTTAAAAATAATAAACAAAATTGTAATACATTTTCTTCGTTAAATTTATTATTTTAATATCAAATGTTGCCTAAAAAATATATAAAATAATCAGCAATCTGTAAAATCTTTGAGAAACTACACTAAAATTTTATAAATTATAATTTCTTACTCCTACTGCGGTATTATCTCTTTTCTCCAAGTTTTCAACCTGTTTGCCACCGGCTTTTCTTGGTGGAAATTGGCCAGAGAGCAGCACTGGCGGAGACTGGCAACCGCAGGACCTGAGCCTTGAGCTGGGTAAATATTTGTGGTTGTCGAAAGGATACTTTTAGCTATGCGTAAATTCAAAAAGGCAAATTGGCAACTTCTGAGCGGCCGCTCCTTCTCCGCATGTGTGTGGGTGTGTGGTTTGTGTCCATGTGTGTCCGTGTGTCCATGCGTCCGTGTGTGTCCTTGTGTCCTTGTGTGTGTGTGAAGATACAATATCCTTTGGCATTGCGATTGCGTGAGGAATACAAACAAACACAGGACACATGTGTGTCTGGCTGTGTGTGTGTGCTTTGCCCCTTGGGCAGCCCCAAAAAAGCAGATTGAAATGGCTGCCAAGGGCTCCTTTATCCTTTATCCTTCAGAGTGCCCCTGTGTCCTGTGTCCTTTTCCCCTCTGATTTCATTAGGACGGTGACCAAATAAAATTTATTAATCCTCGGGCTAATAAATAGTGCGACATTAGCACACAGAAACAGAAACAGGGGCAGCAGCAGCCGAGACCGCAGGACCTTTGCCAGGGGTTGCTTTTTCCATTTTGGGGGACAAAAGTGGCAAATTTTATGCCTCTTTTTTTATATCTTTTTCTCTCTGGCTGCAGCATCCTCATCTTATTAAAGGGTTCAGCAGGGATCACAGGATCAGAGCAATTAACCCCCAAAAAATACACAAATGATCTGCGGAAGCTGGATCACTCGAAAATGAGCCAGAAAACGGGTTATTTTGTCAGGAATAATTGCTGTTGACCTTTGGTCCTGCAATTTAGGGAGATTCACACCGAGAGCACTCAGCATCCCTTCGGGGGGTGACGGAATTTAATTAGTTCTCGCTGATTCTCAGGTGAGAGACGGAGGCAGGACGACGTGCCACAATGCAAATCGCAGCTCAACTCTTTTGTCTTCATAAAAATTTCAACATGTGTCCCCCAACGGCAGCAGGCAACGTGTGTCCTTTGGGGCAAATCGCAATTGCCATAGGCACACGCCCCATCTAAATTCTCACTAATCACGCAATTAGAGTTTAATTAAACACAAAAAGTGGGTGCATTTTTTTGTTTTTTGTTGTAAAGGACTATTTAAATAACACTTTCTGTTTTTATGCTGCTTTTTTTTTTTTTTTTTTGCATATTTTGTTTTAATTTGTGCTATCTTTGGGGTCCTGTAATTGTGCAACAAAAGTCAGTCCAGCTGGGTGAAAAAAATCTAACTAAACACTGTACAAAAAAAGAGGCTAGTTTTTTTGAAAGAAAATTCTTTAATAAACAAATTTATTTTTTAAAAAACCTATATATATAAACATAAAAAAAAAAAAAATTATCAAGGATATTAATTCGATTTCTTAACTTTATTAAAAAACAAAGCTTGTTATTACCGTGTTCACACACACCTGTGTTAGTGGAATGTGTATGTATGTGAGCCAGGTGGACAAATGGATTTTCCAAATAAGCAAAGGTACAAAACAAAACAAAACAAAAAAGAATACGAAAACGAAAAAGGGGAGTAGTGAGCTTGGAAAATGGGAGAACAACAAAGGCAAAGCCAACTTGGGATTGCATTCGTATTCGCGTTTTTGTTTGAAAGAGCTACCAAGAACAACAACAGCAACAACAGTACTGAGGGGAAAACCAAGGGAAAACCCAGGGAGCAGGCCAGGGGCAGGGGGGGGGGAGCGGAAAAGAATGCAAACAACCCAGTGAAAAGTTAGAGAAGTCATTGAATGTCAGCCATGCACGAAGCGAAGAGACGACCGCCGACGACGAGGTGAGAGCAGGGGAGGACAGGTGGAAAAGTTGCACTCTCCACTGGCCAGGTTTTCCATTGGCCCCACACACCCCCCTCAAACACACACACTCACATACACAAACTCGCACATACTCGTTTCGCCGGCTTAATGATTCTTTTATTCATTATTTCTCCTTTTTTACACTCGGCTCCCTCACACACTTTTTTTTTTTTTTTGTATTTTCAGCACGGAGAGAAAATAGCCAATATTTATGGATAGTTTTCTATAATCATTATTTTCAGACACTAATGTTTAACTTAAGAATAATATTTGCAATGTTTGTAATGGGGGTTTTCCTTGGAAACAATTGCTAGTTATTTGTTGTGCGAGTTCGCACGTTTTTGCTTATAATTTGCAACTCGTTCTAACATTCCTGTGACAGTTCCCGGCCCCAACTCTTAGAAATAAAATGTGCTATTGCAGACCTATAATGTCTCTACTGTCCATTGTTATTTACCATTCATTCTTTTTGATTCAAGAAAAATTTCCTTGAAATTAATAATCAAGAAATATTACCCTAAAATTAAGGAAAAAGTGTTTTTAACAATCAAATAACCCTAAAACTAAGAGAAATCGTTCTAAAATTATTGTCAGCTTTTGTATATTTTTATAAAATATATCTCATATCGATTTGGGTGTATATTATTTCTTAAAATATCATTGGATTTATCGATATTTTCGATAATACCTTATTTATGAACTGAAAACTTAATGCAAAATTAATTTGAAATAAAAGAAGGCGCATGTAATATTTTTTGATATTTGGTTTTATGGAATATATACATATATATTGTTTTTAAATATTCATAATATATGTATACAAATACATATAATTAATATATTTCCCAAATAGGTCGTGACCTGCCTCTATTTTCGCGCAGTGCCTGCGTGCGTGTCTGTGTGTGGACAGTGGCGCAAAGTTAGCCAGGGCCAGCGGCTGCGGCAGTGGAGTGTCAGGGGGAGGGGGGGGCGGAATGGGGGTGGTGTTGCATCCCATGGGCGGCTGGGGCCAGGACTACCCACAGGAGGCCACCCCTCCTCCGGGGGGGAGGTGGGACTGCCGGCGGAGCTGCGCTTTGGGGCTCTTATTAACGAACCAGCGAGTGCGCGAGCGAGCGTGCCTTGTGTCCTGTGTGGGTCCTGTGTGTGTCCTGTGTGTGTCCTGCCGTGTGTCCACACACTCGCAGCGGATACTGCATGTGTGGCTGTGCGTGTGCGTGTGTGAGTGTGAGTATGTGTGCTGTGTGTAAAGACAATGTGCACTTGCACTCCACACACACGCAGACACCGCACGAAATTCGCTCGCACCAAAAAGGATGCATTGAAAGGACCTCGACCATCCGCTCACTCGCTCTCTCTCCCGCTTCCCCTCCCCCACCCCCCTTGCAACACCACAAAGGGTCATGGACAGTATGAGAGTCCTTAGCCGGCACAAAAGAAAGGCTTAAGTTTCCATTTGGTCTCTAGAGCACGATATCCAGCGACCAGGACACTCGCTCGCACACACACACACACGGCTGTCCTGGTACATAATGTGCCCATGTGTCCTGTGGGTGGGCGTCCTGCCAGGATGCCAGGGAAGGCAGAAGGCGGGAGGCGGGAGGCGGGAGGCGCGAAAGCCGGCGCTTCCCATTGCCCAGCAGAAGGAAGGAGCCGCAGTCAGACTCGGATTCAGATTCAGTTTCGGTTTTCGGTTTTCGTTCTCGTTTTCGGTTGCCGTTCGCCTTGTGGCGTGCATCCTTTACGGTTTTGTCCTTAAAATACCCTGGAATTCTGGCTATATTAGTTATTTGAGATATTTAATAACAGTTTTAGGTCAAAGAAGTTGACAAGAAAGTTGGAAAGATACTAGTTGGATTTCAAAGCAGAAATTCGGGAAAGCATTCGTTTAATTCGTATAATTTTTTGTTTAACAAATCGAAGCTTGATAATTAAGTAGAAGTTTAAAAACCAAGCGTATGTCACTTGTTTCATTTTTTTTTCAGGGATTTATTCAAGATTTTAGGGTCATCCTTTTAAATAAATTATTTTTAAAACATTTTCCTTTATAGGATACTCTTTGGCAGAGTCCTGCCTGTCGGTTTTAATTTTTGGACCGTCAAATATGAATGTGCTCTTCCTTAACACAGTCATAGACATTTGTTCTTTGACTTTTCTTATGTTTTCCGGGGTTAGACACCCACTCGAGGGACTCGAAGGACTCGCAGGACTCCCACTGGTACCTCTTTCCCATCAACCCCCTTGGGCCTGACCAAAGCCGATGTTGAATTCGCGTCTGTGCACTAAAGTTTGTGGTATCCATTCCATTGGCTTTGTGGGGAGAAGCCAGCGTCGGCCAGCATTTTATTGTTTTGATTTCAACAAAAAATAATGAATTAAGAGGGATCAAAAATATATGTAAAATAATGTATTAGAAAGTATGCAAAAATATGTATAGATTTTAGGGTATATAAAACTATATATAAAAACCGTAAGAAAGCCCAAGGATCTTGGCAAAGATCTTTTTTCCTGCGAACTCTCTGGGTTTGCTTTTTGGCGGCTTGCCGCCATGTTTGCTTAACGGCACCCACTCTCTTACAGTGGTCCTGGTCCTCGGTCCTTGGTCCTTTTTCCCTTTGCCAGTCCACAGTTACACGGACCAACTTCCGGTGGGTGGTTTTGGCAGCCATTCCATGGCCATGGCATTCAATTAAAACATCACCCGGGCCCGGACCCGGACCCGGACCCCTTTGAAATTATTCAAGTGGTCAGATGGTGTTGTTCATTATTTCTGTAGTTGTTCTTGTAATTGTGCACACTCGAACGGGGTGGAAATGCACACACAGGCACATAGAACACATATATATGTATATATATCTTGGTTGTATCCTGGCTGACTCTCCTTCGGTTACAGTCGCTTCAATTCGAACATAATAAATTAATTTATCATCGGAAAAGAATCTCTGCCCGAGCTAACTGTAAAAGTTTCACCCCTTACAGTGTGTGTGTGTGTGTGTGTTATACCGTTATATATCACACACACAGAGTGAGAAAGAGAGAGAGGGAGAGAGAGCACACACTTGAATTAGTCGCCTACACATCCTTGCCAGATCCTGTCTGCCGACCCCCAGCACCACCACCACCACCGCCTAGGAATTAAAGCCACAAACCGAATCGCAGTCCTTGTATTCGCCGCGAGTTTTTCAGGGAGGGAAAGGGGAAAGGCAGGGGGAGAGGGGCTAAAGGACTAAAGGACCAAAGAACCAAAGAACCAAAACCGATGCAAATGGAGAATGAATAATGCTCGCCAAGTGGGGTCCAACTCGCACACACTCACATTCGGCAGCGCCATGTTATTAATTGCCCACCTTCAGGCCGCGGCACGCCGTGCAGCCCAGCTCCCAATCCCAATAAAAGAGCCATATTTGCTATACATATATCTATTAAATACATATATATTATTATATAGATCCCCTACATTTACCGCCCGTTCCTATGGCAGCTTTATGATATAGTCGTCCGATCTGGCACATGCTCACCTTTAAACTAATTACAATAAAAAAAAATATATTGCAAAGTTTCACTCAAAAATTACATAAACTGACAAAATACTTTAACAGGCGAACGCTAAAGAGCTGTTGTTGTTGTTATTGGCAATCACAGCCCTTCAATTTTGACAATTTCAGTACAAATTTAACCATTTCTCGGTTTGGAGTAACAGGCGAACAGAATGCAGTAGAAAGCAACTGGAAACTGTTATAAACTGTTATAAAAACTTTAAGCAAAAATTATAGAACATTCCAAAAGTATGCTACATTACATCCCAAAAATATGCAATACACTGCTGCGCTTAACAGCACACATTATCACTTAACAGCACTGATTACCCCATATCGATAGCTAAATCAGCAGTTCAGAGGGGCAACCTTGCCAAATTTATCGGCAATTTAAAAATAATAACGATGTTTTCTAGCGATTGTGACTTGTGTTTTTTTAATGATTTATACATCAAAAAACCTTTAAAGGTGCTGTTGTAGAATTGGTTGTTGTAGGGAACAACAAGGTCTCAATTCCGCTTTTTAGCAGTACAAAATCATCAAATGCTGGATTTCATGCACCAGGCGCGCAGAAGCAGCAGCAAGTAGATAATAAAACAATTACCACCGCTTAGTGTAACCATATTGGCAATTGTCTTAGGTGTGACCATATTGGCAATATGTGTATTTGTCTATCGATTATCGATGTGGCGTTGGCAGACTTTTCGAACTCAAGCCGATAGTGCTGTCCAGCTGCCGTAGAGGTGGAAAGTTAGATGCCATTTTGTCCCAATCACAAACCTTCAATTTCGACATTTTCAGTACAAATTTAACCAATTCTCGGTTTGGGGTAACAGGCGAACAGAATGCAGTAGAAAGCAACTGGAAACTGTTATAAACTTTTATAAAAACTTTAAGCAAAAATTATAAAACATCCTAAAAGTATGCTACACAGAAATAATGCAACGCCCCAAAAGTATGCTACACAATAAATATACAACACCCAAAAGTATGCTACACTAAAATTATACAACACCCCAAAAGTATGCAATGGCAATAAGTAAGATGCCATTTTGTCCCAATATTGCAACACAGCTAAATGGGCATCTCTGGCGCCAAGTAAGATGCCATTTTGTCCCAATATTGCAACACAGCTAAATGGGCATCTCTGGCGGCTTGTAAGATGCCATTTTGTCCCAATATTGCAACACAGCTAAATGGGCATCTCTGGCGGCTTGTAAGATGCCATTTTGTCCCAATAATGCAACGCAGCTAAATGGGCATCTCTGGCGGCTAGTAAGATGCCATTTTGTCCCAATATTGCAACGCAGCTAAATGGGCATCTCTGGCGGCGAGTAAGATGCCATTTTGTCCCAATATTGCAACACAGTTAAATGGGCATCTCTGGCGGCTTGTAAGATGCCATTTTGTCCCAATATTGCAACGCCGCTAAATGGGCATCTCTGGCGGTAAGTAAGATGCCATTTTGTCCCAATATTGCAACACAGCTATGGCGGTAAGTAAGATGCCCATTTGTCCCAATATTGCAACACAGCTAAATGGGCATCTCTGGCGGCTTGTAAGATGCCATTTTGTCCCAATAATGCAACGCAGCTAAATGGGCATCTCTGGCGGCGAGTAAGATGCCATTTTGTCCCAATATTGCAACACAGCTAAATGGGCATCTCTGGCGGTAAGTAAGATGCCCATTTGTCCCAATATTGCAACACAGCTAAATGGGCATCTCTGGCGGCTTGTAAGATGCCATTTTGTCCCAATAATGCAACGCAGCTAAATGGGCATCTCTGGCGGCTAGTAAGATGCCATTTTGTCCCAATATTGCAACACAGCTAAATGGGCATCTCTGGCGGAGAGTAAGATGCCATTTTGTCCCAATATTGCAACGCAGCTAAATGGGCATCTCTGGCGGCTTGTAAGATGCCATTTTGCCCCAATATTGCAACACAGCTAAATGGGCATCTCTGGCGGCTTGTAAGATGCCATTTTGTCCCAATATTGCAACACAGCTAAATGGGCATCTCTGGCGGCTAGTAAGATGCCATTTTGTCCCAATATTGCAACACAGCTAAATGGGCATCTCTGGCGGCGAGTAAGATGCCATTTTTGTCCCAATATTGCAACACAGCTAAATGGGCATCTCTGGCGGCTTGTAAGATGCCATTTTGTCCCAATATTGCAACGCAGCTAAATGGGCATCTCTGGCGCCAAGTAAGATGCCATTTTGTCCCAATATTGCAACACAGCTAAATGGGCATCTCTGGCGGCGAGTAAGATGCCATTTTGTCCCAATATTGCAACACAGCTAAATGGGCATCTCTGGCGGCTTGTAAGATGCCATTTTGTCCCAATATTGCAACACAGCTAAATGGGCATCTCTGGCGGCTAGTAAGATGCCATTTTGTCCCAATATTGCAACACAGCTAAATGGGCATCTCTGGCGGCAAGAAAGATGCCATTTTATCCCAATATTGCAACACAGCTAAATGGGCATCTCTGGCGGCAAGTAAGATGCCATTTTATCCCAATATTGCAAAACAGCTAAATGGGCATCTCTGGCGGCAAGTAAGATGCCATTTTGTCCCAATATTGCAACACAGCTAAATGGGCATCTCTGGCGGCGAGTAAGATGCCATTTTGTCCCAATATTGCAACACAGCTAAATGGGCATCTCTGGCGGAGAGTAAGATGCCATTTTGTCCCAATATTGCAACGCAGCTAAATGGGCATCTCTGGCGGCTTGTAAGATGCCATTTTGCCCCAATATTGCAACACAGCTAAATGGGCATCTCTGGCGGCGAGTAAGATGCCATTTTGTCCCAATATTGCAACACAGCTAAATGGGCATCTCTGGCGGCTAGTAAGATGCCATTTTGTCCCAATATTGCAACACAGCTAAATGGGCATCTCTGGCGGCGAGTAAGATGCCATTTTGTCCCAATATTGCAACACAGCTAAATGGGCATCTCTGGCGGCTAGTAAGATGCCATTTTGTCCCAATATTGCAACACAGCTAAATGGGCATCTCTGGCGGCGAGTAAGATGCCATTTTGTCCCAATATTGCAACACAGCTAAATGGGCATCTCTGGCGGCTTGTAAGATGCCATTTTGTCCCAATATTGCAACGCAGCTAAATGGGCATCTCTGGCGGCTAGTAAGATGCCATTTTGTCCCAATATTGCAACACAGCTAAATGGGCATCTCTGGCGGCTAGTAAGATGCTATTTTGTCCCAATATTGCAACGCAGCTAAATGGGCATCTCTGGCGGCTAGTAAGATGCCATTTTGTCCCAATATTGCAACACAGCTAAATGGGCATCTCTGGCGGCTTGTAAGATGCCATTTTGTCCCAATATTGCAACACAGCTAAATGGGCATCTCTGGCGGCTTGTAAGATGCCATTTTGTCCCAATATTGCAACACAGCTAAATGGGCATCTCTGGCGGCGAGTAAGATGCCATTTTGTCCCAATATTGCAACACAGCTAAATGGGCATCTCTGGCGGCGAGTAAGATGCCATTTTGTCCCAATATTGCAACACAGCTAAATGGGCATCTCTGGCGGCTAGTAAGATGCCATTTTGTCCCAATATTGCAACACAGCTAAATGGGCATCTCTGGCGGAGAGTAAGATGCCATTTTGTCCCAATATTGCAACGCAGCTAAATGGGCATCTCTGGCGGCTTGTAAGATGCCATTTTGCCCCAATATTGCAACACAGCTAAATGGCCATCTCTGGCGGCGAGTAAGATGCCATTTTGTCCCAATATTGCAACGCAGCTAAATGGGCATCTCTGGCGGCTAGTAAGATGCCATTTTGTCCCAATATTGCAACACAGCTAAATGGGCATCTCTGGCGGCTAGTAAGATGCTATTTTGTCCCAATATTGCAACGCAGCTAAATGGGCATCTCTGGCGGCTTGTAAGATGCCATTTTGTCCCAATATTGCAACGCAGCTAAATGGGCATCTCTGGCGGCTAGTAAGATGCCATTTTGTCCCAATATTGCAACACAGCTAAATGGGCATCTCTGGCGGCTAGTAAGATGCTATTTTGTCCCAATATTGCAACGCAGCTAAATGGGCATCTCTGGCGGCTAGTAAGATGCCATTTTGTCCCAATATTGCAACACAGCTAAATGGGCATCTCTGGCGGCGAGTAAGATGCCATTTTGTCCCAATATTGCAACACAGCTAAATGGGCATCTCTGGCGGCGAGTAAGATGCCATTTTGTCCCAATATTGCAACACAGCTAAATGGGCATCTCTGGCGGCTAGTAAGATGCCATTTTGTCCCAATATTGCAACACAGCTAAATGGGCATCTCTGGCGGCGAGTAAGATGCCATTTTGTCCCAATATTGCAACACAGCTAAATGGGCATCTCTGGCGGCTTGTAAGATGCCATTTTGTCCCAATATTGCAACACAGCTAAATGGGCATCTCTGGCGGCGAGTAAGATGCCATTTTGTCCCAATATTGCAACACAGCTAAATGGGCATCTCTGGCGGCTAGTAAGATGCCATTTTGTCCCAATATTGCAACACAGCTAAATGGGCATCTCTGGCGGAGAGTAAGATGCCATTTTGTCCCAATATTGCAACGCAGCTAAATGGGCATCTCTGGCGGAGAGTAAGATGCCATTTTGTCCCAATATTGCAACGCAGCTAAATGGGCATCTCTGGCGGCTTGTAAGATGCCATTTTGCCCCAATATTGCACCACAGCTAAATGGCCATCTCTGGCGGAGAGTAAGATGCCATTTTGTCCCAATATTGCAACACAGCTAAATGGGCATCTCTGGCGGCTAGTAAGATGCCATTTTGTCCCAATATTGCAACACAGCTAAATGGGCATCTCTGGCGGCGAGTAAGATGCCATTTTGTCCCAATATTGCAACACAGCTAAATGGGCATCTCTGGCGGCTAGTAAGATGCCATTTTGTCCCAATATTGCAACACAGCTAAATGGGCATCTCTGGCGGCGAGTAAGATGCCATTTTGTCCCCAATATTGCAACACAGCTAAATGGGCATCTCTGGCGGCTTGTAAGATGCCATTTTGTCCCAATATTGCAACGCAGCTAAATGGGCATCTCTGGCGGCTAGTAAGATGCCATTTTGTCCCAATATTGCAACACAGCTAAATGGGCATCTCTGGCGGCTAGTAAGATGCTATTTTGTCCCAATATTGCAACGCAGCTAAATGGGCATCTCTGGCGGCTAGTAAGATGCCATTTTGTCCCAATATTGCAACACAGCTAAATGGGCATCTCTGGCGGCGAGTAAGATGCCATTTTGTCCCAATATTGCAACACAGCTAAATGGGCATCTCTGGCGGCGAGTAAGATGCCATTTTGTCCTAATATTGCAACACAGCTAAATGGGCATCTCTGGCGGCTAGTAAGATGCCATTTTGTCCCAATATTGCAACACAGCTAAATGGGCATCTCTGGCGGCGAGTAAGATGCCATTTTGTCCCAATATTGCAACACAGCTAAATGGGCATCTCTGGCGGCTAGTAAGATGCTATTTTGTCCCAATATTGCAACGCAGCTAAATGGGCATCTCTGGCGGCTAGTAAGATGCCATTTTGTCCCAATATTGCAACACAGCTAAATGGGCATCTCTGGCGGCTAGTAAGATGCCATTTTGTCCCAATATTGCAACACAGCTAAATGGGCATCTCTGGCGGCGAGTAAGATGCCATTTTGTCCCAATATTGCAACACAGCTAAATGGGCATCTCTGGCGGAGAGTAAGATGCCATTTTGTCCCAATATTGCAACGCAGCTAAATGGGCATCTCTGGCGGCTTGTAAGATGCCATTTTGCCCCAATATTGCAACACAGCTAAATGGGCATCTCTGGCGGCTTGTAAGATGCCATTTTGTCCCAATATTGCAACACAGCTAAATGGGCATCTCTGGCGGCTAGTAAGATGCCATTTTGTCCCAATATTGCAACACAGCTAAATGGGCATCTCTGGCGGCTTGTAAGATGCCATTTTGCCCCAATATTGCAACACAGCTAAATGGCCATCTCTGGCGGCGAGTAAGATGCCATTTTGTCCCAATATTGCAACACAGCTAAATGGGCATCTCTGGCGGCTAGTAAGATGCCATTTTGTCCTAATATTGCAACACAGCTAAATGGGCATCTCTGGCGGCTAGTAAGATGCCATTTTGTCCCAATATTGCAACACAGCTAAATGGGCATCTCTGGCGGCGAGTAAGATGCCATTTTGTCCCAATATTGCAACACAGCTAAATGGGCATCTCTGGCGGCTAGTAAGATGCCATTTTGTCCCAATATTGCAACACAGCTAAATGGGCATCTCTGGCGGCGAGTAAGATGCCATTTTGTCCCAATATTGCAACACAGTTAAATGGGCATCTCTGGCGGCTTGTAAGATGCCATTTTGTCCCAATATTGCAACGCCGCTAAATGGGCATCTCTGGCGGTAAGTAAGATGCCATTTTGTCCCAATATTGCAACACTGCTAAATGCGCATCTCTGGCGGTAATTAAGATGCCAGCTGTTGTTGTTGTTATTGGCAATCACATCCCTTCAATTTTGACATTTTCAGTACAAATTTTTCCATTTCTCAGTTTGGGGTAACAGGCGAACAGAATGCAGTAGAAAGCAACTGGAAACTGTTATAAACTGTTATAAAAACTTTGAGCAGAATTAATAAAACATCCCAAAAGTATGCTACACAGAAATAATGCAACGCCCCAAAAGTATGCTACACAATAAATATACAACACCCAAAAGTATGCTACACTAAAATAATACAACACCCCAAAAGTATGCAATGCCAATAAGTAACACGTCATTGTGTCCCAATATTGCAACACAGCGATGGCGGGGTTATATCGTCAACATTTGGCCAAAAATGAGAAGTGCAGCCAAACACGCTATAGAGCTGTTGTTGTTGTTATTGGCAATCACATCCCTTCAATTTTGACATTTTCAGTACAAATTTATCCATTTCTCAGTTTGGGGTAACAGGCGAACAGAATGCAGTAGAAAGCAACTGGAAACTGTTATAAACTGTTATAAAAACTTTGAGTAGAAAGCAACTGGAAACTGTTATAAACTGTTACAAAAAATTCGCGAAATGTTTTTATAACAGTTTATAATAGTTTTGCGTCGCTTTCTGCTGCCTTCTGTTCGCCTGTTACCCCAAACCGGAAATGGTTAAATTTGTACTGAAAATGACAAAATTGACCTATTTCCGGTTTGGGGTAACAGGCGAACAGAAGGCAGCAGAAAGCGACGCAAAACTATTATAAACTGTTATAAAAACATTTCGCGAATTTTTTGTATTGCATACTTTTGGGCGGTAGTGTAGCATACTTTTAGGATGTTTTATTAATTCTGCTTAAAGTTTTTATAACAGTTTATAACAGTTTCCAGTTGCTTTTTACTGCGTTCTGTTCGCCTGTTACCCCAAACTGAGAAATGGAAAAATTTGTACTGAAAATGTCAAAATTGAAGGATGTGATTGCCAATAACAACAACAACAGCTGGCATCTTAATTACCGCCAGAGATGCGCATTTAGCAGTGTTGCAATATTGGGACAAAATGGCATCTTACTTACCGCCAGAGATGCCCATTTAGCTGCGTTGCAATATTGGGACAAAATGGCATCTTACAAGCCGCCAGAGATGCCCATTTAACTGTGTGAATATTGGGGACAAATGGCATCTTACTCGCCGCCAGAGATGCCCATTTAGCTGTGTTGCAATATTGGGACAAAATGGCATCTTACTAGCCGCCAGAGATGCCCATTTAGCTGCGTTGCAATATTGGGACAAAATAGCATCTTACTAGCCGCCAGAGATGCCCATTTAGCTGTGTTGCAATATTGGGACAAAATGGCATCTTACTAGCCGCCAGAGATGCCCATTTAGCTGCGTTGCAATATTGGGACAAAATGGCATCTTACAAGCCGCCAGAGATGCCCATTTAGCTGCGTTGCAATATTGGGACAAAATAGCATCTTACTAGCCGCCAGAGATGCCCATTTAGCTGTGTTGCAATATTGGGACAAAATGGCATCTTACTAGCCGCCAGAGATGCCCATTTAGCTGTGTTGCAATATTGGGACAAAATGGCATCTTACTAGCCGCCAGAGATGCCCATTTAGCTGTGTTGCAATATTGGGACAAAATGGCATCTTACTCGCCGCCAGAGATGCCCACTTAGCTGTGTTGCAATATTGGGACAAAATGGCATCTTACTAGCCGCCAGAGATGCCCATTTAGCTGTTTTGCAATATTGGGACAAAATGGCATCTTACTAGCCGCCAGAGATGCCCATTTAGCTGCGTTGCAATATTGGGACAAAATGGCATCTTACAAGCCGCCAGAGATGCCCATTTAGCTGTGTTGCAATATTGGGACAAAATGGCATCTTACTCGCCGCCAGAGATGCCCATTTAGCTGTGTTGCAATATTGGGACAAAATGGCATCTTACTAGCCGCCAGAGATGCCCATTTAGCTGTGTTGCAATATTGGGACAAAATGGCATCTTACTCGCCGCCAGAGATGCCCATTTAGCTGTGTTGCAATATTGGGACAAAATGGCATCTTACTAGCCGCCAGAGATGCCCATTTAGCTGTGTTGCAATATTGGGACAAAATGGCATCTTACTCGCCGCCAGAGATGGCCATTTAGCTGTGTTGCAATATTGGGGCAAAATGGCATCTTACAAGCCGCCAGAGATGCCCATTTAGCTGCGTTGCAATATTGGGACAAATGGCATCTTACTCTCCGCCAGAGATGCCCATTTAGCTGTGTTGCAATATTGGGACAAATGGCATCTTACTAGCCGCCAGAGATGCCCATTTAGCTGTGTTGCAATATTGGGACAAAATGGCATCTTACTCGCCGCCAGAGATGCCCACTTAGCTGTGTTGCAATATTGGGACAAAATGGCATCTTACTAGCCGCCAGAGATGCCCATTTAGCTGTGTTGCAATATTGGGACAAAATGGCATCTTACTAGCCGCCAGAGATGCCCATTTAGCTGCGTTGCATTATTGGGACAAAATGGCATCTTACAAGCCGCCAGAGATGCCCATTTAGCTGTGTTGCAATATTGGGACAAATGGGCATCTTACTTACCGCCATCGCTGTGTTGCAATATTGGGACAAAATTGCGTCTTACAGCCATCGCTGTGTTGCAATATTGGGACAAAATTTTGTTTTACAGCCAACACTGTGTTGCAATATTGGGACAAAATTGCGTCTTACTTACATACAGCCATCGCTGTGTTGCAAGAAAAAAAACCAGTCCAGACTGAAATCGGTTGAGTTTCAGCCAAGTTATGATCAAAAAAACATTGAAGAAGTTTTCGATTTTGAAGCGAAAAATATTACACCTACACATCATTATATTATTATATTGTGTATTATATTTTAACCCTGCTTTTTGCGAACCTTAACCGTTGTCCGTTTGCAACCTCGACCGCCTCTCGCGGCCGCTCTCTTCGAACATGCTCGACCGCGCAAGTTCGAACTGGCCAGTGGACGCGGTTGGGTGTGTGTGTGTGTTTGTGTGGGTGGGTGGTTGGCTTTGCTGGCTGCTACGCCGGCAGCGCGGCATATGTGAGGTTCGGCTAGCAGCAGGATAAGTATGTGTGTGTGTGGATTTGTGGGGATGTGTGCGTGTGTGCCTGCCAGATGCCAATTGAAGTTTTCGCACATGACAATTGGGGGCGGCCAGTGGCGCTGGATTGGTCAGCGCGGGCCGAGTGCGCGAGCGAGCGAGAGGGACGGACCGAACGAACCTCATCTCCTGCCCTGGCGCCCTCTGGCGTGTCCCTCGAAAGTAGGCAGCGCTTTTCGGGCAACGCGATCGGTTCCCTCTTTTCCACCCTATTTGCGTGCTGCCTACTTCCCGGCTGCGAGTTGCTATAAAAGTACCTCCATCCATAAACCCTCCCTCCGCCAAAGGATGAGATCCTACTTGTTATGGCAAATAAAAGACTTTCACAGATTTACAGTTTTTCGCAATTTGTATGTATTTTTTGGTTTTTTCGTTTTTCGTATTTTTGTAACACAGACAACTATCCTTTAATTATTAATTTTTAAATTTTGTTTTGTTTTTTTTTGTATTTTCTTGTGTTTGTTTTCTTTTTCTGTTTTGTTTTGCTTTCGATTTGTGTTTCCGTTTCGTATTTATTATTGTTATTTTCAAAAAATTACACACACTTGAAAAATATTTGTTTGGTTTCTTTGTTATAAATGTTCGAGAATCCAAGCTTTACACTTAATCCTTCGGCCAAAGGGAGACAACAACAACAGTTAGCTGCACTTGTTGTCCTTTTCTGGGCTTTATTTTTAGTATAAAGTTCTGCTTGGTTTTCTTTCTTTGTTTTTTGTTTTTTTTTTTTTTTGTATAGCTACAATTAATTTTCTAAGATTTAATGATAGTTTTAGTGTTGCTTGCTGGCTATGTTTCAATTCGTTTCGTTTCCGTTTTCCTTTCGGTTTTCGCTTCCGCTTCCGTTTCGTTCCGCCTTCTCCCACTCTTTCTGCCTGGGAAAAATGATATTAAGACATCCAGAAAAATCATAATAATTATCCATAAAAATAAGACATAACTCGTGTGGTTTGTATTTTTTCTTGGGCTTTTGTTTATTCAGTTTTGTTGTTGCCATATTCATATATAGTATATAGGGTGTGTGTGTGTGTGTGTGTCGGTGTGAAACACATATATATTTCGCTTAAATTTAGTACAAATTATGCACGGTAAAACTTCCTTGATAATCAGACTATAAATCGCCAGTGGCAAGGCGACTTAGCAGGAATTATAATAGTAAGATGCATAAAATTCAAGTTGAATCGCTTTGCCAGTGGGATTTTGGGATTTCCTCTTTTCTTTTTTGGTGGGTTTTCTTAGGGGGAATTGTGGGGGGGAATGTGTGTCCAAAAAAAAGGAAAGAAACAAAGAAAGTTTAAACTAATGTCCAATATATATGCATATATATGAATGTGTGTAATTTTTGAGCTAAAAACAAACAATATTAAATATTTAATCATTAATCAAAATGTTCCCTTCTTGTTTTCTAAGTTTCCTTTTCTTTTTTTTTTTTGTTTAAGTTTCCAATTAAATAACGAAAATCAACAGCAAAAAAACAATTTAGTAAAAAAATGCACGCCTTCTCTCAGGGTACCCGATTTTTCGCTCAGTGTCTCTTTCGGTTGCCTCTGTCTTTTTTGTTTTTTATCTTTAATTATTTATATTTTTCGTTTTCGTTCTCAGTTCTTCAGTCTTCTAAATCTAGTTTTGTTTGTTGTTGTTTCGGTATTTATCTCTTTTTAATTGCTTTCTTTTAATTCGTTTATATCCTTTTCATCTTTTATATCCTTCTATATCCTCCCTTTATATATATTCATTTATGTTTTCTCCTCTCACTTTGAAGTTTTACGTACAAATTTGCAGCTCTTTTAATTTCTTCGTTTCCTTCTTGTTTCTTTTTTTTTCTTTTGCCAATTCTTTTCGCTGAGCTTAGTTCTAAAATTGTTTAAAAAAAATTGTTGTGTTTTACATTTATATATTTATGTATGTAAAAAAATTTGATTATTTTTCGTTTTTCTTGCGTTTAAATTACATTTAATAATAGAATTATGTCTAGGCAAAAAAATGGAAATAATAATAATAATGATAATAAAAAAAGGGGATAAGAAATCAGGGAGAGTCGCGGGGAAGGGAGGCTATTATGTTATTTAGTATTATTATTATTATATATATACGTAGAGAATTTTTACAAGTGTTCGTCTTTAGGGCTAGATTTCTAGATTTTCTATAAAAAAAAAATGTACATCGATGAACAAAATACGCACTCATTCACTCGCAACCACATATACATCGTATTCGCATATACATCTAGGCGTAGATCTAGGCATACATATATGTATGTAGAGACATTAATTAGAGTATGATTTTTGCTTATTTTTGTGTGAATTTTTCGTTTTTAAATATTTTTTTCTGTGTTTCAGTGATTTTTTTTGTTTTTGTTTTCATCATTAAAGTTATTTTAAATTTGTAATTTTACTCGCTAGAAAATACACTGGAAAACGTGTGTCCGATTATATGTACTATATAAATATATATCTATAGTTAAATATAAATTACAAGCACAAAAAAATAAGGGTTGGTTTACGTTCGTTCGTGTGTGTTTTGGGAACGTTTTGGGGGGTTAAGGGGGGTGGTTTTTAGTTTTTAGAGTAAACAAAAAAAATCGCACGTTTTGAATGCTTTAAAATTATATTACATAACGGTTATTGCTTTGGTATTAAATGCCTCTGGTCGTGGTTTGTCGCCTGGAAGGAGCTGGAGCTGGAGCCGGAGCCGGAGCTGGCGCTGGAGCTGGAGCCGAAACTTTTTCACAAAAAGTCCTATGTACAGGGGGTCCAGGGATGCGTCTGTATCTGATGTATCTTTAGAAGATGCGCGACATGATGCGACTGCGACTGCTCGTCGGCGGCTGCTGCTGCTGCTGCGAGTGCGGCGGAGGTGGTGGAGGAAGCGGCCCCGAGGGCGGGGCCAGGGGCATGGGAAAGCCGCCAAAGAGTCATGCCTCCTCCTTGAGCGTGATGGGATGGACGCCGGTCATGCTGGAGGAGGCATTCGAGTCATTATCACCGGACACGCTGCCCGGCAGCGAAAGGTTGAACTGCGGGGGGTATCCCACCACGCCCATGGGGGAGAGTTGTTGCTGCTGCTGCCGCTGCTGCTGTTCGTGCTGCTGCTGCTGCTGCTGCTGTCCAAGCTGTCCATGCTGCTGGGCCGCCTGGGCCGCTGCCGCCGCCTGGAGCTGCTGGGCCGCCGCCTGGGCTGCCTGGGCCGCTGCCACCGCATTGGCAGCCGCCGCCGCCTTGCCCTGATTGACCACACACTTGCGCATGTGCTTCTCGAGCGTGGAGGGGACGCTGAAGGGCATGTCACAGAACCGGCAGCGGTACACATCCTTGCCCGTCCGCCCGTGCGTCTTCATGTGCCGCGTCAGCTTGGAGCTCTGGGCGCAGGCGTAGGAGCACAGCTCGCACTTGTACGGCTTCTCGCCGGTGTGGCTGCGCCGGTGCACGGTGAGATTGGAGCAGTTCTTGAACACCTTGCCGCAGAACTCGCAGGTATCGTTGCGCTGCCGGCTCTCCTTCTTCAGGAGCGGTCCCTGGATCAGCGAGTTGGCCGCACCGCCCAGACCGAGCGGCTTCAGCTTGAGGTTCTCGAAGAGCGCCGCCTCGTTGCGATGCAGGGCCTGCGACATGCCCCACCAGTCGCCGCCGTCCATCTTCATGCGCTTGCTCAGCTCGAAGGGATTGGGGAAGGGATTGAAGAGGGGCACCTGCGAGGCGGCACCGCCAGCGGCGGCGGCGGCGGCATCCTGCTGGAACATGTTGCAGTTCTTGGCGAACTCATCGCGCAGCCTCAGAGCGGCCACGGGCAGGCCGTTGAGCTTGTCAGTGGTAGCTCCTCCTCCTCCTCCTCCGCCGCTGCTTCGATTGTTGTTGTCCGCCGCAGCGACGGCGGCGGCAGCAGCGGCTGCAGCTGCGGCGGCGGCGGCCGCCTCCTTGCGCCCCGACTCCTGCAGGGCCTGCTTGTAGGCCTCGCTGTACTGGGCTATGTTGGACAGACCGAACTTGTCCATGAGCTCGCCCACCAGCGAGGTGGCGCCCGAGCTGGTGGTCTTCGGGCTCTGGCTCTTGCCATCGAGGCGATTGCTGACACTGAGGTCCTCCGCCTTGTAGTCCATGTCCTCGCACTCGTCCAGCTCGTCCTCGTCCTCATCCTCGCCGTCGCCATCGAGGTCGCCGTCGGGATCGTTGTCGGGATCATTGTCGCCCATCTCCTCCTCGGACTCGTCCGGCATGGGATCCTCGTCGTTGTCCGCCTCGTTGGTCTCCAGCGAGTCGGCGCCATCGTTGCTGCCATCGTCCTGCTCGTCGGCGGGACTGCGGTGCACTCGCATGTGCTTCATCAGCTTCTGGATGTGCGAGCACTCGAAGTCGCAGGCGGTGCACTTGTACGGCTTCTCGCCGGTGTGCGTCCGCTGGTGGATGATCAGGTTGTTCTCGAAGCGGAACTTCTTGTCGCAGTAGTCGCAGGCGAAGCAGTGCTCTGGCGGCTGCAGCCCCTGCTCCTGGCTGCTCTTCGAGGGTGGGGTGCTGGCGGAGCGGGGAGTGCTGGCCAGGATGAGGCCCCCGAGGCCTCCTCCGTTTTCCGATGCTGCTGCACCGCCTGCCATCTTCTCTGGCGGTGTGAGGGAGTGGGGCCGGGTGGGCTGACCCACCACCAGGAGGTTCTGCTGCTGCTGCTGCTGCTGGGCTCCTGCGGCAGCTGGCGAGGGGCTCGCAAAGTGCGGCGATTGCTTCTGTCGGGGACTCGGCGAGCTCGAGTTAACAGTGCTGCCAGCTCCAGGGCTTGTTGTGCCCGCAAGCTGACGCAATCGCTGCGAGTAAAAATCCATCTGCTGCGGTTCCAGCTTCAGGGAGGCGCCAGCACTAGCCGCCGCTCCAGCCACACTGCCGCCCATCAGGCCGGGTGTGAGCTGCTGCTGCTGCTGCTGCTGGGATTGTTGCTGCTGCTGGGATTGCTGCTGCTGCTGCGGCTGCTGTTGCAGCAGGTTCTGCGATTGCTGGGGCACGCCCTGCTGCCCGCTCTGCTGCTGCTGCTGCTGCTGTTGCTGCGCCTGCTGCTGCTGCTGCTGGGAGCTGAGGGACACTGGCGGCAGGGCAGCCGGAGGCACAGACCCTCGCTGACTGCCACTGCTGCTGGACGAGGGCGGACGCGGCTCCTGGACTGCAGCCCCATTGAAGGCCTGCGCCTGGGCAGCCGCGGCGGCGGCCGCCAGGTTGAAGCCGTGGTGGCGGAACTGCTCGCTCACCAGCTGCTCCATCCGGTAGTGGTCGGCGGGCGAGGGGCGCCCGAAGAGGGGGGCCACCGTAGGAACTACATTGCCGGGCAGCGGCATGCGCAGCAGCTGGAAGGGATTGGCATGCATGGCCTCCGGCGGCGGCAGCAACGGATGATGCCTCATTCCGGCGGCCATGGCCGAGGCCAGGTTCTCACGCTGCTGTTGCTGCGCGCGCTGCTGCTGCTGTTGCTGTTGCTGCTGTTGCTGTTGCACTTGCTGCATCTGCAACTGCTGCTGCTGCTGCTGATGCTGGGGTGAACCCAGGCTGATCATGTTGGTGGTGCTGCTGTTGTTGCTGCTGCTGCCACCGCTGGTGTTCACCAGCGAGTTGGAGCAGGCCGAGCTCAGGGAGCTGGAGAGCAGGTTACCGGCTGGGGGGCTGCTCCGCTTCGGACTGGGACTCATCGCCGCCTGGGGCTGGGGACTCGCCAGGCCAGAGGCGGCGGCGGCTGCGGCGGCCGCTGCTGCTGCCGCGGCCAGGGCCAGGGCGCTGCTGTTCAGGGCCGCCGGAGTGGCCACCGTCAGGGTGGCTCCGTTGCTGCCGGGACTCTCCACGTAGATCTTGACGCCGTGCGAGTGCTGGACGTGCTGGATGAGGCGCCAGGCGGAGGTGTAGCGGGTCTTGCACGTGGAGCAGGTGTAGTTGCTGGGCTCTGCAAAAATGTGACAACAAAAAAGGGATTTCATTAGGAATTTGTATAAACGAAAATAATCATAAATATTATAGGGGAGAGTGTAAAAAATATATATAATATATTTATAAATATTTGCCAGCGTTTAATCTCTTCTAAACTCGATTTAAATTCAAAGAAGTATTATTTTAAATAGAAATCCAGCTTATCTCAGTCTTGAATTATTTGTTAAGCACATTTACTTAATTAATTTCGCAGGAAATCTAATTTTTATTCATATTTTCCCATCCCCAATTTCGTAATTAAATGCTGTTCTGCATTTATATTCATGAAAAATATTCTTAAATATTAAAAGAATGCTAAAAATATATATTTTAAATATTTACTATTCTTTAAGAAAGTGTTTGTTGAATAAATTATGTAGAAAAATATGTTTTTTAAATATTTAACGTTTTTAATAACAAGTTTTTTCAGCTATTTATAATTTTTCTAGCTTTAAATTTATTTTCAAACCATTTAAGACTTAAAAAAAATATTATTTAAAAAGGTATTAAGCTTATTCTAATCTTGAATTATTTTTTAAGCATATTTACTTAATTAATTTCGCAGGAAATCTAATTTTAAATCATATTTTCCTATGGCAACTCTGTGAATTTGGCAACTAAATGGTTTTCCTGGCCAAATACAAGCGGCTGAGAGGTTGCCTGGCAATTTCGTTATTAATTATTAATGAGCTTGGTGGTGCCATGCAGGATGTGTTAGCTAGGAGCCAGGATGGGGCCAGGACATGAGCGGGGCCGGGCATGAGGCGAGTATTTATTTATTTATTGATTTTGCAGCGGTTGGCATGCCAAAATGCGCCAGGACACGCATTACACGCGGACGGAGATTGCCAATATTGCCAAGGATATTGCCCCCTCCGCATACACACACACACGGGACACACAGGACACTCACACAGGACACACAGGACACACAGGACACACATGTGTGTCCTTTTTAGTTTTCTGGCCGCGTTGTTGCGGTTTTGTCGCGACATTTGTTAATTTGCCATGGCGGAAATGGCAGCCGCCAACCACCCATGTCCTGCGACACATGTCCTGCCCCGTTACCCCGTCCCCCTCCAAGCAACAGATGTAAAATTGGAAAATTTATGAAAAATGTGCGGGACACTTTCGAAGATAGCCAAGTGTATATTTTCCCTGCTCTCAGTTTCTTTTCTTTTTTTTATATAATAAATAAAAATGGAAAGCGAATGGCAGGATGGTGGCTCCTTCGGCGGCCACATGTCGCCGGCAAGGACAACAAGGTGTTAATGCCTCGCAAGGATAAAAAGAGGAACTACCCCCGGTGACTATGACGACGTTCTCTGCATTTAAATGACGCTTTAAAAAAAAAAGAAAAGGAAGAACGAACGCACGAAATGAAAATTTAACCGAAAATTATCCGAAATAAATGGAAAATGGAAGCGAGGCGGACACGCTCCACACTTTTCCTTTTTTTTTTTATAGATATAAACGTATATTTGGATATATTTTTATGGCTTCGAGGGAGGCTCTGGCCCTCAGCTTCCTGTCAAAGGTGAGCCGTGTTTAACATGATTTCGTCGCGACCCTTTTGCCAGCCAGGAGCAAGGATCAGGGATCGCCCAGAGATCTACTGGCAGGAGATCGGGGTAGCGCTGCCCGCATGCCGCATGCCGCATGCCGCAGGAAATGCAAATGAATCTGACAGATAATGAGAAGCGCCGAAGGGTTGTTGGCAATAAAAAATACAACAAAAAAGAAGCGAGCTAAAGAGGTAAAAGTTGTCGAAAAACACCAGGCATTTATCCATTTATCCTTCGCGATCGCAGCTCGCGATGCGCACGCGCTTCGCCTTGATAATTATGTGGAAAATAATCCTCGAAAAAAGGGGAGAAAAAGGGACAAACAAACAGGATCGGAGGATGCCTGCGAAGAAGAGGATGCGCCGGGACGCGGGTTTGGCACGTTCTACAGATTTCTGAACAACAGCTGTCGCTGGGAGATATGTTTTTTATTGAAGTCTCTTTGAATTGAATGCCTTAAAAAGTGCATAAATACATAACAAAATCATTTCAAATATTATTTCTAATTATTTATAATATTTTCGTAGCTATTTTATTTATTTGAATGCCAGAGACATTTGTGAATGAAGCCTATCAGCACTGAACGAGAAAATAATACTTTTGCTGCTGTTTTAGTTTTTTTGAAAGCATACAACATTGTTTATGCATCTTTCCTATTATTTCCCCCACTCATTTATCACTTTTTTTCTCTCTCTGTTCTTTTGAGGACATCAACCGGATGCCTTGTAGCACCGGAAATGCCAAATTGACCGCCAGGAAGTGCAGTATATAGCAGGGCCAACAGTGCGTATGGGCAATGCCAGCGGGTGTCCCTCACGAAAATAAATAAAAACAAGAAGCGAAAAAAAAATTGAAGCCAGAAAAAGGGTTGCCCGTAATGGGATAATTGTTGCAGCAGAGCAACCCCGAGAGGATGCTGTGCTCCATGCAAAATCCCTTCTAAGCTCTCCGCTCCTTCTCCTCTTTTATTTTTTTCCGCCTTTTACACAAAGGACACCCGGGAGCATCTAATCCTTGAACGTGAAATTGCATGAGCCGAGGGCATTAGCCATTGATTTCGACCATTCGACCATTCGGCTGGCTGGCTGCCTGGCTTAGTGCCAGCATGAGTCAATAATTGAATGGCCAAGAGTTGCGGTAACCTGTAAGCCGTAGCCCTTAACCCTTAACCCTTAACCCTTAACCCACTCATGCTGATGGTGTTTCATTGTCGCTGCGGTCGCGACACGCTGTGTCCTGCCGCAAAATAAAAATAAAAAATACACCAAATTTGGATAATTAACACACGTTGACAGGTGGGCAAAAGTTCGTGTCCTGCCGCATATAGTATGCAAGGATACATACATATATATGTATGTATGTATGTATTTTTTGCAACAAATATCCATTTTGTTGACAGTTGCTGTGCTCTTTTTTTAATGTATTTTCCGACGGACGGACGGACGGATGACTGACTGACTGACTGACTGGGTTGCCATGCCCACCAGCTCCATATTTATAATTACCAAATGGCCATTGTTTGGGCCCCAAAAAGGAGCGAGGGGCGAAAAGGTTCTGGGGGAGGGAGTTGGGTTCGACAGGCGGCGAGAAAGGGGGTAAAAAAAGCGGCGAAAACAATGCGTAATTAACGCAGATACTTCGTGGCTGTAGATGTACATATCTGTAAATGTATCTGCATCTGTCTTTGTATCTGTATTTGCATCTGTGCCCGTCTGACTCTGTAGCTGTATCTGTAAATGTATCTGCGACTTGTCAGTTGAGCGGCATTGTCAGCGTCGAAACAACTTTTTTGTCATCTTCTTCTGTTTTTTTATTATTTTTCCCCAGCTTTTTTGTCAGTGACTTTTGTTGTCTTCTTGTTCGTGTCAAAAGCGCAAAAGTTCAAGGGTTAAATTGGCCTGGTCGCGCCGCGTATGTGTAGCTCTTTAACCCTTTAACCCCCAACCCCTAACCCTTAAGCAGCTCAGCAGCACTGAGCCGTAAATATAAAAAACATAGTATATCTTTTGAAGTTTCCAAAATATACTTGTATATATAGGAAATAATATAAAATTGTGGTTTAGTTTTCGATTTTAATATTGTTTTTAATGTGTTTTCTATTTAAAATTAACTCTTGTTCTTATTTAAAATTGTTTTTTAAGCATTTTTTATTACCTTTCACAACTTTTATTATATTTTATAATTTATTTTTATAATTTAAAAATGTTTTTCCAGCATTTTGCACCGAATTTTCTTTTGAAATTAATGTGGAACTTTTTCAAAATTATTTATTGGGCGAAAATGTATTTTTTTGTAATTCTAAAACTTTAGCTTCTTGTATTTATTTTGTATTTCTTTATTGCCTTAATAAACTATTGTTCTATTTTTTATTAATTTTAAAAAGTTTATAATTTATAATTTATAATTTGCCCCTTTAAATTGAAAGTTAAAATATTTGTAGTACAAAAAACACTCTTTAAATTTAAATTAAATTTAAAGAAATCGTTTTTAAATATTTGTCAGTTCCTTAAATTCCCCTTTTAATTGCCCTCACCCTTTTCTCTCAGTGTCTTAATAGATGGACGCTGCATTTCGTTTATTTGAAGGACTTTTAAGGCCTATGCTGATGATGTTGGCAAGTCAATTGCTTTGGCGTTGACACGCGACCTTCGCTGCTGTTTACCTGAGTGACCTTTGACCCGGCACCTCCTGCAACAGTAACCCCCCGTCCCCCTACTCCTGGCACGTGTCCAAGTTTTAAGCAAGAAAATGTGTACCTTTTCCATATAGAAAAATCTCTCCAACTGACCGAGGGTCTCTCTGTATGTGTTTTCTGTTTTTGTTTTTTGTTTTTTGCAGCGCTTTTGTGCGTGTGTCAAGTCCAGTGCGAGGTCCTTTGTCCAGTCAAGTGGTCCTGCTTGCCCCTGCCTGCCCCCACTCCCGTATCCTTGAAACTCCTTTTTTTGTTCCTGTTGCTGCGGCAGAGGACATTCCTTGGCTGTTTTTGAGGCATTCAAATTACCCTCGAGGGCAGCTCCGGAGCTGAGAGCTTTGTTGTCCTGCCCGGTAACCCTCGTCCGCGCTCCTGCATGCTGCAACCTCGTCCTTTTTTTTTGTTTTTGCTTTTAATAGCTGTCTTTGGCTTTTCATCAGCATTTCGCATTGAAATGTCAAAGTCAAAGGGATAGAGGGAGTGAGTGAGTGTGAGGTCCTGCAGCAGGGGCTTCGATTGTCAGGCTGTCCGAGCGAGTGTCCTTCCTGCAGTTTATCAGCAGGGCTTTGAAGTCCTTGATGCCCGCAGTGTCCGCGCTTTTTCTACATTTTTATTTTCGGATTTCAGATTTCGGTTTTTGGATTTTTTATTCTGTGTGTGTGTGTGCGTAAGGGAGGAGGGGTACAGGAAAAAGGATTCATAATGCAGCTGCAGCTTATCGCCGAGGGCCCGCGGCCCGATCAGCATTCTATATACATATATTTGTACATATATGCAAAGCTATAGCTATAGCCTGGCGCACATCAAACACATTTTTCCACTGCGGGGCGGAATTTTAATTTTGCCACCCAAAAATGCAAGGAAGGAGCAGAAGGGGGCAGAAACGGAAAAGGGAAAAGGGAGAAGAGAAAACCGTGGCAAGGACTCACCTGTGTGGACTGTATTGGCCTCGGCATCGACCAGCTCCATTTTGGGCCGCTTGGCCGCCGACTGTTCGCGCCGCTCCTCCTCCTCCTCCAACTCCATCTCCTCTGCCTGATACTCGGCATCGGCCTTGTTCAGGGCCTCCACCTGCCGCCGCAGACTGGCCTGCTGCTGGTCCTCGTATGGCTCCTGCTTGACCTTGGCCGCATCCTGTTCCAGATCCTCGCCGCAGCTACTGTCGCCGGTGGACTGGCG
Organism: Drosophila bocqueti; assembly: GCA_018151655.1. Lineage (NCBI taxonomy): Eukaryota > Metazoa > Arthropoda > Insecta > Diptera > Drosophilidae > Drosophila > Drosophila bocqueti. The sequence continues at coordinate 1,563,189 of JAECXF010000011.1, forward strand.
CTCGATGGCCGCCGGACTGGCGGGGCCGGCATTTGAGTCTAAGGTGGTGGTGTTGGTGTTGGTGTTGGTGGCCGCCGTCTCGCTGTCCTTGGGCGTGGTATTGTCGTTTTCTGAAATACACACACAGAACAGAGAATCGCCTGGTTAACCTGAGGCTCAAGGTTCTTTCTGGGTTGGGACCTAGGACCACCTACCATCTACTAGCCGCTTGGGCGTGCTGCTGGCTCCATCCGCCAGCAGATCCGCCGGACTCGGTGGTGGTGTGTGTATCCTTGAACCGCTGGCCGTGCTGCTGGCCGCCGCTGCTGCCGCCGCCGCTGCTGCTGCTGCTGCCGTGGCTGCTGCCGCCGCCGCCGCTGTGGCGCCTGTTCCCGTTCCTCCTGTTCCTGCCACACCCGAAACGACAATTTTGCGGGCGGATATGGGGGCGGAGATCGAGGGCCGGCGATTGACCAGGCTCAGCGGGCGACCCTCCTCCGCGTCGCGGTCCATCTGCGGATTCTGGGTGGCGCACTGGCCGTAGTTCTCCTTGTTGCACTGCAGCACCTTGTGCTGGATGAACTTGACAATGTCCGAGAGGGCGAACGCCTTCTGGCAGGCGCCGCACGTGAGTATGTCCTGCGTGGCCACGGCATCGTTCTCTGTGGAGTCGGAATCTGTCGCAAGAAAGGGGGATTTTTTGCCATTAGTAACTTGAAATTGTTTAGTTTTTTTGATGGAAATATTAATAAGAGCTTATTTTAAACCTATTTATGCTATTAGAACCAAAAATTCGATTTTATATCACCCAAAGAGCTGCCTAAAATTATGCCAAACTATGCTGTGACTTGCCAAATTCCTTATTTATTATTTTGTCATAATAAAAACTTCTTGAAAATATTATTTAGAGCGATTTTTGGCAAGATTTTCTTTATTTATTAGTTTTTTTACGATAAAAACTTCTTAAAAATATTATTTAAACCTTTTTCTGACAGGGTTTCCATGCTAAAATAAGCTGTAGATATTTTTAAAGCTGCCCAAAAGCAGACTATGCTCTTGCCTAGCTTCTCAGGGTTCCTAGTGGGGGGCTTCCCCTGATTTATTTAGTTCCCTTTCGACACCAAAATTCGACCAATTCGCAGGCTCTTAATTTGGACCGCTTTCGGCTTTCGGCGCTTTTATGGACCCATCAATTCCGGCTTAATTTGCCGCGGAACTGAATCCGTGAATCCGTGCGGCTCCTTGTCACATTTTTATGGCCTGCGTCCTGCTTCATTAATTGTTCGCACAGTGTATTTACATATGGCCAGATAAGCAAATATATATAGTTACGAAAACCGATAACCGGGAAAGCCTCGAAGCCTCGAATGCCAATCTCCATGCACTTTAATTTATTTGCCTTTTTGCCGGGGAACAAAACAATAAAAATCGAGAGGCAGAGTTGAACCACCACCCACCCCAAGCCCCTATTTATTTGCATATGTGGCAAGGATTTTCTGGTGGTGGTGGAGGATTGATTCCGATTCCGATTCGACTTCCCCCTCCATGACCATAAATTCCAGTAGCAGCACACATTCTGCAATTAATTCGGGGCGTTCGCTGGCTGCGGTTGTCATGGCTTATCTCTGCCCCAGAAATTAGCAACACCAGGCAAATATACATAAATAAATGAATGAATGTAGTATATGCAGGCAGGCAGGAGGCAGGAGGCAGGAGGCAGTCCTTCGACTCCAGGAACCTGAACTATGAGACCAGCAACTTGAGCCCGCCGAAGGCAGTTCAACTTTTGTTTTTCTCGATTCCCAGCGACAGGACTTGATTGACCAAAGGAGGTGGGCAAATATCCTGCAGTATAAATTGCTATATCGAGCAGTCCATGGAGAGAAGAAGGACATCATCCACATGGCCGCAGGACACGCACAAAAAAGTTGAAATCGAAAATGCACAAGTTTTGTTTTTTCGGTCAAGCGGGGGAGTTGAGTTTCTGTTCAACTTTATTTTCCTTCCTTTTCTTTATTACTTTTTATTTGTTATTATTATTATTATTATTATTATTATTATTATTATTATTATTATTATTATTATTATTATTATTATTATAAGTAAAGCACATAATGTTAAATAAATATTTAAAGGTTTTAGAAAGATTTAGAACATGAAATCATCTTTCAAAGCTTTCAAATAGTTAAATAATAAAATACTGGATAATATTTTTAAGGCGAGAAATGTGTATTGTTATTTGATATCTTTAAGAGAGTTTATGAAGTATAAATATTTTATATTTAACTATTTAAAGTAGCTTAACTTTTATTTAGGATTTGTTTAAAAAATATTTATTATTTAAGTATTTTTGTTGTGCATTCTTTATTAATTCATTTTCATCATTATTATATATAATTTCCCTGCTTAAACATGATTTTTATTACACCCATTTAAAGCTATATATATTATTATTTTATTATTATTTGATATCCCTTGCATCCCATTTTTTATCCCTCAATTGTGTGACTTTCGTCGAGGACATCATCCTCAATTACAGGACAGGCGGCACACAGTTGTCAATTAGGAAATAGATCTATGAATTATTGACTCCCTGTCGCTTTGCCACTTGTCCTTTTTTTTATTTCTCTCTCTCTCTGTATATCATATATATACTGTGGGTGTTTTTTGTCTGTGTTATTTTTTTGTGTCCATTCCGGAGGGCAGTTTGAGCAATTTGCGGTCTGCCCGGGTCCAAACAATAACTAATGCGCCCTAAGCGGGGATATCCTCCTCCTCCTCCTCCTTCGCTTTTGCCTCTGGCTCGCTGTGACCGCTGCTTTTCCTGCTTTTCCCCCTGCTTTTCCCTCTGCCTTTTCCCCCACTCCCCTGCCCACTCCTCCTTTATTTTTTATCAATTGATTGTCCTGCTTCTGGGGTGACACACATATGAACACGATGTTGCCGTAATTTCTGCTGATTGCCTGGGTGGCCACGCTCAATTTTCGCTTCAATTTTCCCTAGTTTTTTCTCCTTTTTTTTGTGTTATTGTATCATATAAAAAGAATATGCTTTTTTTTTGTCCCCCGCCCGTGGTGGGCATTTTCCAGCTGATTATTGTGGTATTTATTGATTGGCCAGCCATGGCAATTGGCCAGGCCCAAAAGCAGGTAAGCGGCGACTCACCTTTGGCTATTACCTGTTTTTTTTTTTCTGTTTCTTTTCTGTTTCAGCTTCAGAGGCGTGGCCAAAAAAAGGGGCATGGGGAAGAGGCAGCGGAACGGGGGCGTTGCCCGATATTTGCCTAAGCGATTAGATTAGATGTTTGCCGGGGAGATTAGCAGAAAGACAGACTGCAAGTTGGGTTTCTCTTTCGGTTTTTGTTTTCATTTTCATTTATGAAGAGCTGCTGCTGCTGCTGAAAAACTTATTGACAGCCTGCACAATATTGCGCCAGCTGAAGAGGGTTAATTTGTGCGGGGGGGAGTTAAGAAAACAGCAGCAGCAGCAGCAGCAAAAGCAACAGCAGCTGTCCGAGGCAAAGGTGAAAGGGTGCCGGGATTCGGCAGGACTCGGGGGGGAGTGTGTTGTGGAACTGTCAAACGTGTCAGAGTCGCCTGACAAGTGTCAACAGAGTCCTTGCCAAATAGATTTCATAAAAGAGTGCCAGCTGAAGTCAGTCATAAATTGCATTAACCCCTTTATACCTTTATACCCCAAATCGAATGGGATTGAAGCGGTTGAATATAGTAGTTCCAAGGCGAGTATTTTTGTTTATGAGCAGAAAAAAAAAGAAAAAAGAAGATGTATCTATCTATTGGAATAAACCATTCAATAAAAAGCTTGCTTGGGAAATATTTATAAACTATAAACAACAAAGTTAATCATGAGAACTTAAAGAAGAAGATTTCGAAATAACATTCATGGGAGTTATATTTATGCCAAATTAAATTTTTATTTATTGGTTTAAAAATCAATCTTCATTATTTATTTATTTCATATTAGATAATTTAATTTATTCAAACTCTAGTTTATATATTTTAAGCTCTAAATATGGGCAAGTTGCAGAAATGAGTGCCTGCCAAGTCCTGCATTCCTTTTGCCTTAATGAAGCCCTTGCAAGTTGTTCGATATTTATGGCCTAGTGTGATGTCATTGTATATATATGTATGTGTATATATATTTTTACCCCCGATCTGAGCATCCCCCCTGAGCCCCCCCCTTTTCTCCAGGATATGCGTAATTAATTCAGCAGCTGCTGCTGCTGCTGCCGCTGCCCCCGGGAAAATAAATTGAAGTGCGTCGATTTGTTAACCGCGCAGCTTAACTCAAATATTTACGAGCTGCGAGCTGCGAGCCGAAGGCCCTCTCCTGGCCATTTAATGCAAGCCTCCGGCTATTAATATATATCCGCATATATCTGGTAGTAGCGCTGCTAGTGTATCTGTGCAGGCCAAGTAGGACAATTAAGAATTAACATATTAATAGAACTTTTGCGCAAATTATCAGGACACAGGGAAAATATGAGAGTGAAGGGAGAAGAAAGTCCCCCTGTCGCCCTTTCCCTTCTAGTACTTTTGTTATTTATAACGTTCTCGTGTTATTGACTGTTTTGGGGGGCCACCAGGGGGCGTGGCAAGCCGAAAACAATACGTTGATTGTGCTAATTTATGCCCCCATCCTGGCACACACACACACACCAAGTCGAAGGATTCGGTTTTATGGCCAAAAGGTTACGGCTGGATGTGTGTGTGTGTGCGGGTGTGTGGGTGGGGAGGGGAATGCCATAAAAACCAGGCAGAAAGGCAGCAGCCGCCACATGGTCGTCCTGTTTTTAGGTGCTCGTCCTCAAGGCAGGACTCCCCCCAAATGAAAAATGGCGTCAGCCAGGAAAAACTGGACCAAATACAGGGAAGAGGGAATAGAAACTTAGGCGGCTTTAAGGACCCTCAAAAAAGTGGGAAATTCAATTTGGTAAAATAAGAGAATCAGGTTACTTTAAGCACGTAAAAGTAGTAACTAAACCTAAGAAAATTTACCTAATATAAGCCATAATATTATTAAATTAAAGGCAATGGCTCTACTTCATTGACGACTCGTCTGGCTTGTTAAGTAAGAAACAATTACAAAAACAAGAAAAATAAGAAAAAACAACAAGAGAAAATATTAATAACGAACGCCCCGAAAAATGCTGAGTAAATATTTAAAGGCAACACTTTTTTCCCTTTATTTATTTTTTATTTTTTTTTTTGGCCAACTCATTAAAGTTTTTAACGGCGACACAAAAACCGACAAGAAAAAAAAAGGTTAAACAAATTCGAAATTCTTTTTGTGGCTCTGGCGATAACAGTCTGCGGGGGCGAACTGTGAGTATCTGTGAGTCCAGCACTACCAACACTGGCATAGTTCTCGGTTTTGGCTGCCTGACAGTGACAAAGCGACGTCAGCAGCTGAAAAACTCAAAATCAACTGGAGCCCCCGACTTAATTTGTTTAAACAAATTACACACAGATACCAAGGGGCTCCACAAAAAGCACATGGCGACTATGGCATACCCATTAATCGGATATAATTCTGATGAAATGAACAATTTGTTGTGATTTTTGGTATATGTATTCAAAAATATTGTCTAAATGAACACGTGCAATTTGGTAACTTTCAATCAAAAAGATCTTGAGATCCAAGCTTATGAAACTTTATATAACATCTCTAACTTTGCAGAATATCATCAGATTTTCTTGATTTTTAGTATGTGGATCTATAAATATTTTATAATCTATCATAGTAAATTCTATACATCTGGCTTAAACAGATCCCGAGATCTAAGCTTATTAAACCTCTCTCATAATACCCAAAACTCTGGCTCTTGGGCATACCCTTGGGGCACGGCACGAATACACACAGATATGGCCACATGGAAAGGTGTTTAGCAGCTGAAACTATAACAAACACAGCGATTCGATATATATATATAAGTGTATATATCACAATGATTCCTGTTGTGTGTGGGTGAACTGCCCCTCACCCATCCCCCTCCCTCTCTCACGGTGTTATCACCACCTTCGCCTTTGCAAAGTGTTTTAGCATACAAAATTTGGTTTTATTTGCCTACTGTCCCCCAATAGAGCCAGGAGGGAGCCATGGAACCGTGCAACCATGGAACCATGCCACCAGGAGTTGTGGAGCGTCGGTTAGCCAAAAGCTAGCGCTGATAACACCCGCATATGGCGGCGGCTCGGCTGGATATCTGGACAAACAAATGAGCAAACACAAACTGGAACTGGAACCCAGAGGCCGCAGACCGCAGACCAGAGGCCGGAGTACTGGAGAACTGGAGAACCGGAGTGGAGCCGTGGAGGAGCGCAGAGACCCGTAGACGGACCCACCAGCCAGGTTCTGAGTGAATGAGCCATATGCAAATATGGTCGCGGCCTGGAATCGGGCATTAACATATAGTCCACGTGTGTGTGCCGCTGTGTGTTAAAGCTGGACACACACGGCGACTGATAAGCCCAAAGGAAATGGGCACAAGGCGGAAAAAAAGAGAGTGGGAACAACTACAATTACAGAAAAAAGAATATCAGAAAAAAAAGAACAGTTTAACAGTAAACAATTTAAATTCCATAAAATAGAGAAATTTAGTTTAGTGTTATTATGTTTCTTAAAGCTCAAAATTGATAAAGAAAGCGATTATGACATTTAAGTCCATAGGAACTTGTGTGACAGAAAGCTAAGCGCAACTGTACTTCCGGTTCAAGTTAAATAAGTCACAAAGCAACTTTATTGTAGATAAACCAATAATAAGAGCATTTAAAATTTAATTCATGATATTAAAAATGGTAGAGTTAGGGAATTTTGACATTCAAGTTAATATTTAAATAGTTGACAGACAGCTAAGCTAAACTGTACTTCCGGCTTAGTTAAATGCTAGAGATTTTCATGGCTCTAGCTAGTTCTTTATAATGATGAGCAAAATATATTATTACAGATATTTGTATTTTAATTTGTATACTTGTATATTTATTGGAACCTAATTACTTAACACAATTTTAATTGGATCAACTGTACTTCCGCTTTAGGGAATCACACAGACTTTTAAGGTGGACCAAAATACCATCCTGTCTCTATTTGTCCAGAGCCAATGAAATGTCCCCCTTGTTGTTCCCCATTCCGCATTTCTTTTGATAAGACATGTGGCCGCCTGTAAGTTTTACTCTCGTACTTGCACCTTTTCTGTTTCATTTTTTCTTTCTTTTTGTTTTTTGTCGCTAAAATATTTGTATTTGTATTTGTATTGTGAGCAAGGTGGATAGCTTGTGCTGTGCTGTGTGTGTGTGTCTGTGTCTGTGGCTTGGAGTTTGTTTTATTTCCCGAAAAGTCAACGGACATATGTAAATATAGCTGCGATCTATATAGGTAGGTAAGTAGGTTGTAGGCCTGCCGCCTGCCGCCGCTCCCTCTCCCGGCTGTCCCGCTCGCCATATATAGTAGATATATGTCTATGGGTGCGGGCGTTGGCTTATTGCCTTTTTTTCCCAGTACAAGTCGCTTATCAAAAATTGTCCGCACATTTGCCCTTTTTTTTGTAGTTGTATTTTTTGTATCTATTTGGGGGACAAACCAACGACAACGGCAAATGATTAAAGAGTCACCTCGCTCCATCAGAAAAAAAAAGAGCTCTAGTAGAGCCTCTTCCTGTGGTAAGAATTTCTGGGTAATTCCCAGAAAATGCTGCGGTTATCTGCCCAGAAGATACATGACTTCGTTGTAATTTCTTGTTGAAAGAGAAACCTCTGAACAATTGCTTATTGGAAAAAAATTAAGCAAGACCAACAGGGAATTTTTGATTTTTTTTAATGAAATTATAGGGGATTTTTTGGGTTTTATGTATATCAAATCTTGTTCATATTTCAGTGATATTTTTGAAGAGCTTTCTTCTGTTTTTATACACTTTTTAGTAAATTTTACTTACGGCTCAGCGAACGGAATCCATGATCCTCGCTGATCGACAGCATTTTGTTGTACATTTTTTTGGTTTTGGTTTCAAAAAAAAAAAAAAGGAAATCAATTTCCTTTTTGACAACTTAAGTTTTTGTTGTTATAACTTTTAGTGCTCGTAACACATCACAAGTTTTGTTGGGTTCCAAAAAAAAATTGTTTTAAAAATATATCGGTTTTGTATATATATTTATATCGGTGGGTATGTCGATAAAAAAAAATATTCTAAATATATATATAGATATATATATATTTAAGGAAAAGGCACAAGACAAAGACACACGATCGCAGGTAATCCAATTGTCCTCAGTGTGTTTTGTTGTCAGCGTTAAATGTTTCGATATTAGCGATATTTTCGATTAACGATTCTCGATAGCTTTGGCACTTTCACTCAAGACACGACCGGCAACGGTTAGCTAGCCTTGCTTTCTTCTTTCGTTTCGTCTCGTTTCGCTTCTTTAAGACTACGTGAGGCCGCAGGATCTAAGGATCTCTAGAGCGCGTGTGTTGTTGACCCCTCGGAGGCTTCACGTGGACTGACTTCCTGGGACGCTCGACGGTCGGTCGACGGTCGCCGGGCTGCTCGACGGTCGACTTCCTGAGAGACAGAGGCTGTGTGCCGTCGACGCCGGCTGAGGCAGCGACGTGAGCGTCAGCAGCGACATTTTTTATCCACACACACACACACACGGACGCGGACGCTCTCCCTTTGACCCTCGAGGTCCGGGGATAAAAAAAAAGACATAGGAAAAAAACTACACACACGCACACCACACACCACACACCCAGGGGTTGGTGTTGCTCCCTCTCCCTCTCGCACACACACACACATGTTCGAGTTGCGAGTGGACCAAAGGCGGACGTCGAACGGTGGAAAAGGGGGATGAAAACGGCTCCGTCACTGCCGGCGTCTCTGTCAGCGTCGCTGCCTAGTACCATCCCCCCCTACCCCCTTAGCCAGGAACTGTGTGCCCCCAGCTCCTTGGAAAATCTGGTGCCGGAAAATCTCTCTCCACACACACACACACACACACGACGACGACGACTGTCCGCCGCTAATCGCTGCCCAAATTGAGTTGTTACTCCAAAAGGGTTGGGGGGTTGGCAGCTACACAGTTACAGTTACAGTTATGTCAGGAACCTTTTTAACCCAGGGAAGGAGTTACAGAGGAGCCCACCAGTGTGACCAACTGACCAATGGCAGCTGCTGCCCGTTACTTCTTTGGGGGGAGGGTCACTCCGAGGACATCGAAAGGCGATAATCTCTTGAATAGTATTTCAAGTTCTTTTAATTATTTGTAACTAATTTAAACTAATATATATTGTCAAGTCAAAAACACATTAAACATATTTAAGTAACTAATTGATACGTAATCAATTAATTATAAATAAAACAATTTAATATTAAAGCTATGAACCATAAACCAACTGTCTCTAGACAGTTCCTAGCTTGAGAAAACCTAGAAAAACTCAAATATAAACATATATAAATAATATTTAATAATAAATCAATAAATAAATAAGACTTTCAACAAGAAAAAAAAGCTTACTTCGAGAAACCGAAGTTTGTATACCCTTGCAGCTTGCAATTGAATCATGAAATTCCATCATAACTAAACCAAAATTGAATTAATTTTAATTCGGAAAGCTTTTCTGTGCCTTCATAAATCTGCATATTCAATTCAATGATGCGACCGCTTATAAAATTTTCAAAATTTTAATAACATTTTCTGCCTAAAATGACTAGATCGCCACAGCTGTTGATGCAGATCACGAATATATATGATTAGGGTCGGAAATGACTCCTTCACTGCGTTGCAAGCTTCTGAGGGAAATTATAATAAATAAAAAATTAAATTTAACTCTAAAGAGTAAACAAGGCAATTATTTTTAATACCAATAGTAATAGGAGTAAGTCAAAGAAAATATATTAAACTGCTTCCAATCACTGGCAAAACAATAACAATAGCATAATAATATGATTTGTAATTTTATAATCTGCATACATATATGATTTAAGTGTAGTTTTTCTAGGATATCTTCCTCAGTACCCTCTAGTTTATAGTTTCTGGTTTCTTCTGGTTTCTGGTTTCATATGTTTTCGCTTGTAAGAAAAACTCTAGCTCTCTCTTGGAGTTCTCCTCCAGAGAGGCTGCCATGTATTTGTTAATGGAGATGTTCTTAAGCTATTTATGGCAATGGAATGCTCCACAGATCCTGCTTAGAGTTCCTTGCCCTCTCAAAATCTCTGTTTCTCTCTCTTTATCGCTACATATCGCTTGTGCCAGGATGTGCCAGGATGTGCGCAGTAGCAGAGCGATTTGAGCTCCGTCGCGGAAGCTGCGCAATAAGTGTGGCCACCAGCCCCGATTTTCATCTTCCTTTCAAGAAAATCCCCTTAACCCTAAGAACAAAAAAAGGACAGAGAGAGAGATCGAAAGGATGCGTAACATTTTCTAAGACTTTTCTCCTTCTACACGCTCGTTAATCCTTTTTTTTTTTTTGCTGTCACGGGGTAAACGATTTTTTGTGTGTTGTTTTTTCCTGTCATACCCATAGAGAGATTCCTATAGGGAGCAGTCCTGCTGATGGCTGAGTTTTTTGCGCGCGCATTCCACTTTTTTTTACCCCTCGGCAGCGGCGCCTGCGCAGCTGTAAAAGGATGCTGCTAATGTCCTGCCCCGCCAAGGAGCAGCAGAACTCGTCTTAGCGTCCCTTTGTGCGCTTTAATCAAACGCTATTCTTGGCCAGGGAGGGTAGAGCAGGGCAGGGCAGGGCAATACAGGACAGGGGTCCCGGGTAGGGTACAGGACATCCAGCCCGCGTCCTGTCGCCTTGCAATTATTTTTTATGCAATTTTTAGCGATCGCCGTTGTCGCCTTAAAGTTTCCTTTTTTTGTTTTCTTTTCCCGCTACGGTTTTCCTTTGTGTGTAGGGTGATTTTTTTTTTCTTCCAGGATTTTGCAACCCCCGAAGGATCTTCAGGGGGAATGGCGGGGGGAGAGTTCAGAGTTGCGAATTGCGTGTCCTGCGTCCAGGTAGCGCGTCCCGTGTCCCATGTCCCGTGTGTGTGTGTGTGTGTAACGGCATTTTTTGTTCTATGCAAATTTTTTTTCTTTATTTTTTTGTGCGTCGCTCCTTGTTCCCCGATATTAATTTTTTATGCCCCTCGTGTGCGTGTCCTTATTGTTTTCCTTCCCTGATTTTTTTTCTCTTCGTCCCTTTTTTGGGTGGTGGCCAAAACCAAGATTTTCCCAAGATATGCGAGTAGGGTTTGGGGTGGCGTTTTTTTCCTTTTTCCCTCTGTCACATGTGTGTGAGGCAGGCAAAGGTTGTATTTTTTTCCTTCTTCTGGGAGGAGGCAGGAGGGTCCTGCAGCCGGCGCAGCTTCGCATTGATTACCGTCGCTTTTTTAATTCAATTCAAACAATGATAAAAAGGAAGACAGTCCTGGGACGGGGCAGGACAGGGGACAGGATCCTGTGCTCGGGCTTCACCCTAAGACGGGCAATTGTCGTCTTTTTTTTTTGTATCCCAAATTCTATTTATGATAATTTCTCACTGATATTCACGTTTTCCTGGGCCAGTTTTGGTTTAAATGAGCAAATCTCTCACTGGAAATGCATTCGTTTTTAACGGAAAATTTATGGATGTTTTTTTTGCTTGCGGAGAAAAGGAAGTAAAAAGAAAGGGTGACCGGTTTTAATGTACTTTTTGCTCCTTTTTTGTTCCGAGTTGGTTTCTGCTGCGTGTTGCAGATAGAAATCCTTGTGGCAAGGCGGTTTTTCTATAGATTTTTTTCTATCTAGTTATTTTTGTTGCTTTAATTAATTTTTTTAAGCGCAACAAAAAAAGCAAAGAAAGAATATGGAAATTTTATCGGTTTGTAACGGTTGGTAGAAATGATTTCTAGCTAACAGAAAATTCTAAAAAACAAAAAAAAAATGTATCTAAGAATGGTTTTTTAATATATTTTTGGTACTAGTAAGTCCTGTATTTTAGATACTTTTTATTTACGAATTTTGACAACCAGTTTAAGTTTTTATTTCTTAACATAATAAACTCTGTTTCTGTATTTGTTTTGCTTTGAAAATGCATTTTCTTGACCCTGCAACCTGCTGTTCTTTCTCGTCCTGCATCCTGGCAGGACTCCTTTGTTGTTATGATTGGATTTGTCATCTTCACGCTGATCTTAGCTGTCGGTCAAATCAATCAGTTGCTTCGCATCTCTCCCGCACTTTTCCCTTTTTCCTGCATTTTCCCTTACATTTTCCCCATGGATTTCCCCGACTCGAGTGGCCCTGGGAGACGTTTTGCTAATTCCCAAAAATAAGGTGAAACACGTCACTCTCTCTCACTGGCATCTCGAAACGTATAATTATTTGTGTTGCTTCATCTGCTTCCCCCGCCTTCTCTCTGTCCTCTGGATTTTTGACAATTATTGTTCGAGGTGCTCCTTTCACGATGATGAAATGTTGTCGGCGGACGTGGACACAGGTCGCAGATACAAAGATACTGCGATAGTAAGATGCAGAGATACTGCGATACAGGGGCCCCTCAGATACAGATACAAAACACGCAGCGCTACAGATACACAGATACAGAGATACGGGGGCGACACAAAGGCCACTAAATAGCTGCACGTTGGCCACTGAGTCGCATCTTGGACATGCCAAACGATCGAGGCTGAGCTCTTGCTCTTGGACCTGCTCTGGGCCCTGGAGCTGGGCTGGAGCTCTCTGGGGAAAGGAGGGAGCAGTAGCAGCAGCAGCAGCGTCATCATTGACACGCAGATTGTGCAACTACAAAGGCGCAGTTCGGTTCGGACAACAACAAATGTCCGAGAGAGAGGAGAAAAAAATAAAACGACGTACACAGAAAAAATTAGGCAGGAAAAACTAAGCCCTGAAAGGTTCACACAAAGAAAATCAAGGATTTCAGACTCTAGTTTATAAATTGTAAATAAATATTTTATAAAATATTTTCTTGTATTATATAGTCTCTATAATATTCAGGCTTAATTTCATAAAGATACGTTTGAGGGATTCAAAGTTATACCTCTTTACAGCCTGGGTAATCAAAGAAACAATGTTTGAAAAATAAATGCAAATTTCTTGATTTGAGAAAACATTAAATTTAGTTGCTTTATTTCCTTTTGATATATATTAGTAATACGTTTATCTTGTTACTGAATAACGACTAAAACTTTTAACTATTTAAATGTATTTTTAATAGCTTAAAAATAAATCTATTCCAATGTATCAAACTCAAAAGAATGAATTTTCTGCTTAAAACTTCGGCATTTCTAAATAAAGTCCTGCTACCCACAACAAGATTATTAAATAAACTACCGAGGTAGCATTATATTAATTTAAATGAATTACATTTTATTTAATTTTATAATGGTTTAATCCTTTTTTCCTTGAAAAAGCATTGCCTCGAGGCACTTGGTAAAAAAGCGCTAAAGCTTCAAGTCTTTAACTTGATTAAAACGTTACTTCATTTATTTTAATTTTTTTAAATCTATAAAAACGAGAAATTATAAAATTATAACATATCAAAAATACGTAATTTAAATAAATTATATTTTTAAAATATCTCAAAGACCCGCTTTAATACTTCTTCTTTTACAGCTTTAATTTTGCTCTTTAAAAAACATTTACAAATTATTTAAATACATTATGGTTTCAGCAAATTAATCTTAATATTTTTTCCTAAAATATCTCTTGGTTCTCCGCCCTCCCCCGTTTCTCTCTGTGTACCCTCACACAGCGAGAACTTTCTTCGCTGCCTTGTAGCAGGTAATGAAAATAGGAAAATAAGCTGGCCTCGGGAGGCGAGTGTATGACGACAATTACTCAAGTGACATCTCCATCAGCGAACGGAGATCTTTTGGCCAGACGTGGACTTGGACGTGGACTTGGACCCGCGGACGTGCCCATCTTTTGGCCTCGACTCCGGCCAGCTGTAGGTGTTGCCCCATTTTGGTTTATTTTTTTTTTTTTTTATCTGTTAGCCTCAGTCTCAGTCTCAGCCGCAGCAGCAGCAGCAGCATTCGGTCTCAATGCGGTTGTTCCCTTCGTACGTGTCTCGCATATTGAACGGCTATATCTATATGTTCACAGCCACATCCAGAGCCACATCGATGGCCAGGGGGAAAAATAGAAAAAAAATAGCACCCAGGGAAACCAGAAAGAGATTCCACTGTGAATCAATATTTATGGAGTAATCAGTGACATCGATTTATGCGATGGCCAAAGATGGCAAGTCAGTCGAGATTGAGGTCTCTTTTCACCAGCAAGAGTTATCCCTTTTTCGGGGGTTTATTTTTTGAACAAAAACAATAAATTACTTTAAATAAATTAGCTGTAATTTTAGGAAATTATTTAGAGGAAGTTTGCTAAGCAAATAGAGGGATCTTGCTTAACTTTATTTTAATTATTTATAATTCACAAATTAATAATAATTCAAATCCTGCTTATATATACATATATAAATATATTCCTAAAACCTTGGACATGCCATCTGGCAACACTTGACCTTATCCCTTTTTTGGCCGCAGTCCTTAATGGGCGTGTCATTGCCCGTAAACACCCACGAGATACAAGCTGCCAGATACGCGAGCACGAAATACAAAAATAAACATTCCTGCAGTGCTGATTTATACGCAATAAAATCGAGGACAACACGGGGCCAAGCAGCAGGATATAATAAACACCGGCAGAAGGAGCACAGATGATGTGCTGACCATTTCGGGAGAGACAATGGGACCTGCGGACTAACAGGACAACGCCCACAGAATAATGATGATGATGACGATGGGAATGGGCTGTCCACCAGTCACAACAAAGGCAAAAAAAAAAACAACAGGCAGGCTGGGACAAAGACACACACAGGACACAGGACAGAGGGCACCGGCACAGTCGTAATCATAAATAAATTGCACACAAATTGTGGAAAAGGACCTCACCGTGACCATCCTGATCAAACTGCAGAAGCCGACGAGGAGGTTTCCCAAGGGCAGGGGTTAATCTAGGAGCACATCCTGGCTGGATTTACCACGACAAGTGGCGCCTAGGGAGGCCGCAAATATATTATTATTTATTACAATTTATTATTATTTATTTCCCATCAAAGCAAAGCGGAAATCTTGGGCAAACTGAGCCACTACTAATGGCTTTTTTTATTTTATTACAAAGAAATCAATAAATATTTGTTTTAATAACAAAAAGTATAGAAATAAACTAAATATTCCATTTACTAAAAATAATTTGTAATATTTATAAATATATTTTATATACAATAAATATAAATATTCAAGACTTAAGTCACCCTACTTTTAATTCCTCCAAAACCTCACTTTAAACCCTTTAAAATCTGTACAAAATGCATACATACAATTACATATAAAAACCCATTAATCAAATTTATTTTGCGATAGGCAATCGCTAATCGAAATCGACATCATCATCGGCTGCATATCGAATTCCCTGCCCCTCTGATGCATTATTGTGTCACACAACTGGGCACAATGCGGGCAGCGAAGGGGTTAAAGATAAATTATCTAAGCTAATTTCGTTTTACAATTTAATTTGTTTGAATTTCCACATGTCCCGCATGCGAACGAATTTATTAGCAAAGCGTTTCGCCCTCTTTTCGGGGTTTTCGGGTATTTAGTTTACGCTTTTTGGGTCTTGGGTTTTGGGTCTTGGCTCTGGGCTTGGCCGAAGGTCCGTCCGCACACTCCGGGGTCTTATCTTGCGGATGATTCAGTCAAGGTAAGGCCCCGGAATTGGGTCAGAGCCGCCAAAACTGGGCCCAAAAAAAATACAATGAGAGAGAGAGAGAGAGAAGGAAAGGTATGGTAAGATATATGTACTATATATATTTACAAGCCAAGACAGCCGACTGACTGTCATGCGTGAATGGGGCCCCGGGCGTACTCACTTCCGGTTCAGCACTCTCTTTATTTTTCTACCAAACAAAGTCCAAGCTTCAACTCATATTTCATGGTTCAAATGAGGTGGAAAATTTGTAAGGGAAGAAAGAAAATTTGTACTATATATATTATATAATATAGAAAATCAAAGGAGGGTTCTTGACTCACTAATTACTCATTCAAAGCAAGTATATTTAGGTATCTTAAGTACTGTAATTGTATATATATATATTTATTATATTTTATTTATTAAACATTATTTACTGCCCTTAAAGAATTTTCTTAAATAAAAATCCTAACAATTTAGTCTTTATTTTTGTTGTTATTTTATTGATCTTCAACCAAATTTCCCCAGTTCCCTAGTGCAAAATCAAGAGGAAAAAGCCCAGGCCCAGTCCTAAGCACTGTCTAAATTTGGCATTAATTGCTTGCAAAATGTCTCTTACCCCAAAGGGGGGCGGAGAGGGGAATTAAGAGGCAGGGTCAGGGGCGCCCCACATTGCCACGGGGGCGGCAGAGTCAATGCTCGTGCAGAGTTGGGGCAGAGGCAAGTTCCAATTCCAGGTCTTCGCCGTCGTCGAGGAGGACAATAAAAGTTCGTGAGAACTTGATGCTTATCGAACTGAACTTGCCGAGACAATGCCGAGGCAGAGCCAGCAGCGGCATCCACTTGCGGAAAATGCCTTGGAAAATGTCTAGCGAAAGAGAGAGAGAGAGAGACCGAGAGAGAGGTGGGCATTTTCCCTGGCTTTGATTAGCCTGAAATGGATCAAAATCAGAGGCCAGAATTTCCCACAGTCGCATGGCGACACACAACACAGCTGCCTTGCAAAAAAGGATGCGATTTCAATGCGATTTCTGCTACACCTCTACACCTCTTTCACGTGACAGCGAGTCCTGTTAATCCTTTTTCTCACGCACCAAAAAACCCAGAGAGAACCTTCTATAAAAAGAGATTCATCCAGCGAGACCCTGGCCAGGTTCTCAAGCATCCTTCTTCGATCTCTCGATGACACGTCGCAAATATCGGACAAGCCCACAAAATGCGCACTCATTGTCCTGGCGATTTCGCCAGGTCCTTGCCAACGCTCCCTCTTTTTTTCTCCTTCTTTTTTTCGAATGCGAATCCAGGTAGCCTGGCCATCATCATTATGATCGGCCCCTGCATCTGCATCCTCATTGCGAGGCCAAAACAATGGCCACAAATCCGAATCACGATCAATTCAATTACCAACTCCCCAAGCAGGACGATCGCAGGATCGCTGGAAAAGGAGCCACGTCACCTGCTTGCTTGCTTGCTTTCCTTTCTCTATATATTTTATAAAGATTTATATATATAGATTTTGCTTACAATCTTTTGTTGCATTTCGCGGACACAGAGAGAAATATGGGCATCGTATCTTAGTATCTGTTTAAGAGTTTCTCTAGTTCTCTTCTTGCCTAAATCTCTAATGTCCTCTCCCTATTTTTTTCCGTTTTAAAATTTATTTATTATATTTTTAGTAAATTTTCCTTTCAGTGCATGGGGCTAACTAATCAAGTGGCCGGCCAGGACATTGTCCCTGGGATCTTTTCGCATTTTCCAGCGGCGCTGCTTTGTCTCGTCTGCAGCGTCTTTTCTTCTGAAATCTGAGGCGGCCAGGAACAAGTGTTCGGGGCCAGGATATAGGGACACAGGACTCCTCTTGATCTCTCTTTCTCTCTCTATAGATATATATGTATATATATATATATGCGCTTAGTGTAATGGGATAAGCTGCAGCGGACATCGACATCCCTTCTATGGCTCTCACAAGTGCGCGATAATGAAATTTTATACTTGTACATTTCGCTTGGAAAATTGTGGGAAAATCTCTGGGTTAATCCCCCCGTAAATTGTTCGATCGATTGCAGGTGCAGAGAGAGCCCCCCATTGTTTCCCCGTTTAGGGCTTAGCCGGAATTTTCTGGTCTCGATTTGCACAATTGCCTCAAGGAAGGAGCCAAGGAGGTTTGCAGGAGGCAATCAAGGATGCGTTTGGGGATTTCCATCACTACTTTTGCAGGGTGTATATAAATTATATTTAAGAATTGTTATTGATTTTAGAACATAATAATTATATAGATATGAAATTATATTCAATTTTCAATAGATTTGCAAGAGTTTTTAGACAAAAACAAAAGATTTCATTACAAATCGAACTTCTTCCAGCAATTAATTTAAAATTATATTATATTTAATGATTTTCATTGACTTAAAATCATTTCTAACTTAAATTAAAAGCTATTTAGCTTTGCAACTATATTAAACTATAAACTTTACTAAGAAGTTCTTGGAAAACAATGGATTTAATCACAAATCGAAGACTTCTTGCCGCAATTAATACAAATATATATATTTAATTGCATAATTTTGGTTGATTTTTAAGCTTTTAGAATAATTTTTAACTTCAATTATGAGCTATTTGGCTATGGAATTCAAATAAACTATAACTAGTAGTAGGAAGTTGTTGGAAAACATTCGATTTAATACCTAATCAAAAAGTTTTTCAATTGTTTACAATACAAAAATCAGCAAGCAGAAAGAGCAGAAATCTTCAATCTTCAATTATTCAGTTAAATATATATTTAATATATCTTTAATAAAAACCCATTTCAATTGATCTTAAACCCCTTCATTTTCTGCCTACTCACTGTCTGTGATCGTAAATCCCGTGGTTCCTCCGACTTTCGGACCCAACTCATGGCCTGGGAACCTCGAAGGGCCACCTAGATTACCGTTAGACTCACCTGTAAAGAGAAAAATCCAAGGTGCATAAATTATTAATTAAGAAGAAGTGAACAGAAATTAAATGCAGAGAGAGAGAGAGGAAAAAAAAAGCGGATTCCAGTGCAAATAAATTAGCAAAGCGAGGAGGAGGAGGAGGAGGTGGGAAAGCGACTCCCGTCACCCGTCACCCATTCCGACCACGTGTGGCACACGCAAGAACCGTTCTTTCCACCTCCCACACCCATCACCCAACACCCAACACCGATGGCAATATACGGTGCTAACCCACAGCCAAGACAGTGACCAGTAATGACCCCACACCGTTCGCTCGTTCATGTGAATGGGGAATTTTTCACACTGCACTTGAGTCTTGATCCGCGGAAGACAAAGGAAGTTCGCATAACTGGAATTAAAGCAGCGCCAGCGGTAACTGCAACTTGCAGCTTGCAGCTTGCAACTTGCAACTGCTGCACACTTTCCTGGGCTCGTGGGTAGCGCATGTGCTAAATGGGCCACGCGGGGCTCCTCCTGCTCCACCTCCAGCTGAAGCTGCTGCTCCTCCTCCTCCTCCAGCTGCTGCTCGCATGCAATCGAAGTGGACAACTCCAGCGCCAAGTCAGTCACCCCGAAAAAACCACAACAACAACGGCAGCAAAATAAAATAAAATAAAAATAAAGAGGAGCTTCAAGCTGGAGCTATATAGCCGGAGCTGTGCCCCATCAGCGGAGACAATGGTGGGAATATTCTCATATTAAGAAATCGCGCGATCTTCAGCGCCAGATGTGTCCGTGTCCGCGTCCGTGTCCGTGTCGGTGTCCGCCGTTGTGTGTTTGTATTTAGTGCAACGCCAGGTCAGTACACCACCCAACTCCCAAAGCCACCCTTTCGCCCCCGCAGTGGAAGTGCACTGCAAGAAATTCTAGCTATCTGGGGAAATGAGAAATAAGCCAGCGAAAAAGGGACCCAGAAAGTTTCAATATATCCAACAAAAAAATATCGTTTTATTGCACATTCCAAAGCAATGTTATAATATCGGTTTTAGATTCAAATATCGATATAGTATGCAGATATATGTTATTATCTATATACATACATATATATAATATCAATATTGAAATTATCCGGCTCCCCTAATTGATTCTATTTAATAATATGACATTCTTGCTTAAATTGCTTTACCCAGTGTGACCATCTTTCAACAATGTGGCATCAATGCCAGAGGCTGCCACCTAAAGCCTTTAAAAATTCTTCAACTAGCAAATTCTTCAACCAACAAACTCAACTTCCAAAGACTTGTCTCTCAAAAATTCCAAATTTCTAATTTATTTAAGAACCCCAATTTTTTGCCAGTGTGCAACATGCAGCAGCAACAAATGTTCATGGCAAATTCGCAACGTGTCGTGGTCGTGCCTCCGTTGTCATGTCCGAGAGTGTAACAAAGACCTCGACTGAATATCCCCAATGCCAGTGGAAAAGCCAGCCGCCCACGCCCCCTGGCCGCCCTACCCCCTCGCCCTTTCCCCCCAAAAGCAACAACAATAATTGCATTACACATAAAAATAAATTGTAATGAACTAAAGGAAGAGACAGCAGCAGCAGCAACTGCAGCAGCAGCGGCAGCAATGTGAAAATCGATGCGGAAGCAGCAACAAAAAACAGAAAAGGGCAACACAGGCAGCCAGCAGCTACTTTGTTTTATTTTTCTCCCGAGGAATTTCCACCAATTCGTCTAACTGTAATTTTGGAGCCACTCTCCGGCTGCCTCCCCTCCCTCTACCTATTTTAAATATATTTAAATAACACGCCATCAACATGAGCAACAGCCAAACATTGGGAAAATAGCAGGGAAATTCACCAAAGGAAACTCTTAAGAAGGGAATGGGAAACTGGACAATGTTCAAGTGAAATCTCAGGCTATATACATATATATATACAGTATTTAGTGGCTATAAGGATCTAAAGTTGAAGCTATTCATAAAGTTGTCAAAGGGAAGTCTTGCCACACATGAATTAGCTGCTGCCCCGACGAACTCAAGACGAGTGTGTGTGTGCCCGTTGTTTTGCGGACAATTAATTAGCCATGATTCTCACGACCTCAAATTAAGAGAAAAGCCATAACAAATACTAAATGGAGGAAAGCCCGATGAATACGAGGAGCAGCAGCAGCCACCAGCAACATTGAAACAATTGGACAATGGACAGACATTGGACAATGCAATGGCCCTCAAGTTGGCTGAAGTTTCAAGAGATTTTGGGACGAGTTGCAAGTAGCTAGTAGTGCCAAGTTGCAACACTGAACAAATAGTGATTGAAAATAGAATTTAAAAGATAATTTAAAATAAAAAAATTATATTATCGAATTTGATCGAAAATATCAAAATGTGGTTAATATCGATAATATCTGATATAAGGACAAAACAAACTGATGCGAAATATGATTTCTTTCTCATGTTTATATCGAAAACTTTAAATTTACAACTCTTTCACATCAAAGTCGATCGAAAATATGTTCAAGCTTAAAACTCCATCGTAAATTACAATTTAGCTTCCACTTTTGATTGAAAATATCGAAATATTATCGATTTAAAATTATACAAAAATATCTAAAAATGCACATCAGTTTCAGAAAGTTAAAAAAAACACACTTTTATATATAGTAAAGTCTTTGATAGTTAAACCAAAATAAATATAGATATTTGATTTCAATAATTTCTATTGAAAATATTGAAAAGTTATCGATATTTCTTATTGCTTCATTGATCTTATTTTTTTAAGCTTCAGAGAATGCAATACAAACAATAATAACTTCTATAAAAAAGATCAAAATACTTCTATATTATACAGTAAATACATTTTCTCCCTGTGCACTCTTGCAAGCGCCAGGCTTTGAGGGGTTTTCGGGGTTTTTTATTTTTATTTTCTTATTTTGGGAATGTCATGGGGCTTTTGTAGGCGGCGGGCATGTAGCTAGATCTGATATAAAGCGAAATTAGGAATAATGGCCATGGCCACATACACTACGTGTACACTCGAAAAAAAATAAGGAAGAAGAAGAAGAAAAGAAAGAAGCAGGGGGAGGAGGCGAGGCGTTGACAGGCAGCAAATGCGAACAAGACAGTTTTCGGTGCCCACAGCGAAGAGAAGAAATTATCTCACGGATAATCCGAACAACACGTTCAAACTTTGCTACTTCGCTTTTCGAATTTTTCTCCGGCTTTTCCTCTCTTTTCCATCCGACTTGTGGTCTGCGCCTGGCTTTTCTTCGCTGCTTTCGGGGCTGCTGCCGTTTCTCGAGCGGATTCCCCGTGGGCCGGGATGGGGTTCGGGATTGGGATTGGGATTGGGAGGGAGGCTGTGGAGGTCTCACCCTTTTGGGACGACGGCCGAAAACATTGACAGTGCGGGGGCGCCTCAAAAAATCTCTGGCTCTGAAACAATGGCAAACTCGGCTCAGACTCAAAGCCCAGACTCGGACTCGAATGCACCTGACGGCAGCCTCCTCCGCACACTGAGAGAATATACTCCCTGAATCTTTCTAAACAAAATTCGGTATATTGGATAAGTGAAATGCTAAAGCAAATGATTTAAATATAAGCAAGTAAACACTTGGGAATTATAGAAATAAATATATAAGTTTAAACTTCAAGGGGAACCTTGTCTTGCCTTAAATATAAGCAACAAGAAAATTACTTGTCTTGCCTTAAAAAATAACCAAAAATAATATTTACAAAATTCTTGACTTGCAAACAATTTCCCTCAGTGCAGGCTGGAAAGTGTTTGGATGTCAGCTCCGGTCGGTCTCTGTGGTTGGTCGTCGCGTCGCTCATTGTTGCTGGTCCCGATGCTGAGCCGCCGCTGCTGCCGTTGCAGAAAAGCTATTTCGTATTTGCTTAGGCGCGCTGAGAGAAAGGGTAACAGATTCCCACACTCTGGACCTGGGCCTGAACCTGGCCAGTGGGGAGGGAGGGAGGTAGGGAATCTGGGGAGGCGGCAACGGTACCACTGCCTCGAAGCCGTTGACAACTCGCAGGGCCGCCGCCGCCGCCGCTCTTCTGTGTGCCTTTGTGCCCATGAATGAAAAGAAGACTCTGCTCTTTTCTACTCTACTCTACCCTGGGTTTTTCTTCTGTTTTTTTTTTTTGTGAGCTGATTGATGAATGTCAGCCGAAAGTGTTAAGGGCAGGGCAGGTGTCATGGGAACCTGTCTCTGTCCGCGCTCTGAAGGTCACCCGAACGAGCGAACGAACGAACGGTGAGAATCGAAATGTGGCACACACAATCTCCACGAAAATGGCGAGTGAGTGTTTGCCCAGCTCCTGTCTAAGAGCTCCCCCACTCGAAGCCTTCAATTCCTTCGATTCGAACGGCAGCAAACAAAGGCCCAAGTGACGTGCGACCCACGAGCAGGGAGCACGAGCAGCTAGCAACCTGCAACTAGCAACTAGCAACTAGCAACCTGCAACATGCAACATGCTAACTGTACTGTAACTGTGCGGCTCAAGGCTCCAGTCTAACCCAGTGCCGGAGATATAACTCATTGAAATAATGCCAGCCGAAAAGGGAATAAATAAACAACTCAACAAATTCGTACACAAAACGAAACGAATCGAGAGATGCAAAGTTGAAAGTTGAAGTCGCGTCGCGTCGCGTCGCTTCGCCACTTGAGCCGTAAGCCTTGTATATCTGCCAGATACTGGGATGCTGAGATACTCGGATACTTGGATACTCGAATACTCAGATACTCGAATACTCAGATACTCGGTTACTCGGCACTTGAAGCGATGCGCTGCTGCACTGCTGCACTCGCTGCTCCGCGTGATCGAAGCGGCCAGCTGGCGGACAATGAATGCGACGACCTATGTAGGTGCCACAGCCATGGGGCATCCATATGGATGAGCTCTCTGTTTGTATTACGTTTGAAAGTCATGTTGCAGATACTTTTCGCATATCTGCATATCCTCCGCACCGTCGCGCTCTGTCGTCACTTGCATATCAATGTGGCCAAAAATAAAATGTGACGTCTCGAGGTGCACGATTAAGAGAGAGAGAGAGAGCAGGCGCAAGTGGCGAAGATGCAACTGCATCGCCACCAAGTATCTGTGCATCTTTGTATCTTGGTATCTCGGTGCGTCACTGTGACGCAATTGAAGGCTGTGCACTGGCACAGGCACAGGCACAGGCACCCTAGTCACAGTCACAGTGCGAGGGATGGGGGTCTCAAAGAGTAAACAAAGCAGCGATCAGGTACAGGTACACTGCTCACAAAATACTACAACAAAATATATATAAAAAGGGGAGTACAACAATTTTAAATTTAATAATATTTTTTTCGATACTCTGAACATCTATAAAATAATCAAAAATAATCGAAAAAGTATAATATAATTAAAAAAACACGTATCTTTGACATTTTTTAAATATAGCAGTATTTACATAAACTAGAAATATAATATTCTTCCAAGTTTGATATATCACTTTGATATATTTGTTGGCTAAAATATTCAACAAACATCAGTTTTCTTTAATATATTTCACTAATATCGATATTTTAAAGCTTAAAGCGATATTTTTCGATTTATTAAAATTCGATTTATAAAAGTTGACTATATTTTCAGTTTCTGAATGAAGAAAAGTTCATTTTTTTCTGTCTTAGTATAAAGACAAGATTTTCGTGCAGTGTTTTACCAACAAAAAAAGCAAGGGACTTTCGGTGGTAACATTGAAAGTGCAGCATCGATGGCTTCGTGGCTTAGTTTGTTGTTCGCTCTGCCTCTGCATTTTAACGTATTTAATTTTATTTTTATTTTACTTTAAGCGACTCTTGGCTTAGTTTATTTTTTATGTCGTATTTTATTTTTAGTTCGTATTTCCCCTGCCTTTTTTAGGCCCTTCTACCCAGTGACTTTTGGCTCTCGTCTGCGGTTGTCGGCAATTGAATTCATTGAATGCGAGTGCCCGGCGAAAAGAGTGAGGCTTTTGGGGCTTGATTTGCTCAACCGCAGCAGCAGCAGCAGAATTAGTTGCAGCAACATCCACAGCAACAGCAACAAATGTTGAACAGACCAAAAGCTGGGCCCTGGTCGCGGTTGCCTTTGCAATTTGTATTAAGGATTTGCTGGCTGAATGGGGACGACATTTAGGGACACGTCTGCGGTCTGGCTAAGGCTCTGGCTCTGGCTTTGGCTCTGTCTCTGGCTCTGGCCTCAGCTCTGCCTCTCTGTTCTGGAGGAAGAACATGGCTTAAAGCCTCCGACACCGCCCTTTTGGCAATCCAATTTTCGGCTAAGCATCGACAACATTTGCATTTACACGCACTTGCCGCAAGTCGGACATGCCGCAATCCACACACAGATACAAAAGACACACCCACACTCACACACAGATACACTCACACACACACAGCGGGTATCAATCGGATTTGAGCCTTGAAAAGCGGCCAAAGGACAATAATGGCAGAAAGCAGAAGTGAACTTAAGTCCTTTTCACCGAGGGAATTATTTAAAGTATTTAATGATTAATTTGCCAAGCTAAAACCTGGCAAGGCACAAAATATTTTTAGAATATTAAAAGAATATTTTTGAAAAATATTTTAAAATATTTAGAAATATATAAAATTTCAATATATTTAAGAATAATAAAAATAAACTAGCTAAAAAGAAACCCAAAGCTTTGTTTAATACAAACTAAATGTATTATGTACAGATACTTATACTTTTATTCGCATTTCTTCTTAATTATTATTTAATTTATGGTCAAAATTAACTTCTTTAATTGTTAAAAATCCCCCTTTCATTAAAAATAAATCCGTAAAAAGCATTTCAAATTCAACTGTATTCCCTTAAAGTATTTAAATTACAACCCAAACTCAGACTCAGTAACAATTTCGTGAATTTGTGTTACATATATTTCGCACATTTGCTGAATCAGCGCGCTTAACCCCTGACAGCCCCTCACAAACACACACACACGGCATGCATTGACACCTCCCGATAATTTCGGGGGTGTCCTGGGTGTGTGTGCGCAGGTAGCGATGCAGCTGCGATTTGTTTCACTTAGTTTTCGCCTCGCTCATCGCCCGACGATGCAAAATTTGCGTACGGCGTCGCTGGGATTTGGATTGTGTAAGACATGCACGCAACATTACCGCAGCTCCCTCCCTGCTGCAGCTCCCCCATCGGTACCACATTTTCCCCGATTTTCCCTCTCGATTTTCCTCCACTTTGCCGGCTACTCAGATGTCGTGTAAGCCAAAGTCCAATGACAAACAAACACAAACATTGAGCACACACAGCAGGAAAATGTCACCAGATTCTGGGACACATTCTGATATTTATTTCTAAAAAAACATATAAAAAATATGTATTTTATAAAAGGAAGTTTTCGAAAGGTTAATAATTAATTATTATATCATCATTACAAGTAGTTAATTCATTTTATATAACCTTAACACATTTTCTGTCTAGAGATGGCGAAAGACTTGACTTGATTTATTAATAAAATCGATAATTAAATCGATTTTATAATCGATATTCTGTTTGACCTACAGAATCCCTAAATTCAGAAACATCCATAAATATTATTTAATACTATTTACCTCTTATATTTTTTTTGTCTCGATTTTGTTACAATAAATGCAATATTTGTCAATAAATCAAATGGATCGATTTGTTCGATATATAAATTAGCAGGCTATCGGATTCTTCATGTAATCTCTCCTATTTATTTATCTTTTTCTTAGATATTCAGTATCTGCGATGCCATAATTTATATAAAAATATTACTATATATGTATATTTTGCATACTGCCAAAAAAGCTTTGAAGAAAATCCCCATCTCTGTAAAATCCCTTGATTTTCCTGCAGTGTGTCTGCTCTTGGATTTTTGGCCAAGCTAAATGTCATTCAACGTCCATCCATTCAGCCATTTAGCCAGCCAGCAAACCAACCATCCATCCATCCAACCATCTATCCATCAGCCAGGCCAGTCAAGGCCACTAATTAGGTGTAGACTACCTGCTCTACCTGCTCACTCTAACCCTCCCCCCTCATTGGGCCGCCACTTTTCCCAATGCTAATTAAGCGACGATGCATCAAAGTTGTTCTGGAAAATTCTGCGTTTCGCTGCACGAAAATTCCAATCCAGTTCCCATGTACCAACGGAGCAGGGAGAGTACCTGCCGACATCCAGCTCGGACATTGACAATGCGCCCTCTGAGGTTTTGACATGGCCAAGTTGGCGACTCTGCGACTCCGTATTGAGATGTCATCGGTTGGGTTAACGAGTTCAGGCGGAGCACTAGAGGAGGACTCTTAAGCTTACATAATTAGGCAGAGCAGAGCCGAAGGAGGAGCAGGAGCAGAGGCAGGAGTAAGAGCAGGAGCCAGGAGCCAGACGATTACACGCGCTGGTCATGTAATGGGGCCATGTTCGGGCCTCATCTTGGCCAGATCTGACAAGAGCCGATTGAGGAAGGGAGGAAGAGGGAGCTAGGACCCCTAAGAACTTACTGCCAACTCCAGCTGACCAGGAAGAAGACCAGAGCTAGGCTGATTAAATAAGAAGAAGTAACTCACCTGCAAAGATAAAGAAAAAACAGAAATTTTTGGCATTAGAAAAGCGGTAACTTGAGGCTTAATAATATATACAAATTTATAAAATATATATAGAGGTAACAATTTAATTTAAGCTTTATCTTCTTATCCTAGGACTTGTTTAATCTTCCAAAATATAGGTTTCTCTATGGTTTCTCTTTGGCTTCTTCTTTTGCAATTTTGGCCAACTTTTACCAGGAACTGGGCCTGGTACTGGGCCTAACCTCAGCTCTCTCTCTGTGTGTGTGTCATTAAGATTCTCCCACGCATTCAGTGTCAGGCCTCAAGTGCCTGGGCCCCACTCGAGCCCCACTAAAAAACAAAAGGCAAACCCCGAGCCAGACCCAGACCCAAACCCAAACCCAAACCAAACCTAAAATGCAAACAAAACAAAGGCAATTGGACCTGGTCTGGTTCTCGGATCAGTTCAGTTCACCTTCGGTTCTTTCAGTTAGTTCTAGGGACCGGTTCTGCGGTTCTTGCGGCTGTTTATTTGTTTATCTTTTTTTTTTTTGTTTGTTTGTCTCTGTTTGTTGCAATAAAATGAAACGTAAATGAAATCTATTGTATTCCATATGAATAATGAGACAATTTTAATAATTTATAGACAACTTTCGGTTAACCGCAATAAGTCGGAGTCTCCGAGAGAGACTTGGGTGAGACAATGGGCCTGAGGCCGAGGATTCCCCACCGCAGGCACCCAGAGAGTTCGATGATCCCTGACTCGGATATGGATATATGTACATGCTATATATATCATATATATATATATATATATATAGGGTTTCTCTCTCCCTTGGGGTCCATCGTTAGCCGTGATAACAAATCGCGATTGGCATCGCTTCCGATCGATCGCCGAGAGACACCAGAGACAAAGGTGAGAAAACTTTGGCCCTGAGTGTAGACTGGGGTATATGGAGGAGGGTACACTGGGAGAAAATGTATGTCTACATATAAAACAAGAGACTTGCAAAAAATATACAAACACACAAATTTAAAGCAGGGGTGATTATTGAAGTATAATTAAATGTACCTCCTAGAGTTGGTCCCACAAATTTCCTTTTATCATATTTTCCGAGACCCATTCTTCCCCCTACTTTTTTTTTAGACCCTGATTTTCTTCCAGTACCTGGAGCCTGCAGTCTGGACCACTCATTCATTCATTCATTCATTCGCCATTCATTCATTGACCGCAAGACCAAAGCCCATCGTTTGTAATTGTATCTGTCGCAGCAATAAGTCAAAGTTGTCCAAAGTCTGGGAGGCTGGGAGGCTGGCAAGCTGGGAAGCTGGGAGTCTCGGCATCTGGGCTGGAGTCTGGCGAGGCTGCCCGCGACGTGTGTGGAACGTGGTACCCGGCACCAGGTCTCCGTCTCGGTTACATTTCGGTTACACGATCCGCGTCCGCGTCCGCTATTTGCCTCCTGGTATTGTCTTTTATGGCTTGGCTATTAGCCCGCGCCGAGGAGCTAATCTCCGCCAGCCGCAGGTCGAGTGGTCAGGAGTGGTTCCTGCTTCCAGCTTCCAGCTCGCAGCTCCGTCTGCCGGCAATTAAATGGCTTCTTGGGGGCACGGGTGACTCTCCGCCAGGAGGCACAGGTGAGAAGAGATGGCCATTTATTTATAGGTTGTCTTGCGGTTGGGTGTTGGCTTTTTATTGATTTTCTTCCTCTTCGTATGGCCCCAAAGTAATTGAATGCAATGAATGGCCAGAGGCACTATGTACTATATACCATATATTTTGGTTATATATGTACATAACGTATAAGAGTGTGTAAATTGTATATCAGTTTTAATTTAATGAAAAACAATTTTGAAACTGTAATTTTCTTAGAACATCCTCTTTTTAGAATTAAAAAACGCAACAAAAAAAAAATAATTAAGATCTTGTTTAATTAATAACATTTTTAGACCTTAATATTCTTTTAGACCAATAATTTTTTTCGAATTCAATGACAACTCTACAAATCCAAAAAACAATTAAGATCTTTTTTTTTAGACCTCGATTTTATAACAATGTTGAATAGAATAATTATTTTATTCCTTTTCTAGACTTTCTAGACCACGACTTTGTCCTAATTAATAATATTTTAAAGCCTGTAACGTTTTTGAAGACTTTATTTTTATATTTCTTACATCTCAAAATCTAAAAATCATCTAACTTTTTTTTTAGATACAAATTATTTTAGACCCACTTTTTTTAAACCTCAAATATTTGTTTTTAAAATATTTTTCTACCTTGAATTATTGGAATAGTTCAAATAACATTTATAGCTAGCTTATAAAATATCAAAACAAATAAAACATAATGAAATATCAAACTAAAAACATCTCAAAATGGGCGGAGCCTCAAGAACTGGACACATAACTCAAGTATTCCAACACTCATACGCCCCTTTGTCCAATCGTCCAATCGTCCAGTGGCTGCCCCTTTTTTTTTTGATGGAGGCGGGGTGGAGGCAGTCTCCCCACCCAACCCTCGACGATGGCCAGGAGACATCCCTTGTGGCCAGGCAGCCCCCAGCTTCTGGCCAAAATCAATAGATGTGTGTGTGTGTTTTTTGGGGGCTGTTTCCTGTGCGAAGAATCAGTTCCTGCTTCCTTCCAACTCGAACTAGAAGGCCCAAGGAGGAGCAGGAGAAGGAGCAGGAGCTTAGAGCTGAAGCTGAGAGCTGAAGTTGAAGTCGAACTCGGACACCCGGATGCGACACTTAAACGATGTGCCAGAAGGACATGCAAGGGGAGTAGGTTTATGGCAAGGATGCCTTCGCTGCTGCTGCTGCTGCTGCAAACCGAGAAACCCGCCAGGGACAGACGACGACCAAATGTGGCCGATGACGTTGATAGTACACGTTCCACAAGATACACATATATGTGCAGGCCCCGAGATACAGATACGTATAATACATACGAGTATGTGCAGCGGCGAATCCTGCGTCCTTCTTCGCGCTCTCTCTTTCTATCTCGCTCTATCTCTCTCTCTATCTCTGTCTCTCGCTCTATGTGCTCGACGGGGCAACAATAAAAACTTGAATTTTGTTGATTTTATTTGCTTGAAGCCAGGAGTTTTTGGTATCCACCATGGCGGAGCCAGTGGCCACGGCTGCCTGGCAACTGTTCCCGGGAATCGCCCAACTTGAACTTTATGCGCTGCGGCTGAGTGATTCGTGCTCCATGCCCCGTGCCCCGTGCCCCCTCTTTCCAAGCACAAGCACAAAAGTGGACCTTGGACGTTGTCTGGCAGAGAGACATCGAGAAGGAGTCGAAGGAGTCCTAGCCGAGTCCTGCTCCTACTCCCACTCTGAATTCCCGCTTCATCTCCATTTCCATTGGCATTGCCATCGCTGAACTCCCAGCTCTGGCCTTCTACTCATCCTGCAGATGACTAGATAGCACGCGTCGTTTTTGCCACTTATTGGACAGTCTCCAGTATCCTGGTTCCTGCAGGATCCAAGGGAGCAGGCTATGTATGTATTTTGTAGTAGAAGGAGCAATTGCTCCTGCTCCTGCTCCTGCTGCTGCTGCTGCTGTGTGGCATGTAGCTTGTAGCTCCAGACTGCTGACTGCAATTTGGAGAACTTAACCGCAACTGGCAAGACGAGGGACGAAGGACGACGAACGACGGACGACGGACGATGGACGAGGACCTAGGACGGACGAAGCCGGCACCGCAGGGCAGGACACAAATGGCAAACAAATGAAAGTAGCGAAAACGTTCGACTGGAGCGGCAAAACCGCTGCACAGGACAAAAAGAAAAATAGAATCTCAAATAATGGAAAATACAACTTGTAGAAATAATCAATGAAATATTAATACAATTTATTTTAAGCTAGTTTTAAAAGCCTAATATTTTAGTTTTTAATATGGGTTTCTCCTAGTTTCTTTAATTTATATTATGCTTTTCTTTTAGTGCATTTGTGACTTGTACATGTGTACTTCCTGGTCTAGGTCTTAATCCTGCTCCTGTTTCGGCTTCTGTTTCGGCTTCAGTTGCTCCTCCTTTTGCTCTTCGCCTCCTCTATTTTCATTTTACCAACACAAGGATTTTCTATTTTGTATTTTCTATTTTCCATTCCTTTTTTGGCAGTTTAACTGGAGGTCAAGAAAGCAGCAACCAACTTGCTGATGTATTATCCCTTTCCTGTTTTAAAGGATGCTTTTTATAAGGTCCTGAAATCATTATCTTTTAGAAGAACTGATATTTTTTAATAGGAGATACATATACATATATGTATGTAAATACTTGTATTCAGGGAATTTTATTCAAAATTTTGTAAAGAAAAATTTCAAGTTTAATAGTTTTCCTAGGAATCTTAAATTTAGTAGAGAAATAGCTCTTAAAATTAAATCTATAAACAGAGTTTTTTTGGAAAATATAAAATGTATTTATTAGAATTCTTTGAGCTATGTTAGCCTTCCTATTTCTTAGAATTTTAAATTAGAATTTCCTTTACAGCTAAAGTTATTTAGCCCCGCATGTTACCTGCTTTTTCCCCCAAAGTTAAGCCACTGTTTATGGCCAGGCCAATTCCCAGCTGCCATATTCAAATGTGCGGTTTGGCACTCTTCAATTTACAACAAATGGCTGGGAAGCAGCAGCAGCAACAACAACAGTGCCATAAATACCACACACAGAGACAGAGAGAGAGAGAGAGAGAGAGAGTGTATAGAATGCATTTCCTTACACACAATTGTCTCCTTTCTTTGGCACAAAAGTGACTCCCCAAAAAGTGGCAACTCTTGGGTGGCTCTTTCTTTGGCCTTTTGTGAATTGGTGTCCAAGCGTTTTATGTTTCAATTATGCGCAACTTGGGCCCGACAATGGGGCTCCCCCTCCCTCTCCCACTCTCTCCCTCTGACTCGCTCGCTCTGTTCCCCCAAATGAGGCTGTAAAAGGACCAAAAGAGGACCCTGTCTGTGTGCCTGCTGATGCATAAATTCCCAGCACACTCATATGCAGTTGGTAACATTACTCATACGCACGCGGAAACGGAGGGACGGGCAAGGACAGAAAAGGACAGGAAAGGACAAGAAAGGAAAGGAAAGGAAGGGAAAGAAAAGGAAGCATCGCATGTGCAATTTTCCAGCTGAGAACAGGAGAGGCCTTTGCCCTCGAGAGGTCCTCGCAGGAGTAGATAGAGAGAGAAGGAGAGAGAGAGAGAGAGTCCCGTCCTGTTCTGTCCCGTCCTGTTCTGTCCTGTCCTGTCCCGTCCTGTCCTGTCCTGCCTTTGGAAAGTGGCCAAGTTGGCAACTGCCCGGGAAGTCCAACTGGGAACTGGTAACTGCGAATTCAATTAGGAACCGCTCAATGTACCGAGGTCAGCGCAAGTCACTCCTTTTTTGAGGGCACTTTTTGCGCGTTAAGATCCTTGGGAGTACACAGCGAAAAAATAATAAGGAGAAAAGCCTCTCGTGGAGAGATCGAAAATGACAAGCTCTTTTAGAGGGACACTCTTGTTCTGCTTGTACATAAAAAGAATAGAGTCGAATTAAGAGGTTATTTATATTGCCTTTTAAGGTACATAAGAAAAGAGAGGAAAAATGCAAAATGCTCTCGCAGATTGTCCCCGAAAAAGATACTCTCTTGATCGCTACTGCTAGTGCATAGCAGGCAAGGCGTGGAAGAGAGAATAGAGTCGAACTGAGCGTGTCTTTTAATGACTCTACTCCTTTACAAACTCCTTTGTAAATCCTTTAATTACCTTTAATGCTAAAGACTATACATTTTCTCGCTCTGTACGATCTTGTCCAGTTAAAAACCATTCTTGAACCCTTCGTGCAGAAAGAAGTTGAGAGGCTTCAAGCTGTGCCACAGCTTTTGTAAAAAAGAAAACTTAAAGATGTAAATCGTTTTTTTTTTTTTTTATATTTTTTATAAACATTTCAAAATGGCGTCTGCAAGTGTGTGTGTGTGAGTGTAAGCAAGCTGCGCAATCGCCGAGGAAAAATCGCAGACGATGACGATGCTGTGGCCAAGCCCATGAAAGAGAGGGATAGACAGGGAGAGTGAGGGATAGAGAGAGAGAGACCGCTGGGCTTGGCCCGAGTTTAAGTTTTTATTATTTTTATTTTTTCTTCTTTTTTTTCTCCGCTTTGCCTTTGGCTTTATTAAGGTCTGGCCAATCAAAATGTCCAACGACACAGAGACGCACACGCCAAATGAGGAGAAAGAGTGGGCAGATCGGACAGAAAGAGACGCACACAGCGCTGGCGATCGGCAAACCCAGACAGAAGACAGGCGGAGGACGGAGGACGGACGACAGACAGGTGTGAAGCAGTCTTAGCTTATTTAGCTTCAGACGGCAATAACAAATACCGCAAGGCCGGGGCCCAGGGGGACTGGAGATAACAGCGAAAGAAGAAACGGGGTAAGACAGGTAACTGGAAATAAAAACCAAAAGACAACAACAAAAAACCTGCTCTTTATTGTTGTTTTTGCTTTTCCACTGATACTCATTCAATTCGCTTGCCCAATTCGACTTGCCCCATGTCTCCATCTCGCTCTAGCTGCCGCTCTTGCTAGCCGCCTCTTGCTCGCACACGATCGCCACGAAGACCAAACGAATCGAGCCGAAGCGAGAGCCGAGCGCTCCGAACGACACGAAGAGCCCAACCGAAGCGAACGAAACAAAGCCCCAAAGCCCCAAAGCGGAGTAAATAAGTTATCTGGCGGATTTGTAACTGGAAACCGAATGAATAAATAAAAGGGGGAGGCGTCAACAGAAAAGCGTAGAGCCAGGCAAAAAACGATGAAAAAAACAGAGCAAAAGCCAGAGAAAAAATAAGAAAGAGCAAAAGCCAAGCCGAGCGATAATAAAGATCAGAGCGCGTCTTCGGGTGATTCCGAGAGACTCGAACACTGAGAGAAATAATTCTGGAGTTTTTAATAATTTCAGGAAAGTGTTTTTTTTAATTTGCGAGATTATGATTTTGTTTTCTATTTAAATCTTTAGTTTTATTATTTTCATGAGCCACTAATATATCAATATATCAATACAATTAATACTTCATTTCTATTGTCATTATTTTAATAATTAGAACTTATTTTTTCCAGTGTGTAGACTGCAGTCTGAAGACTGGAGACAGCACACAAATACCAGCAAAGAGGAGAAGCTGGAGAAGAGGCGGAGAAGGCGCAGCGAATGGCTAGCGAGCGAATCGCGAGAATTGCGAGAATCGAGAAACGCGTGCCGCCGATGAAAAATGAAGCCCCAGAGACGCATCCAAGTTTACAT
Source organism: Drosophila bocqueti (assembly GCA_018151655.1). Lineage (NCBI taxonomy): Eukaryota > Metazoa > Arthropoda > Insecta > Diptera > Drosophilidae > Drosophila > Drosophila bocqueti. The sequence goes on from JAECXF010000011.1 coordinate 1,597,660, forward strand.
CAACCCAGACTATATAACCAAGAATATATAGTCAAGACTGGCCTTTGAAGCCAGAGATAAATAAATTGCAACAAAATTGTATCTGTGGATTCGAAGTTTAAAAAACACCAAAAGATACTTGGGAAATAGGTCATGGTCATAACATGTTATTAAAGATTATTATCCCTTTTTTTTATTATAAAATATATAAAGCTTTATTTACTCTTATTATTTACCATTTATATTGTTACCTAATACATCATAAATATATTAAGCCCTGTTAATTATCATTTATTAAGACCAAATTTTTATAAAGTCATATTTTTTGTCATATGTATATTATATTTTAGAAATAAGTTAAGCCAAGATATTTAGCACTTACATTTAAATCAATAAATATATGAATTCGGAGCCTTATTTTGAAATTAATATTAGTTCATAATAACTTTTAAAAGCCATTTTAAATTAATATAACTTCATGATATATTTCCCAAAGAAAAAAATGCTAATAAATATTTTTTTTCAAACACAAATATGACCTTTAATATTGATGGTATAAATATACATTTAATGTGCAAGGGAAGTATGCACATTTCTGCAGAGGAAAAGCTGAGAGCACCACCCACTTCGCCCACAGAAAATAAGTCCCCCAAGCCCAGATCCAGAGCCAGAGCCAGACTCCTCCCTCTGGCTCGCTTTTTATCCCCTCTTTTTTATACATTTTTCATTTTATTTATTTTTATTTTTTTTTACAAAAGAAGGAGTCGGATCCAGGCATCATCCAACGCATCCATCCACATCCACAGCTGCCTGGGTGCCTCGATGATCCCAGAGCTCCACTTTAAGGTGTGCAATGCAATGTGACAATGGCATCTTAATGATAATAATTATGCTGATAAGATGCGTTGGAGGAGGAGCAGGAGGAGCACGAGAAGGAGACTGAGACTGAGGGCCAGATGGTGGCATCCATATCCATCCAAGTGCCGATATAAATCGCTGGCAAACGGAAATGGGGAGTGCCTTGGACCCGTAAGAGAACCATTGCATGCATTTCGAGGTGGGGTTCCCCCGCTCCGGATTCTCCGCTGGCTTCTCCCTCCCACCGAAGCTCTCGTCGTGATTGATTTATTTATTTGAGACCGGGCGCGACGCGCGACGCACATACGGTTTTTTTCGTTGTAGTTTTCTTTTGGATTCGCATCTTGGTTTCGTTTTGAAATCAGTAATCATTGAATTAAATTATGCCCGAGTCTGAGCATGAGCCCGAGCAAACGCGAAATGAGCAGATGGATCCATCCATCTGGATATCCACAGAGATCTGCAGATCCAGCAAGATCCATGCTCCAACTTGGCCGCACCCACACCCACCATCAACGGCACGAGACGGCAATCACTGGGCAGGATTGAGGAGGATTCCGAGGCGGAGGCGGAGGAGGAGGAGCAGCTGGTCACATGCCAAAATCGGCCACAATATTGGCTGTGAAGTTTTTATTGAATTCGCTGCCAAAAACACCCACATGCTAGGCTCTCCATAGCTCATGGTGTGTGCCCATTGGTGACGAGACCGAAAAATCTCAGAGAACTTGAAACTAAAACTGAAAGCTGAAGCTTCGGAATTGTAAACGATATACGCAGGTCGACAGTGCGGTTAAAAAATAAATAAAGGTATATTTATGAACTATTTTAAAGTATATTTAATTTTTTTTTTTAAATATATGTATATTTAATTATTAATAAGTTCTTGAACCCTAATACCAAATATGTTCTTGCAGAATTCAAAGGTATTTTCATTCTTAACAAACAATTTCTAAATATACCCCAAGACTTCTACCTTCTACCTTCTCCTGTTACCAAAACTGAAACTTTTAATTTTGCCATATCATTAATGAAACGCACTGTACAAACTTTGCTTAAAGGGTGTGTGCACAACCACCACCGACTTTTTGGGCTTGGAGGAGTCGGAAATGGTTTAGGGGGGAGCTCGGTCTTGGGCTCTTGGAGGTCCGGCAATCCAACGGATTGCGTGGGCTTTGCATTTTCAATCTCTCAGCTCCAGAGCGAGCTGGAGCTATTTATAAACGCAGTGAATGGGCCGGCAAGCGGATCAATGAATGAGCCAAGAAATAATAATTGCTTGGCTCAATTAAAAACGAAAGAAAGAAAAAAAAAATAATAAATGAAGAATTGAAGAAATGAGGAAGAGAGCAAGAGAGGAGACCCCATGCCGAACCTACAAGTTGGAGACAGGCCTCGAGAAGACTCGCCCCGAAAGACAAAAGGCGAAGAAGAAGCCTCTGAGTCTGGGTTTCTTTGGGGTTTCTTCGGAGCTTCTTCTTCCAAACTGCCTCGTCTTCTTCTTGGGGGTTTGATTCCAATTCAAGTTGAGGTTTCTCTTGGCTCTTTGGCTTTGACATCGCGTAGGCGCTACGCCGCGCGACTGCCGGCCAAGCCCGTGGATCTTAATGAATGACTTGGGTTCCCTCTTCGGCTTCGGCTTCGGAAACTAATCACGCTCTACCCCGCCCAGCAGCAGCAGCAGCAGCAGCAGCTGAGTTATTTGATCTTGGCCTAATTTATGCAAAATAATTACTATTACCATAATAATTCCCTATGAAAATGCTTGTATTTTGTCCGTTTTTTTTTTTTGTCAGAATCTTCCGCATTTCCGGTCTGCTTCTCGCTTTTGGCACGTGCTCGCAAAAGGGATGAGCAGATGCCATGTGGAAGTGCAAGAAAAATGAGCTGCCAGAATACAAGACAAAAAAATACAACAAATGAAGCAAAAGCAAGCACAAAAGTAAACAAAAAACCAAAGGAAAAGCCATTGAAATTTGGTTCGCGCCTAGGCAAAAATTCGAGGCGCGTGCGCAGGGAGCAAGGGAAAACCCACATCGAGGGGGGCGGCGGCGGGGGCGTGGCAGGATACTCCACCCCAACCCATCCCATCGTCATCATCATCATCATCGCTCACAGTCAGATGTTCGCTTTCGAACATTTTGCGGTTTGTTTTGCTCGCCGGCTACGCGCGCCTTGAAAAAGGAAGCAAAAAGAAAAGAAAACGCTGTTTGCAGAGACACAAGAAGAAAAAAAGCAGCGAAGAGGGAGGAAAACTGTGAGGGGGAGGGGGTGGGGGGTCTGGTTCTAACTATGACAAAGGTGCCAAGTTCTGCCCCCAAAACCCACCCACCAACCACCACCCCGTTGAAAGTGAAAAGTTTGCCAAAGTGCGAGGCGGGACATCATAAAAAAATAAAAACCTGTAAAAAAAATACAGAAAAAAAAGTGTAGAAAAGAAAATGCGCGTCAAAACAAAGTCTAAAAGATGCATTAACTTGTTAGCTTCTGTTTCAGGTCATTTCGGGTTTTCCCCAGCTCCTCATTTTTCACTTTTCGCCGCTTTTCCAGCCTTGCCTGGGCCCCCCTCTAGACAATGTTAAGTATACGCACTGTTGGCAGGTTTTTTAAAATAATAATAATAGTTTTAGTAAGTGGCACAGGGTCATGGTTGAGTTTCTTTTGCTGATTTTTTTAGAGAAAAAGGGTCATTAGGCATTATTTAACGTTAATATTCGATTTATCAAATTATAATCTATACCTTTCCTGGGGTTTCTCTTAGTTTCTTGTTAAAACAAAGTATGTTCACGATAAATTAGATGTTAAAAAAATAATAAAGACATGTCTTAGAATACTTTTTAAATATTTGTTAGGGAAACAAATTAAATATAAGCCTATAGCTTTTATGTTTATTTAATAAAAAATTCATTTTCAGGCTTTCTATTATTTTAAGTTTGAAAGATTTTGATGAAAATCATTTTAGGTTGTAATTTTAAGGTTTCAATTCAATTTAATTATATCAATACAACAATTTCCAAATTTTGTAGACATTTATGGTTTGAAAAATAGTAATAATAACTATTATTAAAATTAAATCAAATTAAAACCATAAAAGTAAAAGTATACACGTTATGAGGTTTTAATTTACTTTACTAATTTTTACTACCCAAAAGTTTTTTAAAGTTTATATACTATTCAATTTAATTAGCACTGAAAAAAACAATCTATGGATTTTTGCCAATATTTGTTTGTAAAAATATAAATAAAGGTTTTATACTAGCTATTTAAAGATCAAATTTAGTTTAATTATAACAAAATTGTGATTTTATACAAGAATTAAATAAACTAATAATCAAATACAATTTTTCAGGTCTTCTTTTAATTTATATTGTTAAAGAAATTCCAAGTCCTTGTACTTTTAGTGTTAAAATGTAATAATCAAAGCAAAAAAAAAAAGTACAAATTTATATCCCAACTCACACAGCGATTTCAGGTGAAAGAATAGAATAATCATAAAAGTCGCGGCATTAACATAAAACTCATTCACACTTTTATCACCGAAAAAACTTTAAAAATTACAAAACTCAGACCAAGTGGGGGGGGGACAAACACACACACACAGTCAGCTTAGAAAAACACAAAACAAAAGGCGAAAAACGAGTGGAAAACAAAAGGCAAGTGCAAAACAATTCAGCTAAGGCAAAAGGGGGAGGACATTGCCCAGGACATGGGACACAGGGCTGGCCAAAACGGATGCACCTAGCGCGACAGTTTGGACCAGGTCCTGGGAACGCCGCATCCAGTAACCAGGAATAACCAGGACTCCGTCTGAGGCCCAGACTCGCCGCAGCGGAAGTAACTCGCTGAGCGCTGTTGTGGCTGATTATGCTGCTGCTGCTGCTGCTGCTCCTGGCAGTGGCACGGGGCTCCAAGGGGGGTTGCCACATCCACATCCACAGCCACAGCCTCTGCCCTCGTCCATCCATCCGTCTGGACCATGTGAGCGACGCTGGCGCTGGTCTCTCCCGCTGCGCCGGCAGCCAGAACGGGCCAGTTTCAATTTATATCCGCCATGTCCTTGCCCCCCGCCAGGATTCAAATGCAGCAGCAGCAGCAGTTCCCCCTTCTGCACCGCAAGAAAATAAACCAAGAAAAAGGACTCTTGCAAGATTTTAATTTCCTTTTAGATTTTGAGATATTTTTCAAGGGAATGAAAGTATTTAAAAACAGGTCTGCTGTATGCCGAAATCAATGAATTAAAGTAAGCTCGTTAAAGATTTTAATTACAATATTAACAATTAATAATAATAATCTTGTATATATTAAATGTATGGTATGTTTATATGTATTTCTAGACATCAATAAACCTTTTCAATAAATAATTTTCAATATACCCCCAAATACCCCAAATGGAAAAATATTTAAAAATCCTTTTAAAATAAGCAGAGTTCTGCTTTAAATTTAATTTTAAATTCATTTAAAATCTGCATAAGTTAAGAAATTATTGACTTATTTGTTACAGTCTTAGAAAAACATAAGATTAAACATAGAGATGTAAAGAAACTTAAAGCTTTTATCAGGTTAAATATTGAAATTAGTTTAAAGAATATTTATTTTATTTATTTTCATTAACAAAACATTGATTTCAACCACAAATGTTCAATATTTATTTATTAATTTATCAGATCTTTAGTTAGTTAGATCTATTACTAGTTTTGATAATATTTATTGAATATTTAAGTAGTTTTTTCATGTACAATATCCAAGAGATTTCTTCAACTTACAAGCTACATTTATAATTTTAACAATTCAAAATTTCTTCCTTTTTGTGAGCAGTTTAATTATACCAAAAAATAGAGACACTGAGAGAGTTGGCATTCAGCCCGAAACCTCCCACACTCCCCCTGTTTTGGCCGCTTTTTGGGTTTTAACATCACCAAAAAAAAAAAAATACAAACAAACTGTAGCCGCAGCTGGACAAAACTTTGACGTCCACATGACGACACGTTGACACTGCGGGTACGGCTAGGGGGGTGTGGCAAGTGTGGGTGCAAAAAAAAAAAAATAAAAATAAATAATAATAAGGACAGGAGGCAGGGGGGACAGGAGGGGGCACTCTGTTATTTGTTATAACAATTGCAAATGCTGAAAACGCGAGGAGGACGTTGCCATGGCGATTATGAGCAGGATAACACGAAAAAAGGCAGCGGTCGTCCTGGTCGGTCGGTCGCTCATTTAATGGACACTGTTTGGTCGATAATCAAATTAAAAGAACGCCCAAGGTACGAGAAAAGCTTACAGTCAAAAAAACCGTGAGGAAAAAGTAGTAGAAAAAATTTTAAAAATCAACAGCCAACTGGCGCCAAGATGACCATGAGATGAGGTCACCCAGGACAGTCGCCCGCCCGCCAGGTGATGGTGGTGGTGGGTCACCTGCCGCCCCCGCATACTCTCGGGTATCCTGGCGGCAGGCAGGTGCAAGGTCCTGCTTGATTAACGCTGACCATATTGGTGGGCATATATCGAACCCTGCCTGGTCTCCCCCCTCAGGATGTTTGTGCAACGAAGCTCAACAAGGGCCGGCAGGCAGGCAGGATATTAAACAGGAGGACAGCTGAGTTTCGGAAATTATTCATTGCCCTAAAGATCAGTGATTAAGTGGTTAGTTTTTGTGTTTATTTATTATAAGTTTTAAGCTTCAATTACATTTTGTTATTTATTTGAAGTTGGAATTAAAAGAATTTATGAAATGCATTTAAATTATTATTTTCTATATATTTAAATAATATTTAAAAATATATTTGCATATTTTTATAGCTAGAATTTGTAGTAAATAAACCTGGAGTGAAGCTTAAGGCCTAAAGCAGGCTCCTCAAACTTTTTCCTTACCCCACCTTTTAAGCCATAATTTTTTCCCAAATTTCCCCCTCTGCTCTTGTTTCCACTTTAAACACACTCCCAATAGAACTTGTCGTACATGGCACATTGCGACTTGTTCTCGGAAATTACTCATCAGCCCCCCTAGCCCCCTCCCCTGGCTGATAAGCAGTCGGTGGGGGCAGCAACACCCAACACCCAACACCCATTGGGGCGGCATGACGAAATGCTGCGTGTAAGAGACTCTCCTGTTCTTGTTTCTTTTTGGAGATCAAAAAGATTCTCCACCGAATGGAATCGAAATTGAAATTGTAGCAATTAATTATGATGGACGACGACAACGGAGAGGGAGGGAACACCGCCCCGCCAGCTAGCTAACAACAGCAATTTTGGGGACATAGCACAGGGAGATATCGATAAGGATGGTTACCATGTTTATATATATGACATATGGCAGGGCAAGACCGGAGCATCACGTCCAAGCCTCCTCCTTCACCTTCCACTCCTCCTCCTCCTGCTTCGATCGTCAGCAATTAGGCCTTCTCTCTTATCACCTGGAAATTACCTGGAAAAGGCCGCTGCTCGCCCTCTTGTTGATTTTGATTTGTAAGACAAATAGACCGAAAAAAAAAGAAAGAAGAAAAAAATGTATATGGAAAGAACACCAACAGCAAACAACTTTGCGAGCAATTAAAATTGTTTGACGACACAAGGGTTCCTCCTCCTCCTCCTCCTCCCCCCCGAGTGGGGGAGTGGAGCTGGTGTGTACTGGCCAACTCAAGTGCGTCACTGTCCAGCGGCCGTCGCTATCTAGATAAGATTGATAACGAACCGCTTGCTCGCTTGCTTGGAAAATCTGTGCAAAAAATCCCAACCTGCGGCCCGAAAACGAGCGAAAAAAAATACGACTTACTTTATTGCTGCCGCGAACAATCCATATTATGACAATGATATGGATATATGTCGATTGTATGGAGCTTTATGGCTTTACGGCCCTGATTTCCCTTTGAACTAAGCCGTGTTTTTTCCACAATGCAGCTTGGACGCTATTCCCACCAAGGGGTAGTAGCCAAAAGTAACACAGAAAAAAACCCAAAAAAAATACATAGTTGGTAGGGAAATTACAAAGAACCCTAATCACAGAAAATTCTACAACTAGAAATTATAATGAGGGAAAAAAGGCGTTAAAACAACAAATCTGAAAAATCATTGCAAACACACCTAGGCGGGGGCGAGTGGCTCTGATTTAGACATGGCCATATCGCAGCGATAACTCGACTAGATACAAGAACAACAAAATAGGGAGACCCGCCATATGGTTCAGGGAGGGGTGTGTGTGTGTGGGTGCGACATGGTCGACTGATATGGCCTGACCATAGGCCACAGCCGAACCTAGCACACACACATTCCAGAACCGTATTGAGATCATCTTTTCAGGGGTCACCTTGCCTAGGTTTTCTGCAGTATTTACGGTTTTGGTCACTCTGGAAACCATAGTATCCTTTGAAATAAGCTAAAGCTTAGCCTGGAGATCTATATCTCCACTAGAGAAAGCCAAAACTAATTATATTACATAAACAAATAATATTTGTTTAATTTTATTCCAAAATCGCTGATTAGTAAATCCCATTAATGGGAGGGTAACCTTATCCATTTATTTTAAAGTAAGTAAAATCATAATTTTATACAATAAAAGCTAAGGCTTAGTAACTTATTATATGCTATAATTAATTATTATCGATATTTTATATTAAATCTCTTAAATCTCTTTCGTGACAGTTACCTTACCCAGATTCTTTTACTTTTTAAAAATTATTTACAGCTTTGGTAACTCTAAAAACCTTATTCCGTGTGAAAAAAAAACTGAAAATTGAATTCTGCCATTTTTTGCACTACTTTTAGCCAGATTTTGTCAAATATATAGTATGCTTGATGTGGCATTGATATTTATTACGTATACATAGATGACATATATTAACTATTTTTAAAAACTTCTAATTCAAAAAACTATTTTTTTTGTATTGCTTATGTATAAAAGTTATTAAGGCACTGTTAATTATTGTATGAACATGGTAGCCATTAATTTTGAAAATTGATATAGTAAGAAACACCTGCTAAGGTAAACAAACCACATTAAAAAGCAGAATCTCATTGAATATTTAAATTAATACTAAAATACGAATTAAATCTGGCATTAAATTTAATGTACTGCAAAATTACGAGAAACTTTCTATGCAAAGGAAGTCTTTCCAAGTTTTCAAAGATTTTATCAAGAAACCCAAAGAAATCTTCGACACCCCTTCGGTTTGCAAAGTCAGCTGTTCATGTTCCAATTGGAACCTTAAACTTTAACCCCTATTTGTCACACTCACCTTGTGCAATTCGAACCGCGGGCATTTTAATTCTCATTTTTCTTTCCAGTTTCCGGAAGGTGATTTAATCTTCGCCACAGACACAGGCACACTTGACCCCACAAAGGGCAATGTCCTGCCGATCTCCAAAAAAAAAAACAACACTCCGACTGCGACTCCAAATTATTTCCACTTGGATTTTCCAATTCCAATGCGAAGAAAGTTTCAAAATTTGTATTCTAGGTTTTTGTTTTTTTTCTACTACTCTCCTCTTCGTATTTTTTGTTTACTTATTGCACTTCTTTTGGTGTTTTGTTTTGTTTTTTTTTTTTATATATATATATACATATGTAAAAAAAATTGTTTTTATTGGTATTATCTATTGGCTAATCAGACAGCTTCAGTTTTGGTTTTACTTGTTGTTGTTTTTGTCATTTTGATGGCTTTTCTTGGGCTGCCATAACGAGGAAAACCGGAACAAAACAAACAAAATACAAGGATGATACGAGGATATTTTTGTAAATTTTGAAGGTACAAAACTTGAGCACTTTTTCACTTTTATTTTCTATTTTCTTTGATTTTTTGTGATTGTTGTATATGATTTTCTTATAGGAACCTTTCGCACTCGTGTTTTGGGTTTTCTTTTTCTTCCTGTGCTTTTCGTCAAGCCTTGTTTTTTAGCTGAGTCTGTTTTGTTGCTGCCTTTGCTGTTGTCGTCGCTGTCGTTGTTGTCACCTTCGCACGCGGTTTCATTTTCCCAAAGGAGATTCCAATTGGAGTTGGTTCAGCAACGAATCGAAAAAAAAAGCCCAATTGGTTGGTAAGCACACTCCGAGACACTTGAAAAAAAATGGAAGATTGCACTGGAAGAATGCCTGCTTCTCGTATCTTTGATTCTCTTATTTCTTATTATTTTCCCATTTATTTCAGTATTATTTTCGTTTCGTATCTCGGTATATTTTTGTTTCTCTTCTCGATGGACTGTTATTATTTGCCGCGACGACGAGGGCCAACGGTAAACGGTGAACGTGTGTATGTGTGTGCGCGCTTTAGCGGCTCCGGCTTGTGTGCGGTGCTAACGGTAACGGCGGAAGTACGCGACTACTTGCGACGTTTTAGCGGCGAGCGCGTCTTCGCTGCCGTCTGGTCCTCTGCCTCTGCCTCAGCCGCTGTCGCCAAAAGCTGCGCAGCTTTGCCTGTCGCCGCTGTCCAGGGCCCCACCACACAACAACAACACTCTGCGGCGACCACGTTCCAACCAACTGAACGAGCGAGCAAGCGAACGCCAGCGAACGCGTTGCAAGTGTGACGAAAGCTCGCTTTGGACACGAGACAGGACGTGAGAGAGCGGGAGAGAGAGTGTGTGTGAGAGAGAGAGAGAGCGTCAAGCGCTGGCCAAAACGAGAGGGCGGCGCTGTGTGTGAGTGGAAGAGCGAGCTAGCTTAGGCGAACATGTCCGAACGCGACGATGTCCTGCGAGCGACTGCAGATAATTCAATTTCATTTCAGGCTTTTGCACTTTAATGCCAATCTGGCAATTTGATTTTGGCTAAGCGACGCCGAGGCCGACGCCGACGCAGCCCTTTCCTAACGGTGCGGTGCCGTGCCGGTGCTTGTGATGGTGGTGTCGGCGGAGGTGGTGGTGGTGGTGGGTTGGCTTCGCGCTCTCTGCCCGCGTCGCTGCCGGCGTTTGTTTATTTGCCGCTGGTCATGTGTGTGTGTGTGCGTGTGTTGGTGCGTGTGTGGGGGTGGGTACACCGGCCACACTGGCCAGAGCGGGATAGCGCTTCAGCGAAGCTCGACGCACACACACACACACACGCATGCAAATCGCAAAGGGGTGGCAACTTTTCAGGCTGGTCACTCTGGTCAATCGCTGCCACAAACACACACACAGTTAAGGGCGCGATTACAACCCTCTCGCTATTACAACTGTCCAGGGCAACAACAACAACTTGAGCAAGGACACCGAACAAGGACCACAACAGCCTTACGGATAAGGACATCAAAGCGCGCGCGCACCTTTCAGACCGTAAATAAAAAATAATGAAAATAATTACAAAAAAAGAAATACTTGTTTTACTGAGATTAAATAGAATACACCTATTATTTAATCACAATAAAACAAATGTTAAATAAATAAATAAAAAAGTAAATGTTACGATAAATTATATATAAATATAATTATGTAAATTCCAAAACTGGTAATATTTTGGAAAAGCTTACATATTTATTTTTAATAAATCATAGTTTTTTTGCATTTATATTAATTCTAATTTATATTTCACTCTGCCTTTTTTTTGGGTACGTGTGACATTGTGCTCCCTTTAAATATATTTAAAGCTTCATCAAATATACTTGTGAAATTTTTTATACAAAAATTAGTATTAACTGCTTAATGTATTAATCAAATAAATAACCTTAATATTAATAGATATCAACCCACATTATCAGCATTCCTTGGGGCACGTCCTCGTCGCTTGCCCGAGAACGTCTGGTGGAGCTTGGCGGTCTTTGTGGCTGCTTTCGGGCTCTGGAGGATGCAACCGAAGTGGCGCACAACCTGCACAGCTGCCAACACGTTGCAAGCTCGCCAGAGATCGACGACAAACGCCAAAGCGCCTCCAAAGGTCATGTCAATTGGTTCGGGGCGGGGGGCTGTGGGACGATACAAGCAGCGTTGGGGGGTTAAGGTGCATCCCTCAATGAATGATCATTGCCGCACCTCCGCCGGTGCTCCCCCCTGGGCAGCTTTGCAACCACGACATCGAACATGTTCGCGGCTGCCGGCTTGCGCCTGGTCTCCCACCAAATAAAAAAAGCAACAAAAAAAGCTGGACAGCGCTGCTGCGTCGCTGCTGCCATTAATGTCAGGCTCTTTGATATGAGAATCAGCGCACTCTCACACATATGAGAGCTTCAAATGCTGCGAGTGTGTGTGCGAACTGTTTTTGTTGTTAATTGTTTTGTGGACGGGGGTGGAGGAGGAGGGAACTAGGGGGGAGTTGTGAGATGTGTGTGTGTGTGCTCTGGAGTCCGAGTTTCATTATCACTCAAATTCAATTGTTCAACGTGTTTAAACATTTTTCAAATTACAATTTTTGAAAATGTTTTTTTATATTTGTTAAATAATTTCAAATGGAGCGCATGATAATATTTAAAAATATTTTTAAATATGGTAAATAATAATAAATACACAAAATTTTAGTTTCAAATAAAATATGGAATGTGTGATATTTAGAATGTACTTGTTTTTTTCTGAAAAAATACCTACTCCTAACCTTCAAACTCTCGAATGAATTTTTTTTTAACAAACTATGTGAATTAGTTTTTAATATAATATAAAAAATATGAATATATGTATGTATGTATATAACCCCAGTTCTTGGATTTCATACCATAAATTCAATTTGAATAAGTCCCAAATCCTAGGTTTTAAATCCCAGATCTCATTGTATCGTAAAATGAAAAACTATTTAATCTAATAGATCTTATATTTAAACTTCAAAACTATACATCTCAACATATGTGAAGATATAACTTATATACATATTATTGGCGCTATATGCATGCCACTCCCACTCCCTCACACACATACGCACTTTCACACACGCACACACACACTCGCCTCGAGAAGCACACATGTGTGGCGTCGCACACGCGCGTTCGTCATCGATTGGCCGCCGTCTCTGCTCTCGCACATTTGTGTTTGACAATCGCCCACTGCCACCCCTCGCGGTCCATCTCCCCTTCCCCATCAAACCATAACCCATCCACACACACACACACACTCCTCCCCCACCTGCGGCTCTCTTTTATCGTACAGGTAGCACACATATACAGAGAGACTTGCTGAGAGAGCAAGCTCTGCCGGCGTTGCTGGAGGAAGAGAGCGAGCTTGAGAGAGCGCCACCCCATGGAGGTGAAGAAAACGGGTGCTGCTGGGGGGCGGAGGAGGGACAACACAATGTGTGCCACGACGAAGTGCCAAGGTGAGGGCTACTGGCCGGCAGGGGCGGGGGCAGGTGGGGATGTGGCTGTGGAGTAGGGGTCGCCGGGCATCGCTATAACTGTTATCAGTCGAACGGAGACCGCTCACACGACCAAGCCGGCTAGCGGAGCGCAGCTGGTATTGAGCGGGAATGGAAATGAAAATGAAAAGGAATTTCCACAGGATGGGGGGCAAAGTGATAAGCCACGAGTTATTTACTCTTTTTACAGGGTATTATTCTGTAATAGAGGAACTATTTTTATGGATACTTACATCGATAAAAATTCGATAAAAATCAATTGAAAATCGATAAATTAAAAATTAGAATATCATAAAAAATGGCTTAAAAATCGATAACACCTTAAAGGGTTTTTGGATCATAACTTGGCTTAAACTTAACAGATTTCAGTCTTTCTTTGTGGTAGTTTTTTTCGTGGTATTTATAGGTTAACGTTTCTGCAATTAAGACTCGATTTGTAATTTTGGGCCAATGTTTTACAATTTTGCCGAAATTTTTAACCCTTACATTTAAAAAAAAAATGGGTCACATTTTATTTTGTCCGGACAAAATAGTCAAATATTTGTTTGTCTGCTTTTTAAACTGACCACGCAAAAAAAGCCGCTTGCGGTGCATAAGGACAAATTCTTGCGCTGGGGATACAACATTCCGATTCCGAATCCGAATCGGCAAGATCAAAGATCAAGAAACGAATAAATAAATAAAGGGTAAAGTCATATGGGGGTGGGCAAAATCTAAGCAGAGCTGAGCAATTACCCGCGAATCCGAAAGGCGAGTGTGAATTCGAGAGGAACCTTCGTAATTGCAATGTGTGTACGCAATCACACATTTCATTACACATGCGTACACTGAGAGAAATTGGTTAATTAATACAACAAGCTATTACATATAACTTGGGAGTTTAATTCTTATTTTTAAGGGGAAAACACAAAATAAAATATAGTTTGTATGGTATAAAATTGGACTGTTTAATGTACATAAATCCTTAAATAAAAGTTATAGAAATCAAAGATAAATGCATATTTTTTATCTAAGATTTATAAACTCTTGAAGTGAGGGCTAAAAATCTTCATAGTTAAGATGTTATATTCCAGATATTATATTTATTTTTAATTTACAAATCATAAAACTCTCATAAAATCAATATAAGTTGCCATCAAATAACAAATTAAATATATACTATGTATGTATATAATTATTCTGTATTCAAATTCCTTGAATTTTAAATGTAATATTCTTCCCATTCTCTCAGTGTATATATCCATACCTTTTTTAATATATGCAGATGAAGGCCCGGCTCTGTCAGCGATCGATGGACGCCTGGCTCCTCCACTACCGATCATTGTCGGCGAGATGTGAGAGTTTCGCTTGCATTTTTGTTATGAACAAAAATAATACAAAAAATTATAAAAAAAAAACATACGAAACAAAAACCAAAAGCTAAAAACTGAAAACTGCAAATAAAAAAGCGAAAACCTACAGAAACCGAGCACAAAAACCGACATTTAACAATAACGAAAATTGCAGAATTGCCGGCAATTACCAAAGGGGGTGGCCAGGCAGGCGGCCGCTCGCCTGTGACATATGCGCGGTAGAAACCAGAGGTAGCAAAAAATACAAAATAAAGAGAGGAAGCGATGCTTGAGATTTAGAGTGCACTCCGAAAATGCAGTTGCAACTGCAGCAGCAACGACCCTGCAGCAGAAACTGCTGCTGCTGCGGCTGCTGCATCATTATGTCAGCCAGAGGAGGTCCTGCGGCTGCAGCATCCCGCTCAAGTCCAAAAGTGTCGACAAATTGCCCCAGCAGCCGCCCGCCAGAATCCCAATCTGTGATCCATCATCGAGGACGCGGCCAATGGGACCAACTTGGCCAACTTGGCCAACGGCCAACGGCCAGTTCTTGGCCAGCTTCGCTCTATTAGCCGTTGCGTGCCGTGATTGCCGCTCGGGCTAGTCACACTGCCCAAAAAATAACCTAAATATTCTTTTGATTTAGTTTGAGAATATTTCCTTATTTTATCAATTTAAAAAAATATATAATTAAAATATAATATAAAAGACCTCTCGTTGCATTTTTTCTTTAAGTTTACATTAATTTTTCAGTGCATCATTGATCGTTGGCTGGTTTGGTAATAAATCGTTTTGGCCAAGGGCTGACCATTATCACGGCTACCGGTTCTGAGTGCAGTTTCCTCTCTCTCCCTATATATATATATATCAAGTGGGGTTAAAATCCCCTCTCTGGCAGGTAGTATATGGTTTTTTTCCTTTCTTTTTTTCCTCTCCTTGGCCCGAACCATTAATTGTCGCGTGAACAGCTTTGTTAGATCGATTTGGGGGTCAGGAACATATATACATATATATTATATATATCTTATGCGGCGGTGTCAACCACTGGAACCACCCACCTTTGAAAAGAGGGGGGGAAAAAAATGTGGTGGTGGCACCAATTCCGATACCGATACCAAAGTGACTTCTTAATGCCAGCGGCCATCCCGCTGATCGATTAAACGACTCTGATGAAAGGTAAGAGGGGAGGTGCGATGGCCAGGTGAGAGGTGGTAAGGTCCGCTGGCAGCATTGACAAATTTGCTGATTGACGTAATCCACAAAAAGGAATATATAAATATATATACTATATATAGAGAATGATTTATAGAAAAATATGCAAAGGAAGGCCGCGTGAGAGTTGCACCTACAGAAGTTAGCTTAAGTCATCGATAACTGGCAAAATCTCTTCATAAATTCAAAATATATATCTTCATATTTTTTATATGCATATTTAAAGAAGAATAACGTAGCAGAAATATATTTAGAAATAATAATTAAACCGTAATAAACAGCCTAAAATGAAGATGTCAGAAAATATCGATAAATAAAAGCAGTATCGGTATTTTAGCGTTGAAATCTATTTACAATACATATGGATGGGTACCTTTAGCATTCAATATTTATAGTTTTAATTTTTTATTTTAATTATTTTCCACATTTAGAATTTCAATATATTTAAGCTTACGATATTTTCGATAAATATTTTAGATATCATAAATTAACAGAATATGTATACATTTTTATTTAAGATCTATTAAAAAAATCTCTGAGCATATAAAAAATTTCGATATTCAGAAAATTGTGAAAGCTATTTTCGATCATTTTAATAAATATCTCCATCCTAAGCCAGAAATAAATAATTTTTAGATATTATTAAAAAGGAGAAGAAATATATTTAAAACATATTTTTATACACCCTTTATCCTTTAGTTCTGTGTGATATCTCTGGTGCTTTTGATTTGATTGGATAGTTGGGGAGTCGGAGTCGGTGGTCTATCGGGCTTTGTGGTTTTGGGCCGCGGTCGAAATCGCCGTGGATTCGACCGGCTGACTGGCTGACTTCTTGTTGTTTCCCCGCACTAAACAAAGTTTATCGATTTAACAAATTTTAGCGACGACGAACGAGAGCGAGTGCCACATTTCGAGTCTTTCGTCCGCGTCTCTGAGTTGCTCTGCCCTGCCCCACCTCCCCCAGGACACCAGCTCCCTGACTTCCTTTGTTTAGATGACCCAACAAACTCGGCCTGTGTCCTGGCCACCCAAGTGATCGATTATACATTCGATGGCCATGAAGGCTAACAACAGGCCTCCACCTACTGTGAGTCGTGGGTCCTTTTTGCCGCGGAAAAAAAAACACCAAAAACAAAAACCTCAACCACTGGCTGTCCTCATTGCCTCCTCCTTGTGGTGGTGGTTGTGGCTCCACCAACGGACCTTGTTCTGGGCCATTAACCAGAGTCTTGGGTGCCCAACTAGGTGAAGGAATACGGTTGCCAATGAGGTTGGTAGGAGGGAAACACGGCTGTTCTCAGAGGGAGCTAGGATATCTTAGAACTTCGGATTTTAATTACAACTTTCTCCAAATTTATAAATAATTGTTACCAAATTTTGGTTGTACATTTCTCCTAACCTGCAAAGTTAAATAACGGAAATTAAAAACCTTGGTGTTTCATATAATATAATTTTTGTTGAAGAGGTCCTTCGGCTAGTTTTCCTGTAGGTTTTCTATATTTTTTTCCCAGGCTTGGAAAACGAACCTCTTAGCAGATATATGTATGTTTTACCCCCTTCGAAGCGTCGGCACTTCTTAGGATTTTGTGGGAATCTATACACGTATAGTTGTAGTTAATTGAAATCCCAGGACAAGTGCAGGGACAAGCACTTGAGGCCACTCGAGAGAAAGAGAGTCCTGGCGTTGTCCTGTCTGAGTTTTTAAACGTAATCGGAGATCCCTTCCAATCGGATTTTCTTTGGGCATCAGCAGCCTACATTCAGCCTCGTTTTCCACTGCGGTTAACCAAAAGGCGGAGAACTCACCCATTTCAGTGGGTTTCAGAGATTCGAGTTTAGAGTTTTTATTGTGTGAGTGAGTCAAATGTATCCCTTCCTACTCCCTTTTTTTCTCAAGATGATGCGATCACTGACTGTCCAAGTGACAATTTCTCATTGCATTCTTCTTTTTTTACAGTAGCGGCCATAAATAAAAGCCAGTGACAACACCATGGCCACTTGATATGCTGCTATATGTCGTTTGATTTGCCTGCCTCCGCTCTCTGCTGCTGCTGCTGCTGCTGCTTGCTGGCTGTCTTTAAAAATTTCCAACAAAATGAAAATATTTGGGAATTAATGGAATCTCAAGTGTGTCCACAAATGGAACGAACGAACGATTCACCAAGAGACGGCGGCCATTTTTGGGGGCATCGCCGCAGGGGTGGCATGGATCCAAAGAGGAGATCGCCCGGAGCAGGAATACCAAGAAGGGGATTATATACACACGGAGATTAAATAATATTACATTTTTGGATTATCAATAGAGTTGCCTAGGCTGTAATGAGAGGGATTAACCCTGCTGGAACTCCAGCCTAACCAATCTAGACTAGTTTCTTCCCTCTGAATTTCTTGTCTGCCTTGAATTTGGATTAATAAAATAAAGGTGTACTGTATATAGAGTATATATTTTACTTATAATTTTTGAAAGAATTTAGAAAGAAGGTAGTAGTATTTTTTTTCGAGTGCCTGGCCCAGCCCCACGGCCAGTCCGTGTTGCAAACCAAAACCGATGGGCGTTTGTCTTGTCCCACGGACCAACATATGGCAGACACATGTGAGCAGCCGCAACTCAACTCAACTCAACTCGGGCCAGGCAATGGAACGGACCCGGGTCTCCGATCTCAAGACCCCGCGTAATGTTATTTTAAGCCACCGCCAGCCGTCGCGGAGATCACAGATCACACAGATCTCTCAGTCTTATTCTTATTCTTATTTCCATACAGAAGGGGAAATAAGGGGGGATGGCTGGATAGATGGATGGATGGGATGGCCATGGCCATGGCTGTGACATGAAATGGTTTCGGTTTCGGTTTCAGCTCCACATTTGACCAGCCATCATCCCCGCCAGAACTGGGAAAAGTCTAGGGAGCCAGCCAGCTCATACATAGCAGGGGGTGAACTTGAAAATCCCCTAGATATATATTTTTAAACACACATTTTCACATTTATTATTTATAGAGAGAACTCTGGGGAAAGAGAGAGAGACAGATATAAGGAGGAGTGCAGTACAGTGTCTGATTTTTCTAATTTTTCTTTGAAGGCTCTTTGTATTTTCCAAGGTTATGTTGTGACTGGGGGGAAAAATGCAAGAGCAAATTATGAAAGGTAATGGAAAATATTATAAAGTAAAGAAAGCAAGGAAAGATTTTTAATGATGGAATAATTTAAATAAAGTTAGGAGAGTTTCTTCTTGGGGAAAATTGGTAAGAAAAACCCGTAAGAAAATGTCTAGAATTTTTTTTAGACCGCACGAAAAATTCACTGGACTCTGGACAGTTTCTTTAATTATTTAATTATTGAATTATTATTATTTGAAGGGTTTTCCAAAGCGGCAACTGGTCAATTCCAGAAGCTGTAAGCTTTCATTGCGTGTGCCGAGAATGGAGACAGAAGACAAAAGACTTGCAGGAGACTGCAGGAATCTTTCGAAGACTGGCAGAACGCAGACTGGCACAGACTGGAACCCCGAAGAATCACGAACAATCTCAAAGGGGGAGCGGCTTAACCCGGCTTGTCTCTAGCCAACTTTATCTTAATTGCAATATCGCTGGGGATATACGGACTCGCATCTCCCGCAATCTCTCGCAATCTCAGCCCCATCGCCGGCAAATCCATCTCTGCTGGTATTTTATACCCTATCATAATGAATGTACAGTTATCGTATTGTATCGCTCCGATCTGTCGCTAATGTCGCCGCCTTAATGATGGATTCGGGAGATATGACAGATGGGAGAGCAGGTTATAGAGTATGCACACTTCCACCTGAATTCTCCACTCTCCGCACTTACTACACTTATTATTAACTCCGAAAAAATCTTTTGTTTGGTGTCGTTTATTTTTGTTTCTCTTATTTTATTATTTTGTATTTTTTTGCCAGTGTTTGCTCTTTAGGTTTAACGACGACGGCGACATCCCACGCAGTCTGCGCTATGAATTCGAATGACTTGCCCCGGCCAGATCTTCCACATAATGAATGAATCGCACTCCCTGGGTAGGTACACAGCTCAAGAAATTCATTTCTTAGGACCATTTTGAAAAACTTCATGTGTAAATAAGTTAAAAAAAATATATAAAACAAATACCAGGCATTTTCTAAAACTAAAATGAAAAGAAAAAGAAAAATAAAGCTAAAGTAGTAACTGCTAGTAATTAGTATCTTTCAGCTTCAGAAGCTTCCTGTTTTATTTTGTTTATTTATTTTATTTATCTTTAATAATTCCCCTTTGCATTATTTATAATTTTTTGTAGTGCCTAATGTTGTTCGCCTGCTTTATTATTACTATTTTCAGCTGGGGCCTAGCCCGCGCTCCAATGACAAATGGCTGGCTGGCTTTCTGGCAAATGCTGTTAAGGTGGCGCATGACACCGCCATACAACTACTGGGCCAAGTCCAAGTATTTAGCCAGAGTTGATTAAATATATGTATATATATATTCAAATAAATATATATGTGTATATATAAATGTTTATGTAGATGGGCGGGCACAGGGGTGGCTCTCTCCCCCAGGAGAGACTTCCTGCTGATCCTACACAGATCCAGTCAAGATCTCCTGGCCGTGCCCCACATCGATGAATATGAAATGAGGCGGAGGCCTACTCGAGTCGGGATTTGGCTCTGTCTCTGGCTCTGTCTCTGGCTCTGTCTCTGGCTCTTTACAGGCATTATGTCTTGCTTTGCTCCCATTTGGGCCCGATATCGCGGCTGCTGCATCTGCACACGCACCGGCCGTGACAGGGGCGGCCCAAAAAGGGGGGCTCTTTGGGATGGTTTTAAGGGGGTTTAAGGTGTACAAAAATAAATAATATCATTATATTTCAAAGGCTTAGAATGAAATGCAACACAAAATTCCAAATTTATAATCTAGCAAGAAGCTACTCTCGTTTTTTTATGGCTTGTGCATTGCTAGCAAAACGGTTAAGAGAAAGCGAGGTAGACTGCGAAAGAAAGCCTTAGCAAGAGCGAAAAGTTATGAGCAAATACCGTTCTCATACTTCGAAAGGCAGAAACTATAGCTTTCTTGATATTGTATCCAAATTTTAGGTAAACAGAGGGATCCCCTCAAGCTCCGCCACTGCCCCCGGAGAGAGATGGGGCGCGATCGACGGAGCGTAGGTTGGGACAATTTTGTACTTGTAAGCGATCGCACTTTTCGGCTGGGTTTCTCTGGTCGATTTTGTTGTTGTTTTTGTTTTGGTTTTGTTTTTTGTTATTAAAAAATAAGACAAAAAAAAAACACAAAACAGAATTTGTTTTGGGTGTGCACAGGGCAGGGGCAGGGCCTCACCCTCCTGCTCTCTGCTGCCCATGAGAGTCCCTGCCCAAGTTGGGCAATTGACGGGGCATGCCGGCCACGCCCAGCCTTCCTGGTCATCAATGGCACAAGACGACTACGACGACGACGACTACGACGGCGATGATGATGATGTTATTTGGCTTGGTGGCGGCAAGCCTGGGCCAAGATTTAGTCGGAATCCGAAACGAGGCTCGTCGCAGCTGGAGTTGGAGGAGGTGACGGTGCCGGCGGTGTGGGCACATGGCCATCGCCATCTGATGGATTGTCATGCCTCGGCGACGCTCCGCTAATCATATGGCACCAATATGCGTGGACTCATCATGGACTTGGAGGTTCTTCTCACTTGGAGAAATCAACAAGTCTTTACGAGGTTTTCTAGGGCAAAAAACGGGGGGTTTTATGTAGATTCTCAGGCTGCATTTTGGGGAAAGAAGCAGAGAAAGAGGTTTGCAGGAATAAAAATAAATTTTCAGAGTTTGGAATTTTGTCTTAAAAATTCAATTATATTTGAATTATTCCTGTTAGATTAAGTATATTAATATTCATCATTTTTATGGGGAAATAATTGCCTTTAAAAGTACGATTTTGATGGTAAATAAATGTTTATCTAGGCATTTCTTTAAAATATTTATTTATTTAGTTTTCTGTCTGCCGGCAGGTTTTAAATGTTATTTATTTATGTATTTATTTATATATATTTTTAAACAATTATGTCATTAATTTATTTAGTATTTATTTATTTATTTATTACAAGCATTAGGCATTTTTTGTAATTTGCTTGTCTAATTGGTTTATTTTATTATCATATATTATTATGGCATCTATTTTATACGCTAACTGTATATAATTATTTAGATAACTATTTACTAACTATTTTATTATAATTTGGGTTTGTTAAAATTTTTTAAAAAATTGTTTCTTTGATAAAGTATTTTATTCTTTAACCAAAATATAATTTAGAAAGCAGTTCTTTAAAAAATAACCCAATAAATATTCCGCAAACTATTTTCTTAGCTTCCTAAAAATATTAAAAATATGCAGTAACCATTATTCGAGAATTTGAATTAATTTTCTTCGGGTGCTGTCCGTGTTTTGACCTTCGACTTTTCCCCATTTCCCAGCTGCTTGAATTTCTGCGGCAATTTCGCGGTTGAACGGCATCGAGCAAAGCCACTGGCCGTGCACTGAGGAGAACACAAATAAAATCGAGAGTGAGTCCGAGTCCGAGATTCAGCTGGACATCGTCACACGGATAGTGGATATATATAGTACACCGATCCCCTGGAGACTGCCACACGATGACGCGGCACTTTGAATTGAGTCTTTTGAGTTCGGAAATGGGAAATTCGAATTCAGGATTTGGTTTTCGGTTTTCGGTTTTGATTTTGGTTGGGCAATCGAATCGCTATGGCAATAATTGCCCAATGTGACAGCTGATGGGGAGAACCTAGCAGGGAGATGGATCGGTTCCGAGCCATTGATGACTTGCGGATGCGGAGGTGTGCACCTAGAGATGACGATGACGATGACGATGATGATGATGATGATGACGCCGGCTGGTGGCCTCGACCCGTGGGCTCATTATTTAAACGACGCTGCTGCAGCGGCTGTTAAAAGTCATCAATAAGGCAGTGAGGCCGCTCAAGCCCAAGCCGAAGCCGAAGCTGATGCTGATGCCGATGCTGACCACCGGTCTGGGCTTGGCTCTGACTGTGGCCCCTTGTGGCTCATGCAAATGCGAGTGGGTGGCGATCCAATCCAATCCGATCCGATCCGAGAGCGAGAGCGAGAGAGGGATCTCCCAACCGCACCCACGAGACCCCGAGATCCGCCACAGGCGGATGGGAGCAGTCACAGTTACAGGGGAACAACTCACACAACTCACTTGGGAGACCCCAAAAAAAGCGAGGAGGAGGAGGACCAAAAAACTCAAATGAAATGAAGACGACACCCAGATTGTCGCCGAGATTTCCCTGTAAGAGATTAGGGAGCCTCTCCTGCAGAGTGGCTCCTGGTCGGTGTGTCCACTTGTTGGGGCATCAAATGAAAGCCTAGATTCTCCAAGATTCATTTATTTAGCCCACTAATTTCGGACAACCCGAGCCTAAAGGGAATTTTATCTGTTATTGGTACATGCAAATATTTATGTTGTCTTTTAATTTGGTTTATTTTTACACACAAACCAGTGAATGAACAGAGCTGGGAAATAACTATATATTTATGTTACATATTTTTTTTTAATTTGATATCTCTGACACTCTCCCAATGTCTGGACTCTCTTCCCTTTCTCCACCGTCTTTGGGGCCCCATTATCCATTAGCTAATGGACTCAATGTCCACTTGTTTTGGCCACAAACTCAATTTGGGCAATTTTGCGGACAGGAGTCGCATGCCGATTAAACGCCAGAAGTTTTTCCCTGCTGGCCATTTGTGCGGGCTTTGCTGTGGGGTTCCGGGCTCCGGATTTCGGATTCCGGGTTGGGGTTGGGACCTGGAGTTGTTGGGTTCAGGTTTCCATGTGGTTCACACTCGAGTGCCTACAATTAAAATACAGCCTGTATTTCGTACTGTCCAACTGATAAGCCTTCCTGCATTTCTTTTCCTTTCTTTTCAACGGGAATACAGAAAAAAACGCAGAGAGGAGAACGCAGAAATTGAAAAGTTTTGAAAGGAAATTTTGAAAGAAGAAGGTTCAAGTGTGCGGGGTGCAGGGTGGCTTTGGGAGCGGGAGGACACGCACCACACACACACCCCACACACACATGGGTGTAGGCTGTAATTCAAAGAGTCTTTGAAAAGTTATTCAACGCAAACAAAACTTTTAATTTCGGCCAGTTTGCAGTTTGTGAAAAGGTGAAAAGCAAGATAACGTTGACCTGGCCAAGACCAGCGACCGACCGACCTGGCCCCGTATTAAATATTAATGCTAAGGCCTCCACCTATACCTCCACCTCCACCTGCATCTCCCCCTTCTCGGCCTGCCTGCTCTCTAGGGCTGTGTGTGAGCTTTAAGGGGGAATTTTTAATCACCCAAAACGGACTTCAATCGGGGCAGAAGAGCCTTTCGGCAGAGGATTCGATGGCATCTGCTCGGGCTGCGATTGTTGTGTGGGCAGCGGAACATGGCCAGGGCAATTGCAGCGGGAGAAATGCACTGCAGGAAAATCCGTAACCTAAACCTATTGAGAACCATTTTAAAGAAAGTAATATCAATAGGGGAAAATATTCAACAGTAAAAAACGTGTATTATATATGGTATAATGAAATAACGTAAAAAAATATGCGAAAATATCGGAAACTATGGTTTATCGAATTTTTTAAGCCCGTCGTAGTAACGCTATTGTCGATAAATAATCGAATATATATAGCTTTATTTATTTATTTCTATTCTTATGTTTGTCTTTCTTTATTTTTTAATATAACACCAAGAATATAAATTTATCGCACTTAGTTGCACACATAAAATATCAATAAATATCAAATTTAAGGTGTTATATATGTATAGCTTAGAGATATTGATATTTTCATTATGATTTTGTTATTTTTATTATTATATATGTATTAAGGTTATGAATTATAAATTTGAATAAATATTAATTATTATTTTGAATAAATATTGTTAATTTTTTAATTAATTGCTAAAGTTAAGAGCTTAAAATATCAATTACTTTCCATTAAAAACTCTCAAAGAAAACCCCTTAAATAAGTTCTACAAAAATATAGTTAACTTTAATATCTCTATAAATTTTTCTTTGTAGGTCTTTCCGAGCTAGTTTTCCTCTGGCAAATATTTATGTTTTAATCTGTTTATTTTTGTTTTTATTTTATTTTTTCGCCTAAAGTTGCTGTGCAGCGACTGTGCATCGCTCTACATGCCACATAATGGGGCATCATCGCTGCCGCCTGTCTGGATGTGTGCCAAAGTGCAGAGCGGAAGTCATGACTAGCCAAACACGAAGCGATGAGATGGGGATTGGGCTTGGAGAATTGGCAAAGGGGGGGGTGTGGGGGGTATGTGGGGATGGGAGGATGGGGCCTAGGCTGGGAATCGGGGAATACGAGAAAAATAAGAAAGTTCGTACATTATTTCGGGCAGACACCAAAAAAAAAAATTGCGCGACCGTATAATTTGTGCGCGTGAAAGTGAGAAAGGTTCCAATTATAGGGTACTGAGGGGGAGGAGGGGGGAGAGGGGGAGTGCCCACTGTACGTACAGTGGAGCAGCAGCAGAAGCACCCACTGACTGACTAACTGACTGACTGACTGAGGTGCCTCGAAATTTGTCATAACCACGATTATTATTCTGGCTCAGGCTCAGAAAATCCTCACTTTTGTTTCATTTCTTTATTTCATTTAGTTGATTTTGTATTTATTTTCTTTGATGTTGTTATTTGTATTCTTTTTATTGTTGCTGCTGTTGTTGTTGTGGTGCAACACGAGCAGCGGCCTGTGTCCTAATCGTGCCGCAGATAGATTCGTGAGCTTAGCATACATATGTCGGATGTAAATCATTTGACAATTCCGCCAGACAACGTTATGTGTGCCTTTTTGCCTTCTGTTTTTTTTTTTTTTTTTTTTTTTGCTTAACCAAATCCCTCTTCCCCCTTCCAGTAGCTGGGAGGAAGGACTGACACCCCCGCTCACTGGAAAAGCCTTTTCCCTCACACATTTTCCCATTTCCGAGGCTCGAAAGTCAAGTCATGTGTGCTGTGTGGGCGGCGGACATTGAAGGGCCAAACAAGTCCAATTAATTGTTATCGATGAGTTTGATTAATTATGCGGAGATGCTGGAAAATTTACTAGTTATCGGTAGGCTCAATTATCCTTTTTTCGTTAGCTGTTGATTGAGCTAACTGTTTATCTCTAATTCAAAAATTCTGAACCTACTGAAGGTTGTTGTAAATATTAGTTGCTTTCACATTACTTTCCCATTCGATAATTTCGGTTAATCGTATTTATCTATCAAATCCGTTTCTTATCGTTGATATTAATTGTAGGATTAAAGAATTGGAAGTACCTAAAATAACCTGAATATATTGTAGTATTTTGGGGACTTATTTTAGCTTACTTACCCATTCAATAAGTTCGATTATTTTAGCTTACTTACCCATTCAATAAGTTCGATTAATTATCAGGATTGCTGTAAAAAAATAAATCTATGTTAATCGATAGGTTTAATATCTATCTATAATATGTAAACTTTTACTGTAATTTATATTAAGAGAAGGATTTTAAAAACTATTAAAATCATTTTTAATGAAATAAAATCACTTTTGAGCAGAGTTTTCTAGTTTTTTTAAATGCAGAAAAGTTCTCCTTTTAGAACTAAGAAGAAAAAACGAAGCCAGACTAAAATCGGTTGCGTTTAAGCCAAGTTATGATAAATTGCCTCCTTAATCAGTCGATAAATTCGATTATTAATTAAAAATACCAGGAATAGTGTAATAAATGTGCATTTATTGAGTTAAGTTTTTATTTACTTATATTTTGTAAATGAGTTTCCAATAATTTAAAGCCACAAGAATGCTGGTAGTTTCCCAAGGACTGATATTGCTCACCTATATTATCCCTCAGGCGATGATGCAGTGATCAGTGAATGGATTCTCAGTTGGCCAGAAGCATTGGCCTGCTGTCTTGGCCATTATTAATATGGCTCTGGGCATTTTATTGCCGCCAATTGTCGTGGTCGTTGTTGTTGTCGCTCCTGGAAACCCCTGGAAACCGACTCTTCTGCCGCATTTTCGTGATTTATTTTTTAAGCAAATTGTCGCCAGTAATCCAACACACCAACAATGCAACAATCCAGCACAGTAGCTCTGAAGCTCTGGAGCTCTGGAGCTGGCGAAACTGTCGCCGAAACGGCCATGTAACGGGGCCAACAGGGCGGGTGGTTGATGTGGCTCCGGGGATCGCCGGCTGTGGGGGAATCGTCGTGCCTGCCCAGCGGAGCATCTGTATCTGTATCTGCACAAGATAACCACCACCTCTCCCTCTCCGTCTCCGTCTCCTCTTCCTGAGCAAATGTCGCATGTGATTTCCCAAAAACTGTTTCCACGCTCGCTGCCCACCGCAAAAGAGCAGCCAAAAGCAAATGTTTATTTAGCAGGGAGCCCGAGCCCGGAGATGGTGACTCGTAGTCGTAGTCGTAGTCGTAGTCGTAGTCGTAGTCGAGGACAGCCGCTGATTATCATCAAGAGATCGGAACTGAGCGGAGAGACAAAGCGCCAAAGCGGAGGCTTCTTCTCGTGTGAGTGGCTTCCTCCTCCTCGCCAAAAAAGCCGCCTGCCTGCCGGCTTGGCTCCGCTGGCTGTCGCCGAGAGGAGAAAAGCCCCGCCGTGGAAAGCCCCTTGGAAAGCAGAGCGTTATGCCCTGTACCCACACTTTGTTGACAAAAAAAAGTAAAATAAAATAAAATAAAGACAGACAAATAGTGGAAGGCACTGAGAAAAAAAACTAGACACAAAAGGTTCTGGGTTGAGAGAAAAAAGAGTGCAGAGAATGATTTAAAGTAGGGATTTCGAAACAGAATCGATTTATTGATAGAGTTCAGAGAGTGACTTAAATTAGAGATGTTCGAAAATATTGACATATCGATAATATATCGATATTTAAAGCGTACGTCGATATATACATCGATATTTTATCGTTATGTTTCCCATAAATCTATATGCTGTTTGATATATCGCAGAATTGCTCTAAAGAAATGTACGATTTCTTGCCGTGCACCTTCCGCTTTGGCGGCAAATTAAAGCAAAGTCCAAGTGCGAGTCAAATTATTTCTTCACAAGTGAGTTACTGTTTTCATTGCGGCTCTTAATGTAACTAACTGTTTAGAAATATTCGTTATTATTGTGGCCCGAGCCGAGCCGAGCCGTCAGCCGGTGCAGGTGACGTTGCCTCGTTTAATCGGCCCCTCAGATGGGATGACTGTCTGACTCCACGAGTGGATGGCTCTGACTCTGGGCCTGTCGTCGCAGTCTTGATGATGATGACGATTATTAAAAATCACTCTTAGCCGGGCTAAGCGCATCTAAGCGCTGCCCATGCCCAGATGCCCGTGGCCAGATAAAAGCCAACATTGTCCGCAGTTTCTACCCAGATTAATGAGCAGGAATACGAATGGGAAGTGTGTGTGTGTGGGAAAGAAAAGAAAAGCCCAAAGGGAAAGCGGTTGGCCAAAATTTTGAATCTCAACTAGGCACAAGTTGAAATAGATATTTGTTATATTGAGGTTTAAGTAACAAGTTTCTACAATTGAGATTCATATTCCTTGGACACAGTAAACATTTTCGTAAGGTTATATTTCGACTTAGTTATGGTTGCCTTAAACTAAGATTTCTCAACTGCTTCAAGGCAGCAAAAAAAGTTGTATATATAACTTTAAAAATATATTATTATATTTTTTATTTAACTTATTTAAATCGTAATTCCTTTGGTACTCTTAAACAGATTTAATATAATAAGAAACCTTCTTTCATTCTCAATTAAAAATCTTTTTTTTTAGATTTTTAAGCCAAACAAATAATTGCTTTAAATGGGCAGAGGACCATCATATGTGGGCCACTTTAAGGGCAATTTCGGTAGCCACCCCGGAATAACTTCAAAGCTAACTACGGATTTCTGGGCCAGATCTGGCCCTGCGATTACCAACCAGCCAAAAATCAGTTCTAAGAGGGAGGGGAATGGGTATGAGGATGGGGATGGGGATGGGGATGTGTGTTCCCTGGCGGAGTTGGGGCTAATTGCAAGTGCAATGACTTCCGCGGAGTCTCCACTTAAATGTGAGCTGGGATGGGACTTGAGCTTATTTTTTTGTCATAGAACCTGGACAGTGTGTGTAGATACCGAGACAAAGATAACACTAACTTGGATGGGAGGGAAAGGGAAGCCAGGGGGGACACAGGTCTCGGCCTGGTCGGTTTGGGCTGGCTGCCCCTTGTCGCTTTCGCGGCTCAGTTAATGTTCATGTTAATGTGCTCCAAAGTATTCTCCGGCTATCTGTGCGTGCAATTGTGACCAGTGGGTTAAACCAATTTCACGCCGGTAAAGCGCCAAGAACCGAGCCCTCCAGGTGGAGGTGGAGCCCGGGGAGGCAGAGGAAGCAGAGGAAGCAGAGGAGGAGGCGACGGTGACGGAGGAGGAGGGCCGGCCCTTGGCCCTGGCTAAATGCGCATGACGTACACTTTTTGGCCGGTACTCGCCGGCGAATGTCGCCAACGCGCCGTGATCTCCGCGCCGGAATGGAACTTGGCACGGCCACAGCACTGAGAGAAATTTTTAAATGTTTATTTTCATTAAAAAATAAATTATTAAATTAAAATTAATAAAAAGAAGGATTACATAGCTTTCTATGGGGTCTTTTAACTTAATAAGCCTTTAAAAGGATGTTTAAAAAGTATTTAAAAAAATTGAAAAATATATAAAAAACATTTATGAAAATGTTAATTTATAAATATATTTTGAAGTTTGAGCATGTTTTTATAATACATTTTGTATTATTTTATTAAGCTTGCATTGTATCAATGAAAAATAAGCATTGTTCTATAAAGCTTTCTTACTTGTTTATAAATATAATACTCTGCATAGCTTTCTTAGTTGTTTATTCATATTACTCTGTATAGCTTTCTTATTTGATCATTAATATTCTGCAGTAGCTTCGGCTTTCTTACTTGTTTATTAATATTCCTTTCCATAGCTTTTTTACTTGATTCTTATTTTTGAAAAAAAAACTTGAATTAAAACATTATTATTATAATTATTACAAGCTACTCAGAAAAAAATTAAGAAAATATATTCCAAGCTTTACCTTGCTCCCCAAATATTTTCTTCCCTCATTGTTTCTCCCAGTGCAGAGCCATGGACTTTAAAAGATGGAAATAATGACAGTTGGACTGCGACAAAAGTGCTCCGATCTCCGGCTCTTCTTTGCCAGGCCACAGTCACTGGAGCGCGAAGGAGCCGAGAGCCTAGAGAGAGAGAGACCCCAGAAGACCCCCGAGGAACCCAGATCTGGGCACTATATGGACATTATCAAATAGTGGCGCTGGCCAAAAAGAGAGCGGCGAAAGGAGAGCGGAGAGAGTGCGAGTGTGGAACGCATATTAGGCCATTAAATGCAGGCCGATAAGAGAGTTCAGCGGAACTGAAGCGAGCAATTTCAGGCTTAGTTTAGCTTGGAGTACCTACATATGTGCACTATGCTGGTCAAAATTAAAGTCTGCTTATATTTTGGGATAAATTAGTAGAGAGTAGAGAGAGGTTTACAAATGGAGAGTCTTTAATTTGAAAAGGTTTTAAAGTAATTAGTTATATATGAAGAATATTAAATTACACAATTTTTTTTACTTGTATCCATTGGGAAATATTATAGAAAACTTTTATAAACGATATAGATGGAAAGTTTACAATTGTAGTTATTTAAAGCAAAATATATATATTTTTTGCCTTGATTTTTAATTATTTTATATTACCTTTAATTGCTGACTATTTAAAATAAAATAAAATAATATTTATACACCAAAATCATAAATTATAAATACAAATTAATAAGACAACCTATTACCTTGACCGCTGCTGTACTCGCAAGAGGTAGTAAAACACAGAGGGGGCCTGGGGACAACGCGGAGCAACGTGTGTCCACTACGAGAGGCATCACGATCTGGTCCAACATGCAGACATGTGTCGATGGTGCGGATATACTCGTACGAATACTCGAACTCCGACTCGAACTTGGACTGGTACTCGTCCCCACATCGCTGTACAAACACAAGGCGTTTGGGGTCGGCGTGCTCGGCGCCGAAACATCATTTTCGCGATCACAGAACTCAAGATCCAGGCAGTGCTGTCGAGGGGGGAAATATAGATAAAGTATGGAGGCTATAGTTAAGATAATATTTTAAAATGTACATCTATTAATAATATAAATATCTTATATATAAAAATAATGTTATTATGCTTTTATCTTGTAATGTAAATACAGTTTAAATATAAAGCCGAAAAACATGCATATTTTTTTATAATTAAAAATTGTATAGCCTTTATATTGTATTATTCTTAATTTGTATAATATTTCCTATATATATTTATGGATACTACATATATTTAAGTATATTTTTTAAACAATTGTAAACCCCATAATAATATATTTGAAAAACCCAAGAAATAATAAGATATATTAATATATTTTTGTATACATATTACTTGTATATTTTTTGGTATATCTTAGAATTCAAAGCTATTGAGAACATCACTGATCCTGACAATCTCTAGCCTGGCTTAGACCCGGGCAAAAGCCCAAACCAGATGCCAAACGATTTTATTGATTAATGAACCATAATTAGAGACATTTACAATGAGTCACAATAATTCTTCATTACCCAAAAGCCACACGCTTCGCCGGAGCTTCGACTTGGGCCTGGACTGGACTTGACAGTGGCTCTTCGCTAAGACCTAAAGCCTAGAGGCTCTCGGTCATCAGCCAGGGGCATGTGTCCATAAATCGAGTCACTACTGTGCAGGCAGGGTGGCAGGTTAAAGCACTGAGAGGAAAATATGAGCCTAAGTTTAAAAACGAATTTTTAATACGTTGTAAAAAATTGTATAAATAGTAGGGAAATGGAAATACTTTCTTTGTGGTATTAAAACCTAATTTTTAATTTTAAAAAATATACATATATTTTTAAGCTTACATATTTTTAGTTAACTGTACAATTTTGTGAATATAATTTTGTGCAGTGCCTCAAACTCCCACTAAACCTGCCTGTGCCCCCTTCCAAATGCCAACTCCTTGGCCATCTGCATCCATGGAGCGATCGTGGCTCACGCGCACAACTCATTCAATTTCGGCACAGACACGACTCCAGATCCAGGTCCAGGTCCACCTTCCACCTTCTCCCCTGCGATCCTCAGTCCACCAACCTCCATCCAGGCGGAGGATCCCAGCTCCACTTCAATGAATGAATTCGGCGTCCCATTTTGCGTGTGTAAGCTTTCGGTTCGGGAAATCTGCAGGGAAATCGCTCTTGGAACGTGTCAATCGAACACGAAACAAACTCGGACGCACACACACACATACATATATATCCATATGCTAACATAACTAGTGTGTATACGAGTTCATAAATCCTCCGCTTTGCCTGGAAAATCATTTTCCCAGCCAGTTTCAGTTGGTCAGCGGTGGGATCTGTAATTGAATTCGACTCCAACTGCAACTCCACCTCCTCCTAGTTGTGCCCCCCGACTCCTTGCAGGTGATTAATCGATAAATGTAGGCGATTTAAAACGACAAATGTGCGAAAGATACGAATGTTGGCCATAAATCGCCGCAAATGGCCAGCGATTAGGTTATCAAGTGTCGTTAAGTAGGCTAAATCCATCATTTTTGGCCATGTAATTATATTCACTGCATGTGTTTTGGCCTTCATTAGCTGGCTGGATTATTAGGGGAGTTAAATGTAATAAGTGGATATCTTCCCTAACTTTTTAGTTAATTTTTAATATTTATAAAGGTATAATTAAGTTAGAGATCATACTTAAATAATCTCTCTCACAAAACTGATTCTCGAGAAGAGAAGGAATGGTAGGTCTCAGAGTTCAGCTAACAATAAACTCTCTTTTTCGCTACTGTTTCGTCATTGCAGGCAAAGCGTGAAAGAGAGAGAATGAGAGAGGAAAGTGCGAGAGAGGACAAGAGAGCAACATCACAGATGGGAGATGACCTTTTTTTGTTCATCTAGCAGAGAACAAATGGTAACCCTTTTAGAGTGATTTAAAAAAAAAGCAACTCTCTTGTCCGCTATCACTAGTACTTTGCAGGCAAAGCAGGAGAGAGAGAGAGAGAGAGAGAAAGAGAGCTTAACGCAACCGCCTTTCTCGTAGTCAAGAAGACTGAGCCAGTTGTAGTAGTTTCTCTAATAGAGATCAATTGGGAGAAGTTCTCTCAGGGTGCAGCCAAAAATAAACTCTTTGTTCGCTACCGCTGGTACACTGCAGGCAAAGAGCGGAAAAGAGAGTGTGAGAGAGAAATAGTGGTCCGAAAAGGAAGCAGCTCAACTTACTCTCGCACATTAATAATATTCAAGTATAATATCAGGTAGCTACAATAAATAAATTAATTCAAATAAATATTTAAACAAGTATAATTCATTTTGTATAATTATATAGTTATTAAACTAATATTTAACAAGCAACAGGGGGCACCTCTACCTTAATTAATTAACTAATGTTGCATGCATAATTTCCAATGCTTCATTTCCTTATCAAGGAAAATCTTCAAGGTACTCTGGCTGCTGCTGGGTGTACTCACGCCCATTGCCTCTTTTCTTTTTCAATTATTTATTTTTGTGATTTGGCTTTTGTGTAGGCCGACGACTACGACGACGACGACGTCGACGATCGATTAACGATAACTCAGCCGGGCAGCGGCATCATCAGCGCTGCAGCGCCAAGATATGGCCACTCGATAACCGTTGGCAAATAAAGGAAAAGCCAGGAGAGGAGAGGAGGAAAAACTGCAACTGGAACTGGCCTCAAATGAGTTTCATTTTCCCTTTCCCCCCGCTTCGATCGTCGAGGCCAATTTACTATGCATATTTATTTGGGAAAATAAGTAATCAATGAAGTGTGGGGGGAAGTGGGAAATGGAAATGGAGATGGAGATGGCAGGAAACCAAACACGACACCGACACCCTTTCCTAAATAAATAAAAGCTGATTTATGCAATTTTCACAAATTGCCTGGGCTTCTGGATTGGCAAGGCTCCCATGGAGCCATGATCCAGTTGCCAGGTCCAAATCGATGGGCAATTATTGCCCAGATCACTGACCATAGACCATCGAGAAAACCTGACCCCAACAGCTTCAAATGGCCAAGAGCAGAGAGCCAGAGTGGGAGCCAGAGTCAGAGCCAAGAAGCCGCCGCGGTGCGAAATTTAAATTTTTCGCTCGAAACGCTTCTGGCGACATTCTGGCCGAGAGAGAGAGACAGAGAGAGAAATAGAGAGAGAGACAGAGATAGAGAGAGAGAGAAAGAAAGAGAGAGAGACACTTGCCCAGGCGGACCAAGGGGACGTGGGAACTTGGGAGCCACCGACTCCGACAATGTCCCACCCCTGAAAAAGGCAACTTCAGCATGCCGGCACTGGGGGGAAAGTATAGTTATAGTTATTTTTTAGACTATTATTAGGCGTTTCCTTAGCCTGTTTTTAATTGCATTTCCTTCTGGTCTTCATAAGCTTTTTATTTATTATATTTTTCATGCATGAAATACTTTTTAAATATTTTATATTGCATTTTCTCTCCTGAATGGGAATTCCTTATATTGTTTATTACCTTTTTATTTATTAAATTTGTTATTCATGAAATATTTTTTAAATATTTTATGTTGCTTTGATTTCTCACAGTGCTGCTTTGGCCGTGGGCTGCTAGGCTTGCCGCAGAGTTTGGCTCACGAATTTTGCTGGCCGTCCGCCGCGGATCTTGGCCAAAAGCAAAGCGGCTGCTGCTGCTGCTGGTGCTGCTCCCACTTCTGTTCCCACTTTTCCGGCCAAGAGCTAACAGCTAACAGCTAACAGCTCCTACTGCCGCCGAGTGGCTGCCCACTCCCAGTCTTGGCCACGGTCTCTTAGCCACATTCGAAGCGCTGTTGGCCAGCCAACAATGGCTCTGTGTGGATCGATTAAATTGGTCGCTAAAGGTCGAAATTAAATCACGAAATAATTGTTACACCAAATAAGTTCTTCTATGTCTTCTTTGCGGCTGCTAGCTGCTAGCTGCTGGCTTCTTGGCCATCGTGCTCTCAGCAGAGAGGCAGCCGACTGGGCCCCTTGATCTATCTGGAGCCCTGATGACCGTTTCTGGCCAAATTCCCATAGACCATTCCCAGGTCCAGGTGCGGGGTGAGGTGAGGAGCCCACTGGGGCTCGGACTCGGTACAATGCCCTTATCGAGTTGCAAGTTGCAAGTTGCCAACAGGCAACAGGCAACACAACAGCAGCAATATCGGCTGCCCAAGGCAATTACCTCGTGTCACAATAAATTGTTTCGTTTTTCGCCCAAAACTCACACTGCAAAGGGTTCAGAAATTAAAAAAAAAAAAACAAGTCATGACAATAAATAAATAACTATTTAAATATCAGTAAATAATAAATGTATCATTTTATTTTCTTTTTTTATTTTATTTCATTTTATTTATAGTTTTTTTTTGTTTTTTTTTTGTAGTCAATTAGGTCTCTTTTTTCGCTGTGCATCTATGTATGGGGACGATCACAAATCTTCCGCTTGTTTGACTCGCCGTGTAATATGTAAATTGAAAATGCTAAACGCCACAGACACTCGACCTAAACGCTGCTGCTGCACAGTCATAGATACAGATACGCGATATGTCGATACAGATACAGATACGGATACAGCTGAAGATACAGATGCATTTTCGTTTGCTGAGATACAGAGAGGTCTCGGCCAAAAGGCAAACGGATGATCATATATGTATTTAGTGGGTTAAAACCTTATGGAATATATTGATAAATATGCTGCACTTCATCTAAACTTTAACTAACAAAAATTCCTATTTAAAATATAATATATAAAAGAAAGTATCGCTCTTAATTTGATGTTAAATTCTGAAAATTTTGTTAAGATAAATCTAAGTAAATTAAGCCGTTTCACAGTTTTCCATATCTCTCTATATTTTCTGCTTACTCAATTTGATAATTTCCATAATGAAATTCTTTTAAATAGCAACCGATATTCAAATAAATCAATCAATTACTCGAATTCTCAGCCATCCCAGCCTTGGAGGTGATTGATCAATCGCTGCTCTGCCTCTGTCTACAGTCGGACCCCATTAAGTCCGACGACCATTCTCTTTGCCTTTCTCTTTGCTCTGCAAGAAGGCGGCTAATTGAAACCGAAAAGAGCTGCCGAAAAACGCGAAATATTATTGAGAAAAATCAAGAAAAAAAATGTAAGAAAATCACAAGAAACTCCCCTTCCTGAGAGCACCCACATTTTGGCTCCCCCCGGGAGAGGGAGTGGGGGAAAACCATTGACAAACGATGGCTGGCAGTACAAATTGAGTTATTGTAATTGCCCGAAACGTTCGAAATCCATCTCGGTCTCTCCAGGTTTCTCCAATTCTCCGATTCTCTCGCTCTCTCTCTCTCTGTGCGAGGTGGGTGAAAAGTGGGGGGGTTTTCCAGGGCCACGACTTCTTGAGTGGCATGTGAACGAACGTCTTGCGAAATGAGACCAGGACGTGGCTGTGGCTGTGGCTGTGGATGTGGAATTGGACGTGAATGTGGATTTGTGGCACTACTGCCGCCGAGAGATGGAGATGGAACCGAGAGCCGGGTTAGCGGCTGACTGATGCCCCAGAGTCACAACTGCAACTGCAACTGGAACTTCCAATGACTGATTGCCAGGCAGTCGAGTGGAGGTCAGGTGATGGACGACTCCAAATCCAATTCCCCAATCCCCAATCCCCAGTGAGCAGTACCCTGTACCCTGTACCCAGTCCCCCAGTTTCCAATCCCCAATCCAAGCGTGCAACAGCCCGCCGTATCCCATCGCATCGCATCGCATCCCCACATGTTTGTAAATTACACACGATCATTAAAAGATTGTATTCATGTCGAGATATTCGCGCACCGCATTTAAATATTGTTGGGTGGGTATGTTGGACTATAAGGTTAATATTTAATAATCTTATAGAATTATAATACCGCAAAGAAAACATTAAAAATATATGATTTTTTTCCAAGTAAAATTTTATTTTTTTACATTCTTATGAAACAATTTATAAAACTCTTTTTATTGAACTAAACTAGTTGAGAATTTTAATGAAAAAATGATATAGAAACTGGAAACTGCTGTCTAAATGCCTTTTAATTTTAACTTATTAAACTTGTTCATAAAATTTCTAATAAATTTATAATATATATTTTTCTATAAATATAAGCATTTCGTAAAAAAAAAAAAAAACGAAACCCCGATTTTAACCAGACTTAACCAGTTGAGAATTATAAAGAAAAAATCACTATAAATTTGACGGCTGGTTACATTATATAAATATTTAATTTCATTTATATATCTCTCATTATATAATTCATACTTCTTTATATACTCCATATTTTTGTTTTTAATGTAAATTAATAAACGTAAAATCCAGGGTACTTCCATAGTCGTCACACTCCGCCTGGCCACACAATTCTCACTTGTTGCGATTGTCGGTGCGGTTGCATGTCGGCATCGCCTGTCATAAGCGGCAGGCTTTTTGGCTTTTTGGCTTTGGGCCGCGGCCGCGGCTTCAACTTCAAATTCAGCTTCAGCTTCAGTTTCAGCTCGAGCTTCAGTTTCGGCATCGACTTCGACTGCGGCCTCAAATCCCAGCTTCCCCTTCGACTGTTGCTCTTGGATTTGCCTTGTGCCTGCCTTTAATGGAGCACCAGCAATGCGATTTGCAAGTACGGCCACATTAGCGCCACGAGTAACTTAAGGGAGCCCTGGGGGCAGAGCGAGGGTTAAGGGGAATCCCAACATGCAATACACGTACCGCACCATACCATATATATATATATACATATATACATACACTCCAGCCAAGAGGCAACAAGGTTGTTTGTCCGACATGATGATGAGTGTTTTAGGCGGCTGGAGTCGGGCAGCAGTCAGGACACTTGGAGAAATTTAATTGAGGAACTAAACAAACTTATATATCTTTTATATATTTTTTTTGTTTATTCCATTACTCTGGTATTTCCTTGTATTCTCTTTATTTTTCGATTATATTTTCCTTTTACATTATTTCTCTCCGTGCAGGCAGCCTGTTTATGACTGCCCAAGATGTTGCCGAACTTTCGGCCAAGTTGCTTTCGGGGCCCCGCTTTCGGCGAGTGCGAGTGCGAGTGCATGTAAATGAGCGTTGCAACTGTGCAGTCCACGTCGAGGCCCAAGTCGAAGCCGAATCTGAAGTTGCAACTGTCGAATGTGTGTTCGATGATGATCGCCGATGAGGCTCATCGTGATGATGATGATGTAGATGATGGTGATGATGACGCTAAATGGTGGATAGTGGATAGTGGATAGTAGATCTGTGCGACGTTATTGTGCCAAGGTAAGAGATCGGTTGCCAAATTGTTAAGCGACTACGAATAAAAAAAACTTAAAAATTCTTAAAATAGAAGGTACGAGAGGCAAGGATTTTTTTATGCCAGTCACTGCCGAAAATGACAACAAAGATCATTGCAAAATACATAGATATATGTATATACATATATGTAACTCGGCACGAGCATCTGCAGTGCTGCATCTTTCCATCTTTCCATCTTGCAGCTCCCCCGCTCGGATTGGCGGCAAAAGGTGAAGAATCCTTTGGATTGTCAAAATATTGTATGCCAAAAACGGCTCACGAGCGTTTGGATCGGAGCTGCGGATCGGATCTGTGTGTGGATTTGTGTGGATCTCTTCCCAGAGACCCCGACGAGTCTCAAGTCGAGTGGCAAGCCGAGCCGCATAAATACCAAATAAATGTCCGGCTGAAGCAATTGACACATTTGCATTTTGCACCGAAAAGGTGTATCTGTATCTTGTATCTCAGTGCCGAGTGCACTTGCAATTTGTCTGCATATATATATATATATACTGTCCAGGAAGGAGATATGTATTTATATATATATTTTTGTATCATATCATATTGTGTTTTCCTAGGCGAAAGATTTTGCACCAGCCGGGGGCAGTTTTCCGCTTCTTATGGCTGCTTTTCAGTGGCTTTTCCTACAGAGGCGCAGCCGCAGCCAAGCCCACAAAAAATGCTCATAATTCTGCAGTTCGAAGTTGTCAACGGGAGCGGCTTCTGCACTCATCGCCTCGCATCTGCCATTGCCAGCCAATAAAAGCAATTGTGCCATGTCTCGGACGCTCCTCAGTCAGTCAGTCAGTCTGTGAGTCAGTCTGTCTGTGAGTCGGTCCGTGGGTCTGTCCCTGAGTCAGTCCCCCAGTCAGTCTGTGGGCTAGTCAGTCGGCCAGCCAGAGAGCTAGCCAGAGCCAGTAAATGCCATCATGAGCCGGACGGAGGAGCTGCCAGTTCCTACTGCATCACGTTTTTCCCTGGCCAGGGAGAGAAAAAAAATAAAAGATTTTGACTTTTGATTGCCGGCAGAAGCAGCAGCAGCAGCAGCCAGGCAAATTTTCAGTCAACCCCAAAAAGTCTGACCGAAGCGAAGCTGTGAGCTTAAAAAAAAAACAAGAAACCAAACGAAAATGGGAAACATTACAGGGAAAAGCCAAACATTTAACTAAATACCCTTTGAAAATACATTTTTTTAAATGTTTTAAATTATTAATGCATTAATTTAAGAGCCTTCCAGGTTCTTGAAATAATAGCTGAGATCGATTAATGAAGAGGAAAATGGGTCAACATAAAAATAAACATTTAAAAATCTCAAAAATTAAATGAAAGTATAAAGATAGATGGTAATTAAAGATTTAAATAATTTAAAAGCTAAAGAGCATTCATATTTCATTTATATTTTCAAGGTACAACAAAAAACATTGATATTTTATAAATTATTAAACCAGCTAACCCAAGACAGAGTAATGACAGATAAACTTATCACTATAATTAGGATAGCATTTTTTAAAAAATATCAAGAAACTAAGAATAGCTTACATAACAATCCCAATACCCTTAGTAAATATAGTTCAAATACGAAATACGAAAAAAATGAAACGAAAAAAGGTGAAAAAACCGAAACCAATAGCAAAACCAAACTCTGGTCATAGAACGATTCCAATTTCAATTGCGATTCATGACCGCTGGTCATGCTTGCATGCTCCACTGCTACCTGGCTCCCTTCTCCTCCTTCGGCCCCAACTCCCCCTCTCCCACCCGCCCAGTGCTGGCCAAAAAAGGGACACAACCTGGCCGAGACCAAGTCCGGTCCAGTTGGAACACCATCGCCATAAAGTTCAAGCAATTTGAACTCTTCCCTCGTCGTAACAACAGGCAGCTCTAACTGGCGAGTCGTGAAATTCACAGCAGTCACATTATGTGTTCTTGGCCAGGGAAAATCGGGGCTAACCCGGGGAGCACCGGAAAGTGTTAGCACCGAACAAACACCAACGAATCAGGCCAGAAAGCCGCGGAGAATTTCCCAGAAAAGACCTGCCTAGCCGCGAGTCTTTAAACTATTAGTATTTTAACAGGATACTTATTTGCTTACAAAAAAAGTGTGTATAAATATATAAATAGATTAATAAATTTATAAAGAAATGCAATATATAAAATATTTAAGCAAGAAGCTTATGACTTTTAATTTAAGGAAATATTTTAACAAATTAAGAAGCCACCTTTCTGGGACTAGAAACTCTAGAACTCTAGAAATCTAGTTCAAGTTCTGGCAGTCTCCATTCCTGGCCGGAATCTCAATTAGCCCCGGGGGAAACTCCATTAGCAAAGAGATCTCACGGATCACAGAGCCTCCTGCTTCCAAATCATAATCCCATCGAAACGATCTCACATATCCAATGGATTTTGCACACATTCCAGGGAGAGAAGAGACTCGATACAATTGCCCAGGCGGCGGGCATCTGTTTCGAAGGAGCGGAAGATGTCCCCAGATCCTATCCCAAAGATGTAGATCCCATCAGGGGAAGGTGCACAGCATGTGTGTGTGAGTGTGTGTGTGGAAACGGGATCACTTGGGCAAATAATCTTAGGGAAGCCCAATTAAAATCAATCACATTTTCAGCCAGAGCCTCCATAAGCAGATAATCATCATCATCATCTGAGGTGCTCACTTCTGCGATTTTCTTCTGCAGGAATATAGTAAACATCCTGCAGCGCACCTCCGATGATCATCATCATCATCAAGAGACGGCTTCTTTTTCCTTTCCTCGTTTTTTTATTCTTTAGCAAACCCAAATACCAATTCAGCTCATCGGTTTTTTGCTATTACACAAAGAACAGGAGCGGTGGCGGCGGCGGCGGCGGTGGCGTGCGAAAATCTAGGCAGGACTTAAGGAAACCCTAGATCATTGTATAATATTTGTTAAAAAAAAAGAAGAAAATTAGAGGAGGAGAAAGGAGCAGAAAGCAGAAGAAAGGAGATCAGCGGAGAAGAATGAGAAACCGCTAGGCATTCGCGTCTCAAGTATGTCCGTTTGATCCTGGCTGCTTCATCAGGATGTTGGTACCGCTATAAAAACGATCCGTGCGTCTTAAGTTTCCTTTTTTTTCTGATATATATATAAGGTCTTTTTTGTGTATTTTTTTGTTGTATTCCTTTTTTTTTTGTTCGCTCGCTATTCATGTTTTGAGAGGCCAATGAGGGATAGCCTCCTGCTCTTGATCCTGCCACTAATTTAGCTCCTGCTTCTGCTCCTGCTCCTTTGGTGGATCCCACTCACTGCCATTGTGTTCCTTTTTATTTGATCAAAACTTAATCAAAAAACTAACCGTACTTTTGTATTTTGAAGGCCAGCAGAGGGGCCAGAGGCCAGAGCTGGTCATGGGAGAAAAATTGAGGGTAAAAACGAGGGATATCTTAGGGTTTGCAGAAAATATACTTATATTCATATTCATATAAAACGGTACTAACCCTCTCAGCCCATTTGTTGCCTATAGGCAACATTTGACAAATAAGCCTCATATAACTGGAATATACATTTTTTTGCTTCGCGTTTTTTTTCAACATCTTCCTTAATGTTTTCTGCAACCAAAATAACTAATAAGTTACTTGTAAGATGCGGACGTATTTATTTAACAGACGTTTTTAGTGCAGTTGTTTGAAACATTTTTTTTCGCGGGAAAAGTGTTGGTGGGAAAAACTAAAATTAAAAGAAAATATTTGTTGTATTGCAAAACTAGGTAGAAAATATAAATACTTAAAGGTAAGTAAATGATTTACCAAAAAAAAAATTTTAAAAAAGTAAACAGTTTGTCTGTAAGAATTTTGTAAAGTTGCAGTTGCCTATAGGCAACACTGGGCCGTTGTGTGAAAATTTATCAATTTACACTTTTTTTTTTTTTTGGAAATTTGCATTTAAATGTTATTTTTAATGTGTAAAAATGTTCGGTAGATCAATAGTATTATTATAAAAATATATTTTTCAGGTCAGCACGGTCTGAAACAATATCTGCCGAACAAGCCTAACAAGTGGGGACTCAAAATGTTTACTAGAGCTGATGTATCTGGAATCATATATGATTTTCAAGCTCGCACAACAGAGAATATGTTCCACAACCTATAAAGACCATGCGATTGGACAATTTAAGCCACTGGGTAGAATGGGGAGCAAAAGGCATATGCCTTACTGGGTTTCCGCGGTCTAAATGCAGCAAATGCAAAGTTAATTTATGCTGCAATCCACAAAACAACTGTTTTGTAAATTACCATACTTTATAATAAAAAAAATAAAGTATAAATCATAATAATATGAATTAATAAATTAGTTTAAAAAAAATTTTCTGCGTTTTGATTTTTGCCATAACTGCCCATTGTTGCCTATAGGCAACATCCTGTAACTATTGAACCAGGACACCAAGGACTTTGAAATTTTCGTCAGTTCATATTTGAATAACGGCAAATACATATCCGTTGGAAAAAAAATTTTATCCCGGCTAATTTTAATTGTGGGCTGAGAGGGCTAATTCAATGGATTTTATAATAAAATTTGTTTAAATTTTATAATAAAAATATTAAAAGGTAATTATTAGTATTAAAAATCCCTTAATATTAACCTTTCTTTAGGGTTTTGTATTAACAAAAAAAAAAAAACGTGGGAATTTCATTCTTCTTATAATGATATTAAAAATATATAGTTTTTAATGTATAAATGCAATAAAATATTGCATATACTATAATATTAAGTATTTAAATATAAAATTATATTACAAAGCTGGAACTATTTGTTTATATTTTAGTTTTATAATCTATTCTAACATTTAATAAAATAATATAAAATAAAATAAGAAAATTAATTATTTTAACACGTTTTCTTCACAATAAACTCATTGAACCTATTCTGATGAGCCCTTTGAGTGGCTCAACGAACATTGAAGCCCATCGATCATCCTTTCGAATCGAATCCAAAAAATCCCATCTGGCCGGACCAGCTTGAACTCTGCGTGCGTGGGAATTATTCTAATAGAGCACTTTCTCCTTACACCTGATGAATAAATGATCCTCGATCCTCCATCCGATCCGGTGCAGAACATGTGTGTTACAAATTCGGAATTTCCCCCCGATTTCCGGTGGTTCCCACACTCGCGATCGCCGCTCGCTGGATGATCCTTCGGGTTCCTTCGATGCGGCGCATGCACGCCCGCATCACAAGTGCCAGAATGTGCAGGATACTTTGCTCCTGACAGGAGCTGTTCCTCTCTCACTGAGAGAAAATGTGTGCATATTTTTAGATAAATAAAATATACATATTTTTCCATCAAATAAATTAAATACATTGAAGTATTACAACTTTTTGTAAAACTAATATCAAACTTTGTTTAAAAGTGAAAATTAATGAACCTATAAAAATATAGATTATTTAAAGAATTGTGTATTTTTTACTGATTTAGATAAGGACTTTAGAATATTTTAGAGGAAGAATTTCTTGGTTTTCACTTGCTTGGAACCTAAATAATTATTTAAAAAATATATTTAAATATTTAATATTTAAAATTTTGCTTTAAGAAATATGCCTTTTTTTCCTGAATTTACTCAGTAAATTAATGATTTTTATATACAA
Source organism: Drosophila bocqueti (assembly GCA_018151655.1). NCBI lineage: Eukaryota > Metazoa > Arthropoda > Insecta > Diptera > Drosophilidae > Drosophila > Drosophila bocqueti. The sequence continues at coordinate 1,641,347 of JAECXF010000011.1, forward strand.
AATATGAATTTAATTGTGCATGTTTATTTACAGTTTACTTAAGATTTATTTAATAAATATTTTCAATACAATACATTTTCCAATTTGCCCTGTTTATTATTTATAAATACAATTTCTTATTACTCTACTTATAGCAAAGAATTTCTCCTTGTGTATCCTGTATCTGGCTTTGATCTATTATTATATTTTCAGCGTGTTTACAAACACATCACGGCTCACACAGAACAACGCGCAGGACTCGCACCGGACAGCGCCAGGATGCTGTTCTACCTGAGTTTTTCCTACTTTTCGTATACCGTTTTTCCCCTATTTTCCATTTTAGGGGCACACACATCTGGTACCGTTAAGCTGGACACAGCAGGTCATCTCGCAGGTCCATCGACCCATTGCACTTGGCTGGCGGCGATTCATTCCCATCTTTCGTGGTCAGGGAACACTTCCTGCCTTCCCTTTCCCTTTTCCTAATCTGTATTTCACAGCGGCGAAAATTGCTTAGCTCACCCGAGTTTCCCTTTTAATTATTGACGGCAAAATCGGAAAAATCAAAAGGGAATGAGAGAAACCACAGCCACAGCGAGCAAGTAAGTGTCCAACAATTGATCCTTTTGCGGATATACACCTTAATTGCCTTAGGGGGGTTGAGTAGAGACAAAATAGGAAATGCAATTTACAGAAAGGATCCGACAAAAAATACAAAAAAAAAGGATCATTAACTAATGAAATAGACGGCGAGTCAATCGCTTTGGTCATTCCAAATCAATTGACCGCAGAAAAACGGAGGAAAAGTCGGCAAAAAATTCATTGAACGGAAAAGGAGTTTATTTATAATTTAGTTGGCGGCAGGAAAACAGGGATAATTGCTGGGAGAAGGGAGTGAGGAATTTAATTATAATACCTTTTTTTTGTACTTAATCTATCTAATATTAATTTGATTTTATTTATTTTTCAGGTTTCTTGCGGCTTTGAAATTTGTAATTTAATTGTTTCTTCCCGAAAGTCATGATTCGTTTGTACTTAAAATGTAGGAATCTATTATTCGATTTAAACCAACCCAGACTAAAATCGGTTGAGTTTAAGCCAAGTTATGATAAAAAAAAACTTTGATGAAGTTAGCGATTTATTCCTATGCCCAAATAATAAATGAAAAAATTAATTCAAGGTTTAAATTAAATGTCTTGACTGCTTAAAGTATTTATTTATTTATTTATCTAGAGCTAACAATAAATGTAAATTTAAGTGCCTAAAGTAAAGATAAAATAAATGTTAAAAAAAATATTGTGATCTTTATAAAATATAAATAAATCTTCTCCTAAGCCAAAATCATTAATTAAAAAATATCCATTAAGCAAAACATAGAATTTGAGAGGTCCTGACCAGCATAAAGTGAGCCTGAAATCGTTTATAAATATGCCAGGATATGGAAATCAGGCCGCGACCTTCCTCTAGCTTCCCTGTTTTTTATGTATTATTTTTTGTTTTGTGCTGTGAACTTTGTGTGACCTGTGAACCCGATCGCAATGGGAATGGGGTGCGAAATTGGTTGCCGATGAGGATGAGGATGATGATGCTTCCGGGTTGCCTCCTATGCCCGATCAGAGATAGTTGTCGCGGGTCAGCCCATGGAGTTACCCCGAGGATGCGGTGACCCAACTGGATTCGCAGAGGGTCCTGGACCAGTTGCGACCCCTGCCTCACCTCACCCTTATGCAAAGGACGCATGTAAATTAATAAATTATAGTCAACTAATGCGCGGCTCTCACCCCGTAAAAAATAGATGAGACGACGACGACGACGACCTTTTCGGGATGCATCGGTTTTTTTTTTTTTTATTATTCTCTTTTTACATTTCCCATTAGTTCCGGTTTACCGGGGGTAAACTCTTTCGCGCAGCCCTTTTTTTGGCAGGACATTGCACCACTTGGGACGAGGATGCATATTACAAAAAATTCAAATTGAAATTCAAATTCGGGGTGGGGGGAGACAGAGGAAGTTATTCAATATTCGCGGGTACAGGAAGTGGCCATGGATATGTGGATATATGTGGATATAGTGTGTCGTGGGAAACGAAAGGCGTTCGAATAAATAAATCAAAGTGCAGTACAGCCACGCCATGGCCGCAGATACTGCATCATCACAGACGCAGATACATTTACAGGGGCTGCTGCAGATGCAGATACAGATACATCATTAGCGAGCGGATGCAGGCCTCGCTGCCCCACAAGAAAAGCCGAGAGAGTGTCCCCGCAGAGGCCCCGAATTCCCCCGATATCGACGCGGGGCTGCTCCCAAATGGACACACATGTGTCACATGGTCGAGACTCCACCAAAAACAAAAAAAAAAAAAGGGAGGAATTTCTTATGGCGTACTCCCCCATCTGCCGCATATCCTGTCAAGGATCCCTATTAATAGTAACCAGAGCCTAGGTCAATGTGTTCTGCGTTACACAAAAATCCCAAAAGAAAACATATTTTTTTGGGGAGATAGTTGTAGGTGGAAAAAGTACAGTAATTGCCTAGGGTTTACCTTGGGTTCATAATGTTTTATTAATAAATTCATTGAAATAAATATTGTATTATTTTAATATTATATTATATTTCAAAAGGGTTTATTTTTGTTGTAATAGAAAATTTGCCTGTATTTGTTGGATTTCTTGATCTGATCTTCTCTATATATTTCTTAATATTTTAATATTATATATTATTATTATTTAATATTATATACTACCTATATATAATTTTTATGTTAAAATATTCTCCTTAAAGAAGTTATTTGATAAATTGTTGTTGTTGTTGTAAACTGTCTTCTTACATTTTTTAAGTTAATTCCTTGGGTGCTTAGTTTTCTTAATATTTCCTCAAGAGTTGGAATATAAATTCATTAAATATATATAATTAAAAATATACATAAAGTTCTACTGTATTTATTTAATTAACTATATATTTAATTATATACATATTAACATAGTAATGATATATTTATTTAAATAAGAAATAAATACAAATAAATCAAATTCCTTTTAATTTCCTTTTAATAAAGATATTGCATTACCATTCGCTGTGATGGTGTTACATCAAGCCAGATTCTGGCGTAGTTTTTCTTGGAAAACCGTTTGGGGAAAAGTTGGAAAAGCGGCCTGCAATGTACAGTAACACAAATCAAAGCGGACACTATAAATAGCCACCCTCCGCGACGAAGACGAAGACAACGGCTGTGGCGCATCAATATCCAGCTAGCAATCGTTACACTCATCAAAAAATAAGGTTTATTAAATTAAATAAACAATAATGTCAAAAAATTAATTTTAAAGAGCTAAATAAGCTATTAACTAGTCCTAATTAAATATACGAAAATTACCAAGAGTTTTCTAAGCTTAACTAAACTTAAAATTATTTAATTTTTATAATGCCACTTGGGACATTTGTTGAAAAATAATTTCTATGAGGTTTTAGCTTATTCATTATGAATTAAATAAAACAAATAACTTTTTTTTAAACAAATATTTTTTAATAATTTTAGGATGTATGATGTATTTTTAATCAGTTTTCTGGCAGTGTAAAAAGGAGTTGAGGCTGGGACAAGCGCTGGCTTCTGAGACGGCAACTGGGGGTGTGGGGGTGTGGGGGGAACTGGAAACTGCAGGGGGGAGGTGGGGTGAAGGGGTATGTCTGAGGCAGGGGTGGGGCAGAGTATAGCCTGCCGGACGGTTGGCTAAATGAAACACATTCGAAACGACATTAAGTAAACAGACTAGCAACCATGTCAATGTCAAACGCACTCGCCGCCTCTGCTTCTGTCTCTGTCGCAGTCGCAGTCTCTGTCGCAGTCGCAGTCTCAGTCGCAGTCGCTGCCTCAGTCGCTGCTGGCGCTGCGCACATGTGCGTGGCCATGTAACGGGAAAAAAGAGGCCGTGTGGACAGCGCTCCTGGCCCTCCCACGCATCCCCATCTCTCCGCCAGAAGCTACAGTAGCCACTCAAATGCAAAGAAAACTTATGAATAATTTGTACATATGTATTTTTTAAACAATAAAATATATAATATTTATAATATATAGCATATCAAAATATCAGAGAAAGAGAAAGGAAGAGTCTTCAGAGCTGTTTGCTCTCCAGAAATCCCTTAAATATACATATGTTTTAGGAGTTTCACTTGGAGAATATTGATAAAAGAAATTATCAATATTTCAATAATGTATCCCTATTTAACTTAAATATAATTTTTATAATTTTAACTTAATTTATATATATATATTTATATATATATAATTTTAACTTTAATATTATAATTTTTTATATATATTGTTTATTAATGTATTTAATTATATGGTATATATTATATTATATTATCAATTATCTTATATAACACCATTATTTTTCATTTATCGAAGCCCTACTGTGGCCTGTCTCTTCAGACGCAGGAGTTGTCGCTTCGATGGCATCCGCATCCTCACGGTCATCGGCGGCAGATGAGAACGCGACTCCACATCGACGGATGCGCGTGTTTATTTTAGTATTGCGAGTGTGTGAGTGTGCATATGTGTGTGGGGATGCACTGCATCCCACCAGTCATAAGAATCTATCTATTTCGGTAACAAAATGCCAGCCAGCTCCCCCCCTTAACCCATCAAACGCACGCACTGCGCCACTCGACTTTCCACATTTTCCACAATGCCAAAGTCAAGTTCAACGGCGATCGCGATCGCCCTCTCTCTCCACACACACACATAGGCATAGAATTTCCCATTATAGAATTTTCTGAAAATACAAAATGCATCCACACATCCTTGGGCAACATAAATGCACATATTTAGTACGTGAGGAATGGAGAATAAATTGTTTTGGAAGCCCAAATTATTGTATAACTTCTGGGAATTGTTACTCCGTGGATTTTTACTAGATTTGATTTTATTTTTCTCATAGTTTAAGGAAGTTTTTAGTTATTCCAATTTTATTCTGAAAGAATTCGAAGAGAAATTGTAGGTATTTAGGCTTAATTAATTTGTGAAAAATTAAAATAGATGGGGGTAAATATTGTTATAATGTATAAATGTATAAATGTATATAATGTATAAATGTATAAATCAATAACTAAATAAGTAAGAAAGAACGTAACTAATTAATAAATAAGTTAACAAATACATATATACATTAAATAAATGAGACTTAAACACTGCTAGTACTATTTTAAAATATATAGACATACATTAATAAGTCAAAGGTATTTAGAAAATAAAATATATTGTGTAGCGACTCGCTATTTATTATACACTACTGCTTAGAATTCTATTATATCTTATAAAAAATGCTTACAAAAACCTTTATTAATTGTAAAAATTAGTTGTTAAATATTATTTTAGGTTTTGCCTACCCCAAAATTTAGGATAACACTACCCCCTGACTTGGTAAAAATACTCTTCATATAAATATATGCAAACAATGGTCGAAGAACGAACCGTCAAATCGTTTTATTGGCGTCTGACGCATTTGGTGCGGCCATAAAATCAATTTTTGCGAGGGTCCAAGGGTCCGAGCAGAGTTATCGAGGGGTGTGAGGGGTGTGAGGTGTGTGTGTGTGTTGCACGCACGATTTGCCTAATCCATATTCAAATTCCCGAAAAGAACAAATGCCGGACAATCCCTCGAATGCAGAAAGGCAGTCAGGCAGTCTGCCAGCCGGCCGTTGTCCGAACACTTTGTTTGCGGTTGAGATTTATTTTTATTAAATTGAATTGCGCACAATTGCGAAACCGAAAAAAATTAGGCAACAGCCTCGAGGACTGCGAATGGTATACGGTTTTCCGGAACACTGTTTGAAGAGGCTTTCCCCCTTGGAAAATGTGTTTATTCTTTTTTTTTGTAGTCGTAGTTGGAGAGAATATTTACATAGCGTTTTAATCTCCAGGAAAAGTACAAAGTATATTTTTTAATCGGTTTCTTGTATCTTTATATCACAAAATAGTAGCTGAGAGTTGTTATAGTGTAATGTTGTTTATTCAAAGTATAGTCGAGCTTGTTTTAAATGGGTTTCCAAATATTTCTTAATTATTTGCAATTTTGTACTTTTTTTTTGGGTAACATTTACTATTTTTAAACGTTAAAAATCTATAATAGTAAAGTGTAACTTTATTTATTTGATTAATTTTATGTATTTGTTTATTACCTCTACTTCGTTGTTAGACATTTTATTTACACAGCGTTTCAATCTCCAGAAAAAGTATCTGTATTTAGCATCTCAATAACATAAATAGTAACTGAACGCATGAAAGGTTTAAGGCTTGTTTTCAAAACAAACTAAATGTGTTTTTATACAAAATGATTCTTCGTTTAATAGTTTCGTGGCTTTTTCTGAATATAGAATATAGTTATTAATTAAAAACAATTATTATTGAAGAGTTTATTGAGTTTTTAATTAAATAATTAGAGTGCTGCATTTGAATTATATTTATTTACTTATTATTTATTATTTACTTTTTTATATATTATATAATATTTAATAGTTCCTGGCCTTTTAGTTCCCATCTCAATGTTCCCAACGATTTCGTTTGGGGGTAGATATTTGCAACTGCAACTGGAACTGCGGGCCAAGGTCTTGCGGAGGGTCCTTTGCGGCCGGATCGAATCGCCTGGCAAGTGCGACAATTGTTTTATGATTTTCGCTCCTGATTTGCATACGCCGAATAATGCAGAGACAATGGCCCTGATTGTCTGTGACTGGCATGTCGATATCAACACCGATTGTGGGAGGAGGCAGGATATGGCAGGACATGGCAGGGTGGAGGATTGTGTTAATTAGCAGCGTGGTGCGACCATGGAAAATGCTGTTCCACCCGGACAAAAGAAGGCCCCCCCTGTCCCAGATTGATACTCAAATGTGATGGACAGATGAGGGACAGGACACCGAGCGAAAATGCGTTGATTTTCCAGGGAATTCTTTGAGAAACTTTGCTTTCTTAAGCGATTTTTAAACTTGAATATATTCAAAGACATTTCAGAACCTGATATAAATACTTAATAAAGCAAATAAAAGCGATTTTTTGAATTTGTAATTGAAGATTTTAATATAATTAAACAATTTTCTGTAATAAATTTAGGAATTCAGTAAATAAATACTCTTAAGCCAAAAATATGACTTTAAATACATAAAATATAGTAAACTTTGTTCAATATTTTAGGTTATCTATGTTCCTTAACATTTTTCCAATCTACATATATCATATTTTTAGGCATAATATATTCCCCCGATATATCAAGCAGAGTATTTTTTTAAACAAATTTTGATCTAAAGACTAAGATTTCGATACAATCATTATTTTCCATATTTTTTGTTGCAAAAATATTATTATTTTTACTCTTAGACAATATCTTAGACAATATATCTATACATATTTTTCGCTCACTGGCCAATATCTGGGAACGTGTTGCCGCTGCCGGAGTATCGCCCGGGGGACCACCCAGCGGATGGCATCTCGGGATCATCGGGGCATCAGGGCCATTGAAACCAATACGTCAAACGTGAGATTACATAAAAACCGCAAAAAATCTCGCAAAACAATGGGTACCCAGAGAGTAGGTGAGACAGAGAGAGGGAAATATAGAGGAAGAAAGGACGAAGGAAACGAAGGCTGGCGGCTGGCGGCTGACGGCTGACCTTTCGAAGCGGCTTTGTCCTGACGCAAATACTCGTAAAAAATGAGTGGCGAGGAGCATGTTAAATGCTAAATATATGAAATCGCCATATAGGGATATTCTGATGTTTCTTGTTTTTTAGTTTAGTTGTTTTTTTTTTTTTTGCCAGCACGTACAGCCTCCCAAAGAGGACCGCGCACAATGGCTGAAGGTCCTCCTGGCTGGATGCTGACTTTGATTCGGATCCGGATTCCACGATGGCCACCCAGACCATAAAAGGGGAAGAATGGGTTGTGGACTGTGGCCAAGGGATGGAGGCGATGGAGTCGCCGTCGAAAAGGAAAAAGGCAGCTGTGACAGCCGCAGGACCTTAAGCACCAGGGACATCTGGAGTGTCCAAAAGGCAAAAATAAAAATATATATATGTATATATTTATATGCATATGGGTATGTCCTGCTCTTGATAGTATTCTTTGTTTCATGTTTTAAATTTTTTGTATTATTAATTTTGTATACATTAAATCGTGGAAAAAAAAAACAATCAAACGTTTCTACTTGATAATGCTCTAAGGTTTTATTTTACTAATATATTAAACTGTTCACTACTCAAAAAAATAGTTTTTCGACCATTTCTTATATATGTAGCTTTTATTTATAAATATTAAATTCCTAAAAGCTTTGTCAATTAATTTTTTAATAAATAAGACTCTTGGCACTTCATAAATGCGTTTTTAAGACGTTATTTTTCACCTTTTTCTCATTTAAATATAACTGTAGGTTATGGCTACACAATAATTTATATAATTTATTTTTAGTCACTAGATGTACTGAATGAAAATTTAAAAAGGAACCAATAGAACATATTTGTTAAACCTTTCCTTTTATACTCTACCTCCAAAAATATATTCATTTACTAACGAAATGCCTTTGCTTTATAAACCCAATTTCCAACTCAATTTAAATTTTCTTTCTGAACTTAAACATTGAAATTAGAGTTAGTAGATTTTTTGTTGGTTTATTAACAAAGGAAACTGATGTTTATAAATCCCCAAAAGATATAAATTAGGGCAACCCTTTTCAGGTTTTGCCGCTGAAAGGCACTTGAAAATTAAATGAATATGGAAAATCCTGGGATCTGAGTTGGCGACAGCAACTGCAGGATGTTATGTTATGTTTATCAGTGTCAAGGAGGGGATCCTTTTTTTACCGAAAAGGAAAGACTAAAAATAAGAAACACATGTGCACACGAGAGGCAGATACAGATACAGATACAGATACTTTTCCCTAAATACGCTCCATCTTCTGACTCCAAACAATTGCGTTTTCTTTTTTTTTTTGGGAGATCTCAAGGGGATATGCCTTTCGTGGAGTTTTCCCACAAGAAAAATGTACAGTTTCGAAGTAAATTAAATTATCTTGTATTATTTCTAATATTATATTAACGTGTATTTATTTATTTAAAGCATTATTTTCTATTTTATTTGTTATCCCTTTCCTAGCTACTTTTTCGATGGCTGAGGAAAGTAGTAGGTAGTAGTAGTTTTCTCAACTCTCTTCACTAATTTTCCTCTGTTTTTTCTTATTCAACTTTAGATAATTGAATAATTGAATAATTGTATGATTACCAACCTTCTCACCTCTTGACCCTTGACTTCGCAACCCCTTTTGACCCTTCTGACCTATCAAATTTCCTTTCTCTTCCAAGAAAATCCAGTTCCTTGACCATTCCCCCACCCCTGCCCTGCTTCTCTTTCGGTGTGTACATCCTGATTTGCATGTGAGAACTTCGTGTGTGTCATATACATATGTGTGCGTGTGTCGGTCACATGTGTGTGTGCGCTAACCACCCCAATTTTCCGGCAATGCCGAGCCTTCCAATTGGCATTTACGTTTGCGCGTGTCCAATAAGACCTGTGTCGCCATCTGTGGGCGAACAGCTGAAGCGGTACAGGTAGCCACCAGGTGGCGCTTGGTGGTCAGGAAATGTGGAGGGGCTCTATAAGTGGGAAAAACTATTCCTAAAACTGAGAACTAAATAAATAATCGTGTATATATAACTATACATATGTATATATAACTTTTTGGTTGCTTATTTTATATTTTTATTCAAGGATTTTCTTAAGTATATTATTTATTATTATTTTTTTTGTAATTACAAAAACCATTTTTGAATTACAATTTAAGTCAGAGCGACTAAGGCCTTCAGACAAAAGTATTTTATATGTTGGTGTTCTTAAAGCAATAAAATAAAAACGAATGTGGTATAATTCGCTTAATAAAATCTATAACTAATATACTAATATATATATAATTTTTTAAAAATTATAACCCAAAGATAAACGTATTCCTAAATAAATCATAATGAATATTAAATTTAAAATGTAAAAAGCTATACAACATAAAGATTAACATATTTCTAGGGCATTACAGAGAGGTAAATGAACAAAATTGTATAAGGAATTAAAGATTTCTTAAATACAAAATTTGTTTAAACCCATAAAAAATATGTAAGACAAGTTTACTTGTTATAAAGAGTTTATAAAATCACAAAAATACAAATTAAGATAAGAACCATGCAAACAAATAAATTTTGAAACGTTTTGTAAATATTTTGTAATTTAAAATTTAACATATTTATTTTTTGTTAACAATACTCAAACCTAAATATCTTTTCCAATTCCAAATTTGATAGCTAAAGTCCCTACAACCGATCGAGCACCTAAAAGTAGGCAACACACGATCGTTGCCATAAAAACCTAACGAAACCCCTTCTAGGTTCAGCCATAAAATGTGTAGTACAGTCGCAAACCCAATCAAAATTGGATCGATTTTTGGTCTTTCCATCAGCAAAACAGTTGGAGAGTAAGTGGGTGTGTGTGTGTGTGTGCTTGGGGGGTGTGTGTGGGGGGATATGAGCTTGTGTGTGGTGTGTGTGTGTGTGTGGAGCCAGCCTTTGCATTGTTGTTTGCCCACGTAGAGCATCCCCTAAACGAGCGGCCAAGGGACATGTTTGGTACATAGAGGGCCATGCATGAGATGTACATAATACACAGGCAGGACGACCAAAGGACGATGGGCCAGGGACCAGGCACTGAGGGCCAAGGACCGAAGAACCCAAGGAGCCACCCTCGCTTACATATGGCCAGAAAGTAGCAAGCGGGGCGGGTTTTTTGCTTTCCTTTATTTTTGGCAACGATGCCAATGCCCGTTGGTTTTTTTGCAAGCGAAAGGAAGGGTGACGGTGCCTGGTGCCGCCTCTTTTGGGGGTTGTATTCCGCCTGCCAGGGGCTGGGTGGGGGTGGGCTTTTCCTCGCTTTTCCGGCTCTTTTCCTGTGGGTGGCGGTGGTGGTGGCCGAAACACTGGTCACACAGCGGCGCCCAGTGGTGGGTTCACCCGGCTTGTTATTCACATTTGCGAATGTTTGCCGTTGCCTACTACTCCTCTCCTCTCCTCTCCTTTCCTTGCCTGCCAGGATACAATGTTCGCGAAAAAAATAAAGGACATTTTACAAGGCTATGTGTGTGTGTGTGTGTGCACCATAAAGGCATTAGCATTATCGCTCGTTATGTCCCCGGACTCCAAAAAGGCGGCATATGCAAATGAGCTCAAGCTTGATGCTGATGCTGATGCCGAGGCGAAAGCCATCAATATCCCAGTTCCCCAGTCCCAGGTCCTGCATCCAGAGTCCTGCGTCCCTCGTCCTTTGTCCTCTGTCTGATGCAAAACGCAAATTCAAATCCAATAACGCCATGGGAAGCGGATCTGGATCTGGACTAACGAGAGCATATAAGGAAGGACACTCGAGGGTAGCCAGAATTCGCAAATGGGGTGACAAGAGTTCATTTGCCAAGGCTGGTTTATGGGGTAAAAGCATTAAATACATCAAACCAAAGTTTATAAATAAATATCTCTTATTTTTTTGTATATATGTATATATATATTCAGTATATTCAATAGAAATCTCATAAAGATTGGTCAGTTAAAGCTGCCTAGCTCTGGCATTTTGAGAAAGTAACCTTGGTTCGATTTTATTTTCTGTTTACTTGTATTTGTAATAAAAACAGACAGTAATAATTTGTTTATGTACTTGTATATATTTTATTTGTATTTTTTAGAACTTAAAATATAATTCAATTCAAGTCAAAAAGCTTTCTCTTTAACTTCTCCATACTTTCCCATTAATTCCTTGAATAAAGTCTTTGGCAATTAATTATGCAAATAATTACAAGCCTTAAAATCATCTAAAACGTTAAAAATGATTATATTTTTGATACAATTTTAAATACAAATATTATATTCAAATTTATTTAAATAAATTTGATTGAATTACTTATAAATATATATAAAATATCAAAGAAAATTACCCTTTACAGGGCATTTAGGTTTCGATTTGCTTAGGCTGTGTTTTTCGCTGGTCGCTAATGCTGGTCGCCTTTCTCTCTTGATACACTCCTCCCCTTGTACTCCTCATTTTTCCCCATCTTCTACCTCAATTTCCCCCGGTTTACCACACTTTCCCCCCCTTCTAAACACTATTTTCCTAGTCCCATATTTCCCAAACCTTTTTGCCAATATCTTCGACTCTATTTGGGTCCAGAGAGTCCAGAGAGACAGAGAGAGAGAGAGAAAAGAGAGAAGACAGAGAAAGGAGGCAAGACGTGTGCTCCCACAAAGTCTCCTGTGTGTGTGTGTGTGTTACATACACAGGGATACGTGTATGTAAGGACATTCGCACACACAGGCACATGTACCAAGTTCCAAGCTCATACATAGATTTTATGTACTGGCAAGTTGCCAAAGCGCATTAATCTAACGACCACATCCGGGCACACATACACACACACACTCTCCTTCGTCCTGTGTGTGCCTGTGTGGGTGCAGGACGAGTCCTTATTCGACTGCTTATCCTGGGACTGCCAGTGTCCCTATGCCATTGCTTATGCTTATGTCCTTCGCATATTTGTCATTCGCCTCCTGCGAATTTCCCGATTTTCGCACAAAATCGCAGCCAACGGTCCTCGTCTATATATATATATATTTCTTTTATATAAATAAATAGATGTATATACATACATATATATCTGTATGTATATGTACGAGATGTGTTTGCGAGTGTTTTGCATATCGGAAATATAAATCACTTGGCATCAGACCAAAGCCAAAGCCAACGGGAAACCCTCCGTCCAGGAAAACCGAATCCTGCCCACAGGCCCGGACCCCTTCCAGCTGATCTGCCACATCAAGCATTCTATATTCCATCTACACTGTAAGAGATAATATTTAGCTAGGTTTGATATAATGGAGTTTACTTAGCTTACTCTCAGGGAGAAGATAAAAGGAAAAGGGTCTCTCTCAGAGAGGATCTCGCAGAAACCGCTCTCTCCCTCGCTCTCTCTTACGTTCGCTACTGCTTGTACTGAGCTGTCAAAGCGTGGAAAAGATCAAAACGCAGTATGCAAAGCTCTTTGTTAGAGAGGAGCTAGGTTTAGGTTTAGGTTTAAACTAAATATATTAAATAATTATTTATTTATAAAAGTATTCTCGGATTCTAAAAACTTTTCTAAATTAGTTAGAGCATACTTTTAGAGGTTTCTCCTGGGGATTTCCCATTACTCCACTTATTGCCACATATCCTTGGAACACTGAAATACATACATAGTTGGAAAGCTAGCCACTTTTCTTTTCCAGTGCACACCATCCACTTGTTTGCCCAGAAGCCCAGCCACTTGACTCCCCAGAGAACATCGAGGCAGTCCCGGCAGCGGCAGGGGGGAAAAACGGATGGCAAACGGAATGGCACAGGACAAGACCATCGAATGGGAATTTACCGTGAACTGGCAAACTTTTTGCGAATGCTAAAAATTCACCCAGATTATTTTCGTGCCAGGCCACAGACTGATAGAGAGGGAGAGAGTGCCCAGAGCCCAGAGCCCCTTTATTTTTCGCCGCCGCGAATGTTTCGGTTGGCAATTCAAATTCCGCGGCAGTACAGTTGAGTATGGAAAATGGAATTTTCCCCGCAAACACTTACTCACGTATGACTGTGTGTGTGTGTATAAGCGACGCCATTGTGTATTGTACATGCGCACGGACACACGGACACACGGACATGTGGGCCACCCAAAGAGCACCACCCCCACACATCGATACACACACACAGGACACCACATAGAACAAGACGGAGGAAAAGGCGAAGGAAAAATGGAAGCCTCAAGAGGTCAACAATTGAAATTGAAGCTACCAAGGATCTTGGTGTAATCAAATCAAATCAAATCGCTGGATCAATGGGAAATGCCACAAATGAGGAATAATCAACTGCAAACTGAAGTTTTATATATTTTTTTGAAGATTCCTGCACATCAAATAAAAATGTTTACCTTGTATAAATGCGGTATTTATTGATTTTCAAAGGATAATCAAGATGTTTAAAAAAATTGGAACACTAGGTGCTTTGAAATATTTTTAAAAAGTCCTCTAAAAATATTTAATAAAATGTTTTAGATACCAAATACGAAGTAAAGTTTTATTTCGTTTTTATATTAGTAAAAATGTTTAATAATGGTAAAAAAAAGACATGAGAAAAATTAAAGAAATATATAAAATTAGACAATGTACAACATTTATTTTATATATATAACTAAATGCGATTTTCGATTTAAAAAAATAAGTCCAATAAAATGTAAAATTGTACATTAATTACGTACTTTCAAATGAACAATTTCCAAGAATAAACCAAAAAATCCAGAATTAATTTCAGATAATAATAATTTCCGAGTCAAAAAAATATTATGTACCAAATACCAACAATATAAAAATATATCAATTATATTAATAATGATACAAATAATACATCAAAATGTTTTCTATTGAAATTGAAAGGTGAATTATAGTGAATGCATTTTATGAATAAATTTGTTTCAACTTGGTTTTTTAAATTGTTTCCTTATTTATTAATATAATATATACCTATATATTATTTATTCCTCATTATAATTATTTAATTTATTTATAAATAAAAAAATATTATAAAATCAACAATAAAATAAAAATATATACATACATGTAAATAATGTAAATAATTTAAATGATGGAAATCATAAAAATAAAATTAATAAACCTAAAATTTAATGAACATTTAAAAACAAAGTTGTTATAAATTGTTTTTTTTTTTATAAAATACAGTCGCAATAAATTACCTTTAAATTTCAATACAAAAAATATAAATTTTTTTATAACCAAAAATAATAAATAAATAAACCACAACATTTTTGAGGAAAAACCAATGAAAATTCGATTTGGCAACCATTTTGTGTGTCAATTTTAGGCAAAAACTGAGCCTGGCGAAATTTACCAAATAAAATAGCTCGATTTTCCACCCCGAAAAACCGAAAGCGATGACCACACCCTCCCCTCATTTGCTGACAGGACACGAGCCTAATCCCACACACACACGTACATACACAGGCACACTTTAAGGGATACTAGGACATGCACAAGGTCCTTGCCAATGTGGGTAGTTGCTGCTGCCCCGAGCGGGCACATTGACCAATGTGCTGGCTGCTCGCAAGCCAGACAGGATGCACGCGGCAGGATGCAGCCGAGAGGCAACATCCTGTCGGGGCAAATGGCGCCAAGGAAGCCGCACTGATTCCTGATTCCTGATTTCTGATTTCTGATTTCTGCATTTTGTGGCAGCCAGAAGAGAATTGCATTTAAATCAAACGCCGCTAACTCGCTTAGACAAAATCATTTTAGAAGCTTCCCTTGAATTATTCATTGCATTATTTTGTTAGCCTTGAAAAAAGCAAAATTGAATACATATTAAGGGTTTAAATTTAAGTATTAAAGGCACAACTTCGTTAAATAAGAAAGGAATTAATATCAAGGCTAGGGAAGCGTTTTAAACTTCAATTTAGTCTAAGAATGGTTTGGAAAAATACCGAGGCAACTTGCTGAGATAAAATATAAAAGAAAGTTATTATAAATATGCCTTATACTAAACAAAGCAATAATTTAAATAAAATTTAATATAATTTTAACTATTTAAAATTATGTTAAAATCTTACAAACATTTATATATAATTTTCTTTCATTTCATTTAAACCCTTATTAAATATTTATTGATTGCTTAACTCATTTGACTTTTGCCTCATTTAGTTTACGGGAATTTATTAACACAGAAAATGGCTGTCCTCTTAAACATCCCCCTCCTCTTTCTCCTTAGCCCCATGACCTTCGTAATTAAGTCCATCAAACGCTTAACCTTTGACCCTGAAATGCCAACCGAAGAGCGGACAAAACTTGAGAGACAGCCAACAGTTCCAAAGAATTTTCATTGCGGGAAAAAGCGAGCTGATAAATTATGCAGTGACCCCTGAAGGAGGAGGAGGAGCAGCCTGCAATTTTCAGAGTTCATTTTACCCAAAAAAAAATATATATATATATATATGTATGTATTAAAATTACAAAAAGAGAGAGGGATACCCCGCACAACGCCCAACGATTTTCCTTCACTTTCACTTTGTCTTTGGCCAAGGCGAACTTGCCAACTTGTTGCTGACACATTTTTACCCTCATTTTAGCTATTTTTATTTCACATTCATAGTATTTTCCTTTATTTTTTTTTTTCGTCCTGCCTCAAGGACCTCCTCCCCCGCCGCGTTGTTTCTTATCTCATTTGGCATTATTTGCCTTAATAGCGATGCGAACAAAAGGCGGAAAAGAGCAGCCAGGATAAATGGTAAGCCCAGCCTCCCCCCCCAGAGCTAAATAAAAAACTTTTTCATTACATTTCCCACTTCCGGGTGTAAGAATAAAGCAAAAAAGCGGAAAGGAAAGCGGAAAAATTAAACTCTCAAACGCGACGACCTTGAAAAAAATACCGAACAAAAGTGTGGCGGGGGGAGGTCGAGGCTCGAGCCAAAACAGAAATAATAATCGTAATAATAATAAAAATGGCTGAAAACCGCCAGCGAAATAAATCAGTCTGCCAAAGCCCCCCCCCCACCTACGCCCCTCTACCCACGGTCTCCCCTCACACCCTCTCACCACCACTCACTCCCCCCTGCTTAGCGTAATTTCTAACAACAACAAACCGAGTGAAAGAGAGAGCGCGCCAAAGAAGGAAAAAAAACTTCCGCAGACGTTGGCAGCATAAAAAACAAGAAACATCAAGCCAAAGGTTTCGACTATGATATACCCTGTCTATCAATTTCTTAAAAATATGTAATTTTTTAAATTTTAGTTTTAATTTTAATTATAAAATTCTATTAACTTTATTTTTTATATATATAATATAAATTTAATGCCTAGTGAGAGATAGCCTCTTAGTGAAAGTAAGCAACTGATTTAGTATTTAGAATTTAGCCTCTAAGCAAACAGTTGAGAATTATACGGCAACAGTGAACTTTCTCAGAGCGGCAATAATATTATATAAGAGATTCTCTCAGAGAGTAGTAATTAAAAAGCTTGCACATGGCATGCAAGGCGTGAGAGAGATACTTGCATGTGAGGAGAGCAAAAGATATAGAAAAGATGGAAGAGAGAAACGAATTATAATATTAAGCATTGTTTTTTGCAGGAGTTTTTCTTGAGTTCTCTAAACAGCCGATATACTCTTAGACTTTCAACAATTTAGAGGGTATCAAAAAGGGGAACTGGTGACGACGGTGCGCAGCGACGGGGGCTCGGCTCAATGTCGTCAATTAGAGACTCATTACGCTAACATTGCAGACGGCGGGCAGACTTAATTTTTTTCCTTTGCTTTCTCTCCTCCCTTTTATCCTGCTCTCTTTCTCTCTCTTGGCATTCTTTTATTGTTTCCTTTTTTTGTACTTTCCTCTCATCTCATTCAGACGCTTTTCTTTTATTTTTAGAAGAAGAAAAAAATTGTTTCATTCATAAAAAAGAAAGCACGCGGAACTTGGACAACTTTTGGTGTTTCCCCAAGTGTGCTTCTTCATCGTTCCCTGTGTATAGTTGCGTCAGGGTCTAAATTGAGGGAACTGAGGGGGGGCACCGTGGAGAAGTGAGGAAAGGTACATATGTATTATTTAGTCAAATTTAAAATGAAATTTATTTATTTGGAGGCTTACAGAACTTAAAAAATAAAGTACTTTATGTACTCTTTAAAAAGGAAAATACGCAAGTTATAAATAATTCATTTCAAGACTACATTAAATAATATTTAATACTTAATAATACTTAAAAAATAAAACAAACTTTTTTTTAAGAACAGAAAAATAGTTAGTAGTTTCTAGAACACCTGAACAACATTAATTATTATTTATTTATTACTTTAAAAATGTTTTACTTTATGAAAGTCCATTTACTTTTAGAATAAACTTCATGCCTTTCCCAATTTTTTTTTATTTATTATTATTATTTCAAGGAAATTATGTTTAACTTGTATTGAATTGCAAGTTAGTTTTAAATAAATTAAACCTTAATTAAATTATATTTTGATGTATTCTTCTCTTAAAACAAATCAATTTTTATCACCAAAAATCTAGCAGAGTCTCCACTATGCCCGACCGCCGACTCTGCATAGATGGAAAATTGTGGCATTTAAAATTAAAATTCAAATTGAGACTTGACTTGGCAAGGACGTGCCAGACACCCCGTCTCCGCCAGCCCACACTCCCACTCCCCCATCTCTGGCCCTTCGTCCTTGGGCCCTGCCATTCCACCCCCGAAGGACTCGCGCCTCTCCAGCCATTTTCTATTTGCATTTCGCTTTTCTTTTTCACACATTTTTTTCCAGCGTTTTTTTGTGTCGCTTCTTTCTCTGTTTTCTTATTTATTTATTTTTTTTTTTTTTAGCTGTGGGTGGGGTGGGGGGTTACATTAAAATGAGGCAACTTGTTGCCGGGCGCAACAGTTGGCCGAAAAGCTTGAAGTGACCTTCAGCCGCCAGTCAGGAAATGTCTCAAAATCGAAATGAAAATCAAAATTAACTTAAATTAAAATGGAATAAAATCAGGAGATGGAAAATAAAATCAGATATTGCGTAATTTATGCCGAGTGTAGCGGTGTTGCCAAAGGACTCTCGAAATCGCAACGGGTTGGCCGAATGTTAAATAGTTTTCCAGGGATTTTCGAAATAAAAAAAGGGAAAGGAATGGTTTGGAATGGCGTGAAGACCACTTGAATAATTTACATTCGCAGAGGATGATGATGATGAGGAGGATGATGAGGATGCTGCTCCTGATTGGTGGTGGTGCTCGCCTGGCAGCTGCTATCCTGCTATCGATGATCCTGGCAGGCGACAGTGTGTGAAGAAGTTCCAGCTCAGCTCGAACTCAAGTGGGCGAGTCACGCTGCGATCTGCGATTAGGAAGCTGCAAGGAGCTCTCACAACCCTGCCCCCTCCAGGCAGCCAGCCAGAATATATTAGCCCATCAAAAATCACAAGGATAACACAGAGTTAAAACAGGAAGAGAACGGTTTACTTCGAAATATATATCAAAGACTGGTGAATATATAAATATCAAGGGTTTTATTTTGAGTTTTTTTGATTTGAAAACCCTTTTAAAGAAAGTCTTAAAAGGTTATCCATATTTTCCTTCAATCAATTGTAACTTCACATTTAAAACTTAGAAAGAAAAGTAAACTGAAACTTATTAATACATATTTAAATATATTTAGTATAAAAACAAAATCCTTAAAGCCTTACAAGTGTAGGCAACCCTCTGCCTGCCCTTCGCTTCGCTCCAGTTTTGGGATTGATGGTGGGAATCGCGGGAATTAGATAAGGACGAGGACGGGGACGAGGATGCGACGTGGCCCTGATATGGGATACTCGCACGTGAATCCTTTGCAGGAGCCATAATTTGTGTGCTGTTTATGCGTTTATGTGTTTCGAGTTACACACACACACACACACAACACCCTTCCATCTGGCGTATTTTTTTTTTATTGTAGTTTCGAAGGGAGGCAGGAAAGAAGGATGCCAATTTGCATGGGTAATAATTTTCGGGAACTGTCGCGAACCGTTACATTCGTCCTGTCAATCGCCCCTCAAACCGAAATTTATACCTTTTCCAATTTTTAATTAAACGGCCGACCAACACATCCGTCTCTCTCCTTTTTGCATATTGAGATTTTTCCCCTTTGCAGAAAATGTAAATGCAGCAGAAGCGTCCTTGCCTTCCTTCTAATTGCGGCGGCACCCGGCATTTCCCTGCATCTTGGCCGTAATCCTTTTGCGTTCGAGATATAATTTACATGCACCCCTTGGCCCCGGTCCTTACTCACATATCGTCTCCTGCCCCTAGAGGACACCCCTTTTCCTTTCCCATTCCCACCCTCCTCAGTCTCAGGGTGCGGTTTTCCTCTGCCTCGCATTCAGCGTGTAATTTGATTACGCAACGGTGCGCCGGCATGCAGGTGAGAGGAGGCCCAAGGAGTTTCCCAGGACATGCACAAAAAAAAACTATAAAGAAGAAGATTATGCAATTCGGGATGGGGGGGGGTGGTATGCTTAGGGACTAGGACATTTGCAAATTTATTTCTTTCGCACGATCGGCGATCCCTCAAGAATTTTTGCATGCCAAAGGCAAAGGATTCGGATTTTGGGTTGCCAAGACGTGATTGACGTGGAAATTGGTTATTGGAAAATGTGAAAATTAAGCCACGGGAGAGGCGTAATTCTACACATGGCTTAGGTGTGTGTATCAAGGGAAAATAAATAAGAAATAAGAAATATGCGAAAATTTGGATATATGGATAATAGTCATCGACAAATATCCTTAAGATATCGATAAATATCGAAAAAATCATCAACTTTTGAAGCAACGAAAACTTAACTAGCTTAAAAATATCGAAAATACCATAGACGTCGAATTTTTAAATAATTCTAAATTACGAAATAAATGTTTCCCACTTTTTTAACTATATAGTTATGATATATCAAAAATAATATCGATTTATAGAACAAACATCTATTGAAACGTTAAGATATCGACTTATATATCGGCTTTTTTGCCAACACTATTTGGAATTCCCTTAAATATATTCGTGAATATTTCGAAATATTTTTTTAAATAACAAAAAATACCGCATTTTTTAAAAACATCCAAATTATTGAAAAAATATCGACAAATATTAAATTTAACGACAATTCAACAAAATAATTGAAAATTAATATTTTATTTCAACAATTATAGTTTAAACTTAGTCTGTGCTCTTCCTATAAATAAGAACATCGATTAATCGGACCATTTAATATAAATTTTTATGCGGAACGACGGGAAAAAAAATAATTGCCAGAAAAATTAATTTCTTGCCATTGCCATTGAATATTAATTTCTTTAAGCTTCAAGGCATCGATTTCGTGTGAACCGATTGTCCCACACTTGACACAACATAACAATAAAGAGAATTCGTTAATTATATTGATTACAATCAATCTGCAAATTGCCAAACGCAATCAACTTAAAGGTGAAAACTCTGCCTGTGCCAAAGAAATCTCGACGACGCTTGTCAAAGGATCTCCACTCAACTGTCGTAATTGAAAACTGTACCTGTGTCTGCACACGGAAAAGCGAGAAAAGGCCAGAGAGAGAGAGTGGCAGAAGGGCGGAAAGGGAGAGAGAGCTGCACACATCACACGTCAACGAAAGGTATTGACTTTTAACTCGAACGCCCAGCCACCAGCACCATCCCACCCACCCACAAGGCGCCCTCGACGACCCAGGAATCAACCTCCAACCCCACGGCCCACTCCCCGAAGCTTTCCTTGCTTTTAGAGGATGGTGTGTGTGTGTGAGAGAGTGTATGCAATGAGTGTGCACATATACGCTTTCTAGAGAAATCTACGCTTAAACGAACATATCGGCATTCGGATGTGTTTTTTTATTCGAAATCCCCGCTAGCAAAGACAGTTTAAGACCCAGAAACAAGGCAGACCAATTTTTTTTTTTTTTGTGTATTTTTGTTGGTCGAAAAGGTTTAATAAATAAGTTGTGATAGCCACAGCTGGACTCGTGGCCGCTCTGCAAAGGTCTCCCTCCTCCAGTTAAAGCAGCTACTCCATGCCGAAGCTCCCACAGAATTTCCATGTTCGTCTTCCTTTGTAGTGTCGAGACTCGAGGTGGCAAATCTTGAGTCCTTATGTGTTGCTTTCTTATTATATTATTTGTAGCACTTTATATTATTGTTATTTACAGTTTTATTATTTTAATATTATATTTAATAGTGTGATTATTCGTCCTTCCTTTGCAGCTTCTATCCGTTCAAATGCAATTGTGAAACCATATTAGAAGAAGGAAACTTAAATTTGATAAGTATCTTTACCTGAGAGAGCATAAAGTACAGTACTCCTCCTGAATAGCAATTAATTGTCAGTCATCATATCGTGTCGTGTTTTTGGGAGGCGATTCCATGAAGTTGAAGTTGAAGTATTTAATGATTTGTTAGTATAGTTGCCCCCGCGTGTCAGATCCAAATTGTCAAATGTTAGGGCATTTCCATTTCCATTCCCGTGTAATTGTATTTGTAGTTTCTCTTTAAGTAGATATTATTGGCAAGGATTCAAAAGCTAGTGCCTGCAAAGTATATTTACCTGTGTTTAAGGTGTGACATCTGAAACTATAAAAAGTGTAAGCCAAGCGTATCCAACCATACGAGTGCGAGTTCGGGGCCACGTGAGTATCAGTTTTTAACTTCTCCCTCTTAAGAAGAAATGTATTGAGGATTTAATCCATTTATTCGTTTGCATAGTTACCTGTCCCCAGTGTCATGCATCTATGTGCGTCCATATGTTTCTTAAATTGGCGTTTTAGCATTCAACCCTTACCCCTTTGATTAATATTTTTTAGTATTTAGCATTGGTTGAATGTAATATGTTATTGGTTTTACCAGTTTCCCGGTGTCTTGGAAAATGTGGTTCCTGCATCTGGACTGCACCTCAGGTGTCTTCAAGTATGTTTCAGTATGTTTCCTTGCTAGTATTGTTCTGATGTGTTAGGAGAAAGGACACAATTTGTTTTATATCTACCTAACGAATTCCCCATCCTAGTGTGTCGAGATCCATCTGCGATGCACGATGATTAAAAGCGGAAGGAAAAGATATAGTTTCCATATTTACCTGTATATGTACAAGTGACAGAAAACACTTTATGCTTACATCCAAGCGTGTACACAAATAATAATATAACAAATACACCAGCTAATAATAAAAACAAAAACACTTTTAACTTAAGCCTAAAATAATTTGTATAAAACTGTTCACCAAAAATTTTGAAGAGGAAATATTTTTTCCTTTTTAGATGTTACCGGTTGGAGGTGTTCGTTGAAACTGATTTTCTGATGGAGCTCGTCGAGCTAAGGTAGATGACAAACATGACAGATCGGAGTCAAGGCTGATGCGATCGAAAACATTTTCTTTTCCAATTAGCCCAGACTACTATGATCCAGGTTTTTATATTATTTAGGAATGAAATTTTAAATGAAAAATAATTGCAAGTAGTTGGTGCAGGATATACCTGTTGTACCTTCTTAATAATACCTTCCTTCTTTCAAGGGGATCATAAGAGTATTAGCCCCACAAGTAGGACTCTGCCTCTTCTTTTATAATACTGTAGGTGGGTCTGAGGCTTACTTTGAGTAGATACATTATTAGAAGACTTGCCAGAACTTCTGTAGGGCAAAGGACTTTTAGAAGATCGACTGTACATAGAGTTTCCTGTACCCTGTATCCTGGCACCCATTCGGGCTGACGATCTGCGAAAATCTCGAGTAGTTAAAAAAGGAAACCTCAGACACACGCCCTAGACAAAGCACATTGAGCAATTAAGATTTCATAGAAAATCTTGTCAAAATATCAATTTATTTTTTCCAATGAAAAATCTCCACAAGCGAATGAATACCAAGGCCCCAGAATTAACAATAAACCCAGAAACAAGGCAGGCAAATTTGTTTTAGGTGTATTTTTGTTAGCCAAAAGATTGGAATAAATGGGTTGGGGAAAGCGCCAGCCGGGTCCCGGGTTCTCTGCAAAGGTTTCCGGCAGTCCCTCCTCCAGCTGAGACCGCTCGCAGATAGAAGACTTCCTCTGTTTGGAGAAGGATTTTAGAGTTAGGATTCTATGCGGCGAATGCGAAGAGAGATGCTTTCCTCCTCCTGGTTACTAACATTTTCCGGCTGATGCTTTCGGGACTTCGATTGATATTGTTCGAATTTAGTTTCTTTCGTCTGTCTGTGTATCGTAGATAGTTCGTCTCTGATAGATTCTTCTGCAATCGCTGCTTACAACCGGCATTTCTGCTGCCCTCTCTCATCTCGGTGACACTGCAAACGCTGACCCTCGTTGACCCCAGTTCAATTCCGCTTATGAGTACCCATTTGCCGTTCTTGTGACTTCGCGTATTCTCATTGTATCATTTCTGTTTATTTTTTTTTACCTATTTCTCTTCCTTCTAAGAGGTTATTGTTAGCGGGAAATCAACGACTTCATTTTAGAATATTTACCTATTTACATGTTTGCGTGTTCTTCGTGGAGCTCGAATCAACTTTATGCTTAAACCTAATTATACAAAACTTAAAACTAAACTTTTTATAACTTTAAACTTAAGCACTAATAAATAAAAACTATAAATAAAGTATAGAAACTTGTTCACAGAAAATTTGGAAAATTTTTATAGTTTTTTCTTTTTTTTTTACTTTTTTTCCTGTTGTTACCGACCGACTCGAGGTGTTTGTTGAGAATGAATTTTGCTAAGGGCTCGTATGGTTAAGCTAGGTGACAGACATGACAAATTCGAGTCAAGGATGATGGGATCGAGGAAATTTGTTTACTTTTTTTGAAAAACTCGAAACATTATGAATATTTAAATAACTATATATTTTATTATATTAAAATAAAGGGAAATGTCTCTTGATAAAAGCGTGTTATTTTTTCCTTTGTGATTTCGCTCTTTTAGCTCTCGCCGCGAAAAGCAAAGAGGCAGAAAGAGCGAGCGAGAGTTGAAGATGATAGAGAGCTTTGATATATTCTTCGGTTATTTCGCTCTCATTTCTCTCTGACACTCTTTTTAGACAGCCAGAAAAAAAAACTCTCCCGTTCGCTACTGCTGGTGAATTGCAGGCAAGGCGTAAGGGAGAGAGAGAATAGAAAATATTAGAGAGAATAGAGGTTAAGCAAAAAGACATTCTAGCGAGAGATCTATAAAATACTGATAATAAAAGAATATGGGTAATAGATAATGGATAATTTTGGACCCGATACTCACGATACAATTTGCCTAGTCTGACAATTTCACTTCATTATCACAAAGTTTACACCATTAACATATTGAAATCGATTTGCATGTGGCCAGGCGAAACAGAGCGAGAGAGTGAGAGGAGAATCTCATCGTTTCCAATAAGCGGAGAGGTAGGGGGTGAGACAGCGAGTGACTGTGGACTTAATTAGGAGCCAACTCTCACATATGTATGTGAAATCCCCTCTATATACATGCAGGTCCATACACATATGTACATACACATATGGCCCTCTGGTCAGAACGCCCTTTTCTGTATGCTATAAAAACTCGAGTCGCTGTGTGCATGTACTGCCTGTCAATATACGTATGTACGTGTGTATGTATTCCCACTCATGTGTGTGTGTAGTTGTGTGGGAGTGTGGGTCGCACACATATGCTCGCATATATTGGCAAGATGGCCGCTCGGCGCTCCCACGAACTGTGCGGCGAAGCGTTCTCTTCATTTGCCAGCTGCCAAAACTAATTTATGCGAATGTCGGCCAGCTTTCAGGGTTGGGAGATGGGGGTTAGATCAATTAGGGTTGCGGGTCTAATGACTCGGAGTTGCCTAGGGATACATTTTCCTAAAATTGGGGTTAATTACAACCTCAGATTTTTAGCTTAGAAGGAACATTTATTGAGATAATTTCTTCCGAATTAAATTGTATACTTATTAGATTGTTGTGTACTTGAAAATACTTTTAATATATAATTTTTCCTAGAAGTATCAGTAAAATAAAATTAAATGTAGTAAACCTAAACTCTCTTCTGTAATATAATTTTTAGCCCTAAAGCATTAATTTATGCATCTATGTGGATACTATTCCTATCAGAGATTTGAAATCAACTAAAGATACGCTTAAAAGTATGCTATGATATATTTGATATTCAACGCATACTTTCATGAAGCTTTTCAGTTCATTTTAAGTCTCTAATTTGTTTGTTTTTATTTAATAATTTTTTTTTTTGTAGTATATAGTATTATAATAAGGAAAATGATAGGAAAGGGGGCTAGAAAGGGGAGGCGGGGGTTCAGGGGGCTTATCTTCTTCATCTTCTTGGGCTACCAAGTGGCCAACAAAGACGCCGACCGAGGCAGAGGCTTCGGCAGCGACGTCGGCGCACCCTTTTAACCGAAATACTGAAAAACCTGCGCAACGTTTTTGGGGCTACTTTCGGGGACGGGGGCAGGTCATTGAGTGGTTGTTGTGGACCCTGCGTGGGTGTGTGGGTGTGTGGGTGTGCGTGTGTGGGCAGAGATTCCAGCGACGTCTATCGTTCGTTCCAGAGTGACAGCAATGGCAGGCATCTACACGCACACATGCATATCCAGCTCCTCGCACACACATGTGTGTGCCATGTGGGAGGAAGCCAGCGAGCGAGCGAGCGAGACGGAGCCTGACGGAGCAAGACAGCGCGAGGGAGCGAGACAGAGAGGGAGAGACGAGCGAGCGAGTGAGTGAGTGAGTGAGTGAGCGAGCGAGCGAGCAGAGCTTCGTTTTTAAGGGAAGCAAAATGTATTGCTCATCGAAGGCTATCGAATGTGGTCGTCGTCGTCGGTTTTTCGCTCACCCCACACATATTCGCGATAGTCCCAGCCTCTCGGTCGGCGCCGGCGTCGCCGTTGCTGTCGCTGCCACAGCCTCAGTTGGCGTCGCTGTCACCGCAGAACAATGGAAGCTGGACGAACATGTTGCGTCCATTCCGTACACACACGCATATGAGGTAACTCATATGGAGTGTGTGTATATGTGTGTGTGTGCTGGCTCCCACATGCGCATCTTTGGAAAACCCCTTTCACCCGTTAACCCCTCCCCCACTCCACCACACCACCACCCACCCAACCCCTCGCCAAGACCACCCTTTCTTTAGTTAGTCCGTCGCGTCCGAGCCGCTTCGTGTTTTATTACTCGCGACCTCCGTTCACGAAGATGGCGGCTGCTCCACACACACACATGGACATAGAGTATTGAACACACACGCATGCCACACACATACATATGGCTACATACACATGGGTACAGTCCAACTCCTGGAACTGAATATTCTTGAATGTTAAGCAACAAAAGTTGGGAAATCTCAAAGAAACGTTTTAAAATCTCCACAAGTTTGTTGGTATAAGATTTTGAATCTTCAAAAACAAAAAATTATAAAACCTTGGGATATTCTAAAAACTTTGATTTTGAAATCTTTAGAAAATTTAAATGAGCTTTTAAGATCTCCACAGTGTTCTAAAAGATACTCGAGATCTTAGGTTCTTCCTTTAGGAATACTCATAGTTGAGGTTCCTTTAGCAATTCATTATAATATACATACATCTCTTCAAAATATCAAAGACACTTGTATATTGACTATATATTTTTATTAAGTATTTTAATTTCTCAAACAATCTTATGAGCTCTTCTATTTAACTTAGTAGAAGTCACTCCCCATTTAAGTATTTCTGCTTGATAAGACCCAGAAAAAAGGCAGACAGCTTTTTTTTGTGTATTTTTGTTGGTCGAAAAGGTTTAATAAATAAGTTGTGATAGCCACAGCTGGACTCGTGGCCGCTCTGCAAAGGTCTCCCTCCTCCAGTTAAAGCAGCTACTCCATGCCGAAGCTCCCACAGAATTTCCATGTTCGTCTTCCTTTGTAGTGTCGAGACTCGAGGTGGCAAATCTTGAGTCCTTATGTGTTGCTTTCTTATTATATTATTTGTAGCACTTTATATTATTGTTATTTACAGTTTTATTATTTTAATATTATATTTAATAGTGTGATTATTCGTCCTTCCTTTGCAGCTTCTATCCGTTCAAATGCAATTGTGAAACCATATTAGAAGAAGGAAACTCAAATTTGACAAGTACCTTTACCTGAGAGAGCATAAAGTACAGTACTCCTCCTGAATAGCAATTAATTGTCAGTCATCATATCGTGTCGTGTTTTTGGGAGGCGATTCCATGAAGTTGAAGTTGAAGTATTTAATGATTTGTTAGTATAGTTGCCCCCGCGTGTCAGATCCAAATTGTCAAATGTTAGGGCATTTCCATTTCCATTCCCGTGTAATTGTATTTGTAGTTTCTCTTTAAGTAGATATTATTGGCAAGGATTCAAAAGCTAGTGCCTGCAAAGTATATTTACCTGTGTTTAAGGTGTGACATCTGAAACTATAAAAAGTGTAAGCCAAGCGTATCCAACCATACGAGTGCGAGTTCGGGGCCACGTGAGTATCAGTTTTTAACTTCTCCCTCTTAAGAAGAAATGTATTGAGGATTTAATCCATTTATTCGTTTGTATAGTTACCTGTCCCCAGTGTCATGCATCTATGTGCGTCCATATGTTTCTTAAATTAGCGTTTTAGCATTCAACCCTTACCCCTTTGATTAATATTTTTTAGTATTTAGCATTGGTTGAATGTAATATGTTATTGCTTTTACCAGTTTCCCGGTGTCTTGGAAAATGTGGTTCCTGCATCTGGACTGCACCTCAGGTGTCTTCAAGTATGTTTCAGTATGTTTCCTTGCTAGTATTGTTCTGATGTGTTAGGAGAAAGGACACAATTTGTTTTATATCTACCTAACGAATTCCCCATCCTAGTGTGTCGAGATCCATCTGCGATGCACGATGATTAAAATGGGAAGGAAAAGATATAGTTTCCATATTTACCTGTATATGTACGAGTGACAAAACACTTTATGCTTACATCCAAGCGTGTACACAAATAATAATATAACAAATACACCAGCTAATAATAAAAACAAAAACACTTTTAACTTAAGCCTAAAATAATTTGTATAAAACTGTTCACCAAAAATTTTGAAGAGGAAATATTTTTTCCTTTTTAGATGTTACCGGTTGGAGGTGTTCGTTGAAACTAATTTTCTGATGGAGCTCGTCGAGCTAAGGTAGATGACAAACATGACAGATCGGAGTCAAGGCTGATGCGATCGAAAAAATTTTCTTTTCCAATTAGCCCAGACTACTATGATCCAGGTTTTTATATTATTTAGGAAAGAAATTTTAAATTAAAAATAATTGCAAGTATGTAGTTGGTGCAGGATATACCTGTTGTACCTTCTTAATAATACCTTCCTTCTTTCAAGGGGATCATAAGATCAGACCCACAAGGAGAACTCTGTCTCTCCTTTTATAATACTGAAGGTGGGTTGAGGTTTACCCTTAGGACAATTGGAAGTTTGTCATGCCCTACGGTGGGCAGAGAAGGACTTAGAAAGATCGACTGTACTTGGAGTTTCCTGTAGCCTGTATCCTGGCACGCATTCGGGCACACACATGGTTGTGTGTATGTGGGTGCTGGGGAGTTGTGCTTTCTGCTTTTTGCACATTTTGAACTTTCGCTCTCCACATCTGCACATCTCTCGCTCCCTCCGCCCCTCTCTCTGCATCTCCCTCTGCATCTCCATCTCGCTCGCCATCGTATCTTTAATTGAAGGACTTTTGCGCAGCTCACATACATGGGACTCCATCCTTTATCGCCCCATCTCTTTCCATTGGCCGATTCGCCGCCTCGCTCTGGCCCACGGCGCGGTCCATGTCAGTGGCTATGTGAAGAATGAAGC
Source organism: Drosophila bocqueti (assembly GCA_018151655.1). NCBI lineage: Eukaryota > Metazoa > Arthropoda > Insecta > Diptera > Drosophilidae > Drosophila > Drosophila bocqueti. The sequence continues at coordinate 1,670,778 of JAECXF010000011.1, forward strand.
AAATGAATATCTCATGCTTATAATGGTCGCCCGGGCGACAACGCCAAAGGAGAGGAGGTCCTGGCAGGAGTAGAGGGAGGAGGAAGAGCCCAAGGTGGGGAGTCGAGAGACGAGAGCATGTGTGAGTGTGTGTGTGTGTGTGTTTGTGTTTGGAGCTCAAAACAGTTAGAAAGAGTCCTAGGGATGGCATTTAGTCATCAAATTGAAATATATGTAAACGATAAATTCTTCAAAATTTGATATTGCCCTGTTTAATTTAACCGTGAATTATATTGCCTTGATTAAACATGAAAATTATAGGAAAAATTATCGATAAAGTATGCTTCAAATTTCGATAATTTCGATTTATTTTTTCTTTTAATATTTCATTGTTTCATTTTAAAATAATAATTTGATTTAATTCTAATCATGTTTGAAGATTTCTCCAAAATATATTATTTATCGATAAATAATGTAAAAATACATATTTTCGATAGCCAAGATATCAATTAATTAAAAATCATCAAAAAAGTGTATCGACATTTAGAATCCTATATCCTACAATCAATAATTTGATATATTTTCGATACCTTCGATAATAAGTTTCGATAAAATTTGATATTCTCAGATCGATATCTGCTATCGACTGCTGCACACACACATATACATCCCTAAAGTAGCCCTTTGAGCCACCACCGACCAGGCAGTCAGGCAGTCAGGCGACCGACCAACCACCACCCACTCCTCCTTATTGTCTTGTCCCTCTGTATATATGTATATATGTGCATGTCCTGCGGGTGAGCCCGTGTGTGTGCGCCGTAGTGTGTGTGTGTGTGTGTGCGCAGGCACATGTGTGTGCGAGAGTTGGAAATGGATGTGGAGAGCACTTTGAAGCATATGCACATTTCGTGCTATCGAAAGAGAGACACAAATGAAGGCACTGGGGGTGGCCAGGGGTGGCTGGGATGGTTGGGGTGGTGCAAAGGGGTGGACCAAGCTGGGCAGAAGCCGAGGCTTATGTAAGCCAATACATATACACAATGTGCGATATTTATGTGAGCACTTCGGGGTGCCTCTGTGTGTGTTTGTGTGTGAATGTGTGGGCGATTCATTCGCTGCACACACACATATGTACGTACAAACGTCCCTCTATGTACATATATGAAGCCACATCTGAAATGTTTTTCATATTCGATTGCCAAAAGATAGTGCCGAGTGCGCTCCCTCCAATGCCTTCTTGGGGTAACATTTTTATGGCAATTAATTTGAAACTTGGATAGAACCGAGGTAGAGTCCTTTGACGGCTATTTGTGGCCATTAATTGGAAGATTAAAGGGCAGTCTGCACTTTGATAGAGTTTTTTTTAAATGTAGCAGGCCTTTAAACCTTTTGATTTATATATTATCTAGGCTTTTAATTAGTTCTTGAGTTTTTAAAATAATATAACAATATTTATTTTAAACAAAATATTTTATTCCTATTCATATATTACCTAAAAGTATTAATCTGCCCTTTAATTAAACTTTATAAAACATAGATAAATAATATACTTACCATTTTCCAAAATTATAATTTATAGTTCATGTATTATCTTAAATCAAAGATATGATATATAAAACACAATACAGCCAAGTCGGTTTCTCTTAAAAAATCTGAAAAAGAACACAAGAAACTAATAAATAATTATGTATTTTATTATTTAATTAATTATATTAATATCAAAATATCATATATATAATAATTAAGACAATATAAAATGTATACCGAGAAGTCTTCATTTTTAATTGTAATTTTAGGTATTTCTATATTATTATTATTATTATTACTAAAATAATATTTAATAGAATCATTAAATATCCAAAAATAATACATTAAATAATGTAATGGGATAGAGCCTATAAATTAGAGAAATATTTATACTTAAGTATACTGGAAATACAGTAAAATAATATAAAATAATATACCTAATAATAAGTTGATATTATTATATAGAATCAATTCAACTTATTGGATGTCACACACAAAAAGGACGTCACTGATCAACATTGATGTCCCATCTCTGGCCGCCGATAAATTGGCCCAAAGAGTCCTTCTGCCTTATCAAGGATCGCGGCCACTTCACACCTTGCCAACGGGACAACCCGACCCGAAATAACCTGGGCCAGGGAAATGGAAAATTGGATTCGCGATCGGAAAGGGGATGCGAAGGGTTAATGCCTATACACATCATGTTTTATGCAAAGTAGGTAGCGGCAAGGACACCGACCGGATGTGCAATTTGAATGCCAATGCCGTAATTTGAATATTTAAACTCGGTGGAAAATCAAAAACGAAACGAAACGCGACGAAAAAGAGATGTGTGTCGAACACAAATCAATTATTTGCGAAAATGATGGAAATTAGAATGCAGCCGCGGAAGGGGAGGACTTTTCCTGGGACCCGAAATCCCAAAATCCTGCGAGTCCTGTGCATTGTGTGTATTTTTTTATATTGTGTGCAATGTTCCAAAAGGATAACAGCAACCGGCGAGTGCAAATTTGCATATTTATTGATCTGCAAAAAAAGAAGGGAGGAAGGTAGGAAGGAAGGAAGGCAGGCCTCCCCTCGCCCTGATATGTGACAACTTCCTGCGGAGAAATGCAAATTATAATGCCCGATCTCCATCCTTGCACCGTCATTATAATCTTTTATTTCCCGGGGTGGGACATGCGAAAGGGGCACGCACACGGGGCACTCTCCGCTCTAATCCCGATAGAAAGGCGAAATGAAAACAAAAACCAAAACCAAAAAATGCAAATTTGCATATTCCACATTGATATTGAAAAAAAATAAAACGAAATGTATATAAAGCGCGAAAACAGATGTCCTGCGTCCTGGCACAGGCACAGGATGTGCGTGCCTAATCGGAGGCAGTGCCTTGGAGGGACCTCGAGCCGAAATCGGAGGTTAAAACAGTTGCCAGAGGATCGCTAAGGACAACACATCGCCGGCTGCAAAATAAACATTGATCGATCCAAGATAATTTTACAAAATAAATAAATAATACATAAATCAATCAGTAAATAGAAATACAAATTAATTTATATAAATATTCATAAATCAATAAAATATCAAAGGAACAAATATATATACGAGTATAAAGAAATATAAATATTTAATAAATCAATACAGAACTCGTTAAAGCAGATATGAAATTAATAATAAAATACAAGCATAAAAAATCAATTACTATGTAAAAAAAGAAAAAGTTAAAAAATTAACTTAGCATTAAACAACTAGATTCACAAATAAAATAATAGCAACAAAGAGGAAATAAATAAAGCCACAAATAATTAAATATGCATATCAATAAAATGGTAACTAAATAACAAACAATAGAAAACATAAGAAAAATATATTATTTAAGAAACAAACCAATAAAAAAGCCAGGTAATATGCACTTATATTTTATATTTACATTTCGGAAAAACCTTACCAAAATATATCTTAAGGGAGCTCAATGTCGAAAAACCTTAAGTTTCCTTAAACAATTTTTTTCTATTAGCTCCAATCTATATTTATTTATTATTTTGTTTCCTAAAACAGCAACAAATATATAACATTTTAATTCGGTAATTACTTTAACGCTGTTTATATGCATACAAAAAGAGAGTAAAGAAAATATAATATGTACAGATTACAGACAAGTTTTCTCAACATTTTATTATATAAAACATAATTTAACATTTTTTAGGATTTCTTTAATTAGTAAAAATTACTTTCCTTGAAAATCCCCTAATTAACAATGCTTGAGATTATCTTGGTTTGTATTTAAAAGGTTTTTGATCTTAATATATACTTTACTTTTAAAACTTGATTAAATAAATAATCAAGCTTTTTCTCTTAATTGAGAAAGAGAGGATTCTCTTAAAAATGACTTATTTACTCATTACACTGATTTAAAATATAAAGAAAGCAATATAAAAGGCGGTTGCGGCAATAATTTCAACGGACTTTCCTTGATCGGAACGCCGCAGGACATGCATTTGCGTTTCGGATTTTAATATTTAAAACAATTCCGCGGCGGGGGGTTCGAGGCGAGGACGAGGAGCAATCTCGTTGCCAGGATCGCGGCGTCGCAACGGGATCCGGATTCGGATTCGGGACCGGCTGTGCCGCGTCCCTCGTCCTGCGACTGTCAACGTGTCAATCAAGCGCTGCCTTCACACATTTTATGCTTAATTCAGATCGTGCGATCCTTGAGCTTAACCCCTTTTGTGTCCTTCTGTTTTCGCTTGGAGCCTGGCCAGGCCGCCCCCTGAGGTCCTGTCACACATATAAAATGGGAACAAGAACCCTACTGCCCTGCCTTTAAGTTAATTTTCATTCAAAGATAAAGCTGGCAGAGACCAGAAGCCGATATAGATCGGTTCAAGTTTAAGACCAGTCGCAGTCGCACTCGCACTCGCTCTTGTCCGTCGTTGTTTTAATAAATTAAATTCCGGAAAATCCACAGGAAGTCTGTCTGTGCATTTTTCTCCCCCGTTTCCCGTTTTCTCCCTTCTGCGGAAAAAGGGGGGGCCCAGCCATTCATTCTATCACTTCCTGGCTGCAGCAGCAGCAGTAGTAGAAAAAAAAATAGAAAAGCGACTGCAGCGCATGCCGACACGGACTTAATTTCATTTAAGGACTCGCTGCAGCAAGGATTTGCTACACCTAAAAAAAAAACAAATATAACAACTTGCATTTGCATTTTGCCATTTCCAGTACATAAACAATATAAGAAAAACATATAGGAATAGGTATAATATCGTTTCATAATTTCTTTAAAGGTTTAAGGAGTTTCTCCTAAAAGTTAAAGTTATATTCTTTAAAATTGGGCTAAACTTGGAAATTAAATTTATCTCGGAAAAACGTAAATTTAGTGCGAAAGTATTGTTTTTTATAACACATATAATATATGTAGAGATTTCGTATAAAGCTTATTTAATTCATTTCAGAAACAACGGGAAAAATCATAAAAATACAAAAATAAAAATAGAATAGAAATACTCGATAAATCGTTAAACATATCTCGATATTATAACCTTTCTATTATTGTGGGATAAATAATAATAAATAAAGAATAAAGAAATAAATACCATTTTTCGAAAATTTATTTTGATAGTTTTGATATTTAAACGTTAGCTATTTTGTCAATATTTTTATAGTTAGATATTTCAAATTTACATAGAGAAGTCTTTGATTTATTTATTCCCTGATATATATATATATATATTTTAGATATTTTAAAAAGAAAAAAATTACTTATTTAAATATACGTCGCAATATAACTAATTAATTATTTCTTTCGGTGCCTTAAATAAATTCAATAAAATGATAAATACACATTTCAAGCCCTCAACAAGTGTCGTTCCTCAAGGGAACTTCTACCAGAACCCATAATCCAAACCCAGGACGAAGGATCTACCTCTCCCTGCACCCCCCTGGCTGAGGCAGTGACCGATGACCAAACACGTGCCCCTTGCCAAGTGGCGAAGGTCACTGCCCAGCCGATTTCTGGGTTAATTTCATGAGAAAATCAAAATTAATTGAGAAATAATGTTGACAGGCGCTGACCACCACCAGGGAGACCAGGAAGGAGGGTAAGGAAGCCAAACGAGGATAAGGGCAAGGACCCCCTGCCTGCAGTGTCAATGGGCTGTCTAATCCCAATTGCAGTGCCTGGGCAGCGTCTTGAGCACGTGCTGGATCCTGCCGTTGATCCTGCAGGACCTTCGCCAATGGTCAAAAGTTAAGGCATCGGCCATTTTCCGAGCAGCTGGCCAGCCAGAGGTCAGCCATCATCATTATCACGCTTATAAGCCCGCCGTTTCGTTTCGTTACGTCACGTTGTCCTTTATCCTTTGGGCAGGGCTGGGCCCAACCCTTCGCTCTATATATGTGCATATATAGTAGAATATAATGCCTGCTTTTCCCACCCTGACTGAGCAAATCAGGCCGAGCAATTGGTATGCAAATTGAAATAAACTTGGCAGGACCTCAGGGGGTTGCTCCCTGTTCACTGGTCACGCTCAGGTTCAGCTTCAGGTTCAGACTTCAGGCTTTAGGTCCTGGGAATCAGGTTTGGGTTTGGGTTTGGGTTCGGGTTCGGGTTAGGGTTCGGGTTCAGGGAGTTGGCTGCCTCTGGTCAAGGGGTGACTTGACCAGTGGTCAACTTGATTAGTGGCCGCCGCCGGAGCTCGCTCTCTTTCATCCCGGCATCCCGGGTACCCATAGAACCCTCCAACCCTCCGCAATAATGAAGCGTGCTCGGGGAGTGATCTCTTTGGTAAAAACATAGCATTTTTCACATTAAACAGAACATAAATCACGGATTTAATGGGGCAACAACACACATCCCTTCGCTCCGCGTGTACAAATTGTGTGCAAACAGGGGGAAAAGGACACTCTCTCTCTCTCTCTGTCTGTCTGTAAGGAGCATAGGTCCCGAGTGGGCTGGGCACACGATCACAACATTGGCTTGGCCATAATGTGTGCTGAAAATATTTGACTTACTGCTTACATCCTGCGTGAATTATTATCGAATTGGTCATCTCATCGTCATCATCATCCTTATCCTTCTCAAGGGGGATGGTCAACGCCTATATATCACTGGATTAAACTCGAAACTAGAGAAATCTGGGGTCGGGTCAACTGATTATGGGGCGGAAAATTATATGAATTTAATTGGTGTAGGAAATATGAAGGAAAACATTAGTTTCTGGTTTCATGAGAGCCAAATTGAGTAGAAAAATGTATTTATCAATTAAGAATATATTAAACCATAATTTACCCCTACAATCTCATAAAAAAAGAACTATAGAAACAAGGATTTAACATATAATAAAAAAAATAAACATGATACAGACTTAAGTTCCTGATCTTGATCAAAGGCACATACGGTTGACAACGCGCTTTGGCAACCGAATAATAAATCCATCCTGCCATCCTGCCATCCTTTCATCCTGCTATCCCTCCATCCTTCCTCCCATCGGCACTCTCTTTCCCCTGCTGCTGCTGCTGCTGCTGTTGACATTTGAACTAAAACCGTTTTCTTATAATATATATAAATAATAATCCCTAAAAAAAAACACACACAAAAAAACTAGACTAGGGAGCAGTATAAAAACAAGAAAAACATAAGGGAAAACAAGGAAAACTATGCCACTGACAGAGCTTATGCGTACTTTCCGCCTCAACTGCTTGAACTGCTTGCGGCGGCTGCCCCGCCCACTTTATCCACCTATCCCTCCAACACCCCCCCCTCCCCCTCTCCCACCCCCTCTAGCCTGCCCTATCATTTAAGCCTGAGCTCTTTTTATTTACAAAAAGCGAATGGCAAACAAGGCGAGCGGCAAGGAGAAATGGCAAAGAACACACACAAAATGTAATCCCAACGAAAAGTAAATTGTATTTCAGAGCAGACTTGTTGATGTACGTGTGTGTGGGTGTGTGGGTGGGTGGTAGTGGCACCCTACACACATAGGGCATATAAGACATGCTTCAGCCTTGGGCGATAATGTAGAACAGAATCGTTTTCAGCAGAAAGGATTTATAGAACTTTAATTGAATGGCGTATTTGAGATATAAATATTTCAAAATTTTATATTAATTTATAATTATACCTACAATTTGTTTTTATTTGTTAAATTACAATTTTTAAATTATTTATTAATTTACTGATGAGCAACAGCGATATATTAATATTCCTCGTACAGTCATGGAATTTTTTTCCGGCCATGCAGGAATTTTTCTGGTATTTTCTTGATATTTTCCAAGTATACCCAACGTATATTCAAAGTATATTCCTGGTATATTTGTGGTATATTCCAGGTATATTCCAGGTTAATTCCTACTATCATATATTTCTGGTACATTCCTGGCATATTTCCGGAATAATCCAGGTATAGGTAAAATTACCCTGTTGAAGTTAAAGATCTCTGAAGTGTAAAAATAATACTATATTTACATATATCTCCAGAAAATATATTTTATTAAATTATAAATTTATAAGGTTTATACAGTGAGATATATACATATATAGTAAGATATATTTATATAGTAAAAGGACATTTGATATTCACCATTTTCTCTGCTCTCCACCCAAAAGCCACTGCAAATCTGCTGCTACGCCTGCGGCGGTGGGAACCTAAAACTAAGTCCTCATCACGGATATGAGCAAGACAATGACAAGGAACGACTGAATTATATGGGAATTACTTCTAAGCGAAGACAGCAACAACAGAAAAAAAAAACAGACAGAGAACAGTAAGTGCCTGCTAAGCTAAGCTCTTCACATGGAGATTTTCCAGGGCAATAAACCAGGCAAAACTGATAAGCAGAATATTCAAAAAAGGTCTACATTATTATGAAATAATTAAAACATAAACTATATACATATATAAAAAATATAGAAGATACTGCAAAAATCAAAACATATGTAAAAGCGAAATAAACTAAAGAACTCCCCTTAAAGCTAACAAAATAATAAAAGAAACTTATTGATAGCGGTGAATTTTTCCCCATTTTCACTCATTCCATAACGCTAGACGAAAAATGGCGGGAAACCGTTCACCGTTAACGGTGAATGGGATTTGGAAAGGGGAACGGGAACGGGAACTACTACGACTAGCACTCACCCTACTACTCCCACTACCATTTCGTTCCACATTAGGACTAATGGAACATTGAGCAGAAGCAGGAGCAGGAGCAGCATTCCGCTTAGGCATCCGTCGGACAGCTTCTTCCGTTCGCTTGATGTGTTCACGAGCTCACACAAAGTCGATAAATATATATGCATCTGTATATGTATGTGCACACGCACCCACATATATACATACATATATACATACGTATGTATATGTATATGAATATATATAGAGGTGGGTGGACGCAGAGGTCCTGCTCTCCACTCCTGCCACACACACAGCTGCACATGTCAGACTCGAACTTTTAGCAAAAGACTGTTTCGTTTCGTTTCGTTTCGTCTGCTTCCGCTGTGGCTCCTTCCCCGCCTCCTTCTCCCCAGCGGAATATTCAAGGGGTCCTCAGTCACTATCCACACACACACACACACATACAACTCGCCTAACGACCCACCAATGTCCTCCAGCGCAGTCCCGCCCCCACCCATCAGCTTGCGAGTCCTTTAACAGTCACCGATTTCCCAGCTTCCAATAACAATGTGTTCTCGTTTTCCCTCCAACGTCCTTCCTTCTTCCCCCTCCGATTCCTGCTCTATGGTCGAGTTAACTTCTGCACATCTGACGGGCATGTACATACATTCATACATATTTGGGGGTCTCTCGAAAGGAAAGACATCAACATTTCAGGACATCATCCGTTCCATTAGTTAACAAGAAAGGAAGCTTACCTCGGCACCCCAAAGAGTAGATACCCTTGCCATTGGATCATTATGAATGAACTCATTATGCTCAAATTTCAATATCATTATTTTTAAATAGTATTAAAAACATTCCAGGTTTAAATATTTAATATAATTTAATATAACTAGTTTGGCCCTGTTTCGCATAGAATAAAAATACTTTGAAAAGCGGCAAAGCTATTATTTTTGTATAGTTTTCCCCCGATTGTTGGATACATAAGAAATACATAAGTCCACCAAGATCTTAGCTTCCTTTTGAAAAATAAATATATAGAAAATAGTATAGAATATAAATATATACAAAATAGTATAGAATATAAATATATTAATAATAATTATTGTCTACTTAAAATGAATATACATACATATTCCAAGCAATATTTCTATGCATCCCCTAATTAAAGTCAATATTTTGAATCCCACAGGGATTGGAATTATATATTTACATCTATATACGGTATATACATATGTATATGTTTTATTTTATATATATATGTATGTATATATTAACGTTCCAAAATGAAACATAAAAGTGAAACATGAAATATGATTCATGCTAGATTTGAATCCAATAATTATACATTTTGAAACCAACTATCCAACCTCATCATCTTTTGAAACTAAATTCAATAAAAATATATGTATGTCTGCATGTATATGTATATATTTAAATACAATATTTCCATTATATTAATATTTCCTTAATATTAAATTGAAACAAGAAAATGAAACGTGGAATTAGGAATCTTAGAAGAAACACTGCAAGGAAAGCTGTTCCCAAAGGCGTAATAAGACAATTTTGGAAATTGTGAAACAGTAACCAGTTAGTTCGGGAATCCTTGCTCTTATATTAGTTTTGTCCTCACTCACACACGCTTGCAAATACCCATACATACGTACATATACATATGCAGGGGAGTTGCGGTACATAAAGTAAAGGGGGCGAGACAAGGCGAGGCGAGGTTTAAAAAGGATTTTAGATCCTATTTGGCCAGGGAGCCGGGGAGGACGTCCTCAGTCGGTTTGCCACCGCATGAATTTCCAAACTTTTCCTAGCCACACACACACGCGCACACACACACACACATACGCGTCCTGAGTGTGTGTCTTTGTGATTTGAATTAAACTTTTGCCAGGCAGGACGAGCAGAGGGACGGGGGCAGGTCCTGTGTGTACACACGTATGGAGAATTTTACTGCAGACAACAAAAGGTCTAATGGCGTATGGGATGAGGGGAAAAGATGAGGGGCAAGAAGAGGGGGTACATGAGGGGGCCTTGGGGGTGGTTGAAGTGGGTGGCCAGAAAGGACACAGACTTGGATGGACTTGGTTGGCGGCATGGAAGTCCTCCGTTCACATATGCAATGTGTTCCTTCAACCCTTTTGCTTCCACACTTTTCGGGAAGTTTTCCCTCAAAGCTTTGTTGTCAGAGACAGAGACAGGGAATGGGAGCAAGGGAGATAGATGGTAGGGAAGGAGTAAGACAGACCAGAGTACATACATACATGAGATATCCTGGTAGCTCCTTTCTCCCTGACAGCTCTTGTGGTCTGCCCGAGACATTTGAACATCCATTTTATTTTATTTCGGGCTTAAGAGCCTTTCATTTGAGACTTAAATATCTTTAAAATAAATTAAATATGTTGAATAAAAATACGAAATTATATATATATTTTTTTGTAGTATTATTAATAAATTCTAATTAATTAAAGTTAGTTTTTACCAGCTTTAAGTTAATTTTTAAGGACCGAAAAGCAAAGTCAGGACCCTTCGCTCTCACTCTCTCACGCTCCCTTTTCCCCATGAAATCAATAATCCAGACACACCTGCCTCGCCCCCTGCCCCCCTGACACCACCCTCTCGATGGTCATTTTGGCCATAACTGTACATTAACCCCCATCCGCAGCTGCTGCCAGGACCCAAGGGGAAATGAACCCAGACGCATAAACAACGCCAGACGACGACGACGACGACGAGAAGGAAATCAGTGGACAAGGACTATTTTTGGTCTCAGGGCTTGGGCTTGGGGGTAGCCAGCGGTAGATAAGTAATAAATATTTCACCCGGACCCAGGGCCCAGGACTCGTGCCCCCAAGGAGCCCGAGAGAGAAAGAGAGAAAGAGAGAGAGTGGAGAGTCCTGCCTCGCCTGTCCGATAAACAAAGTTCGGCGTGTCCAAGTTTTTCGTGTGACGCGACCACGAAGAGCGGTAACAATAAATACACGCCCTGTCATCCTTTTTTGCCAACCCCCTCAGACTCCACCCTTCCCCGTCTTCCTGTTGTTGTGTCCGTATCCTTTCCGCGGTGCCCGGTCCTTGGTCCTGCTCCCTGGTCCCTGGTCCTGCTCCCTGGTCCCTGTCCTGCGCATGGACAGCAGACGTTCGCCGCGAGTTAGCCCTCGGACTTGGGGACCAAAAATAGCTACCGAAACGCCAGGCAGATTACAGAACAACACTGCCAGAAAAGAAATGAAGGTCCTTTGGGAATATTTTAAAGCATATTTGAGAGAAGACTTTAAGGGATAAGGAAAAGAACATTTTAAATAATATTAAAAGTACATTTTTAAATTTCTTAAATATTTCTCTCAGTGCCCTAAACTCGGGGATTCGCCCTTGAATCATTTCAATTTGAAGTAAATTGACATTACATTGCCGTGGGTGGCAGTGGCTCTGAGGGGGAAATGGAAAACTCAATAACTATCGGCGTCGGAAGGGATGAGAGCCATAAAAAGCGAATCGAAGGCGATGGCCAGGCGCTGAGTGACAGACCCCTGGAAGAGCAGAGGCCGAGGGATCCGGAATTGGAAATGGGATTGGGTTTGGGATTGGTATCTGGTAAGTGGGATGTGGGAAGTGGTCAGGGCAGAGGTGGTGCCGGGGCACAGACTGCGGCAAACAGCAAACAAACCCAAACACAGACGACCCTTGGCGGGGGTGGGAAATCCAAAATGGCCGACCGCCACGGCTAGACCTTTGTCCAGCCGGAAAATCAAATTGCGAGTGGAAAGTTTCCCCGCCCTTGTGCGGAGCGGAGGTTGTGCAAAATTGCGGAACATTTTTCGAAGGCAGAAAAGCACACAGAAGGAAGGATTGATTAAAACAAAATATACATAATAATATTTAATTGATGTATAACTTATGATTTATAAATTAAATAATTGGTTTGAATATATTACAGACATTTTTTACATTATTCAACTTTTTAAGCTCTGCTTTTGCCAAATTTATTAATTACCAAAAATTTGAAATCGAGTTTTAAAAGTTCTCCTATAAAAACCAAGAATAAAAAAGCCGTTATGATCAAAAAACGATTGAAGAAGTTAGCGATTTTTAACCCACAAAATGTGACCCATTTTTTGAAAAAAAAAATTGCTAAAAATTACAAATTGAGTTTCAAATGCAGAAACGTTCTCCTATAAAAACCGAGAAGAACAATAACAAACCAGACTTAAATCAGTTGGGTTAAGGCCTAGTTATGGTCAAAAAACCATTGAAGATGTTATTAATTTTTAAGCCAAAAATGTGTAAATATCTTAGCTATTCCCAAAACATAATTTACTCGTAATTTGTTGATTAATAAGCCAAAAATGATATAATAAAACCAATTAGCTTAGTTAAATGGAACTCTAAAAATATATATCTTAATTCCAATCAAAGTCACACACACACAAAACTAAAAGTCTTGATATGTATTTTAAAAAATTTTTAAATATCAAAATAAATCAAAGAAACATATTGTAAATGTTTTAAATCTATAAATAGTTTTGTATCTTGAATATAGTTTTTGTATACATATTGGATATATTTCAATACAAAATCTATGTGAGGGAAGGGGGTGAAAAACCCATGCTCCTCACTTCCCTTGAAAATAATTTCCTGAAAAGGGGTTGCTCAGCAAAGCGGCAATCTTTGGTTTCTTGATTAAAAAAGTAATTAGAAAACTAAATGAAAGTTTAAGGCAATGAGCCAGCAGCGTGGCGAAGGAGGAGGGCTTACTTGGTAAAGTTTTTCGGGCTAAAATGGGTAAATAATGTGAACTGAAATGACTGTACATGCGAGTAGTAGTTATTCACACCCGCACACTCGCACGCACACCCCCTCCCACACACACACACACACACCCCCTACACACATGCCTTTGTTTCTGACTGTTAAATTCCAGGACGGGGTTGCCCACACACTCGCCTTGTATCCCTGCGTGAGGAATGTGTCCTGTTGGGCTCACTACCAAAATGAACACCCACAAAACAACACCCAGGATTCACACACGCACACACCCAGCACACAGCATATATATATATATATGTGTATATGCCATGTGAGTGTGAGTATTTTTGGGTGGACTTGTAATGGCGAATGGCGAAGGCGAAGGCAGTTAAAGGGGTGAAGGCCTGCCTTTGGTGGGCGGAAAGAGGATTTGAGTAATAGAGGGGGGTGTGTGTATGTGTGACACAACACACACTCGCACACACACATGCGAGTGCAATAAATGTTTTCGAATGTCATTTGCTTGCAAAGATGGCGACCATTAATATGGAACGAAAGGATTTGTTTTAATTTTGTTTCTCGGTTGCCTCAACAATAGTTTAGAGTTGCTTCTCCGTTGCTCGGCTTCGGGTTCGTGGCATATGTGAGAGCTCTCGAGGGTCCACAATTCATTTACCCAACATATATACATACACATGTAGATATATATACTTTTATATATGTATGTCTATATATGCGTATATATACGACTTGGCAAAAGGGATACAGAGCCCGAGAGCTTACATATGTAAGTAGGTGGAGCTCTCCCCTTACGGATTGAGTAATTAAACGGCAAAAATGCTGAATTGCATTCACTCTCCCCCCGGGTTGGGAGCTTGGAACTGGGATTGGTAATAAGAAATACTTCATTTTCGGGGCTGCCAACCAAATTTCATTTCACATGAGCTTAGAAATGGCCAAAGAGGAGCACATACATATGTATGTCCAGGATAAGTGTAAAATGTAAACTAAAATCACCAAGAAAACACCGAGAAAACCACAAAGAAAAACAACGAGAAAACCCCCTGGAAGAAAGCCCTCGAAATGTAATTGGTTTTTGGTTTAGCTTTGCTTTCGATAAATAAATAAATAAACCGCTGGAAATCTTTGGCATTTCGTTTATAAATTGCTTGAAATATTTAATATTTGCTATTTGATGCCCAAGGGAGTTTAATTTTTACAGAAAACGCTTAAGATTTTCCTAAAGAAATGTATTTAAATGTATTTAAATTTATTAATATTTATTTAATATATTTGAAATAGATTGGTAAAATATAAAGTTTCAATTAATGAATATAAAAGAAATAATTAAATATTCATTTCATTTGTAAAGAAAATTATATAAAATTACATTATGAAATTATTATATATGTTATATAATATTATTCAGTGTTTATATTTATAAAAGTTAGTCAGAATAATTAAATGTAATTTACTTATTACAGAAATTATTTTAAACTGACGTTTATAAATTTATAAATATAAAATTAATAAATAAAGCTGACTTATAAATATTCTTAGATGACCTAAAAATATATTTAGTTTCTACTTTTGATTATAACTGAAGACCAATGACCATCTCAGGAATATTCCTTTCCCATCGCCGACTCCCTTGTGCATCCTTTGGGCTCTCTTTCTTGAGATGGGGGAGGACACTCCCCCTCCACTTGCCACCACCCCCTTCCGCCCCCCCAAAGATGCCGTGCGTGCCTGCTGTCCCATAACGGATATTTGCGTTGTCATATCAAAGTCCCATATGGCCCGTAAACGGCGTCACAAAGTGTCACCAGGGCCTGGGGCTACGTACGACGATGCATATAGCCCCGATATCTGTGCTGTCCCGTCTGTCTGGGCGTACATACATACATATATACGAGATGTGATAATAAAATACAAAACCAATAAAGGAAAGAGCTCTTTACACTTCACTTGCTCACCAAGAGTCGAGCCCCCGTCCCCCCCGAAAGAGCTTCCGCCGAAGAAGGCCTACGGTTATTTTAGTGGAATCGCAAGCCAGTCAAAGCCTGGCCAGAAGAAGGCTCAAAGAAAAAAATAAGCACCCAATAGCCAAGGCACAGCCACCCCCTCTCTCCCCCCTTGATAATCAACGGTGCGTTACTGCTTCTCCGTTTTTGTTGTTGTGGGAGTGGGGAATGGGGAGTGGGAAGTGGAAAGTGGGGAGGGAGAGAGGTGGTGTGTTGTGTGGATCATCATTTTTTATTTTCCGCCTGAGCCCCGGCAGGCAAATGTGGAAAAGTACCCCCAGCAGCTCGACCATTGCCATCCTCCCACAACCCCACATCCGTCGAAGATGTATGTGTGTGTGTGTGTGTGCCACTTTTATTTTTGCTATCAGCCATTTAGACACCCCACCCCACCCACACACCCACACATACTCTTAAAAAGAATCAAACACACACGGGGAAAAAAGGATATTCCTGTGTTATTAAATATAAATAATAAAATATAGTATGTAGGGATTATTTCAAACAATTTTTATTTATCGATATATTTTCGATATTTTTATACCTTACTATCACCATTAAACACTAAAGAAATATCAGTTAATGCACATACATCATACATTTTGGAAGAAATATAATTACCCAATTAAAGAATATTTATTAAATGATTGTATATACCTATAATAAAAACTAACTTGAAACTTGTACATGGCAAGCAAAGGATAAGAGAGATAGAGAGAGATGATGAAAGAGATGGGGTCAATAGAAACTCAGCAGATATGAATAACAAATTAATTCATTTTCATCAAATTCAGCTTATTCGACTTTCTTAAATTGATACCTAGATATTTTTTATTTATTTATAAAGATCTACAAATTAATTTAAATTAAGAGCTAGCGAAAAAATACCTCGATAATATTGTAACACATTATTATATCCAAGTTTAAAGGATAAACCTGTTACATCGGTTTTTTCCACGTGCACACAGACACTTTCCACCTTCCACCTAACATTTTTGCCCTCTCCCCCGTCACTGTGAACATTCATATGTCACCTCCAACCTCCATTTCCATCCCCAGTCGTCCGTTTTTACGGCCGTCCGTCCCAGCAACTGTCAGGTTTAGTGATGCCTGCCAAGGATATGCTCCGCAGAGGCGTATAATGCACAGCAGCCTTCGACTTCCCTTGACTTCCCATCACTTCCTTCATTTTCTGATAGGCTGCCAGGCGATAACAATGGAATTTATCGAAAATCAATGCTCGCGCAATGATCACAGTCTGTCATCGGATTGGAGGCTTTTTGGCAGCAAAAGGAAAGTCGGTAAAAAAAGAGATACATTCTGGCAAAAATATTTAATGTAATGAATAAGATATGAGAATTATGCTGTAGAAAAATATAAAGTATATACAAAATGTATATATATACATATATATAATTACAAAATATAATAATAATAAAATACAACATGTAAAGGAATATGGTTTACAGATTAGGGAACGGGTATAATTTTAATTTGCGTTTTTAGATGAGTTGCCTTAAATCCTTTATTATAAAAATATATGTTTAAAATAAAACCAAGTTAAAAATTTATTGTTGTAAATAAAAATGGCCGAAACAATGCTGTTTTATGCCATAATTATTATTAATTTCAGAAGAACAAAGCTTCTAAAAATACAACATAAGATAATTCTCTTACATTAATCTTTATAATATTTAGTAGGATATTTTGTAATTATATATATATATATATTATACATTTCTACCTTAAGCTTGCTGGGCCAAGCTACTTAAATAATTTCTTCTAATAAATATAGTCCAAACTAATAAAATAGACTAGAATAGGGAAATATAATATAGAGGCAAGTGTATGAGAATAATTTTAGTTTGTGTTTTTAGAAGCTTTGTTCTAATGAAATTCTAACTGAAAAAAAAATATATATCTTAAGTGAAATCCAGTTTAAAATTCATTTTATTAAAATAAAATGGAACAAAATAAGCTGTTTTTATGCCATAATGATGTTTAAAACCATATTATTTAAGCATCTTGGCCCAAAAAGCAATAAATACTTTATAAAGGACATCTGGGACTAGCTTGCCACCCACGTAACCAGCCGCCACCACCTCTCCCCGGCAGCCATCAGTTGGCGTTTGACCCCGCACACTTTTTTCACAGAGCTTACCACCACCCTCAAAGCCAACCCAGCGCCAACCCAGCACCACCCCCGCCCAATCTGCCCCCTGAAAGGGTGTTTACCTTTAACGCGTGGTGTACACGATATGGTTGCCTGGGCAGACCCTTCGCCTCTCCCCCGGAATATATTATATATGCAAAGTATTCGTGAATTGGTTTTTTCGTTTATCCAACTGCCAATTTTCTGAGCCGCCTGTCGGAGTTATCTTCTGGCAATTTCGCAAAGAGCCACGGCTCACGGCCCATTTTGCACAGAGAGAAAAAAAAATACGACACACACACACAAAAAAAAAAAAAAAAAGATGGAAAGGAGGCAGGACCCATCCTCCCTTGCCTTTGACGTCAATATCGCCTGTTATTTCAAATGGGTTTCGCTGTTGTTATTGTTACGCTTACACTTTGCGAAAAAATAAACGATGGGGTGGCGGCTGCTGCTGGTGGTTACCTTCCAAATCCACCTCCTTACCCCCCACCGCACACTGCCCCCTTCGAGAGGCCTTGGTGCGGAAGCCAAAGATAACATTTTTGCACAATTCTCTGGTGTCATTTCCATGCACATGCCAATTGATGTGTTTTTACTTTCACCCCGTATTTTCCCCTGGCTCCCACACCCCTCAGAAAGGAAAGGTGGCCACCCCTGGCAGCGGCGCTTCTGAAAGTGGAAGCTGGAAAAAAGCAGCTTAAGATCCACTGCCACTAAGTATTTATGGAAAAAACGAATAACCGAATAGGGAATAGGAAATAGGGAGTTAAGAATGCCCTGTAGGCAGTTACACAATTATGTTTCGAGAAACACAACAGCGATTATCATAAAGCTAGCTTGGGTTTTTATTTAATTTCAAGGGGTAAGTGAAATAATATTAAAATAAATAAACTGTGGCTCTTTGCCTGTTATAATAATATATATAATATATTACAGGGGGTACTATTGAAAGGGATATGAAAAATTTGGCTACCTAATTTTAATTACAATTTATTGAGTGCAAAAAAATATATGTACACTAAATTTGGTCCATAAAAAATGATATACTTTAGACCAATTTTTGAAGAGTTTAAAAAATGTTTGTAATTTTGTAGGACTCTATTTATATAGCTCGTAAAAACTTGATTAAAATAAATTATAAGTAGCAGAAAAAATCAATATATCGATACTGTGACGATACTTGATGTACAAGTCGATATTTTAATCGATCCTTGCAATATGTATATATATACATATATGCGATAAGTCGATAGTTTTGTTAAATTAATTAAAACAATGTAATCGGTTAAGAAGAAAAATAAGTGAAATAGCATTTATGGGATATGTTTTTTTACTAAATTAATATTTTAACATTAAAATCGATATTTTACGATATTTATAAATACGACATGTCAACGTGTACGACATTTACGATATTCTCGATAACATAGTATACAGTTCTAAAGTGTGTGTTAATATATATATTATATAAATAGTAGACAAAGTACTTTACAAGTACAATATCTATATTTCAACTTTAAATTCGATAATTTTCGATAAATAAAATTTATATGTAGGTACAATTTGATGATATTTTAGATATGAAATCGGGTTTCTTCTTTTGGTTTACAGACCTAGAGATATTTGGGCTGTTCCTAAATCATCGAAAAGAAATCCAAAACAACTTACATAATGAAAACCCGAATTCCGATAGGTTTAAGAGAAGGCAACCCAATCGATATACAATCAATAGCTTCATAGTGGCCCCAAATCCAACCTTACCAGTTCATGAAAACTCAATTGATTTATGTTACAGGCATTTTCTAGCAGTACTCGTACTCGTACTCGTAGTCGTAGTCGTAGTCGTATTCGTACTCACTTCATTTCATTTCTATTTCTTTCTTTATATTTTTTTTTGTGGCCCCTCTTATGGATTTAGATTTATTACCTTTAACATTTCTCAGCGCTAACAAGTTTATGGCCCCCGAGAAGGGGTGGTGTGGTGTGTGTGATGTGTGCATACAAAGCGAGTGCATAAATGCTAACGAACTAACTAACCCACGACGACTCTCCATGACTGACTATCCCGGCCAAAGTATCTGAGGGATGCGCGGTGCCTAGGGTGGACTTGGGCACAATTTTAGAAGATTGTAATTAAGGAAATAAATTGTTTAAATATAAAATTTAAATATATGTATATCCTAATTTCTGGCATTTATTTTAGTTTTAAAAATTATCTTTCTGACTATTTCCTAACCTCTTTCCCCCTAGGTAATCTTGTATTCAAGCATAAAAATACATTTTTTCCACTAGAACAAACCACTTTATGATAATTTTCTTCAACCAATTAATTACTCTGCGATTTCCCCCTAAAAAGGATCCCTAAATTGTGGCTAAGGTCCACCCTACCGACCATGTGTGAGATACATATATAAACGTCGTCCTCAATCACATGTCAGGCAACACGCTTTGCGGTGTTTCATTTCTGTGTGAGAGAGGACCTGCGCGGAGGCGGCGGCGGTGGCGGTGGCAGCAAAAGGATACTGTCATGGGGACAGGACATTCGAATACATATGAGATAGAGACGGAGACAGAGACGGAGAGGGCCCCAGGGAGACACAGAGAGAGAGAGAGAGAGTGCGGAAGGGAGCGCGAGCATGTAATGCCAATCCTTATGTGCCGCGGCTTATGTACACACACATATCCTGTGTGTCCCTGTCGGTGTGTGAGTGTGTGTGTGTGTGTGAATAGTATTGCTCTTTTGTCCTAGTTGGGTCCTTGCTAACCGCAGAGCCTCCCCACCCCCTCCTCCTTGGCTCCTTGTTAAGGACAGCGCTGAGCATTCCTGTCGCTTCCACTCATGTAAGCAAAATAAGTGAAGAAGAAAAAACAAAAACAACACAAACGGAATGGGAAAACGACCGAGAAAAAGAAAAGGAAAACCAAAGCAAAAGCAAAAACCAGGAGAAAATAAACTAAGAGAACGTTGAAAAACGGGGAGGAGGGGAGAGGAAAGGACCAGACACAGATGCCAGGCACCACCTGGACGGAGGACTAACTGCCATTTCTTGCAAATATCCACGCGGATCCCCAGCCTCTTGTTTGGGAGATTTCTGCACTCGTCACGGAGTACACAGAAAAATGTAGAACTCTATTAAGGAAATTCAATTATACATTACAATAATAACTTCATAATTTACTCTATTTCATTTAAATTTTTATTAACATTTTTCCCCAAATTTTTGACTATTTGAAACCTTGAAAATATCGAACAAATTAAAAGCCTGGCTAGATCGACTCGGCAGTAGATGCTGATCAAGAATATACATAATTTATAGGGTCGGAAATCACTCCTTCACTGAGTTCTGTGCTTCTGACTGAAATTATAATACTAATAAGGAGTATTAGAATTAAAATATTTATCCTCCATAATTTTGGGCAAATTAAAGGTTTAAAATAGATTAACTAAGCTAAAAATACATTAAATTGAATTCGACAAACAGTTCTGAGTTAATTTTTACAAGGCTAATAAAACTGCATCGGCTGTCGATGCTGATCAAGAATATATAAGATTTATAGGGCCGGAAATGACTCCTTCACTGCGTTGCAAACTTCTGACTAAAATTATACTTGTAATACTCTGCAAGGGTATACAAATTGTATTACAATAAAAATAATATATATAAATAATATTCTTAATAACTTATAATTATAATTAATTTAATAAAAAATATAAATTATATATACTTCTGGCCATGGGTTTATATGATTTCTTAATATTTAAGATTTTTATTTTACAATAATAATGAATTACCCTTTTTGAGGATTTCCCCACTTAAAATTCATAATTTATTTAATTATTTGAAAATATAAAAAATATAAAAATTGCAATAAGAAACTATTTCCAAGTGATTTAAGGGCTTATATATGTTTTTTTGCCAGTGTAACTCGTTTCGTGCCCTGGCTATCGAACACGAGAGCTGTCCTCCAACTGTCCCAAAACCCCACCACCCCCAACTCCCGATATCCAACGCCCACCCCAAAGAGGTATATACACACAGGGGCATTATGTACATACATATATATAACATATATTCGCCAGCATGTGGGGACAACTTTTGAGTGCCAGACAGCAACAATAAGGGGTTGGGGTTGGGGTTGGGCGGTGGCTGCTGTGTGTGTTTCTAGGGGGGGTTGTGGGTTGGGGGGTGAGCAAATTGAGTGGGCGAGGAATTAAAATTTCAACATGACTGCCGCCATGATGCTTCGCTGGCCACACACCCATACGAGGCTGTGGATTTGGCTTATACTGCCGCCTCTGCCTTGGCAGCATGTGTGTGAGGGTGGACAGCTTATGCCTAGGGGGTGGGTTTTACCGACTGAGTTTTCTGGCATTTGCTGTCACACACACTCACTCCAGGCACCCCCGCCATCACATCCCGGCACCCACACCACGCACATAATCCCCACGTATGTGTGTGCGAGCTTCAATGGGTCTACTTTCACAGTAAGTATCCAGTGAAGCGTCAGGACGCGGCAGCCATGATGTCTTTTGTGGCCATCCGGCAGCAACATCCTCAACGGGGATGTTACCGGCTTCTCTCTGTGTGTGTGTGTGTGTCCCATTCCCATTTCCCCATTCCCCCCAGCTGCCTTTCCTTTGGGAAAGCTGCTACCAATGATGGCCTGGCCCCAACGCGTCAATAGGTGGGTTTTACGTGACAATGTGCACAGCGATAAAAATGTATACACATGTTAATAAAAAAATTTAAATACTAAATTATTTTCACAACAAATTATTGGGGATTTTAAGAAGCCAGAAAAACTGTCTCAAATTATAGAATGGTTTATTTCTTCAGCACAATTTAATCAAGAAAAGAATTTCGACTTTTACCTGATCAAAATATCATTCAAAATTCCCCGTAAAAAGTCTATATGTTTATTTATATTTTATTTTTTATTTTATTTTTACTACGGCTTTATTGTGGACATTTCAAGTCTCATTTGGTGGCTTCTCCACTTTCGTTCAGTGTATGAATGTATTTTACTTACTCCCCTTGGGCCAATATACGGCCGTGTGTGTGAGTGTGTAAGCCTCGATATGCCAAAAATTTAACTTTAAATTGATTGCATTTCTTTGTAGCTGCTTCAGAGCCTTCATCTCCTGATGCTGATGCTGATGATGATGATGCGTGGCCAAGTTCATTTTATTTATTACCGCCGGGCCTCAGCGGAGCAAACATTTTCCGAATGCCTCCCCAAAGGTTATCTATATCCATCCATCGCAGCCTTAGATACTTGTGTATCCTTGCTGGAAAACCAAACTATTCGCACGCTTTGTGTTGCATCAAACACATTCCATTGGCATGGATACACAGGATGCCATAAAGGATCAAGATTTGGGAATTTAAGCCGAAAACTATGCTGGGGGGGGAGCTATTTTCAGGGGAAGTTCTTGAAGAGCTTGTGAAATAATTCAAAATAATTGAATCTACGATTTAAAACAAAGATTTATATATGTAGAGGAATACGTAAATAAGAAATTAAAGAAATGTCATTTCTGGTTATTATTATGACAAGTCACTTAATTTGAGTACGTATTCAAGCTCTCTCTCTCTCTTTTTCTCTGTCTCTCTCGTTCGCTACTAAGTGGAACTTTTAAGTTGTTATTGAACGAGAGACAGAGAGAGAGAAAAAGATAAAAAACTAAGGAAAATATATAAACAATTGTTATTCTGGAGATCATTATTAAATCTCTCTCGTTTGTTACTGAGTAAAAATTTCACGCTATTATTGCTCTGAAAGAGAGGTCCAGAGAGAGAGATATAATTAAAGAATATATAAAAGATTTTGTATTTCTAGATATCATTATAAAAAGATAAATTTAAAAAGGAGCGAGAGATAGGAATAAGTCTGAAAGATGTAAAAGAATATTCCTTTCTGGACATTATTGCGAAAAGCTAAATTAAACTCTCTCTTTCGCTACCGTCAGGACTTAAGAAGTTATTGTTGGTGTGGCACAGAGCGCACAGAGAAAAACACAACCACAAAAACTTTTATCGCTCTTTAGAAATGAGGGCCAAACCGAGCCTCTCTCTTGAGCTCACCAACATTCCAGCATCTTATTATAAAAAATAAATTAAATTCTAACATATTATCACATTAAAATCTATGTATTTAAAGGACCCGCAGCTGATCCTTTCTAAGGACTCCACATGCAAGGCACTGCTGCAGCTCCCGCTGCGATGCCTTCACCACAGATATATGATGTATCTGCATATACAGGATGTATGTGCAGGGGGACGACACGCACGTGCAACGGTAGCCAACCGGCAACCGGCGTGCCATCCAATTAATTATACGTGCGCAAATACCTTAATCCGCAGATTCGCAATCAAAATTCGAGAGCTGCCGGAACAGATACAAAAGCCAACATTAATATGCAAACAACAAAACACACGACGCGGGCTGGGCATGGGGATGAGGGTCTCTCGTTTGCGGAAGAAGAAGGGTGACATGACTGACTCAGGGCATAAAAGGTCGAGGGTCACACACAGAGAGACAGCCAGGCATCCCGAGCATCCTCCTAACGAGCGAGATCCTCTTCATTTGCGGTGGA
Organism: Drosophila bocqueti; assembly: GCA_018151655.1. NCBI lineage: Eukaryota > Metazoa > Arthropoda > Insecta > Diptera > Drosophilidae > Drosophila > Drosophila bocqueti. The sequence goes on from JAECXF010000011.1 coordinate 1,694,928, forward strand.
TTGGGCCAACCCTTTATTTCGCAGGATCTCTGTTATTATTATTTTTTTTTCCTGCTAATGATTGATACGCCTGCCTGTCCGTGAAAACAGATTTTCGGCATTATATCCTGCCATATCTCCCATAACATACTCAGCGATGAAGAGGACATGGGTATTTTGAATACGTTTATCGTTTAGATTTTAACGGATTTCAGCTACAGAAAAATGTAACATCACCATTTGCCTTTGTATCTTTTGCTTGAAATAGCAGAGGATTTATCTTCCACCCTCCAACTTTTTATTATGATTATTTTCTGAGGAAAACGCATAAAGAAAACGCATTCCAATCTGAAATTCAGCTTTATTCAAATGGAATATATATACAATATATTTTTGAGCTGCTTGAAAGGAAATTGCGAGCAGGGACAGTGACATATTGGGTGGAGGGAGAGTTGCCGGAAGAGATACAAATACAGCTACAGATACAAATGCAAAAACAGCTACAGATACAGATACAAATACAGATACAGATGGATCTGCATGTGCGAATAACAAAGTGTGCAGAGCCAATTTCGATACGCAATCAATAATTCTAATCAAGTGCGATTGCCGCCGATGCGTTGCATAAAAATCGCTGCCGCTGTCGCTGCCTTCCATTGTTGAGGCCGTCGCTGACTTTTGTCTCTTACTGTGTAGGAACCCATAAATATCTATTGCCTCACCTCACCTCTGCCATCTTCCATCTCTCGTAAAAATGCGACAGCATGGAATGCACTGGAAAAAACTACAAGCTATTCGGAGTGATCCTGAGGTTAGGCATTGTTTTTAATTTTGTATTTATATTATTTCCAAACTATTACGAGAGCTTAAGAAATAGAATTAAATATTTTTCATATATATAAATATTCTTCAAATACAATTAGAAGTATTTTTAGCTTATTTAAAATTGTTTTAAGCTACTTAAACTAATAATTTACTTCAATTAAATTTATTTAATTGAATAATTCTAATTTTCATTTGTAAAGCATAAAAACATATTTTTGAAAAGTATTAAACAAGATACGATTTTTTTCATTACAATATATTATAAATATAAATACGTTTTAAGTTTCAACTAAATAAAAATGCCAAAATACTTGAATCTCTCTCATATAATGTGATAATTTTAAAATAAAATACCACATTGAATTTTCAATGTATTTAATCAGGAAAACAATGATATATATTTGTTTTTAGACAAATTCCCTCAACCTACACCTACTTTTGCCAGAGTGCACCCATCCTCGATCCCTCTGGCACACCGAAAAAAAAGGGTAAGGACATCCCGGGACAGGGACATCAAACTGCCATCGTTTCGGTATGTAAATCAACTTTCATTGTTCGACAGCAGCCGCGACAGAATCACATTTGAATGCTTACAAAATAATAAATTATCAAACAAAAAAAAATTCGCAGCATAAGGGGCAGCCACCGAACAAAAAAAAAAAACAGCGAATTGCAGTGGCAAAAAAAAGCAGGGCCCAAGGAAACCGAAGGATATTGTATTACCCCTCTCCCCGAACCCAGGGGTGAGGGAAATAAAATATGAAAAAAAAATAAACGTAACCCATCGCGACCCAGGACGAGCATCGGGAGCAATCAGCGCACGCATCCTGGATCCTGGCATTTGCATGCTGCGCGGCCAAAGGGGTGGGAAAAGCCCGAGGAAGTGGAAGGGGTGGCCGGGTTGAAGGGCTAATGGAAATTTGACACACAAATCTCATATAAAACAAAAAAACGGCGACGCGGAGCTAAGCAAATGCAAAATTGCGCATTTGTATCTATTGTATGTGCGTGTATCTGTATCTGCGTATCCCTGTATCTCTGCATCTGTGTATCTCGAGGAAGATCCGCCCGTTCGGCGTTACGGGGCGGCGAGCATAAATCGCAGTGTTGCCAAAATGGGATAACAACCTCGGATAAACATGACACCCAACTGTCAATAGATATTTCGCGGTTGTTTCCATTATGCTGCACACAACCCAACTCTTTTTTTTTTTTTTTTGTATATCCAAATTCAAAATGCGGATGAGCATGCAGCTATTTGATTTATGTCAGAATTCAAACGAGCTGCCTTCTCCCTTTTATATATATTTCGATTTTTTGTGCCTTCGTCTTTGCCAGATTCTACAGATTCTTATCATTAATCAAGCGCTCTCTCTCTCTCTTTCTGGCTCGTCAATAAATGTCAGCATTGTGAAATTTCAATTTCACACCGAAACAACTTCGACATTTGCCAATTGTCACTGTTATCGTTATCGCTTGCTGCTATCGAAGGATTCACACCGCCACAATGACATCTTTATTAACCTGATTGGTTGTCAGAGTGGCAAATATCTCGAGGCGAAACATTTTTATTTAGCTTTAGAATTATGAACTACATATATAGGTTTGTTGAGTTTTTTAGTTTTAGGGTATTTTTCTTAAGAAAGGTATAAATATCTATTGTTAGTATTTATTTTTTTAATCAGTGTGACCTACTTTCACTATAAAAACAAAAGCATTTATGGCTTTAATCCTTTAATAAATGTAAATCGTAAAACTCTTCCTGGTTCTCAATGATTTGTTCAGCCTATCTTCCCTCATTATGGCTTTTGAATGTTTATCCTTTTTATAAATAGTGTGACCAAATCCAGGTTAATTACCAGTTTTTTAACCAGTGTGCGTGATATTTTCTTTGAAACAGCAGCATTTTAGCAAACTAAATTAATAAAAAATTTGTAATAAAGAATATTCTTTTGAATATAAAATAAATTTAAATCTAAAAAATTTAAATTTCTATTTAAACCTAATTGAACTTCTTGCATATCCTGAAGGTATCATAATTAATCCTGGCAAAGCCAGAAAATGAACAGCAGAGAGCCCAGGGCCACACCCTTCCTGGCCATGCCATGCCACACACATGAAGCTCGCTTTATTGAACACACACGAGACAAACCACCCACTGCCCACTTGGCCACCAACCCGTATCCCCCTTTCAGACCCCTTGTCAGACCCCTTTTTGGTCCCCTTTTCGGCCCCCTTTTGGCCCCTTTGTCCCCCTCTTTTAGCCCACTTGGTAGCCACAATTGCGAAACTGGCGAAGGCGGGCTGAGGCTTTGCAATTAGGAGGAGCCACGAAGTCCTCGTCGAGCCATCGTCCTCGTCATCGGTCGTCGTCTAAGCAGAGGGAGAGCGCGGAGAAGTACACTGAAGAAAAAGCTCGAACATATAAAAAAATATATAAAATATAGGGCAAGCTTACATTTTGTTTTTACGTTTTTGTTCTGCCTAAAATCTAATTAAGTTCAAGCTCACACAATACTCCTTAAATCAAATATTAAATAAAATATATATATATATAATTTTAAATATATTTATTCCCGATTTTTCCCAGTACCCAAAAGACCAGAAGTAGGGGGAAACAAAGAACCGAACGGGGACGACTTGAAAATCGGGAAAATCTGAACTGTGAGAACTGAGCACTGAGAACTGGTGACTGGGAAACATGGCCATCGCTATATACTCGTACTTAGCCATAAACTTTGGTTGCTTGCAGTTAAATTACCACACATGCCACGCCCACCAATACGTGTGTGCATACATACATACATACATCTACATATTAATATATATATACGTATATGTTCCTATATATATCTATGTGTGTGGGCCGCCAATTAAAAGCGGCATTAGAGCAGCGAGAAAATGGCCAAGAAGATCTGCCGAAAATGTTCAGTGGGAAAGTATGAAAAAGGGGGAAAATCTTCCCAGAAAACGGGCTAAAACTGTGTTGTGTTTGGTGCTGTATTTGTGTGTGTTTGTGTTTTTAGGGGCATATGCGAAAATCTTCTAACCATAAATTGCCAAGAGCCGAGAACTTGAGAACAGCACGAATAAAGTTCACAAAAAGCCACAGGAGCAGGGAGCAGAGGGATCAGGATGCGGGTAACTGGGGCCAGGAGCCAGGAGAAGCCTGCATATTCTCCCTAATGAATGCGTACAGAAATGGAGGTCCTAAACTAGTATTTGAACACCCATCAACCCACACCACACACCCATCACCCGCCTATATCCCCCCACAAGACAATGCGTCCAATCGAAGGCTCAGAGTTCAGAGCCGCACGCCCCCAAAATCTGAATGTTTTCTGGATATAAAACGAAGCCATATTATATATATGTATTTAATATATAGTTTATGGTTTTAATAATTAAATATATGTATAAGACTTTGATATGACAATTATGTGGGGATTTATTTTCTTGTGTTTTTAACCTTTCTAAGTGCTTGAAAATGGTTTAAAAATGTATTAAGCAGCTTGTTAATAATTTTAAACATATATAATGTTTAGCTTGCTAATAATTTAATAAAAATAATTATTCTCTGGCAAGAAAAATTGTGTAAAAACATTAAAGAAAACCTATTTGAACTATTTTTTGTAATATTACAAGTAAGAAATTATTTTAAAAATATAAAAAGTATCTTGTTAATAATTTTAGAAACACAATAAACAGCTTTTTATTTTATTGTCAACCAGACACAATTTCCTAACTTATTGTTACAAATAATTTAAGAAAACACCTAATTTGTTTACTTGTATTTTAAACTAAAAATTTAAAGAGCTTTAAAGTATTTAAAAAATATAGGCAGTAGGCTTAGGAATAATTATAATAATTATAAACATATGTATTTATGTCCTATTTTTAGCATATATATCTAAAAACAATAGTTTGCAGTTTTGAAAATATTTAAAAAATATATGAAAAAGAGTTTTAATAGTTTTGTATAACTTAAAAATGTATCAACCATTTAAAGACAAAGTTTCATTATTTGAGAATTTATTTATATATATTTTATTTGCTAATGTAATATTGAATTTAATTCCTTCCTTCCTTCCAGAGGCAGGTTATATGTGTTTTAATTTATTGATATTTATATTTAAATGTATATATATGTTAATACTTATGCGTATGTTCATATTTTAATGCATTTACTACCTATATTTAGGTTAATATTAATATTAATACCACTTCCCATTAATTATTTGTGAGACAAAAAGGCTTCCTTTCATATTTAATTAAATCAGATATTTCAAAGGTCTCCCCAGTGGGTACAGTAGCTCACTTAGAGCCATCAATATTCCAGCAAGGATGCTGCAAGGATACGTGTGTGTGTTTGTGTATGTATGTATGTGTATATATATAAGGCAAAGGATGAGAGAGGGAGCGAGTGATTGATATGGCCACTGTCCGATTCGCAGAGGAGAGTCCCGAGTTCCGAGTCCCGAGACCTGAGTGCTGAGTCCTGAGTGGATAAATAAACTGCTGCGGCAGGACCAACCCTAATCCCAGGCATACATATAGCAAGGCAGGACACCCACACAATACAGGCACACACACACATGAGGCGCACACTCGCACACACACACATATGTGGCACACACTCCCACTGCCATGCCAAAAAAAAAAAAAAGAGCTGGAAATTGAAAAGATAAACTTTTGCAGGCCAAAAACAACTGACAGAAAACCAAAAGCCCGGGCAGCACTCACCTGCCACCCCTCTCCTATATATATAAATATATATATTAATATGTATATATATATTGTACATATACAGCTGCGCAAGGATGTGTGTATTGGCAATCGGTTCGAGCTGCGCGTGTGTTCCACTTGGTTTCGCAAATGCCACTGATAACAATTCACCCACACACACACACACACGCACCGCACCTATGTACAGTAAATGATAAATGACAAAGGAGTGGGGGGGGTGTACAATGATGGCAGGACCAAAGGATATGTCGCCCCCCACTACGAGTTAGCTAAATCAACTGCAAAGGCAAGGCTAAGGCGAGGGCAAGCAACCCCAGCGGAGCCAAACATTAATAAAACTTTGGCTGTCCATGGCCTCCCAGCCCTGCACTGAGCGAAAAACTAGCCTAGGCTAGGTTCAAATTTAAAATTAAATTTAGTTTTGCACTAAAAGAAAAAAGAAAAATTTTAGTAAAATAAGTTAAATAACTGAGAGTCTAAGAACATATCTTACTCACATTTGAAATGCACAAATATATTTAAAAACTAATACATTCATTCAATAATTAACTTAAAAATTATATACAATTTCTCTCAGTGCATCACAGACACTAAACTGATACTCAATTATCCACACACACACACTCAGTTGGAGAGAGAGAAAGCCAGAGCCAGCGAGCCAGCTAACGACATATGTACTCTCTCTCTCGCTCTCTCTCTCTCTCTCTCTCTCTCTCTGTCCCCCGCTCATATGTATTGTCTCCTTGAACCGTATGTGTGAGTGCGGGTGTGCGTGGGTGTGTGCGTGCATATATGTATATGTATCCTGGCAGCCATTGCCATTGCCATCGGTTGTCCTTAGGCTCTCAGTGGCCGCTCAGTGGCCAAAAACGTCGGCGATGTTTGACGTTGATTTTTGAGAGTTGCCCCACTTAAGGGGTCCCCCTGTAAGCTCCGTATCCTTGTCTCCCTGTAACCCTGCAGCTCCTGTATCCCTGCAGCTCCTGTTTCCCAGTATCGCCGTATCCTTATATCCCCATATCCTTGCTGTATATGCGCATGTTTCCAGGCACGTGACCAATGGTGTAATTCCACACACACGGGCCTAGACCTTAGCCATGGTCCCGTGAAAATTGATTCAGAGAAAGGCTTGCAAGGAGATTATCCTTAGAATATCTGGTAATGTATGGTAAAGGATATGGTAAAAGATCAAATTAACAAAAGCATTTGAAAGTACTTTTTTAATTTGTAATTTAATTTATACTTTATTTGTAGGAAATAATTAATAGGTTTTAATAGTGCTTTCATAGGGAATAAAATAAATTACATTATAAACAAAACCAAGACAATTTACTTAAATAAAATGAACATTATTTAGTAATCAAGAAATGATTATTAATAAAAGTTATCAATTAATAAAGAAATTATTATTAATTACCTCAAAAAATAAAGCTTCTTTTTGGGCATCCTTAAGGCGAGGTCAAGATAAAATCTATTTAAAGCATTTTTAATGTAATTTTTAAGCTCTCTAAAAAACTGAAATCCAACTCTTAATTGAATATTTATAAAGTACAAATAAAACACAAATTATATAAAAATAAAATACGAATAAAATAAATATAAAACATCCTTGATCTTTCCTTGCAATTTCTAAGCTCCCTAAAATCTTTAACTATTAATCTTTAACTCTTAGTTTAAGATATATAAAGTACAAGTAAAAATACAAATAAAATAAAAATCAAACACATATCAAATACAACTAAATATACATAAAATAATCACTCAATTAGACAATTAAAACTTTGACACAAAATAAATTAAAGACCAAACAAGCATCTTTTTCTAGGAAGGTTTCCCTTGAACGCATCAGCTTCGGTTCATTATCAATTACTGGACTTTAGGTCGAGGGTCCTAGGTCCTATATCCTGACTCCTGACTGCTGGCTGGCTCCTTCATCCTTCATCCCAAATCGGAGCAAAAACATCTGCCCCGTTTTTGGTTTCGGTTTCGGTTTCGCTTGGCCTCGGGTCTAAAAAATGCTACTTGCGAATGGGTTTCCACCGCGCTCCTCCCGGCTATATATGCAAATGAGATTGGGCGTGCTTATATTTATGAAAAAAAAAAAAACAAAATATAAATAAAATATGATGCGTACAATCGGTTCGCTGTGCTTTATATATACGCACGCATAAATATATGTATATATACATAACCGGCGTAATTGCGGCCAAAAATTGTATGTAGAGCGAGGTTTGAGCTTAAGGATAAGGAGCAAGAGCAGGAGTAGGAACAGAAGCAGCAACAGAGGAAGGACCAGGAGCAGAAACATAAGCAGGACCAGCAGCAGAAGCACCACGAGCAGGACCTGGTTATGCCGGGCAGATAAGGCAGGAGGCCAGGGAGGCACATGAGCCGCTTTCGGATCAACTCGAGCCGCGTTACTCTCGCAACGCAAACTGCAAACAATAACAATCATGCATAAAATATAAAATATACAAAAGCTGGAATCTGAAAGCTGGAATCTCAAATCGGAAAACAGCTCAAGGAGCCAAGGAGGCGAACCGAGGCGAACAGATTGCCATCGCGCATACGCCGCGTTTGCCGGCAAATTGAAAAGTGCTCGCTGGATAGACAGGAGATGCTATAGGATAGCTCAGAAACACACACGGACACACACCTGAGTTGGATGGCTCAGCAGGAAACTAGCGATGACACGTCCTTTTCAAGGAATTCATAATGAAATATGATTTTTTGTTTAAGGTTTTACAAGATATTTATAATGATTTGTTAAAGTTTTAAAGTGTGTCTATTATGTCAGCTTGACAGGACATTTTCTGTAACCAGTATTAAGTATTTTTATTAATTTAAGGGTTTATTTAAGGGTTTTTTCTGTAAATAAAACAATGTCTCGGTGGCAGAGAGTATCAATCGAAAAGAGTCGATAAATAAATCGACATTCACACTTTGCGATATACGAATGTGCGATAAATCGATATTCTGCTTATAAAAAAATATATAATCGAAAAAGAAATAAATAAGAATTAAATAACGTGTTCCGTATATATTTTAACGGTAAATGTAATATTTTTCGATATTGAAAATTATTGATAAATTAAAGATTACAATATTTTCGATGTGATATTAAAATATATGTATATTTTTTTTATGGATTTATAATATTCGAATTTTCGTCTCGATATATGTATATTTCTAGCTCGCATACCTTCCCTCACATCTCATCCCATTTCCCAATTTGTATACATTGTGAATTTATATATATATTATGTGTAAGTGTGTGTGTATTTTGCATACGCATACCTTGGCACACAAACAAACACTATTATCTGAGGCCATTATGCCCAGATTGATGTGCGTTCGAAGGCGCTTCCTTTGGCGTCGAAGGACTCCCCAGATTGGATACCTCAAAAAAAAATATACAAAAAAAAAACAAAAGCAAACAGATTGAATTGGGGTTGTGAGTGTGGAGGAGGAGGACAGGAGCCCGGAGCCCAGTGTATGCTTCACTGACCCGATAAAGTGTCCTTACACAGAGCGAAATATTATTTTCACTTCGATTCTCTAGGCTCTGATCAAAGGGAAGCGATTTCAAGTGTAGGTTTTTATTCTTATTATATTATTTGGATTTTTTTAATTGCTTATTTGTTAGCTTACCTTTTTTTATTATTTACTTCTTTGTATTATTGTTTAATTAGCCATGTTTTGTTAGTTCTTTTACATTTTAAGTTCCTTACTTATTTAACTATTAAATTATTATATAATTAATTCCCTTATTTGTTTATTATTGATTATAATTTCCTTTCAATTTCCCTGAGTGCACACCGATTGGCTGGTGAACTCCAGCTGGAACAACAGCAACAAATAACAAATTACAAACAACAAATTATAAATTATAAACTACAAATAACAAATCACAAATAACAGGCCGTAATAAATGCAAATCATAATCAGGAATCAATTCCCCTCGAAGGCGCCGAGCTGCAAGTCCCGCTGGCCAAATTAATTAACCAAAGAATTGACCTGTGCCGCGCGAGGAGAAGGCCAGCAGAAGGCCACACCCGAGGGCCAACCCCCTTTCCGGCCCGAGTGCTGGGCGTGACAGGAACTGGACTGCAACTGACCGATGGCGAACCCAACCCCACTCCCTGCCCGACCCCTCGAATAAAAATATGGAATATAAATCAGGCTGGAAATTGCCGGAGAGCGGCGACGACCCTCTTCAAAATATTTAATACCGCAAGTGACCCCTGTCCACCATTTCGTCAAAGTCCAGTCCTCCCGGACATCCGACCTCGGGCGGGGGTTGGAGGAGGGTTAATTCAACCAGGACAATCCAAGGACACAGGGCTGGAGTGCGGAAGGGGACTTAATCGGAATCGAATTTGGTTGGATTTTGTAAAGGGTTTCTTAGTAAAAATACTGACAAGTCCTATAAAACTCTTTGAAAATAAATAAAAGCTATGTAAACAAATCATGAATGATCTAAATCTAACTATAAACAAATTAAGTAAGTTTACTTCTTAATTAAATAATTAATTTTCTTTAAAAAAAATCTCTTTAAGACGAAATAACTAACAAGTGAGGAAACTAAGCACAAGCACAGGAATTAAATAGTTTGTACTTTTTAATTATTCTTTTTTAAGTTTCCTTACTTTTTAATGTTTTTTTTTTGAGGTCTAAAGAACGCATCCCCTTTGCATGCTACACCCCTGACTCAGGAATTATCCAGTAAATCGGGTTGACAACTTCCCCAGATGTCCGCGACCGAATTTACATACTGTTTTTCTTCTTTTTTTTTTTGTGCTGGACCTGGGCCTGTTCCACGATGGCAAAGGTTACGCGTGCGCTCCGTTCGTGTCCACTTCCACTTCCCCATCCCCATTCCCTGCGACCATCCTGAGGAGCGGAGTGGTGCGAACCACTCGCCGCGGTCAAAAGCTGTCGGCGCGCCCAAAAATTTCACAATTTAAGCATGATTTATGAACCGACGAGGGCCGAGTGCTAAATGATTAATCGAAGGCCGCAACTATTGCGGAAAAACCAACAAAAATAAACATATTTAGGTTCTAGAGAAGAATATTAATCGATTTGCTGGACATTTTCGAGTTATTTGCCATCGATAGGGCATAAAAATATATCTGTAGTATTGATATAAATGGGGTAAAGGTAGAGGAAAATGTGTGATATGCAATCGATAAAACATAAATATACAGTTTAAAAAATTAATACCAGGTATGTGTGTATATCGATTTCCGTTTAATGTGTAACCGATAAACCACAACAATTAGTATCGAAAATGTATTTATATACTAGGGGATTACATATTGTATTGCATATTAGGGGAAAAGTCCTATAAGCAACCGATAAACCATATATAAGCATAATTCACAAATTTATGGTATATCGAATCTATATATGTGGAGAAGAAAAATCATAATAAATTAACATCGATAATAGCTGAAAGCCACAGCAGCTGTGGCTGATATTTATCCTTAACCTTAATTTATAATTAGGTATAAAGTGTACAAAATAAATAAATAAAAATATCATTTATATCGGAAAGTTTGATATATATTTGATATATTTTTAAATATGTAAAGTTATCGCATTTTAGTATTAGAATTTCATTATAATAATCAACAAATAATTTTATAAAATTATATTTCTCCTGTTCCTACTATATTCTTCCAATATATCAAACAGCATATCGGTTTATTGCCTATACATCTAACTTAACAATAATAATATAAATATTTATCGATATGTAAAGAAACAATTAAATACAGAGAAATACAAGGCCCTGAAAAAAACCCCTTAATCTTAAAGCGATGTTAAATTTGCTTGCAAAGGCCGTGAAAATTTCTTAACCGACTTGCCTTATTTACGCTTTTCCCATTTTCCCTCGCTTTTCCCGTTTGCATATTAAATGAAAGGCGCCGCGAAAGAGGAAAAATAAATGTGACAAGTGCAAGGTAAAAGTGTAAGCATATATATATGTATATAAGTATTATATACATATGTAGCGTGTCCTGGTAGCAACGACCTTTGCACAGGGCACACAGAGCACCTAACACGGAGCGAATAGCAAATATTTGCTGGATATTAGGGAAATTTGATCCTTTTACAAGGACATCCCTGCATATATTATGATTCGAGATGCCGCGCATTGTTATCTTGTTATATTGTAAGGCATAGTGACCGGTTTTCATTAACGAGTTGATTGAAATTTACATTTCCACGTTTCCATTTCCATTTCCACATTTTTGTTTCATTTCAAGTCCACGCCGCCGTTAAACCAGTTTACCGGGAAAAAGCAAAAAAAAATATTACGCGGCAGCAAGCAACAGTTAAGCCTTTCCTTTATATATATATATATATATATATAGATAGAGAGAAAAAATCCAGGCCTTTTATATACGTATATATATATATATATGTATGTATAGTGTGTGTGTGGCAGGTGCAAATGAGGCAAATTTCAAAGTCAAGTTTACACGCAGCAAATGCTTTTGTGCATCAACGCGCAGCGCTTTGCCTCTCCCCCGCTCTCTCTTTTTACCGTTTTTCTCCGGTTTTCTCTCTTTTCCCCTGTGTTTTTCTGACTTTTTCACAGACTGGGTCCTGGTCCTGGCTCCCTACTTCGCCTTGCCTTTGCCCCCTGCAAACTGCATAAGAAGGCAATGCCAGCGACTCTGTGAACAACTGATGTCATTTGCTTAGAGACATCTCTTTGGAACCTGTTATTTTCCCGTTTTCCTTTTATTTTGTATAGTTTGATTAATTTATAATTCATTAAACTTATCAGAAAATAAGAAGAATGGAAGAATTTCTTCTGGAGAGAAAATATTGAAAAGACTTCTCAGCGAGCAGCTAAAAAGGAGTTCTTTCAAGTTCGCAATGGCTAGTAAATTGCAGGCAAAGCAAGACCGAAAGGGAGAGAGTTGAAAAAAGGTCGAGTTAAAGAGTTTATAATATTAGAACCTATTTATAAAATATTCTAATAAATAATACCATATTTCTACATTTTTATATACTTCTTTTTAACTTTCTGATAGTTATCTTTTTTTTCAGGCAAAAAAACTGCTAATATCTTGAGCAGCACTGTTTTTTCTTGATGCGCTTTGCACTTAACGTTCTTTTTCGACAGCGACTTTTTACACCCCCCCTCCCTCTTTACCACATAAAAAAAAGAAAGAAAATAAGTGAGAAAATGAACTTTATTTAAGAATGAAAAGGACGAAGAACGAAGAACGAAAGTGGGGAAATGCGAAATAAAAAAAAATGCAGGGAATTGTTCTAAATCCAAAGCGGAAAAGTGAAAGTGCAGTTGAAGGAGATGATTTCCCCGGGACAGAGGACTCCCCCGTTAAAGCGGAGATTAGGAGAGGCCATCAAAGGATGTGCCATGTGCAGCCCGCCGGCTGCCTGTCCTTTCTATCAACTTTTCTGTAAATTGATGACAAAACTTTCCTTTGCCTTTTCGTAATTAGTTCGCTAACAAAAAAAAAAACAAAACACACACACACACAAAACGGCAGCTAAGGATATGTGTATCCTTCGTATGTGTCATATGTGTGTGTATGTGTGTAGCTCAACGTCTGCGCGTGTGCGTAAGCGAACCCACATGCGAGTCCTGCATGAAATACATAAACACACACACGAATCCTTGCTTCCTGGCTTTCGTCCCTTTCGCTCTCTCACACACATATGAGTCCCAGCATGTGAGTATGTGTTCGTGTGTGTGTGTGTTTTTTTTGGGGGTGAAACGAGCTCACAAATAGGGGCGTGGCCTTATCGGCCAGCATGTGAGCGAGAGAGAGAGAGAGAGATTGAGTAAAAGGAGGACCGAGGCGAGAGAGGGAGACACGAGAACGAAAAGGATTTCGGTTTTTATTAATTAATTAATTTCTTGACGTAATATGAATCTTATTAATTGTAAATAAGTATAATTGTAATAATAATAAAATATTTATTATAACGTTGTATTAATATAAAGTTCCCATAATTACCTTGATTTTTAGATTTTTTAAAAATTAAATTATATACTATACATTAAGCTATATTTTTTAGTTTTTCATTAAAAAAAAAAAAAAAAAAAAAGCTCACATATATTCAAAATCCGCGCCAATTGAAAAGCACTGCTCGGAAGAACTTTTTTTTGTATTAGTTTCAAGTCCTTTTCCGTCAGATGTAAATTTAGTTTCGTCTAAAAAACCACAGATGGCGCCTGCTACTTAACTTAGATAAAACCCTCGCAAGCACGCCTTTGAATTTATTTAAAATCCGCTAGAGGGTGCTTTTTCGTAATAACGGATAACGAATATCGTGTTTCAAATATTGCGGGTTGTCCACAAAGTGTGACCGCATTATTTGCCCCAAAAATGCCACCCAACAATTAGAAAGAGCGGCCACACTTCAATAGAATAAATATTTTTCCGCTGCGAAACAGATTCAAGAACTGGATACCGTGCTTTAAGTGTGACCAGCTACGGTGGAATAGAAAAAAACTTCTTCGCTTGAGATAAACTTTCGGGAATTTTCGTCTACCAACGAGAGACGAAAAAAAGAAATTAGAAATAAAAACGAAACTTGAACGAAATTAGCTTAAAATTAACTTAAGATAACGAATATATAGCAAAGGTGCGCCTGCGCGATGTGGAAATGTGTGTGTTTAATGCCGCGAATTTAATGTGAAACACAGAGTGTGGACGGGAAACAGGAACCACAAAAACCAGAAAAAGAACAATAACAAGAGTGTGGGAGAGGGGGAGCGAGAGCGAGACAGAAGACGGAGGCCAGAGTGAGAGCGAGCGAGAGGGAGAGAGAGTGTGGAACAGGTTTTTACACCTTTCCAGATTCTAGATTCCTCCGATTCCCGTTTACCGCTTACCGTGCTTCCCCCCCAAAACGTTCCAACCAGAGGAGCGCACTTTGCATATTGGAAGCGCAGGCAAGCCACAGGCAGCAGCAGCGGAGTCAAAATGGAGTCCCCACTCCCCCTTGTAGGAGTACTCCTACTGCCGCTACTCCTGCAACTGTGCAGCGCCGCCAGTGGCAGCTCCTCGATCACCAGTTCCAGCTCCAGCTCCCCGCCAGTGCCGCAGCCACAACAACCACAACCATTCCGCCAGTGCGAGACAATCCGCATCGAGATGTGCCGCAAGATTGGCTACAACGAGACCTCCATGCCCAACCTGGTGGGCCACGAGATGCAAGCGGACGTGGAGTACACACTGCAGACGTTTGCCCCGCTGATCGAGTACGATTGCAGCTCCCAGCTGAAGCTCTTCCTCTGCGCCGCCTACGTGCCCATGTGCACGCCCAAGGCGCCGGTGCACGCGATCGGTCCCTGCCGCAGCCTCTGCGAATCGGTTCGCATCCGCTGTCATCCGGTGCTCCAGGGATTCGGCTTCCCCTGGCCGCTGGCCCTCGACTGTGAGCGTTTTCCGCGTGAGAATAACCACGAGACGATGTGCATGGAGGGTCCCGGTGAGCTGCATCAGCCGCAGCTGGAACAGGATCTATATGGTGGATCATCATCGTCATCGCAGGGAGGTGGAGGAGCAGGAGGAGGAGGAAACGCAGCTGGCAAACTACCGCTAGACTGTTCCGGACTGGCCAAATCGCATCTATATGTGAAACTGCCACGCTCTGGACGCTGTGCTCCACTGTGCGAGGCCGATATCCTGTTCACCCCCTCCGAGAAGCACCTGGCCGAGGTGTGGGTCTCCACCTGGGCATATGCCGCCTTGGGACTGGCCCTGGTGGCCACCGTTTGCCTGCTGCTGGCCAGCGATGGCAGCCGGTTGGCCAGTGCCGCCAAATGGTCGCGTCTGTTGTCGCCACTGATTTGGTGCCACAACATGGTCACCCTGGGCTGGTCGGTGCGCTTTGTGGTGGGCAGAACGGGCACAGCCTGCGGCACGGATCCCCAGGCCCCAAACGAGTCGCTGCTTAGCGTCGATGGGCTCTCGAATGCCTCCTGTGCGAGTGTCTTCCTGATGCGCTACTACTTTGGCATGGCTGCCTGTGCCTGGTAAGGATCTTGATCTTGTGTGGTCTCTTGCAAGTCGCTATATTCATATTCATTGTGTGTTTACAGGTGGGCTGTGCTCTGCTTGGGCTGGCATCGGGACATACGTCGTCATAGCCCAGATGCCAAGGGCCATGTGGCCATTATCCCAGCCACAGCCGCCGCCGCCACCTCCTCCTCCTCCGCCAAGCGGCAGGATCTCACGCAGAATAACTTTGTGTGCTTCGTGGCCTGGGGACTGCCGGCCTTTCAAACGGCCGCCGTGATTGTGGCCCGTTACGTGGACGCCGATGAGCTGCTGGGTAAGATCCTACACTTGTTCTCCTCCTACTCTTGGGTTACTCTAGAAGAAATCTTCTATTCATCCCCGACGACAGGCGCCTGCTTTGTGGGCAATCAGTCGGACAAGGCTCTCCAGGTGCTGGTGGCCACGCCCGTCTTTTGCTATTGGATCTTTGGCTCCATGAACCTCATCTCCGGCTATCTGGTGCACTGCCGCACCAAGGAGATCCTCAGGAACAGCAATGCTCTGACCCTGCAGCAGCAGCTGAACGCTCATGGTAGCTCTGGGATTGGCATATTCCTATTTATGTACGGATTGGCCTGCGCCCTGCTGCTGCTGGCCGTCATCTATGAGTTTGCCAACATCGATGTCTGGCTGGGATCGGCTGGCGAGACCGGCACTCCGCTGTGGCCCTTCTTGGTGCGCGCCTTTATGGAACTGATGCTGGGCATTTGCTGCTTTGCCTGGATTTTGGGACCCAGCATCTCGATGATGTACAAGCGTCAGGTGGGTGGTGGCAATAATAACAAAATGATGATGTTGAAACCGGCGGCGGCGGTGGCGGCGGCAGGAGGCGACGCTCAGAGCAGCTCACGTGGCTCGCATGCGGCATGCAGCAGCACGGTGGTCTCTTACCATTCGGTGAGGCCCTCCATGGCCAGCGCTACCCTGGCGCCGCAGCTGCAGCTGCAGAGTCCCTACAAGCTGAAAACATCGCCGGGAGCGGGTTCAATATCCTTGAATCAAATGTCCAACTACTCGCTGGGCAGGAGCAATCATCAACACCACCAACGGCACCAGCACAGGCACCATCATCATCATCATCAGCAGCAGCAGCAGCATCACCATCAGCAGCAGGGACACCACTCGTCCTCCTCGCATCGCCTGTATTACCCACCGGGGGGTAGCAGCTATGCCTCACAGAAGCCTCACTACTATCCCCCCCTGCAGCATTATGGGGATGAGACCCTGCTCTAGGAGCAGCTCTCTCTCTCTCCATACAAAATGTTCCTGCTTCCACTTTATATATAAATTTATATATATATATCTGTGTACTGTGTATATAACCCCCCTAGGAGCCCCCTCCTTGATCCTAGCTATAATGGTAGCAAGTCCCCATATTCAGGGACCGGAAACATATCCTATTTTTGTGTGTACTTAATGCCTGCTAAGCTCCTAATTGGTGTAACCAAAATAACCCATAATCAGTGCGCTCTTGCCTTACATACACGTCTTAGCCTGAATATAACGCCTTTTGCGTGTATATACCTATGTATATATAGCATTTATATATATATAAAAGTATTTCTTTTTGTGGAAAAGAGAAAGAGAAGCACACACACAAAGCAAGGACCTGGTAAAGTTTAAGACGCGTAACGCGTAAGGAGCTGGAATGGAATGCTTCTTTTCGCTCGCTCTCTCTTTGGCATTTTAAGATAGCTTGTAGCTTGTAGCTTCTCCTGGCCTTTTTAGATAGCAGCTTGTAGCTTCTCCTGGCTTTTCCAGAGAGCCTTTAGCGTTTCTTCTGGCTTTTCCAGAGAGCCTTTAGTGTTTCTCCTGGCTTTTCCAGAGCGCCTGGCGTTATGCATCTTGAGGCTTATACTGTCTGCACAAAACAAACGCAGCAACCAAATACTGTGATACGCAAACTGGAGCCTCGCTTTGCTGTCTGTGTCCCCTTCTCCACGTCGAAGTGTAACAACAACAAGTGTACTTAAACTTAAACTTAAACTGAAACTGAATCAGAAACTGAATTATGTAACAAAAAATTGCAATCGTAGCCTAGCGTATTCAGTGTGCCATTAGCTTTAAGGATCCACAAACAGTGTGTTAGCCCTAAGAGAGTTTCCTTGAATTTAACAACTATTCCCACAAGGCCCCCCCGTAAATGTTTCGAAACTAATATTTTATACAAAACAAACAAACAGTATATATGTGTCTTACCATTTATTTTTTTTATTATTATTGTATTATTACAATAATTATTATTTTTATTAAATGTAACTTATTTGCTAGCGAATAAAGTGTCGAAAAGTTAAGAACTCGCTTTGATTTGCTGGTTTAACCAGGTGAAGAGAAGAGAGAGGGCGCCACCTTACTCCATGAGCATGCAAATACCTCGTCTTCAAGACCCCATCCCTGGGGGGGCGTGGTGGTGGCCTTTGCTTATTGCCTTGTGGGTGGCAAGGTCGCCTCACTGCGTGTAAGGACGAGGGTCTCGTTGCGAATGTCGTTGTTGTTGTTGTTATTCGGGGGCCTTGGTCGCCAATTGTCAAGGTCCTGGTCCTGGTCCTGCTCCTCCAGGGCCCTTCGCTGGTTATTCTCCAGCTCGCTGGCATACTTGCTGCTGGTAATTCCCAGCAGGGAGGCCAGTCCGCCGCCCACATAATCGATGCCGGCCAGGAAACGGTTGCCCATGCGGCTGGCCTTGTAACGGAGGCGGGGTCCCAAAGCCATTTCGCGCTATTTATTAAATAGGGGAGGGAGAGAGAGAGAGATTGGGAGTATGTATTAGTCATCGAAGGTATATTTAGCCTAGTTCCCAAGTTCCTGTTAGGGCTCTCTGCGTTCCTGGGAACATGAAGGACACTTCTCTATCTCTCTTTGTAAATTTACATCGATCTCGCACCTCGTTCAGCTGAACCGCATAGCTTTGGTCGGTCACATCCGGCGCCTCCGTCTCGTCCTCGCTGCCCGAGGATAGCTCCTCCATGACGCCATCGCTGAAGTGCAGCATGCGCCGCCCACTCTGCAGTTCAAGGGCGGTTACATTGTCCGTTTCGCTGGCAGCTCCTCCTCCTCCTCCGCCTCCTCCTAATCCTTCTGCTCCTCCTCCTCCGTTCCTCGTTATGCCCACACTATCACTCGCTGGCAGCGGCATCCTCGGCTTCTGTTATATATTTTTTGGTATCCTTTAAGCGATTTGAGTACTGCTCCCAATGATTGAGTTCGCGCGAATGCTTTGTCGTTCGATATTTGAAATCGCAGCCGCCGCCGCCGCCGTTTTGGTAATGAAAACGCGGCGAACGGGTCGCCAAATATGGGGGGGCCAATGTCCTTGGGTTGGGGGCCGGCCTTTACGACGTCATCGCGTGCCATGGGGCACTCAGCGCAGGCATCAGGTCGGTGTCGCCGTCTCAGGTGCAATCAATAAACGAAATGCCGCTTCCACACACACACACCTACACACACAAACAAACAAACGACGCCCGAAAGCAAAACAAAGTTGGAACAGTGTGACCAGCCCAGGCCATTGCTGTTATACCAAACCCACCGCTACTGCGAAACCAAGAAATGAGAGAGATGGATAAAGAAGAGGTAAATAAAGATATGGAAAATGAGAAATCCATCAGCTAAGTACATGCAATTTACCACATTTCGTTTACTTTTACTCATGTTTAATTAACATTCTAACAATAATATCACTTGGATAGCTGGAAAGCCAACATTAAAAACGTAAAGTCAAAACTATTAGGCGTTCCTTATACAGCTAAATGATTACATTTCTAAATATATCGACGATTCAATGGAATGCCCCCCATTGAATCAATTCACTTCAAGTAATTTAACGTTAAGAAATCATTTATATTTCATTAATTCTCAATAAAATGTAATTAGAACTATCGCGAATCTTGGGACGGCGATACACACATCACTATCGTCGCGCGCTCTGGCCACACTATTGCGTCGTCTACAAAACAAATTGCAAAATCCAAAATACTTCCAATCGCGGGAAGAGATCGGAGATCGGGCTCCCAACATGGAATCGCCCACCTCGAATTTGGTGGCCAGAGGTAAGTGACCAAAACAGAAACCGCATGGAAGGCTTCTCCTAATCGGTTTGAAATTAGACTTCCAGGTCACTGGCGTCTCGCGCAGCGGACGCGTCCGCAAAAAGTCATCGAAACTGTTGGATTTTGAATCGCCGGAGGAGATCGAGAAGCGTTCGCGCCGCCAAAGTACTAGCAGGCAGCCGGCCAGGTACACATCGCGCGGCCGTCCGCCCAACATACTCCGCGATGCGGAACTTGACCAGGAGATGCTACTCTTTGACCACCACAACGTCTCCGAGAACGAAACGACGCTGGCTCCGGGACCGGCTCCCGCCGCTGTCGCCGCCGCCGCCGTCATTCTCAACTCCGATGACGAGCTGGACAATCTAGTGCAGGACCTTGTGGACGGTGTCCAAGCGGAGGCCACCAACAACAGTGAGTCCTCCCCCTCCGTTCGCCAGAGCCTGTATATGCGCGAGAAGGCCAACAACAAGCGCAAGGTGGTCACGGCCAAGGTGCAGCGCAAGGACAAGGGCAAGCAGCGCTACACCGCCTACAGCCTGTGGGCCAGGGATGTGCGCAAGCGGGACCTCCAGGATATGGGTAAGGCTACAGCAAAAGAAATGGGTTTTGAATGCATCCTCTTACTCCCCCCCTCCACCACATTCTCTGTTCAGACTTTGCCAGCGCCACCAGACGCCTCAGCGAACTGTGGGCGAACGTGTCAAACCGGGAGAAGAACGGCTGGCGCCGCAAGGCCAAGGTGCAGGCGACCATTGCCAGGTCGCGTGAAAAAACCGGGCCGAATAGCAGCAGCACACCGAACAGCAGCAGCACCCACCACCAGCAGCAGCCCACCAGCAATGGGAGCACGGCCCTAGAGCCGGCCCACAACGAGACTACCTTTCAGAATCGGGCCACGACAAGTCGTACCCGTAAATTGGCCGCCGATCGTCAGCAATCCTCGCTGGAATCCGCGGCAGCAGCGGCGGCCGCCGCAACGGCGTCCACCTCACAGAGGCGCAGCATTAGCACACGAAGTGGCCGAGGCAACGGATCTGCTGCTCTGGGGGAAGCGGATGTGGTGGCCAGCAGCAGTAAGACTGCAGCGCAGCAGCAGCAGCAGCTGGAGGCCCCACCGCAGCCCACCAGCATCGAGGCAATTGATGCGGCCGCTCACCTGAAGCTGCTCGGCGAGAGTCTCACCGTGATTGGGGAGCGTTTGAAGAAGCACAACGGCCATGTGGCCCTCTCGGGCAGCCTCTCAGTCCTGCTGGACAGCCTGCTCTGCTCGATGGGGCCGCTCCTCTGTATGACCACCCAGATACCGGGGCTGGAGAACAAGGCGCAGCTATCGCGCAATCTTGCCAACACTCTGGACAACATAGCCTACGTGATGCCGGGACTGTGAGGGATTGGAAGGAAACGACGGGCTCTACCTCCTCCTCCAGGCAGCTGTGCTTCCGAGGGGAAGCAAGTGTTATAGGTTCAACCCCTCCCACGCCCAACCCCCCATTAAGTATCCTTAGTTTCTAAGCTATTCGTATCTCGACTTTGAATAAGTAAAAACCGATCTGCATAAGAGCTCCGCGGCGGGTTATCTTCTGTCCAAAGAAAGGTGTTTTTATTTTCTTGGAGGGGGGGGAATCGCAATAAGAGGAATATATTGCCATTCATTTGTAATCTTTCATTTGGGGGTAGAATACATTGTTTATAAATAATATAATAGATCAAGTTTGCCTTTTTTATCTATTTTTGTGAGAGCTTTGGAATCTTGCATAAAAATCAAGCTTTAATCCTTGAGACAATATTCCATCTCTTAATTTGTTAATATCAGAAATGTTAGTAATTCTCTGATAAATAATATTCAATAATAAATAAATAATACATTCATAAAATATGAAAAGAAAGTATATTTTTAAGCAAGAGAAAGTTTGGAATTCTTATATTATTATTAATATTCTTAATTCTTGAAGTAGAAGTCGAATTATACAAGTAAAGTTTCCCCTGCATTTAGTTTTTTATTTTTAAGGTTTTAAAAATTTTCAAATTCCCAAAAAAAAATGCTAACAAAGGGCAGCAGCTTTCTAGATGTGAAAATCGACATCCAATAAGAGTGGATCGTACTCTCTCGCCTCTTAGGTTCCACTTTGTACGTCACAAGAGCAGGACAAAAGAGAGGAACAAAAATTCGCGCGCGAAAGCACAGAAAATCAAGGAAAACAGAAGAGAGTAAATAGTGTTGTCTCACTCACCCTTACGTATGTTGTTGCTGCAGATCCCAACGACGAATTAGGAATAAAAAAGGACAAACAAAATCTGTCTAATTTGTTAAAGGTGTTTCAGTTTTTTGACTTGTTGCACTTGCCCATAAAAAAAAACAACAATCACTAGCCAATTTAAACGCACAGTACTTGGCTTCGTTCAGAAACTAACAAACTAAAAAAACAAAAAACACGACAGCATCCCGGCTGACGTTTTTTGGTGATTTAGGCCTTGTCTCGACTTTTTTTTATACTTTTTCACTTCACTACGGGGGCTCAACAACTTCCCGCACTGTTGGCCACTGGTTTTTCCGCACTCGCGTAGGGAAAACCCCTTTTCATTTGACTTTTCAACGCCACGGCGATCTCCTGCACGGAGCTCTTTTTTTTGCAGTCCGAGAGCGCCAAAAGTTATGCGATGAGTGGCTCGGCTCGTATTCTTTGCGTGGCTCTCTCCTGCGCTCAGGATCCACTTCCCAAGTAACGGTACTTTCTATTTCAGATGAGAGTAACGGAATTTTGGACGATTTTTAATAAACATCGGCAAGCTGAAATAAAAAGAAAAACGAACAGGAATTATACAAATCATTTATTCATATTAGAAAAATACGCTTTTAATATTTTCTATTCATATAAACATTCACAGTTTTACATTTTCGTATACAACCTTTAGTCTATTATTATAAATATTTTAAATACATAAACCCATAGCAAAGTGTTAATTTCTAGATATATTGATCAAACTATATCATATATCAAACTTTATGAAATAAACAAAGAAGAAAAATCTTTAAAAAAGGATTTTTAAATTCACAAACTATCGCTACAGGGTACGATAACTATCGGCCGCGCCTGGTTGCGCTATCGAAGCCTCCGGCTCAAGTGCCATCGCTGGTTTGGGCTCCCACCAAACAACCATTGCTTTTCGCACGAAACCGCCCAAAATTTCGCCTAATCCTGATTCTCACGCAGTCGCCATCGCCCGGACAATCCATGTTGAGAGCCCAGCCGCCGCTGCCGATGCCACTGGCCACGAATGGGAAGCGTAAAAAGCCCGCGGAGCTGCAGTTGCTCTGCGGCTGGTGCGGTTGCCAGGATATCTGTGAGGGAGAATGGAACCTGAACACCCACATTGGCCAGCACCTAGAGGAGTATGCCCGCGAGGCGGCGGAGTCGGAAACGGAGGTGGAGGAGCACTGCTGCAGATGGCGCGACTGTAATTTCCGCTGCAGCTGTCGCGTGGAATTTGAACGACACTCGTACTATCATGGCTACTACCTGCACCTGCTGCTCCAGGGCCAGCTGGAGTGTGACCTACATCCGGAAATACCCGCCTGCACGGCGCCCGCCGGCCACCAGTTGCCCCATCTTGGCCAGAACTTTCTCTGCGGCTGGACGGACTGCGAGCGTGAGTTCGTCTCGATTGTGGAGTTCCAGGATCACATTGTCAAGCATGCGCTGTTCGAGTACGACATACAGAAGACGCCGGAGGACGAGCGGCCGAAGACGCAGTGCAACTGGAGCATGTGCCACAAGCAGATGGGCAACAAGTATCGCCTCATCGAGCACATAAGCACGCATTCGAACAAGAAGCAGGTGGCGTGCCACCACTGCGGCGAGCTCTTCCGGACCAAGACCACGCTCTTCGATCACCTGCGCAGGCAGCCAGAGAACAATAGTGAGTGTGATGCCTTCTTCTGTATCCCCATCCATATTAATCCCATAATCCTGTGTGTATAGCCAACAACTTTCAGTGCGCTCAGTGCTTCAAGTTCTTTGCCACCAAGAAGCTGCTCAAGAGCCATGTGGTGCGGCATGTCAACTGCTACAAGTGCACCATGTGCGACATGACCTGCAGCTCCTCCAGCTCGCTGACCACCCACATTCGCTACCGTCACCTCAAGGACAAGCCGCTCAAGTGCAGCGAATGCGACACACGCTGCGTCCGCGAGTCCGACCTGGCCAAGCACATCCAGATTGTGCACTCCAAGACGGTGCACCAGTGCGAGCACCCGGACTGCCATTACTCTGTGCGCACCTACACGCAGATGCGAAGGGTAAGCAAGGCGTCCAATTGAGTTGAAAACTCACCTTTGTAACTCCTTTGTTTCCCCCTCCCTTTCCTTAGCACTTCCTCGAGGTGCACGGCAACAATCCCATTCTGTATGCCTGCCACTGCTGCGAGCGCTTCTTCAAGAGCGGCCGATCCCTGTCCGCTCACCTGATCAAGAAGCACGGCTTCCGGCTGCCCTCGGGCCACAAGCGCTTCACCTATCGCGTGGACGAGAACGGTTTCTATCGCTTGGAGACGACGCGCATTGAGAGTCTGGAGGTCACCCAACAGATCCTCTCGCCGCAGGTTAATCCCGCGCTGGAAATCGACCTGAAATCGCCCGTCACGGGCTCCTGCTTCGAAATCATAGATCCCACGAATGCGGAATTTGAGCGGATCATCGTCTCGAATGATGCCAACGAGGCGCAGCTGATGGGCGAAGTGGTCATCTCGCTGCCCAGCCTCACGGAGCCCGAGGAGCTGTGATGGTGGTGGTGGCCAAACAACAACAACAACACTCCTGATCGATCTCGTGCCACCTTCATCATCATCTCTTTAGCATTAACTCACTGGGACTTACTTAGACTTTAGTCATAGTTTTAAGTATAAAGCGAAAGTGTGTACCATAATCATATCCCTCCTCCACCCATGTCGTCGCCCTGCTCTCCGGGCTCCCCATATCTCCTCCTTTGGCATTTAGTTTCTAGGCAACCACTACTCTGACAATTTGCAGTAGCAACTTTAGTTTGTAATTAAAAAATAAAAGAATCCAACGGAAAGTCAGGCAGCAAGAAGCAGAATTTGATTTATATATTGACTTGCAGGAGGCTTGGAACGAAGACAGTAACAATATTTTCCCTATAATTCCCTGAACTGAAACGTATTTGGGAATAATCAAAACTATATTTTGAGCTCAAGAGTTATCTTTGTGGCTTTTATAGTTTTCCCTTTAGCATTAATAATTAATTAATAAGATGAGTGCTGAAATTCCTTTAAACTCCTTTAAAAAAAACCAATTAACTCATCTCAAGGTCTTTTTCAATCAAGTTTCTTGTTGATTACTTTGTGAAATTGCGAGTAGAAACAATAATTCAAGGCAGAGATTACTTTCTGGTGGCGAATCTAAAGCAAGAATAACTCTGCTTTATACTCAAATTAAGTCATTAATTTACTTTAAATGAAGTTTTAATAAAACAATGCCTTCTCTCCCTCGACTAACAATTTCCTTTTAAGTAGGTTTTTTTTTTTTAATCTTCAAGAACTTTAAGTTGGTTGCTGCTTTCAGGCAGTGCATTTTCGCAGTCACAATTTGTCGTCGTTTGTGGTTTGTGGCCATTTTTGTGAGGTTAGCCTCCTCGAGACACTTGAAAAAAATATAAACACAAGCGTGGTTTGGTACGGTTTTTAAATGTGTTTTTAGGTTTTAATTGTTGAATGCTGAGACTCGCTCTCAAGTAACGACGACATAAGTTTCTATGCTTAGTTTCACACCGCAAAAAAAAAGGGGGGGGAAGAAACACACGCGCGTTCCGTCGAGTTCCTCCTCCTTCTCCGTGCTGCGGCGAGGACACTGTCCGCTTACTTGGCGTGGGTCTGGGCCTTCCTCAGCTGGGTGAGGATGTTGGACAGCTCCTCACGCTTCCTCTTGGCACGGATGTGTGTGCCCAGGCGGCGCTTCAGGAACTTGAGGGCGCGCTTGTCCTTGGACACCTTCAGCAACTCCATGGTGCGCTTCTCGTAGGGGGCATGGCCCACCACCTCGCGCACCAGATCACGCATGAACTTGGTGTGGCGGGTTTGAATCTGCGTTGCGAAAACAAAAAATTAAAGACATGTAAACAAATACCGGCGGCGACGGCGTCTCCTCCTTGGGTACTCACGTTCTTCAAACGGGATCCGCGCAGACCCTTCACCTTCTTGTCGCCGGTGTACTTCACATTCTTAACCTTGGTGGTCTTGTGGCCCTTGTTCAGACCAATGCACAGCTCGTAGCGGACTGCCATTGTTACTGCGAATATTGAAGAAAAAAAAAACGTACAAATAAATACACGCACAATTCGCACTCTTTTCGCTTAGCCCTTTTACTTTTATTGTGAGCAATAGAAGCACAAACAACGCGGCTGCAAGTTAAACAATCCAAATCGAGTTAAATATCTCAATTTAGATTATTGTAGCGAATATTTCGGGAGATTTTGCCAAGCACATGCAACTCACCGGAAACGTTAAAAGTAAAAGAAAGACAAATTAATGTGGCTGCAGTATGGAGCTGTCAAAAACTATCGATGACATAGATGGCTAGCCACCCATCGATTGATCGCAGACCATCACGATAGTTCAAAATGTATATTTTCAAGATTTAAGCAAACAAATAGCCAAAGAATAGATTATTATTATAGGTTAATTGGTTTCTGTTTTTCCAAAAGCTATTGTTTAGCGAAACAAAAAGAAATATAAACAATGGAGCTTCCGGCGTTGCCAGACAGGCGCCTGTCAACAGTTATTAAATACAGTTTTAGGTCTCCGAAAGGGGCCCTAAATTTGTTTTTTAATTTTAATTTGTGCAATATTAATTTTGTTATAATTAGTTTTCAATAAAAAAGACAATGAAAATATAAACGAATTATCTGTTGACTTATCGATAAGTTATTCGCATCTACCAACACTGTTTAAAAGAGTTCTGGCAACGCCCTGTCACTAGTTGTCATATTAGGTGTGCTATCGATAGCTATCGAGACCAACCAAAGCAACCCTTGCCTGACATGTGTTGCCATTCAATTCGATTACCAAACTAATCACACGTTTTTCGGATTTGTACAAACAATTCGAGTGCAATTTTAACTCGTTGTGTGCATGAAATAAGCGACGCGCGCTACTGAACGATTTGGAGACCGCGAAACGGAACGTTGCTGACAGGCGGCAGCCCCATTAGCGAGCATCGCGAAGGGATGGCAACACTGCATACGCCGGCCAAGTTATTATGATATGTAAAAGGTGGACGTCGACACGTGTTTAATATTCGTGCAGACTCTAAATCCGTTGCGGGCGTTGGAAAACAAGCGAAAACAGCAAGCAAACACTCCCCGGAACACGCAAGTGCGGCGCAAAGCGAAAACAGTCGGCAAAATAAGTTACCCAAGCGGTTGCCAGAGGTAAGAGATTGGAGCACGCGGAACATAACCTAGTACAAAGGCGCACAAAGCGCTAAGCTGTATGTGTATGTGTGTGTGTTTGCCAAAACAGAACGAATCGAATCGAAAATGGTGTCATGTGTTCGTTGGTTCGTTCTGCGCTGGGTATTTTCCGGATTCACTCCACTGTTGCTTCCCGTTACTCCGCATTGCGTTTGCATTCCTCCCCTCCATTCTTTTTTTTCCTCCTTTTTGTTTGAGTGCATCCTCTGCTTACCGCTGCCGCTGTTGTTGTTGTTCCGGCAAAGTGACAGTGGGTGGCAAAGTGGAAAATTTTGAGTTAAAATGAACGATTACACAATGTGCCACTCGCACATATGTGCATACATATGTATTAAAGCAAGACAGAGGCCGCTCGCAGCGGCAACTATAGCATTTGTCTATTTTGAATATCGGTTTCACTCATAATTCTGCTTTTATTGGGGCACATAAATGCTGGGCACTCTGACTATACGTCTGCGGGACTCTGGAAACTTTATAGAATTGTCGAAAACCCACTCTTGTAATAATTCTTGCACTTTTCAAGAGTGCTCATCACTGTTCACACTACACTCAATATGCATAAGCATGCTAGGCCTGTGTGTCTCTCTCCCTCTCATTCTGTATGTGTACGTACGTGTGACTGACTCACACACAGGAAAACGGAATGTTATTGCCGCTTTCACCGTTAAATTTCGGCCGTGTTATCAATCAAAAAGGAGTAAGTGCATAATAAGGAGAGAAAAAACGCAGGTTGCTACTGCCAATCCCACAGAATATGCTTAAATCTATACATATCCGTGCATATGCTATATGCTAAATCCACCGATTATACAATCCCCGCCCATTTTTGGCGACCATATGATCGGAAACCACGTTGCCAAGATTATAATGTGGACTTTTCGGCTAGCTGGCAATGTTGTTGCACCTGGGTATTGTTGTTTGAATGCGCGCTCTTGTGTGTGTCTGCGTGCGTATTAATAGTAATCTCTTTTTGGCTCTCTTGCTCGTTCTCTCTATGGCTCTCTATCGAACTTTGGAAGTTTGAAGGGAATTCAAAATTCGAGTTTCGAGGTTTGGGCCTCTAGCTCCGCGCAGCAACAACAATATGCAAGTTCAAAGTCGGCAGAAAACATACCGAAACATGTTTGTTTGCATACCACCGCACACGCACACACGCAGACATTCATTAATATGCATGTGTAAACAAGCTTACAGTTCAACGAAGAAGTTGAAAATCAAAAAAATTCCCGTCACCCGGTTTCACGATTAGGAAATGCCGCAGCTGAGGAGCCGTCTGTCTGGCCGAGTGCCCTTCCACGGGGCCCTTTATAGGCCACAATCTCGCTATTTGTTGTTTGGCGCTTTCAGTTGTTCGTCGTGATTGGCATTTGCTCTTATCAGGTTGTCCACTGTGCGGCCGAGGACCTTTGGGCTGCTAACAAAGTGACGAAATCAAAGAGTGGGGGAGGGGGAAACGGCGTCGCCTACAGTGGGCAAAGGTGTGCAAGCAAGTTGTTAGAAATCAAATAACAAATTAATACTATTATTTTTTGTGTGTTGACAAAATTCAAATGTGCAGCGCAGTTCCAATTTAATTTGGACGGATTTCTTTTGTTCTAATGAGTTCGGATACCTTTCCACTGCGTTCCGCACTTAACGCTAAAAAGTATGCGTGTGTGTGTGTGTGTGGGTGTAGGGGTGCTAAAAAAAACTTTTGCGACCACGCATCCGTCGACACCGCTTCTCTTTTGCGCGCGGGGGGCGCCAGGAGGGGCAGGCGATGGAGTGAACGAAATGAGAAGAAGGAGAAGGAGGGAGAGCGTTGAGCGGAGAAAGGAGAAGCGAAACACGGGCTGCGAAAAGCCCGAAGAAATGGCAATTAGATGGCGGGCAAAGTAGTTTCCCTTCGTATATCGAGCAGTCGATATCTTAAATCTCTCGAACAAATTCGCCGGCATTTTAATAACCGAGAATTCCCAAGAACAAATACAAAACAAAATCGGAGACGACATAGAAAACTCCAAAAAGTATAAAGCCCAACGAATCGAATGCCAAAAAACTACGAATATTTAAAACGAATTATTCACAAAAATAACGAACCAGTTTGAACCAGAACACTAAATTAGTGATATCGGGATATATACATCAGATCGACGACTAGAAAGGTGACGGAATTGCTGGCTGTGCTAAGTGTTTTCATAACTTTTAGTTTTGTTTTGTAATGATTTCGTAACATTTGCCGTTGCCGTAAACGTAACGGTTTGTTCTTGCACTCTCGGACTATTATGCTCGCTCTCTCTCTCTCTCTGTCTCTCTCTCCCACTCGCTCTGTTTCGCTTTCTTGCCAGCGTGTTGTTGTTCTTGCGCAGTCGCTCTTGGCGATCGCACTCATCTCTCCTTCGCTCTCTATCTCGCTCTCTGCCTTTTTCCCTTCCGCGTGGCATTCAAAATCTGCTTTGCTTTGGCTCCTCCGCGCTCTGCTTTGCACCTTATTTGCTCTCGACATTTTTGTTGTCTATATTTACCTATTGTTTTTTTTTTTGTTCTTTCTTTTTATTTGTTACTATTAATACGCAAAAGTTCAGTTTGAAAAGGAAAATACAAGGAAAACGACAAAAGCAAGCAAACACTCACACACTTATGCACACTGGCACGCGGTGCGTCTCGTGATTCCCAAAAATAAAAACAATTGTTGGAACCTTTTCTTTTTATTTTATTATTGCACATTTCGATTCAAAGTATTTTGTTGTTTATTCGCAAATTCCTAGTTAAACTTTAATTATATAAACTAAAAGTAAAAACAAAAACATTAACATTCGTTTTTTTTTCCCCCTTATCATTTGTCATGACAAGCTTTTTGTTTTTGTTTAATAATAATTGTAAATAATTGCAGGCGCGCTTTGTAGAGCGGCTGTAAATTGTTGTCTTGATAAGAACTTTTAAATATTGGCGTTTCAAGCTCAATCTCGATGCCCAATAATTCAACAAAAGAGGATTTTTATAAATTCAATTAAAATGTATTGAAATGCATTCGTTGCACATTGATGTGTTTATATATTTCAGTTTGATTCAGAATCAGTTATAGGTTTCTGCTATATATTATATATAATTTCATATAGTATCTCAAACCGCATCCCGCATGAAATGAAATCATTTCAGATTCTTCAATATTCAGCGAAAATGGTATCCGGTCGTCCTCTACTCTACCTGTCACTGCCCGGTGTAGCATTTATACTCGGCGTCTTTTGGTTTCGGCGTAGAAATAAAAATCGTTTAGACAAACCCGATGACGAGGACAACACATCCACCGTAAAGGATGCCGCTGAGGTGGCGGAGGTACGCAAGGCCAACGGTGTCCTCCAGAATGGCAAACAGCCAGTGGCCAGCAGCAAGTCGATGAATATCAATGGAACAATAGCCAATGGAAACGGAAATGGAAGCAATGGCAGCGGCAGCGGCAGCGATGAACGTGATAGTCCCAACACAATGCTGTATGGCAAGTCAGCACCCATCAAGATCCAAAGCAATGGACGCAGCTCGACCTCCATCGATTCCGAGATGCTCAAGTCAAAGATTCAGGATGCTGAGCACAAGAAACTCTGCTCCATAGACGAGGCCTTTGAGAATTTGTCGTCGCCGGTGGATTTGCCAGGTTCGGTGAATACCTCACGTTCGTTTTACAATCGAAAGACCAGCCACCAGAAGACTGTGGAACCGGTGGTCATCAAGGCCACGCGCACACCCAAAATATCGCCGGAGAACTCATTCCTCGAGACCAACTATAGCAAGGAATGCGAGCAGAACAATAACTGCGAGCCCAAGGTGGTGGAGCCCAAGGAGGCGGCGGTATCCAAAGAGCAGCAGACGGTGGAGCAGACGTCAGTGGACAGCAATGGGAATCAGAAGCGCAACGTGGATGCGGCCAGTCCCTCGCTGAGCATCTGCAGCGTCCAGTCGGGCGATTCGGGCAAAGGCTCTAGCCTGCCCCGCTCGGAGGCCACGCGGGCCAAGACCACCTACGAGTTCCTCTTCCCCATCAGTCTGATTGGCCAGCTGTACGGACGGAAGCGGGCGTTCATTAACCAGATCAAGGCCAAGACTTTGGCCACTGTGGCGCTCAGCAAGAACCCGTATTCGGGCAAGGTGCGCATCTGCACTATCGAGGGCACGGAGAGCGAAATTGATGCCGCCTTGGCCATGATCCGTCAACGGCTGCCGGCGAAGCGGTATCCCAACTTTACCATGCAACGCATTCACTTTGCCTTGCCGCAGACCATAGTTCCTCTTTCCACGGAAAGCCTGTACAATCTTCAACTGAAACTGATCGAGGGCATTAACAACGATGTGGTGGTGAGTGCCGTCCTCTCGGGCTCCCTCATGTTTGTCCAGCATCCGCTGCATCCCTCGCATCCATCGCTGCCGATGCTGCAGAAGCAGCTATACGATAGCTACACCACCATGGAGGCACCGCAGCTGCCCAGCCTCGAGATCAGTGCCGTTTGCGTGATCGAAATTAATGGGGTGTGGTATCGTGTCCAGATTGTCGACATCGATGCGGAGGATGAGGAGCGCTGTCTGGTTAAGTTCCTTGACTTTGGTGGCTACATGAATGTGAGCTTCACATCGCTGCGTCAAATACGCACAGATTTCATGAGTGTGCCCTTCCAGGCCACCGAGTGTGTCCTGTCCAATATTGAGCCCATCGGTGAGTGTGTTTAGTTTAGTTTTCATTTTTAAGAGTGATGATATATCAATATTATATATATATTTCTTTCGTCTCCAGATGCGGCCTGGTCCCAAGAGGCGGTCGATATCCTCAGCAAACTTACCAAAGGCATTGTCTTGCAAGCACAAGTCGCCGGCTACAATAGTCACAACATACCAGAAATCTATTTATTCGCATCCCTAGGCCCAAATGTGAGTATATATGATGGGTGGGAACAGTATCGGTCGATATTCACATCGATGTTTGAACTTTGTTGCGGATTTATGTGTGTGATTAGTCCGATATTCTGTATGCTATATCAGAGGAGACTCCTCCCTATTGCATTATATTATTTGATAATTAATATTTTGATGTATGGAATGTGTTTGATATGTTCTATATAATATTTGAGCTGCTCTCTCGATCCGAGAGAGATGGCATCTAGAGCAATGGGCGGGGAATAGAAAAGGATAGAGATAGCTTAAGGGGAACAAATTCCTAATTCAAACAAAAATTAAAAGGAAGCCAAGTTCAAACTGCATTTATTTTTAATTAAAAAACTATTCTAGTTATTTTTTTCCAAGTAATCTTTTGTTGTTGAAAATAACCTTGCTTCCAAAAGTTCCTTCCTTCCTTTCTGTTTTTTGTTGTTGAAAATAAATCTTAATTAATTAATTTCTCTTTCTATTTTTCAGAATGTAATTTTTATCAATAAGGAACTGGTCGCCAGAAATCTCGCGAAATGGGTGGAGATGCGTGACTAAAAAAAAACCAAGCTTAGTAACAAAATAAAACTACATTACAACAACAACAGCAACAACAAGTGAATGCTTCAACCACAACAACAACCACAACAAGAAGATGAAGAAGAAACCATGCAACTTGGAGGATAAGAAAGCTTGAGCAAACAGCGTATACATATAGCGTATATATATATATATATATATAGCTTGCAAGCTTGCTAGCGGATTCCAGTCACACCAAATTGTTTCGTTAAGTTGTGTAGGAAAGCGACTGAGCCTAGAAAGAGTGCAGGCACATCCCCTATATAATCATACATAACACACACACACGCATATATATGTATAAGAAAAGCACACCTAACAAGCCAACTAAACCCAAAAAAACACACACCAACACACACCAACAAACACCAACACACACCAACAAACACCAACACACAAAACATGGCACAGGCCCAGAATTGGAGGTAGGCTAGGAGTGGTAGTAGTTGGGGTTTAGGTGAGGCGTCGTCCCTAGGGGATCGGTTCCGCTGTGAGGGTAGCTGACTTCAAAGCCTGCAAATTGAGAACCGCTTAAGATATTACCATACTCAGTTAATAAGTACGTAGTTTACATACACATATAAATACCTCTAGTGTAAATAGTTTTTATAAATCGAAACGAAACAAAACAAAAAACAAAAAAATGCAAAACGAAATACACACAAAAACAAACTCCAAAACTAAAAACATACAAATATCAAGAAGCAAGGAAGAAAATATAACAAAAACAACAACAAATGAAAAGGCGCGAGACAAAGGCAAATATATGTATTATTGGCAAATGTTGAAGCAAAAAAAAAAAAAAAAGGAAAAAAAGCTACGCAAAAGAAAAGAAGAAAAATCGAGAAAAGCTAAGAAAAGGCCACAGTTTGCTTTAATTTTAAATATATATTTGTTTTGTAAATATATTATATTATATAGGAGGTTTTTTATAGATACATTTTATATATATATTGTATATCGATGCAAATTGATGAGGATAATGATAATGTCTATATAACGGATCATTCAAATACCCCTTGCAAATACCCCTTCGTTCTTTTTAATTCGTATTCATAGTGAAAGCACTCAAAACCGTGACAAGTACAAGAATATATATGTCCGAATAGAAAGCAGAGAAAGCAGAGAGGAAAAGAAGGGAGGGAGGGAGGAGGCAGCACATCAAAACCAAAACACCAAACACACATCAGTACCCTAAAGCAGCAGCAAAACGCGAAACAGCCACAGCACTAAGCCACAGAATGCCTAAACTATAAATTAATTGCAAAACCAAACAAAAAAATAAATACAAATTACAAAATACAAGCAAGTTAATAATATAATTTGTATATGCGTGTGTGCCAAGTACAAGTGATGATTATGCAAATGTATCTGTATATATTTCACACATATATATATATATATATCGATATCTATATACTATATATATATATATATATATATATATGTCAGCTTGAAAGACTTGGCGTGTGTTATTATTTACCCTTATTATTATTATTATTATTATTTTTTTATTGCAAACATGTGTTTATTTTTCGTGTGTAATTAATTGACATTAATTTTGGTAAATTTTTAAAAGTGATTCAAACCTTTCGGAGGGGCTCCCAGGAGAGGGGGCTCTCCTCCCGCTGCCTTCCACACTGTAGTGCAAATTCTTTTAATGTCTTATTTTAGCTATGCGCCCCTTCGAGACTTGAATATATAGGGAAGAGTTACAAACAAGTTACAAAAAAAAACGTAAAGAAAAAAGAAAGGAAAAAAATAAGAATATTTACCATTTAGTTTATGGAAACCCCCTACTTATTATTGGTTAATTATGTAAAGAAATATTATTCTAGGTCAAAGTCAACCTTACATTTACATTTAATTTAATTTAATTCTCTCGATTTCATTGTAGCCTTGTCACTTGTACAATTGTTGATAAACTGATTAACTGATAATGATTAACTGACATAGCGATAAAGATAAAGCAAAAAAGCAACAGCAACTGCAACTGCAACTTCTAGAGTAGCAAATAATCTTAGTGGACCCCCAGAGAGAGAGTCGTCGTCCTTCGTGTGTGTGGTACTTCTATATACTTTTTTTTTCTTATCTAGTAATGCCGCGAGACAGAGTTACGAATAAGATTTAATTTATAGACGCATTCAAGTGAGAATAATTTACAAATCTAGTTATTAACTAAGTATAATGCAAGTACATTAAAAAATAAAACATTATTGAAAAGTAAATCAGTCGTGTTTGCATGAATTGTGGGAGTTCAGAGCCAGAGCCAGAGCCAGAGCCAGAGCCAGAGCCAGAGCCAGAGCCAGAGCCAGAGCCAGAGCCAGAGCCAGAGCCAGAGCCAGAGCCAGAGCCAGAGCCAGAGCCAGAGCCAGAGCCAGAGCCAGAGCCAGAGCCAGAGCCTGAGCCTGAGCCAAAAAGTTGTTGACCAATTTGAAAAACTCTTGGAGTTTTTTATAGCTTAATAGTGTAGCTTACAGGAAAAAAATAACTTATTGTTTGTTTCGAATGAGAAAGACAACATTTTTACTTCGAAATATGCAACTCGCACTGTTTTTCCGTGTTTTTCGGACTTTGATGCCTTTTTTTTAAACAAATCACCAATATTTTGCAATGATGCGCACATAATGTTGTTGCCTAGTCAATTACGAATAAAACAAGACCAATTTCATGAAAAAATAACGAAAATTGATGAAGTTATGACGATTTTTCCCCCTCTAAAAATATTATTTTTCACTTTGAAAAATTCCTGCTCAAAAAGTTGTTGACCAATTTGAAAAACTCTTGGAGTTTTTTATAGCTCAATAGTGTAGCTTACAGGAAAAAAATAACTTATTGTTTGTTTCGAATGAGAAAGACAAAATTTTTGCTTCGAATTATGGAACTCGCACTTTTTTCCGTGTTTTTCGGACTTTGATGCCTAAAAAATATTATTTTTCACTTTGAAAAATTCCTGCTCAAAAAGTTGTTGACCAATTTGAAAAACTCTTGGAGTTTTTTATAGCTTAATAGCGTAGCTTACAGGAAAAAAATAACTTATTGTTTGTTTCGAATGAGAAAGACAAAATTTTTGCTTCGAAATATGGAACTCGCACTTTTTTCCGTGTTTTTCGGACTTTGATGCCTAAAAAATATTATTTTTCACTTTGAAAAATTCCTGCTCAAAAAGTTGTTGACCAATTTGAAAAACTCTTGGAGTTTTTTATAGCTCAATAGTGTAGCTTACAGGAAAAAAATAACTTATTGTTTGTTTCGAATGAGAAAGACAAAATTTTTGCTTCGAAATATGCAATTCGCACTTTTTTTTCCGTGTTTTTCGGACTTTGATGCCTTTTTTTTAAACAAATCACCAATATTTTGCAATGATGCGCACATAATGCCTAGTCAATTACGAATAATAAAATTCTAAAGGGTTCATTTAGTTTTAAGAAATGGTCAGTTTTTATTTTTTTTTAATATTTTGTTTTAAGAGGTGGACAAACGTTTTTAATTTGTTTTAAGAGTCGAAAAAACGTTTTTTTGTTAAAAACATTTATTTTTAAGGATTTGCAAGTGATAAAATTAAATTCTAAAGGGTGGACAATCGAATTTATTTAGTTTTAAGTAATGGTCAGTTTTTATTTTTATACCATGTACCGTAGGTACAAAGGTATATTAATTTCGTGCAAATGTATGTAACAGGCAGAAGGAAGCATTTCCGACCCCATAAAGTATATATATTCTTGATCAGCATCAACAGCCGAGTCGATCTAGCCATGTCTGTCTGTCCGTCTGTCCGTCTGTCCGTCTGTCCGTCTGTATGAACACCTAGATCTCAGCAACTATAAGAGCTAGAGCCACCAAATTCGGTATGTAGGTCGGAATGTTTTGCACGCAGATCAAGTTTGTTTCAGATTTAAAAATTTCCCCCCCACTCCCCCGCAAATCAATAAAAACGTTTTGCAGCCACAAATATTACCATAGATCTTTCTTTTTTTGCATAGGCATGCATATGCCTATCATGTATCAATACCGAAAATCTGGTAAAGATCGGGTGAAAAACACAAAAGTTATTTACTTATCAGTGTGTTATCTATTTGGCAGCTAGCAACAGGTGCATCCCAAAAAACAACAACAAAACTGATGAGCGCAAGAAACTAACTCCCGTGCGCAATAAAAGAGAGAGGGGTTATCTCTTTCTCTGTCTTGCACACGCAAGTGCATGAGATGGTGGTGGTTTTGCAAAGAGCGAGTTTTTTTACATTTCTCTAATAGGCAAAAGTCGCGATCAGCTGACTTTTGTTTATCGTTGTCAAAGAGCTAATTCGAGCGGCGATATATTTTAGTACATGGTATATAACAGTCGTTCACGAACGACTGTAGCTTTCTTACTTGTTTAAAAATATTTTGTTTTATGAGGTGCACAAACGATTTTATTTTGCTTTAAGAGGCAAAAAAACGTTTTTTTTGCTAAAAACATTTATTTTTAAGGATTTGCAAGTGATAAAATTAAATTTTAAAGGGTGGACAATCGAGTTTATTTAGTTATAAGAGATGGTCACTTTTTATTTTTTTAAAATATTTAGTTTTAAGAGGTGGACAATCAATTTTATTTTGGTTTAAGGGGCGAAACAACTTTTTTGTGAAAAACATTTATTTTTAAGGCTTGGCAATCGAGTTTATTTACTTCTAAGAGATGGTCATTTTTTATTTTTTAGAAATATTTAGTTTTAAGAGGTGGAAAAACGATTTTATGTTGTAAGAGGCGAAAAATTTTTAAAGTTTCATAACTTTTAAAGTTTTTATTTTTTTCAAAATTCTAAAGGGTGGACAATCGTGGTCAAACGATTCTAATGCGATTTCCAAAAAAAAAATTTGAAAAAAGTCAACTTTTTGATTTTCGAAAATTTTCGAAATTCCATATTTTCGAAACCGGACGTGGTAAAAAAAAAGTAAAGGGTGGACAAACATGGTCAAACGACGGTCAAATATGGTCATCTTTCAAATTTCGAAAATTCAATTTTTTTGACCCTGGCTTCTTTGAGCTCAGCGATTAGCCACGCTGAAAAGAGTGCAAAGAGTTGCATTTTCCGGCGGGGGGACGGGGAACTTGAGCGGCGTTTGCAGATTGCAGACGCCCCGATAAGTTCGGATTGTTATTGATTTCTAAATTAATGTGTCGCTGGCAACTGGCAGGGAAAATGGCTTAAACAAAATATTATACAAGGTTTACAGAGAAATTGTTTAATAATATATTTCACAGTAATATTTTTAATAAATAAAATACATTTGTGGAAAGTATACACATATTTTCTATGAAGTTTTAAAGTTTACTTTCTCATAAGCTTTAAAAATTGTTTCTTAATTTCTATTTAATTTCACATACATTTTAAATACTGTTAATATACTTATTTATTTGTAATTGTAATTTGTAAATATTTCAAAAATCTTGAACTTGAAATTTAACAGCGAATTACTCCAATTGGAATTTTGAATGAGAAAAAGTCTATGCTACATTGCCAGCCAAGTTTCTTGCCAGGTTGACGACTGTGCTAGTGAGCACTGCTTTTCGGCAGGATCTTGTAAATGAACTGCTTTTTAGCACCAATCTAAACTGCTTTGCAGCAATTGCATTGCTGGCTGTAGCTGACAAGCAGTGCAGCAAGCAGGACCTCACCTTCAAATAGAGAAACTCACCACGTGGCGGGTTTCAAATTACGAATTAGCACAATATTCACAAAAAGGGAATAGTAAAAAAGTACATTTTAAATTGATATATTGATATCAATAGATGTGTTTACTATTTTAATGATTTTGTTTTAACCTTTTTATCAAGTTGTACACATAGTTTTACTTCTATTCACAACTTTTTCTTTTATTTTAATACCTAAAATGTATCCATCATTTTATAAGATAATATTTGAGAAACTAAAAATGCATTAATTTGAATTTGGAAAACTGTTCTGAGTTAGCTTTTATCGGCTGTCGATGCTGATCAAGAATATATACGGTTTATAGGGTCGAAAATGACTAATTCACTGTGAAAACATCTTTTTCAGCCAAAAACCATGAACTTTAATTCGAAAAGAATACATTTTTTATATTTACTACCTGCAAATCGATATTTATCTTTATTTTTTAAACAAATCAAATAACACCATCAAAACCAGTTTGGTTTTATTCGATTAATAAATGGTAATATTAAGTTTAGAACTTAAAGAGTTTAATTTTTTATTCAAGTAATAAAACGGATATACAACAAGTGATTTATGATTAATTTGTTCCGGATTTTTTAACATTTTAATGGGTATCCTTTTCCATTAGTACGTCCTCAGAATTATTAAAGAATTATAATAATAATAAATATAAAATATAATAATAAATATAATTTAAAAACCTATACATATAATATTATATTAAAGAAATTATATTTTTGAAGGATTTCTAAGGCCCTATTGTGGATCAACTGAAACGATCAGAGTATATTTATTTACACAGTATTTATTTATAGTTCTCTAAATACAGAAAACTGCCTTAAATAAGGTATGTTTTTATTTAGTTTACAAATATTTTCAATCAACCTATTTTTTATTTCTGAATAAAAACCAGCGAAAGAAAGCAAAGTTTCTCTTGACCGAATTTGATTGAAAATACCACTTAAAACGCCAGACTTGTTTCTTGCTTCCTTTCTTTCCCATTAAATATTTAATGTACAAGTAAACAATTTAATGAATAACTACTTCAAGTATTTGTTGTTAGGCTTTTTTATTTTTGTAATTTTGTACTTAGGGCTAGGCAAAAAAAGATGTCCTTAAATCTAGGCGTGCTGAGACCGAGACTACAACTACAACTAGGGCTAGGCTAGGGCTAATCGATGCTGCGACGGATTAGTCAACTGGATTAGTCACTTACTAGGGCTAGAGAGCATTTCACAAATATAACGTGGGCGACAAGGACTTGGAGTACTTAGAGGTGCGGGTGTCCTCCGGTCAGCTCAGTTCGCAGATATTCACAGATAAGCTGACCCAAAAAAAAATATTTTATATACTATTTATATAGAGATAGAGATAGGATTAAGAGAGATTGAGAGCCGAATCTTCGCGTTCAACGCAACAAGAGCAGCCGGACTGGGCAGCCTCCAAGGAGCTGGCATCCTAGGCCACCTTGGCGGTGAAGGCCGCCAGCTGCGCCTTCAGGGCGTCGATCTGGCAGAGCAGCTCGATGTTCTGGCGCTCGAGGTAGGCCGCCCGGATGGCGATCTCGTCCTCCTTGATGCGGCGACGATCGCGCGACTTCTTGGCGGCGGCATTGTTCTTGCGCCGCCGCTCATAGTAGGCGGCATCCTTCACCTGGCCCACGCCCAAGCCCAGGCCACCGGCAGAGGAGGAGGAGGAGGACGAGCAGTGGCTACCAGAGGTCGTCGTCGTTGTCACATTTGAGGCGGAGACGGAGGAGACGGATGATGACTTGCCCTCGAAGTGGCCCGCCTGCGAGTCGCAGTCGCTGGACTCCTCGGCCGCCGCCCGATCCTCGCTCTCGCTGTTGTTGTTCGAGGAGCTGCCCTCGTTGACGGAGCCGCTGCGCGAGTTGGTCCTCCGCATCTTGGGATTGGTCACCGTGCGGGCGCCGCCATTGGAGCTGCGAATCTGCTCCAGCACCCGCTTGCGGTACTCGGTGTAGCGCTCCACGCGGGGATTGTCCAGCAGGACATCGGTGGCCGCAAAGTTGGCCGCAATCACGAGGGGATCCCGTGGGAAGGCCTTGAAGGGACGCGTGCTCTTGCCCGGCTCACCTGGCTGCTGGGAACCGGAGCTGGAGCTGGTGGGCGTGGTGGCTGGCACACAGGACGCAGCGCTGGGCGGCGACTGGGGATTCTCCAGGACATCGATCTGCATGGTGCTGGCATGGCTTGCATTGCTGGCCGGGCGAGGATTGGAGGAGGAGGCAGCTGCCGCGGCGGCGGCGGCAAACGTCTGCAGCAGGCTGGCCGTGGGCGTGACCTTCAGTGGGGCAGGCTGCTCCTTGGGCATCTGGATGTGCTGCTGCTGCTGCTGCTGCTCCTGCTTGATGTTGCCGTAGTAGAAGCCGGGATACAGGGAGGCCAGCTGCTGCTGCTGTTGCTGCTGCTGCTGCTGCTGCTGGAGATACACCAGGCTGGAGGTGGGCGAGGTGGAGGGCGAACCACTGCCATAGCTGTAGCTGGTCTGGTAGGGTGAGGGGGTCTTCCTGGGCGTCTCCACGCTGTCGCAGCGCCGGGAGAGATCCAGGACCTCGGCGGGGGCTGGCTGCTGCTCCCGCTCCCGCTCCCGCTGCTGCTGGCTGAGGGCGGCGCCGAGCAACTGCTGCTGGTAGGCATAGGCCGCATACAGATCCATCTTGGGCAGGCCCACGGGCAGGGACTGGGCGTGGTTGAGGCCGCCCAGCTGGGCCTGGTGGTGGTGCAGGGGCTGGTGGTGATGGAGCTGCTGCTGCTGCTGCTGCTGGTGGGGGAGCTGCTGCTGGTGGTGGTGCTGGAACTGGTGGTGGTGCATCAGGGGCTTGCGATCTGTTGAGGAAATAGAGAGGGGGGAATCGTGGGTTAGTTTACTGTGAGGATACTTCCATTTACTCCC
The DNA here is from genome assembly GCA_018151655.1 of Drosophila bocqueti. Lineage (NCBI taxonomy): Eukaryota > Metazoa > Arthropoda > Insecta > Diptera > Drosophilidae > Drosophila > Drosophila bocqueti. The sequence continues at coordinate 1,736,132 of JAECXF010000011.1, forward strand.
TTAAAATCTCTATCATTTAAGCATTATTTTGATATGATTTTATGGGAATTACTCATTATGGAGGGGGCGTGGCCCGAGGCTACTCACCAGTCTTGAGATCGAAGAACTGCCCGGCCATGAGTTTCTCGTGCATCAGCATGTTTCACTTGCTTTATCCAACTTTGTGTCTGCGTGTCTAGATCTGTGCTGCGGATGGGCTTCCGTTTCCGTTTCTGATCCTGAACTGAACTGAACTGCTTGCTATATGTGTGTCTATATCTCTACGATGACGATGTCGAACGCAAACTGATTTCCTGCTCGGCCCCGCTCGGCTTTTATACGCTGCCTCGGCTGCCTCGGCTACCGCTCGGCTCTCCTTCGGCTGCTGCGCAAATGGCGGACACGAGGTGGCAGCCGAAGCGACACGAGCAGGTAGCCGAGCAGCGCAAAGGGGTGACTCTGGTGCCGTCTCCTTCGCTCCTGCGCTGCCCTCAAAGGGTTCGCTTTTACGAGGGTAGCTAACGGGTCTGGCTTTTCGCATTTTTCGCGAAAATCTTCTCCCTGGTCCCTTTGTCCATTGTTGCCTCGCCATTTAGCGTAATTTCACAAAACGAAAAACGAGAGGCAAGGAAAAAAGAGTTTTCTCGCATATTTTTTATTCCGCGAAAGGATTTTGGTGTTTTTTGTCAAGGGTTACATATATGAGCGGCGGCTCAATGAGGAAAAGCAGGGAAATTCGACGGCCTGAAAGTGAGTCTTCTGTGAAAACAAAACTAAAACTAAGACTGAGAGCAAGGATGGGCATAGATTTGAGCTATTTAAGCTGAAATTTACTAGAATAACTTTGGTTTTTAAGCAACAAAAGGATGAATAAATGAGGACATTAATAACAATGATTATAATATTTAATTATACATTTTTGGATATTTGAATTTATTGTTGTGTCTCCTGTTATTGTGGATTAGTAACATTAAAAATAGTGCAGATATTTTATATAATTCTGTCTTGTCATATGTATATATTTTATATATAAGAAATGCATAATTATTTATTTTCTTGTATTAGAGAATTACTTGATATGTAGACTTAGGTTGGGGTTATTACTTATTGCAAAGAAACTAAGAGAAATCCCTAAAGTCCTTGTTTTGTATTGTATTCCATATGTATCTTTTATATTCTGTATTATTCCTGTACAACCATGATTTATGTATTATTTATAAATCGATTTGCCGGTTTCTTGTTAATAATTTGGTGAAAAGAAAAACTAAGATAACCCCCTGAGATCCTTGTGATATATTAAATACTTAATGCGTCCTCATACATTGTCTTTACAATTATGATTCTTATATTATATTATCAGATATCAATTCAAGGTTTCTGTTTCTTAGTTTGATGAGAAAATATTGGGAGAAACTTCTGAAATCCCTGTATAATATTGTTTTCTATTTATGTATAATATATTTAATCACATATTCTGTGTTATTACGAATACTATATATTTTGTATATCAATTTCCAAGCTCTCTTCCTGTTAATTTGTTGAAATCTCTCAAGAAAAACCTCTGAAATCCCCTTTCTATATTATTTATTTTATATGCCTTCTCAATTTCCATATCAATTCAGCACCCAGTGCATAATTAAAGTCTCCTCTGCTCGATTCCCGAATTTTTCCCATTAGGAGCAAATCATTTTTCTGGCTATATCAGCGGGGAGCGTGTCCTGCCAGTCCTGAGGCATGGAAAGAGGCATTAGAGAGGCGTTAGCACGGCAGAAGGATATTTGCGAAGGGCTGCGCAGACGGAGCTGGGCTGGCCGATGATGGATGCTCACGGTGCTCAAGGGTTGCGAATGCTAAATCCGTTTGTTGTCAGCCTTTGTCCCGCAAATCCTTCCGCTGACCAGCAGCCTGCCAGCCAGCCTGCGGAGCCTGCGAATATTCGGTGGACACAAATCTTGCACAAAAACGCATTTGTGCGTGACAAATTATGGAAATTAGGCCGAGTTTTGCATACGCCGAAATGTTTCCCAGAATCCTGAATCCAGAATCCTGAATCCAGTGTCCTTCGCGGGGGAGGAGGAGGAGTCTGGAGTCTGGAGTTCAGGGTTATTCGATTTGATTCATGACGCCGACGCCGGCAGGATCATTGCGACAAGTGTGTGTCCGTTATGTTTGTCCACCCACTTGAGCATCCCTTTGTGGCCCTTATCGTGGGACTCTCTCTCTCTCTGATCTTCCCTTGTTTAACTTGGCCAACGGAAGTGGCTTACGAGTCATGGGAACGGGCTCTGCCTGAACTCCTACGATCTCTTGATGGAATTAAATGTCTATAAATATGATCTGTAAACCTGGAAGGGTGTACAATTTCCCAATTTCCCTGGCAATTCAACAACTAAACTCCCCTCATTCATTCACTTTTTACAGCCCACTCCCATTCAGTTGCAAATAAAATAAAAAGAGGGCTCGGGTTTCGATTCAGTAATCAGTAAAAAACCGCGAACTTATCCGCTAATCCACGCACTAATCCAACCGTAAAAATGGTGGATTAAACTATAACTCCGCTCCCTTCGTCCCTTCGCCCGAGTCCTGTGTCATTTGGCCAGCGCGCTTACCTGAGCCACTAACCACTTCGAGGTCCTCCTCAGGCCAGGCCAACAAACCAAACCAAAACCAAGCCCTGGCTGGGTCATAAAAAGTCGCGGCCAGAGAGTCTCGAAGCCAAAAAGAGTTGCCGAATTCATGGTAAAAACCAGATTCAGCGAAAATATAAAAAGAACAAAAATGCAAACTGGCAACCGTAAAAAACGGGGCCATAATGAGCTCTCGGGACCAAAGATGCAATATTTGTGCAATCCTTTCGGTGGCCTTGAGCGCGTTTTTTACGAGATCAGCGATCAGCGAGATCGGGTACCAGGTAGAGCCGCCGAACGGGTTGCTCTATGCTCCACCCTGCCCTATGCCATAGATATTGCCTAAAAAATGCTGAGAGTTTTATTGCATAATGAAGTCTTCGGGCGAAAACCCAGGCCAAGGATCGATTCCGATGCCCGATTCCCAGAGGACAAGCGCTGCCGTTTTTTTTAGCTGGCCATAAACCAAAGTCCGTAGAGCCTGAAGTCCTGCATCCCGAGTGCTTTAAAAAAAGGGTTCCCATTGTTTTGGCCAGTTGTATTTATATAAAAAAAATATATATTTTCTTGCTGGCAGGCGACGTGGACAAAGAAAATCAGCGACTAATTGACTGAAAGGGGTTTCGCCTTATATGGCCCAAAAAATAATAAAAACAAAATATATTTTTATTGAAATAAAGGGTGAGGCTTCGCGGAATTGCTGTTAACTCCTTTCGCGCGCCTTTGTCTTAATGGGTTAACATTTGAAGTGCATAATGTGAAGGGTTCTCTCTCGAATATGCGAGGGGAAACCATTTTGTTTAGCGGAAAATAAAATAAAAATGGTAGGGAAAAGCAAAGAAAAAGCAGTATCTATATAAAACCTAACTTAGTAGAACGTATTTAAAACTATTTGTAATATTATTAACTATTTATTAACATTTTTTCAAGAGCTCTATGCTGCTGTATTTATATCTTGGGATACCATAAAGCCAAGCCAAGTAATATTCTTCAAAATAACACAAATCAAATAACTCCAGGAAGTGTTTAAAGGCTTTCCCTTATTTAATATACACTTTCATTCAAGAAAAGAGAGAGCTCTTTCTCTCTTTTTTTCCCCCTGAAAGACTGATGAAATGAGATTAGCCGCAACTACGAGTGCCTGAATATATGATTAGTCCTGGGCCTGCATGTCCTGAAGTCCTGGCCAAGGAGGGAAGCCTAAGCCCATCAGGCAATTCGCCTGAAGTGTCCCGACTCCTCATCGAGAGCCTAATGAGGAAGTAAGTAGTCGTCGGAGGAGGAGGAAGTGAGAGAGCGGGGATTACACGTGCTCCTCCAGAGACAAAGGCTAAAAAGACTAACCAGGACCAGAGGCTTAAGTCCTGTCCTGCTGCAGGATCACTTGTTTGTTTTCGTTTTGCCATATGCAAAGTGCACAAAACACAGTAGCACAGGGAACACGTATTAGCCACTTCCGCAAACGGAAGTGCACAGGGAGACCAGAAAAGACACAAGTTAAGTACGAGGAGCGACGCACAATGAATGGCGGCGGCAGCAGCTTCCGTCGTCAAATCCTTTGGCTAATTGTTATCCTATGGCCAAATCCCCAGGCTGCTCAATTATGGCATCTCCTTAATTGAGACAGGATCCGGATTCCGGATTCCGGATCCAGTGGTTCTAGAGGTCTCGTTCCCATTCATGCCCAGCGACCAGCGGAGCGTGCATATCTCCATCTCCATCTCCATAACCCCGATCTCTGTGTCCAGTCTCGGAGTCCAAGTATTGCATTACTATGCCAATTAGTGTGGTTTTGATTACGAGTGGAGTAGAGCAGAGTGGGCAAAGGACATTTGGCCAGACCGCCAGCGGGATTAGTTCGTCTCGCGGGCATTATCTTTCCTAATGGGTTTTGGGTTTTCACTCAGGAGCGAGCGAGTTGTTCACTTTGGCAGGGAAATGAACATGTTCACTAAAGAACAAGTTCACTAAGCGGACAAAGTAAAAATAATGAACATTTTAATTTTAATAAAGGAGTAAGCGAAAGTGCCATCTTAATTAAACAGAAGAAGTCAGTTGACTGTTTATTACAGAGCGAGAGAAAAGAGTAAGCTATCTTAACATTTTCTGGGTTATAGTTTGGGTATAAAAAGAACATGTTCTCTGTAGAGGTCTAAAATAAACGTATTATATTAATAGCAAGAAAGTCAGCTTACTCTGGGTAGAAGAATAATACCCCGCAAGGGTTTAATAAGTTAAATAAATCTGCTGTCCAAACAGAAAGAGTAACAAATTTAACATATACCCTGAAGAGAAAGAGTAAGTAAAATGAACAAATTCATTCATGAAAATCTAAAGAACGAGAGAAATGAATATGTTCATTTAAGAACAAGAGAGAATGAATTTGATCACTAAAAAAATGAGTAAGCAAAGAAAACTTGTTCACTAAACAGAGAAATCAAGCAAAATAAAAACAGATTAAGTGAAAGTTAAACCGCTGAGCTTCTGCTTCACTAAAGTGAACCCTGATTACCCACTATTAAGTAAGTAATGGCAATTCCTAATCTCTGTTTGTATTAAAGCGTCTCTGAGTCTGAACCAAACTTAAAGCAAGCCGGAGATCACCTCTCAATACATAGGTATACTTGTACAGTCTCAAGCTAATAATTACTTTTGATTTAATAATAAACACAGCAACGGAGTCTCTGTATTTTCCTACAATAAAGAGTTGTTTGTGGGGGCGTTTTGGGCGAGATAAGGCCAGAGTTCAGGGCCCTGGCCCAAGGTTAGGGTGATCGATGGGCGGCTGAACAACTGAACTGAACAATTGGTAAATAGCAAAACAGTGAGTGGACCCCACACAACAATCGCATAATGCTCGTCAAATCGCCGCACAAAGACCTCAATGGCCGAGTGCCATTTAAATGGGCAAAACTAACTTGCTACTTCCTTACGCCACTCGCATTGTGGCCATTTGTTGTCGTTCTCCAAGGAGCAAGCAGCAGAGGATCCTGCGAGTCAGGATGCTGTGAGCGATGAGCGCTGAGCCATGAGGAATGTCAGAATGCCAGGGGTGTGTCCTTGTCCACGCCCATCGTCCTGCAAGGAAGGCAATCCTAGGGAAAGCCACATTTCATGGCTGATCAGGAAAACAGTGTTGTGTCTGTGCCCGTGTAACTGTCGTTCTGTGTGGGATATCAGTGTGTGCACTGGGAGAAATCAGGGCAACAAGTGGGAGGAAATTCTTATTAAATAGAACGAGAGAAGCTATTCGGGAAATTGTATATATTTTCATACTATTTTTCTGAATGAAATTATAATACTTTGTATGTGATATGAAAGAAATGTTTTAGAAACTGAACTATAAATATAAAGTATATCATAATCCTCTAACCATTTGATATAAAGTCTAATTAAAATTAATTAAATTGCTAGCCTTTCTTAGAGTTCTTTTCATAGTTTTCCCTCAGTGTCCATCCATACAACTCGTATCTGTATTTATTGCGGGACTGGATTCTTCATTTTGCATGCATCATTCGATTTGATGAACTGTCAACGTTTAGGCCATTGTCCTAGGTTCCCTCACGCTCCCACACTCTGTACAGTTATGTTTGGGAAATGTGAATCATTTCTAATAACCCGAGATCGGAGCAGAGACAGGGACAGGGACAGAGACAGAGCTATAGGGAGAGCTACAGACAGACCCTCATTGCCAGTAATCCCCCTTCATTGCTCACTTAATTTTATGCATTTTACTGTTGATTAGCTGCCATCTTCCATTGTGCGGCGGGCGGGCACCGTTAGATGCCGTTCGGATTCCCGGGAATCCCGGGAGTTAATCAAAGTGCTGGCCCTGGCCCTGGCCCTGGGCCCACATAAAAAGAGTTGTGTGATCTCTCACTCTTCCTCAACCCCAAGCATAGGGAACGCCATCTATCAAGCGGCTCTTGAAATTTTCACACCTTTTGTGATTCGCATCCTTTCAGCACCTTTGTCCCATTGTTGTGGATTATTTCGGGGGCAAAGCCGCCTACAAAACCCCGTTAGACTGGCTCCTCGGACAGCTACTGTTACTCGTCGAATCCCGAATCCTGAATTCTGAATCCCGTTGCCAGGCCAGGACAATAACTGCTGTCAAAATGCCATTGCAGCAGGACCTGGTCCTGTTCCTGCTTCTGCTTCTGCTTCTGGTAATTGTGTCAATTGTCAGTTCGCACCATCTCTCGATCTCTCGATCAGCATATCCTGGCAGCAGGATCTGCGGAACGGATGCTGCCCAGATACAATCGAAATCATAGGGAAAAAGGAGCAGAGCAGAGCACAGGGTCTGGGTAAAACCCTAAGCCCCGTTCCGCCTAACTCTTTCTTTTTTTTTTCTTGTGTCTTCTGTTTTTGTCCTGGCCACCAAGGAGTAAGTCACTCCTGGCCAGCTCGTAATATGAGCACTTAACCCGGCCAGGGCCACGCCCATTGTGTCCGCTCTTCCGCTTCACCTCGAGAGCCTCGACTTTGCCTTTTGGCTTGCCAATTTCCGAGGCCAGAGCATCCTCCTCTCCACTTTTTTTTTCACATGAAACTAAAAACGACAGAGCCGAGAAATCCATGAGATTAAACGGTCTTTAAGCGGTTTAAGCCTTTTGTGAGCCGAGTTTTGTAGGTGGCAAAATGTGCCATTTGCCGTTTGTTCATTTTCTACATTTCCATTTCACATTTCACATTTCACATTACCATTTCCCATTTCCCGTTTGCCGTTTGCCGTTAAGGCTATTGTCCTGCGTTTCCCGCAAAATTATGGCTCGCCTATCATTTCATAATTTTCATTTTCATCTGCAAAAGTGCTGCACTTTTTTCTTGTTCCGAGAAGGGCAACATAAATATTTTGAGGAAGCTCTGGGCGAGCACGGGCTTGATCCGACAGGTGACTAGTGGCCAGGTAAGACACTAGGAGCTCGCAGCTCGCAGCTCGGAGCAGACTAAGCCTGACTATCTGGCGGCCTCGAGTTAATCTCGCATAATATTGCGTGGTGCGGAATGCGTAATCCCGGCGGATCTGCCAAGCCGGGTTAGATTCGAGGATGCGGAGTGACTTCAGCGAATGTGCAGCGAAGTTAAGCTGAGCTAAGATCCTGGCCAGCCAGGATCAAGCCAGGCTCAGGCTGCCGAAGTTGGTGTTTTCTTTTAAACTGTAAGAACACGTTTTTTATTGCAGTTTAAGTGGAAGAACCTTTAACTCCGGCGTTAATGCATTAAGCTGAGGGCATTCAATCAAACACCTTAAACTATTTCCTTCGAGTTATTAAGTATATGATATTAATTATTAAATATAAACAATAAATATGTTCAGTTATAATATCTCGTAAAATTCCCTTGTACATAGTTCCCAGTTCCTATTAAATTAAATGAATATCTTTGTTTTTTTAGCTAAAACTTATTAAGTTATGAAGTGGCCTTATTTTTAATCCAGTTCTTTTGCCAGTTATGGAATTAAATAGCAATAATATATATAAAATATATTGTAAACAAATGAAGTATTAAGTTAATAACAGCTCAAGTATGAGTATTGTTATTACTTTAGAAGCTTGGCCATAAGAAAAGCGAATTAAGGTTTGATCTTCAAGCATTTTCCCCTACCTTAAATGAATTAAGTTTAAATATTTCTTTGAACCCCATGATATCTAAGCCTAAAAACACAATTTAAATAATATGTATATTTAAAATATAATATAGGATATATATATAATAGGATATAATATAGGATATATAATATATATAGGATATAATATAAATACATACTAATATAACAGCAAAATAATAAAAGATAAACCCACTACTCAGAGTCATAGAAAAGCAAAGAGCTTCCTTAGAAGCATTCACATTCTCCAGGTGCTTAAGTTTATACCAAAAAAAAAACCAAATAGCACCATCAGATATGCTTCTAAATGTAACTTAAAAATACATTTAACAATGGTAAATGATTACACAATCCTTGAGCACAACTTTCTCATTCCATACAAGGCATTTTGTGGAGATCTCCCCACACCTATCGCCATATTACGTGATATCCTCCATTGCCAGAGATTGCGCCATTTTGGCGTCGATATAATCGTGGCCGCATTGCCTCCTCAATGGATATATCGCCAACGTTGAGGCAAACTCCTAACCAAGGAGTCGCCGGGATCAACCAATCAGAGGCTGAAGCCACAGCTGTGTGAGAAAGAAACCACCACCGCTGCCATGACTTCATTTTGTGAGTGTTCACAAATGCTAAATGGGAAATGGGAAATGGGAAACGGGGAAACTGGGAAACTGGTTTCCGTGCTATGAATCCCCGGCAACTTCATTAAAGCCAGAACATATAGAGGACAGCGGACGAACTGGGGGGGACATACCGCATGGGATAGTGGGTGACGGGTCCAGAGATGGGCTTAGGGAAAATGTGACAGCTGTGCCAGCTGACCCGAGTCCATTGTCCAGCGAGGGAGAGTCTTGCATTTAATAAATAAATATCAGGCGACAGACAGCATCGGGGGCACTTTCATTATCGCAAATGAAAGGGTTCTGGCTCTGGCTCTGGGTCTCAGATTCGGGTTTGGATTCCCTTCGCTTTCCGGCGGTTGCTTAATGATAACAAAGACTGGACGGCGATGGGGATGGGGTTGAGGATGAGGATGAGAATGAGGCTGTAGATGAGGCTGAGGCTGTGGCTGTGGCTGTGGGTTGATTACAAGTGGTTGCTCGGTGGGATTTTGCGGTCACTTTTGGCAATTTCCTTCAACTGCCTGTCGCAACCCCTTCTTCTTCCTGCTGCTGCTTGTTTTTGAGGGGGAAATCCAGCCAGCAGGGGTGGCTTTTGGGGGAGACAGCGGCAGCTAGCTCCATTCATCAATTTGGCGCGTTGACACATTTATTGGGGGCTCCCCGGAATTAGTTGCTGACCCAAATAGCTCCTCCCCCACTCACTCACTCTGACCCTAAATCGATTCAGGCTCACCTGCCAGTGTCATCGATATGTACACATAAAACATATATTTTTATATATATTTCTGTCAATAGGCCGAGAGGAAACCCGAAAGGGAGAGGGCACCTCAATATTATAAGATTATCTGGTCAGCCGACCTCGAATTTGTGGCCAGACAAGTGGAAGAATGGAGTCGGAGTCGGAGTCGGAGTCGGAGTCGGAGTCGGAGTCGGAGTAGGAGTCGGGGAAAGCAGATCACTTCCTGTCTTACCCTTCGATTATCTTTTTGTCAATATCGGGGGATCTGTTCCGATCTGTTCTCTGTTTGCCAAACAGAGGGCAGTGGAGCGTGGAAAAGAGTTCGCTGCTGGGAACTGACCCATGTATATACCATATATCCTTTGGGAAACAAAGTAGAACTCACTATATGTATACGGTAAATGGCGGACTTATTGTTTCGCCTGTCAGCGGAGGCCATTAGGCAGGGTTTTCCACTCTCAAAGGAGGGAAAGGAGGCGCACTCACTCACATATGCCACCACGCCATCTTAGACTCCTAATGATCCTCGGTTCCGGTCGGTTTCTGGCTCCCCTCCTTGCATACAATTTGCCACAAGGAGTTGCCGTGATTAATTAACTCGAATGGCATTTGCATGTGCATTTCTAAACTCCATTACCATCATTAGCATCACTATTTTCCCTTTCCCATTTCCCATTTCCCTGGCTCATGTTGCGTTTTTGTCCTGCGTGTAATTTGAGGCGCTCAATTTTTCGTCGCATAATTAGGAGCGAAGCTGGGCCTAAGGACTGCCCCGGACCGCTGGCTGTGGAATTGTTTCGGTGCACGAGCCACACGACTAATTGTTGGCTGGAACGATTCAAGGGAACTGCCGGAGGAAGAAAATTCCCTGGCAGCCGCCTACCACGAATCCTGGCCCGATCCTTTCCCTTTGGAGTGTGGCAAACGAATCGATTTTGGGTTATGCGCACTGCGTCTCAATGCTTTTGTGGCTGATCTCTACGAGTTTCATGGTGATTATTGTCTCTAACTTGGCATGGTTTATTTCGATTTGTATATATACTCATATTATTTACCATAGATATTACATTGTTATATTTTCAAGATGCTTCATCTATACTCGAATTTAGAAAGTCCTGGCTCTTGTAGAAATCAAGCTAGTTGCAATAACTGGGACACGAGTGCGTTGATTAAATTGATTTTTGGGATATGATATCCTTAGAACCCAATCTGAGATTTGCCTGAAATAGAACGCAGGTAGCTGCTGAGGATCCCAAGTTACTTCAGGCTAATTTTTAGTTAGTGAAGGGATTTTAAAGAATATTGGTATATGACATATTTTAGTCTTCAGAGGGGTTCTTTACCAAATCCTGCTTAAATAGCTACTGGAGATCCCGAGTTACCTTAGACAAGATTTCGTTAAGTGTCGGAACTTGAACATAATTTGGTATATGGAATACTCTACTCTGAATCAAGACCCTATACCAAGCAGTGATAAAGTAGCTGCTAATGTACTTTTTAAGTTGCTAAGAACTTGCCGCACAACATGTCCCCAGCTTGTCTTGGAACGTATCCAAAGGAACCACATCCGAATAGCCGCTGCAGCAGCGAGTTCCTCGAGGATACACACGAGCCATAGAGCCAACGAGCCCATTGTTGGCTTTTGGTTCTTGGTTAATTTATCAAAGATGCAAAAAGAGCCAACTCATGCTTAAGTGGAAGGCTGCCTAATGAGCAGCCACAGTGCTCGATGTCTCCAGTGTCCAGTGTGGTCAGCAGCTGGAAAACGAACACATGTGGCTCATGCCCATGTCCAGTGAAAGGCTTCGAGAGCTCGGAATCAGGACTCGGCGGACTCGGAGGACTCGGCGGACTCGGGACTCGGGAATATGCGTCGCAGAGTAAACAAACGCCGCACATCCTCATTAATCTCGAGGGGGCGTCGCCGCTCGCGTGCGTTGGTCCTCAATGGGACTGGGATTGGGATTGGGATCGGGAATCGGCGATCGAGGTCCGGATCTAGAATGGGAAAGGGGATCGAGGCTGCTCTGACTTCTAATACACAACATATTGCAACTTTATGTGCGGGGAAAAGGCCCTCAAAATCCTTGCCTTGACTTGCGTTTTTGTTATTCCAAGGCGAAGGAGTTGGAAGTTAGAAGTTGGGAACTCTCTGAGCTCTCTGAGGCCAATGAAAATATAAATATAATAAGTGGGCACACGGGCACGTGTTCCTGCTCGGTCCACAGGGCATACAAACGATTTGTTTTTCTATGACCAACAGGCCTTTAGGGCCGGCGGAATCATCCATCCGTCTGTGGTTTGTTTTTACCCACAAAATATTTGTTTTTATTTGCTTAAGCGCAAAATTTGTGTCGTCGTCAGTGTCTTCTAGGGAACCCAGGCCCAGTCCCAGTCCGAATCCCTGACCAGGCGCCAATCGAGGACCTCTCTTAAGCCTTTACAGCTGCCACAGAGGCTGTGGCGAGTAGTCCGAGTTACTTAAAATAGCCTCATGTCCCTTGTTTGCACTGCGAGCATCTAGGAAAAACAGTAAATAATAGTTTGTGCATTTGTAACAGACTGCAAACTAAACGCACGATAAGATGGACTCATCGAGTACCAACTTGCATAGCAAAAGATGCTTTTGAAGGTGAGTTTTTGTCAGGGTTTAGTATATAAAACGGGATTTTCGGACTTTAATTTTGGTATTGATATATTTTACCCTTCAGGAATGTCCTACATCAAGTCCTGTTTGAGCAGCTTCTGCGGGTCCCAAGTTAGTTGAGATAAGTTTTTTGTAAGTTAAGGGATTTACATAAATTTTGGTATATGGCATATTTTACTCTTCAGAGAAGCCCCATACCCAGTCCTACTTAAATAGCTGCTGCAGAACCCAAGTTACATCAGTCTAGTGGAGGAATTTACATAAATTTTGGTATATGCCATGCTTTACCCTTAATCCGTGACCTCATAATAACTCTTGCTAAGGTAGCTGCATCTAAACCCAAGTTACTTGAGGTTTAAAAGGTTTAAATTGAAAATAAACATTAAAGAAATTGTCTTTAAAAATCATGGCAGACTCTTGAAGATTTTTTGTAAAGATTTGTTGTTTAATAATTCAATCTCTGGTGATACTACAGAGCACTACAGTTTCTCCCAGTTTAATCTTTGATTTTCAAAATTGCGGAAGCTAATCGCCAGGACACTGGCCCACTCTACTTAAGGCGGGCTTTGTCTCTAGCGCGCCCTTGCTCTGGATTAGACTAATTTTTAAATGGAATTGCAATCCGCTCAGTTCACACATAGGCCGAGCTGCTTCTTGTGCTGGATTCCAGACTCTAAATTCTAAACTCTGAACTCTAAACTCTAAACTCAAAACCCACGCCGAGCTGTGGGCGTGTGCGTGCCACGGATTTCACACACCGAGCAAGGAGCGACGATCCTGGCTGCGATGCTGCGATCCTGCTGCCGCATGACGAAAGGTAAATTTTGTAAACAATTGTGCTAATTAAGCCAGCCCAATAAAAGTGGGCTCAGAGAGGTACATACGTGGCCTGAGCTGGCTCGCACTCGCACTCGCACTCGCACTTGAACTAAATCCGGTAGCTTAAACGAGTTAAAGGAACTTGAACGGAACTTAATCCCATAAATTTGGGAAAAATACAATTTTAATCAGGTTAATTCGTGTGTAGCGCGCCGCGAGTGTTGCATGTTGCATGGGATCGGGTGCGCGGCACTGATCCCGAGTGCGGCTCAGGTAGCAGGTCAACTGGGTCAACTGAGTTACTGGGTTACTGGGTTACTGGGTCACATGGTTCATCAGCGAAAGGATTAGGCCGCCGGATCGGGGGATTTAGCGCAAAACAGAGGAGAGTCCCGGCCAAGCCCACCGCTCCTGCCTCCTGCCTCTGCCTCTGCCTCCTGCGACACTTTAATTTAATCTCAGCTTACGCCCGAAGGATCTCCTCCTGGATCAGTCCATCCAGTCCGCCAGATTAGGCCACTCGCCTGCTCGTATATTGCCACATAATGCCCTCGGCATCGGGGCCAGTTCGATTGCAAAGTTTCACGTAAATCCTGAAGATTAGATGGCTAGATCCCCAGATTCCCGGATTCCCTTAGCCCAATTGTTAGGTCAATTGCCAAATCACTTGAGCATCTCGAGCACTGCGAGCTGAGAGCTGGGAACTGGGTCCGCTCCTAGGTAGCCGCTGGAAAGCCACTGGTCATGCCCACTAAAGCTAGCAGTGCCTCCGGTGATCTCATTTCTGTGATCGCTGATCGCTGATCCCCGATCGCTGATCCCCGATCGCTGATCCCAGATCGCTGATCCCCAGCGTAGTCCCACGATCTGCGGTGACTTTCGACCCCATTTCCATATCTGTTATTTCTGTTTAAGTCGCTCAGTATCAACTCTCAGTATCCTAATGTCTCTTATAGATCCTGGCTGTGTTTTAGGCATTCATATAAATTCAATAATTTGAAAGGCTCTTAAAAAGCTATAGCCTTTGTCAAACCAACAGATACAAGCTGAATTATCCAAAAGGTTCATATGTAAATGAAGACTCTGCTATTATTTTGTGCAAAATATAATTATTCCCCTTGAACTGTTCGAAATTAAAAGTAAAATATTCAAAATAAAATATTTGTCTTGAAATATTCCAAATTAGAAATAAAATATTCGAAATATTTTGCTTGCTAAAGATTTTGGGATTTTATTAGAAAGGAAAACGTAGATAAAACTCTTAGATCTTAGATCTTAGATCTCTTAGAGCTAGATTAGGAGGACAAATTAAAGATTATACCCCTCTCAGAATTTGTTATTTTGCGTTGAATTCTATACATTTTTAAGCACATAACTAACAATATTTATTCTCTTAAAACTCGAAGTTAGAGATACAATTTTGAAAATATAATCCCAGCGATCCTTCGGCGATCGTTGAAGCCAGGACACCGCCACGTGCTGATCGCGCGCTCGCTGGAAAGAATCCTTTGGCAATCGTGACGCCCCAAAAGGGACGAGGACGGGATTAGGGTCGTGAGCAAACACATTTCCACGGCGAAATGTCAACACAGATCGCAGAGGGCTGATTTGCTCCGGCGAATCCTGGCGAATCAAAAGAGCTGCCCGGATCCCGATCGCATGGCGGGGATGAAGTGCAGATAGAAGATAGACATAAATAAAAGTCGCCGATCACGCGGGGATAATAATGCGAATCCTGAGTGACATTTTTGCCTTCTCACCTGGCGGCGATCGTGTGCCCTTTTTTTTTCTCGCCTCCTTGACTGTGATTGGAGTGTGCCCTGCACGTGGCCCAGCACAAATACAGAGTGTGAGAGAGATACTGATAGGGAGTGATTGAGAAGGAGGAGGAGGAGGAGGAGAGAGCGACACAGGACAAGGATCTATAGATCCTTTTTTGTGCGGTTGGGCCCTCCCGTCGTTCGCCGCTCCTTCTTCCAGCATTTTTTGCCACTCCGAGTTGTCCGGAGTTGTCTTCGACTCAACCTCTCGATCGATTACAGGGAAATCATGATGTTCCCGAAAGGATAATCCATAATCTCGGTCGCAACAGAGGGTTATGCATCATTATTATGGCCCAACACTTGACATCTCGATTGTTGGCCAAGAAAGGCGCACAAAGACAACAAGATGCCAATTAGGCCGTTCTTCTTCTGCAATCTTCGGCGATCTGCAATCTGCGTTCCCTTTGGACTCTGCCACACCATTTTTATTGCGAATTGAGGATTGCATTTGGCATCGATTCGTCGCCATTTTGTTACGAGATTTCCATCACGCAAGGGTTGCACAAGGGTGGAACGGACTCCGGACTCCGGACTCCGAAGTCATCCCCGTTGCAGAATCCACCCCATGGAACGAACACGTGTCCATGATTAAATAAAACGTTTGGCAATTCCTCCTCTGGTCAAGCATTGACTCTGCCGGCGCTACCCTTTACGATAGCCTCAAGACTCCAGCCTCGAACATCCGTGTCCTCCTCCGCCCATCGATTGGACACGGCTTGCTCCTGCGGGGAAAGGGTGCTCGTGCTCTTCCTTCGCCTGCCACAAACAGGAACAATTAAAGCCCCTTGGCCGCAAAATTGACCAGAAATTCAGCTATATCAGATATAGATTGACTCAACACGGGCAGGGGGACACTCAAAGATGCGGAATCCAATTGCGGATGCCACAAAATATGTACCCAGAGGTATGAGAAAATCTTTAGCTGTCTCGGTACAGTCTGTGCAAAAGTTGAACGCCTTCTAGGGGTTCATAATTGTCTTATTGATTAATAATAGAAACCGAAACTGGAAGGGAACCCGAAGTTTGTATGCATAAAATCAATTTTTATCGATGTGACTTTGAAATGAATTCCGAAAAAGTGTGATTTTCTATTTGCAAATTTTAGTATTTATCAAAATAACTTTTGTGTGAAGAAATGAAAGCCAAAAACTGTTCTGTGGAAGTTTTTATTATATTAATAAATCTGCAAACTGACTTTAAAAATGATCATTTTCTTAATTATTTTACAATTTTAAAGAAATTTTAGTTTTCCCAACGTTTCTTAAGGGTTTTTTGCTCATAACTTGGCTTTAAATCAACCGATTTCAGTCTGGTTTGTTTTTTTCTTCATCATTTTAATGAGAGAACTTTTCTGCATTTAAAACTAGATTTCTAATTTTTGGGAAATTTTTGCAAATTTTGACGATGTAACCCCTTATAAAATTTTGAAAAAATGTATTAAAATTTTTTTTCTACCGGACATGGCTAAATCAACTCGGCTTTTCTTGCTGATCAAGAATATATACGGTTTATATGGTCGGAAATGACTCCTTCACTGCTTTACAAGCTTCTGACTTACATTGGAATACCCTCAAAGGTTATACAAATACCTGTATTAATATTAGCTAAATGCAAATTAAGCAAAAAAAAATGCAATATAAATTATGATCCTGTCTAGGAATGAAATCAAAGACTTGGCTCTCCCTTGGTTGATTTAGAAAGAAGCCACTCATTCATCATCAGTAACCACTTTAATGTGAATACCACAAGGTTACCCAACTCAAACTCGTTAGAAATTCTAAGCATGACGATAAAGCTGGGACAGCTTTTGGTTTGTGATCTATAAATATATAAAATATATTCATAGAAAATGAAGCTCAGAAATCTTAAACTGCTGTCCATTCTCACTGATTTACAAACACCTTTAAGATCAATCAAACTATGAAGCTTCTGCTCAGTCCCAGTTCCTCTTCCACTGCAAGTAAATCCTTTTCAGCCATGGAATTTCTTGCCTAAATACAACTCAATTGTCCCCTTAATTAAGCTGAAGAAATACGGATTCGAAACGGACAATTCGTTTGACATAAAAAAAAAAGAAAAGAAACTTGTGACTCTTCTGGCTGCCTTGCATTTTTCCCAGATGTTTTGCCAACTCATTTTTGGCCAAGCCACAAACGTGTGAACGCCGCGATGATTGTCCAGTCTCCAGCTTGGAGGAGTCATTTTTCATTTGCCAAATTTTACAGTTAATGCAGAAAACAAAAAGAAAACAAGGGAAGACGAAGAAAGCCAAGGGAATCCGTGTCGGCGGCGGCTAATATCCTTTGGCGATTCAACGGAAGTTGGCCAAGACAGGACAGGACAGGACAGGACAGGACAGGACAGAACGATTATCGTGTGTGTGTGTGGATGTGTTTTCTTCTGGACACCGGACAATGCAGTTTTTATTGATAAAAATTATGCACGCTCGGGGACAAGGGCGAGGCCCTTTGTAAATGTTGGACAACTTGACTCAGCAGAAAGGAGACAAAGGTCCTGCCCCTCTCCCACTCCCACACTGCTGTCATAATGGCTCAATCAGGCAGCAGGACCTGCGGCTAACGGTAACTCGGGGCTCTTCTTCTGTTGACACAATGTCTGGTCTGGGCGAGGAGGAGGAAGCGAACGAACCGCCGCTGCTGCTGTGGTCACCGCTCAGAAATGTCATCCATCCATGGCAGCCGCCGCCGCCGCCGCTGCTGACTGATGCCCTCCTTCTTCTTCATGGCGACAGCTTCTTCGACTTGTCCGTCGTCGGCTTACATAAAACGCATCCTTCGCTGGTATTTGCTTAACTGTTTCGGGTTCCTGTGACTCTGACTGTGACTGTCCGTGTTCGGATGGGTTAATGCCGAGTCCTCAGCCCAGAGAACTCACTTTGATTCGGACCGACATCCGCACAAATACGCCAAGTAATTGCTGACTTTGGAGGCCAGGGACAAAAGGCAGGTCCTCGCCTCAAGCTTGAGGTTCTTTTGTGGCTACAAATATTAGTATTTGCCAGGGAAGTTATCTCAGTTTTATATGCAAATTCAAATCAAAGTTGATATATAAAGGATTTATATCCTCACTTATAGAATCAATCATTAAAGCTTCCAATAATCCCTCACTATCCATGTTTTGCCAGTCAAAAACATGTCTCAATATTACTCGGTCTTGGAGATGGCTTGAATCTCCCTCAAAGACTCAATTCGCTCGCTGCAGGAGCTCTCCTTCTAGAAACTAAATACTGAAAAGGAGATAACCAGTTCCCCGGGCGGAACTACTACTTGGATTTTCTATTGAATTTCCACAATTATGCGAAGAGCAGAGAGTGCCAAGTGTGGGCGCTGCCGGGCGACGCCCATTTCAGCTAACGATTATTTGGCAGAAAATTTGGCAATTCCGTTAAAAAGCAACAAGATTCCGGCAAAAGGATTTAGCAGCTAAAGCGTAAAAATGCCGTTAAAACCTTTCTCCTTTTTCGCTCTCTCAGTAGAGCCAGGTAGAGGTGATGACGTGACATTGGCCCTGTTGACTTAAGATTACGAGGAGGGATCACACAATCCCAACAAGGCATCCTTCCCAAGGATCTCCTTCCCGTTCCCTCTGTTCACTTGTCGTCGCCGCTGCTTACACAGCCTTAAGCCGGGCTGAGCTGCATCATTTTCCGTAAAAAACAAACAGTATTAACGAAAATGGTTACGCATTTACTGTCTATGGTACAATGTGACCTGGAAGCAGGAGCAGGAGCAGGAGCTGGAGCTGGAGCAAGATGGGGAGTGCGGCTTACTACTGCGTCTTCTTGATGACATGCGCCAAGTCGTAGACTCCACGCACCGCCTTCAGCTTGACGCCGGGCACATCCTGCAGCCGTCCCACGCGGCACAGAACGATGTTGTGCTCCTGCAGATTGTGTCCGATGCCGGGTATGTAGGCCACCATCTCCTTGCCGGTGGACAGGCGCACCAGCACGCACTTGCGGTTCGCCGAATTGGGCTTCTTTGGCTTCTTAATCAGCGTCTTGAGGACGACGCCCTTGGCGAATGGCTTGCCGTCCAGTGGCTGCCGTGGCGGACGGGTCTTGATGTGCGGCCCGGAGCGGTGCATCTGCTGCAGGGAGGCCATGCCGCGCACGGCGGTCTCATAGCTGCTCTGGATGGCTGCAAGGAGAGTTGTAAGAGTTGTAAGGCACGAAATTAGTGTGGAGTTTTTTTTACAGTGAAGTAAAGTAAGGGAAATGCCAAGGAACACACAGTTTTTAAAGACTACTTCCGACTTCTCTGATCTTATCGATATATAAGTAATTTTCTATACGAATTTGGGGATTTCCCAGATATTTCAAAGCCCATAAAATGCTTTAAATAAATTCTAGACTCAAATGGTAAACTTGTTGCTATTTTTCGGGTCTGTAAAGCGGCTTCAAAATGTTGAAGATATAAAAAATACAAATTTTGTTCAATTTTTTCAAATTTCTGTAAGGGGTTTATGAGCATTTTAGTTTCTGGAAAATCTGGAAAATAAGCCCTGCTTCGATAACTCTAAGAATCTGTAGCCTATGGCATAATCTTTGATGCGAAGACTTTATATATTCATAACTAATAACAAAACATCTTTCAATTTGCAGCAACTTTTTACTGTGGCAACACGCATGGAGAGCATGGAGAGGACAGGACCTTCCAGAACGGCCAAGTGCTTGCGATGATCAGCGAAAACAAGCCCCTTGCCTCGCTCTATACATATACAAAGTATATAAAGGCTGCCAATCAAGCGATTCCCGATCCGTCCCCGGGACAAACACAACTGTACCGCGAGCGAGGACAAAAAGTGGACAAAAGGGTCAATGCAGCCGTGGAGGGACAGTTGGTCAATGTGATTGACAATGCCCGTTGTTGCTGGCTGCGTCCTTTGTTGTGGCTAATCCCTGTGAAAATCGGCAATTGCTTGCTCTCGCACAGATTCATTCGGCTATTCGGCTATTCTCTGCTTTTCCATTTCACATTTTCCTCAAAATAATTGCGGCCAAATGACGCGCAGGCGGCGGCGGCGGCGGCGATCGATCTCATCGTATGAAAAGCGGTTCGTTTCCGTCAAGCCTTTCCCGTACCCATTCCACATCCCCCCTTGCCATTGCCGTTGCCGTGCTGCGTCCAGTGTCCTTCCAGCGATCAAATGCAAACAGAAATTTTAATTGCAAATGCCACACACAAGCACAAGCGCACACATCCGCAGCAGGTAATGCAGGAGGATTAAACATATGCAAAAAAGGAGCGGGAACAATGGGACGATAACCACACCTGCGACCTTTTTTGCGGTTGTTTGTGCGATCTTGTGTGTGGCATTTGCAATTTGCTTTGTTGATCACAGCCAGCGCTTTTAGCCCCTTTCGGAGTGACAGGTTTCCTGCATTTTTCAATTACTTTTTCTCGTTTTCCACGATTTCCAATTAAAAGCGGAGGAGCCGGAATGGTCATGTGAAAGTCGAAAGGAAAATATTCGCAGGCGGGCAAAAGTGAGCCGGCCACGCGCACTGGAATATTACCATCGGCAGCGGCAGCGGCAGCGCCGGCAATAATGGAAATTGACTGGCCGGAGCGGGGGGCAGGGGGGTGAAAAACAAACGCTGGGCTGAACGCTGCGACGGCGGCGGCGGCGAGGAAAGGGTTGGAAAAATCCGCAAAGTCACCAAGTTCGGGAGACTAGAAACCAAAAACGATCATCAGTTTCCGTAAATATCGCAATTAACACTCACCCAGCGTCGTCAATTGTTTCGTAATGCCGAAAGTTTGCCGCAAGAAGTTCATGTTGTTGTTGTCGTGCTTCCCGGAGTTCTGGTCCAAGTGCAATGATGCCCCTAGATTCCCAACAGATCGTAGAGTTCTTCCGAGCTGCAAGTAGTTGATATGTTGGGCTTTTTGTGTTAGAAAAGCCTCAAAATAAAAACAATAATAGAAAACTTTGGCAAAAATGTGTTTTTCTGTGGCAGTGTGACCGGATTGATAAATCCTAAAAAGTTCTCCAGCTGCGTTTGGGATTAAATAAGTAAGAAGAATTGGTCACACTGTCAATGTATATGCGAGCTTTTTGAAAAGAGCTTTTGAATTAAATTATAATTGCATACTTTTAGGATGTAAATGTAGCATACTTTTAGGCAGCAAAAGCTCGCAAGCTTGTACTAAAATAAATCCACCTCCTGCTGATTCTGTTCGCCTGGTATCTGAGATCCAGAAATTGGTAAATTTGTACTGCAAACGGCGGGATTGAAAGCCAGGGCAGTGGGCAAAAGCCACTACAACAACAACAACAACAACTACTCCTGCTACTTTTACAACAACAACAACAACAACTTTTACAACAACAATGTATATGTATATGCGAGCTTTTTGAAAAGAGCTTTTGAATTAAATTATAGTTGCATACTTTTAGGATGTAAATGTAGCATACTTTTAGGCAGCAAAAGCTCGCAAGAGCTTGCCGATGACGTCATCAACGAGCTTGCACTAAAATAAATCCACCTCCTGCTGATTCTGTTCGCCTGGTATCTGAGATCCAGAAATTGGTAAATTTGTACTGCAAACGGCGGGATTGAACGCCAGGGCAGTGAGCAAAAGCCACTACAACAACAACAACAACAACTACTACTACTTTTACAACAACAACAACAACAACTACTTTACAACAACAACAACAACTATTTTTACAACAACAATTTTTACAACAACAACAACAACAATTTTTACAACAACAACAACAACAACAATTTTTACAACAACAATTTTACAACAACAACAACTATTTTTAAAACAACAAAAACCACTATTTGTACAAGAACAAAACCATTGGCATTTTGTTGCCCCCAAAATGCAATTAGAAAAAGACTTGAATTAAGATTTTTTTCGTATTTATTCGAAAATGTTGCTTTTAAAGACCTTAAGCCTAGTTTAGGATGCGCTTCCGGAACTTCCGCGTCCGTGTCCCGCGCGGGCGATGTGAATACAGTGTGGGGCGTGATGTTAGTCACAAATACGCAGGAAATACGCAGCGAGTTAGTTTAGATAGTCGGTTTGCCTTAGGAGCTACCTTAGCCTAGGTTTCTACGCTTTCTACGCTTTGTAGCCCTTCTAGGAGTGAGTGTGTGCTTAGGCTACGAACTTAAGTTGGCTAATTCGAGTCACTTGCTGCAATAAATAACTAAAAACTACCTACGCTAGGCTACATTACAGAGAAAAAAAATGAAAGGATGCCAAACAATGAGGCTACTGACTATCAGGCCGGGACTCTGCTCTGCTCCGGGCGAGTCCTTTGTCTCTGCCTTGCTCAATTTACAATTTTTGGCTGTGCTTTTTACTTAAAAACTACTCTCAGTTGTTCACAAATAAATTCCGAAACCTTTTTAGCTGAGCTTGGAGTGGGTTTCCGGTGGCTCATCCCCCGGCCTGTCCTACGAATATCCCTAATAATACGCGTCGCCTTAAGCCTAGTTGGAGCTGCAGCTCCTGGTCGGTCCACGCCTCCTCCCTCACACCTCGATGCTGTTGAGGCTGCCGGAAGAGATGTTGTCCGTGTGGCTGCCCAGGCGCGTCCGCTTGATCATCGCCCGGCTGGGCATTGGCGAGCGCTGGACGCGCGGACTCCCCGGCACGATGGGTATGCCCACGTGGCCGGGATCTGCTGCTGTGTGGGCTGCTGGTGGTGCAGGTGCAGGTGCTGGTGGTGTGGCGGCAGGTTGTTGTTGTTGTTGTTGTGGTGGCTGAGATTGCTGTGGCTGTTGTGCTGGCTGCCCGAGGTGCGACGCTGCCTCCGCAGGGAGGGTATCCGGGAGGGCGTGGGCGTGCCCGCCGCCTCCTCCATATGGTAGCGAGTGCTGCAGGGTGCTGCTGCTGGAGACTCCTCACACTGCGCTCCAGCATGGGCGACGGCTGGTGGCCATGGACATGGGTGGGCGGGACCTCCTGCTGGTAGTACGCGGAGTGCGGCGGCACAGGCGGCGGCTGCTGGTGGTGGTGGTGCTGCTGCTGCTGGTGATGGTAGTCCAGGCGCTTGTGGAGCAGCGTGGGCGTTCCCGACGGATGGTAGGGCTGGGCATGATGCAGACCGTTCTGATGCGGCAGGTGGCTCTGTGGGGGGCAGAATGGGAAAGAGTGAGTAGGCGTGAGCAAGTCAGGTGCGGAGGCGGAGGCGACTGCTTGGGTGAATCTGCATGAATGAATGGCTGGTCGGGGGCGTGGACAAAACAAACTCAGCTGGGGGGTTGGCTTTCCCTTCCCGGGATCGCGCATCACAGCAGGTGTCCCCCGTAATAGCACCTCGTTTCTCTGATCTCAATTTCGATGCAAATTTCGAATCCTGCTCGATGCTCGGTGCTCGGTGCTATTATCCGGGGACACCGAGCTGCTGCTGGCTTACTTGGCCAGCACTGGAAGCTGGTTTCTTGGGCAGCGGCAGCGGCGGCAGTGGCTTGCTGGGCGCCTCCAGCTGGACGACCGGTTCCGGCTGCAGCTTGTGGCTCTGATGGAGGGCCAGCTTGAGGCCCTCGTCGCAGGCCTCGAGGGTTTCGCAGGAGGATGAGGCGGCCGCCGGCCCGGGGCCATCGTCATCCTCTTGCTCGGAGCCGTCTTGCTCTGCGTCATCCTCGTGCTCCGCCTCCTCCTCGTGCTGCTGCTGCTGCTGCTCCTGCTTCTCCTTCTCCTCCTGAGCTGACTGCTCCTGCTGCTGTTGCTCCTGTTCCTGCCTGGGCAGCCCATTGCAGTTGCCGTTCGCCAGCGGCGGCAGGAAGCGTAGCTCCATCACGTTGCGGTTCTAGGGAACAGTGGACGCTCAGTGGATGCAACGCTTCGCCCACTCCAGGCGGAGATTAGGCACAGTGGCAAGCGAAAGAGACAGAGACAGCGAAACAGAGCGAGAGAGGAGAGGAAGAGGGTGGCGGGGGCAAGCGGGACAGAGACAGAGACAGAGCCAGAGGCGGAGGCAACGTACGAGGGGGTGATTTAAATTTTGACCAACCAACCAGCGAAAGTTTTGCGTGTGTTTCGAACAGGATGAAGCTGTGAGAAAGCGGACGCGCCGCCGGCTGCACCGGTCTCGGCGGGATGCTTACCTTATCGGAGGCCGCCTCCTGGGCCGCCAGTGGGTTGGGCGTGATGTTCATGCGGGGAATCACTCCGTTGAGGCGACGCACATCGCCGCTCTTGTGGTGGCCGCCCACGCCCAGCACGGCGGAGGTCACGAAGTCCGCTTGGATGTGCTCCAATTGCGGCTTGTTCTCGTCTGCAAAGGGTAAAGAGTTAGCATAGGGCCGACACTGAGAGCTCGGAGCAGGACCCACCTTCTGGCTGGGAGTTCTCCCGTCGCCGGAGGCACAGGCAGGCCCAAACGACGGCAATGAGCAGCAGAATTGCTCCGCCAGAGGCTCCCAGGATCACCGGGTAGATGGAGTTGTGCTGCTGGCCACCACCCGCGGCCGTTTTATTAGCGGGCACAGGAGTCCTGGGCGACTGGGTGATCGCAGGATCATGGAACTCTGCAAAAGATTCACGGATTAGAATGAATTCTACACACTCCTGGGCGCTACACTTACGCTTGGTGCGCGCCTGCCTGATGACACTGAACTCGGAGGCGGCGTCGGCATTGAAGGACTGCAGCTTGAACTCGTAGGTGGTCCCCGAATGCAGCTGGTCGATCCGGAAGCTCCTGCTGCCCCCGCCATCCACGGTGGACTTGAGGTACTCCGCCGCCGACGCTGCGGGCCTGTAGTACGCATAGTAGCCATCAATGTTGTGGTCACTGGCCGCCGCCGCGAGGGACCAGTGCAGCTGGACTGCCGACTCCGCGACGGGCTCCACCTCGTGGAGCTCGGGAACGGGGAGATTGGACTTGGCATTGCCCGCCGCCAGCAGGAGGAACTTGAGCGAGGCGTTGCCCTCCTTGTTATCGTTGTTCGAGTAGACGGCCACCAGCCGGAAGCGGTAGTACATCCCGGGCACCAGACCGGTCACCGAGGAGGTGAAGTTCTTTGGCCCATTGCCCGCCTCGTGCTGGTCGCGGTCCCTCTCCCGCTCCCGCTCGCGATCACGGTTCCGCTCTCGTCCCCGCTGCCGCCAGTGGCTGTTGCCGTATGGGATGTTCTCGCTGGTCGTCTGCCAGCCCTCGCGGCGGGACTTGCCGTCGCCGAGGTTGCGGTACTGCACCTTGAAGAAGATGATCGGCAGGCCGAGGTTCTGCGGCACGCTCCAGCGCAGCATCACCGCCTCGTCCGACAGCCGAGTCACGTTCGGACGGGACGGTGGAACCATGTTGGCTGCGGAATATATATGTAGGTATGAATTAAGACTTGCTTTAAATGGAAATGTAAACCTAAACTTAAAATAATTACTTTACATCGCGGAAAGTGTGCAGTGTGACCAGAGCCACGCTTTTTATATAGTTTTGTATATCGATATTTCGATAAATTACTCACAGCTCACGGCGAGTGTGACCAGCCTGTGAATGGCTGGCAGGCAAAACAATCTCAACTCGCCGCCATTTTGCGCTCACTCAGTATCGGGCACACTCAGGGCTTCGTCGCGTTTTGAGCCAAAATCTTTTTTTTTGTATTCTTCGAGTGAGTGAACAAAACAGCACAGCTAAGCAAGAGCGGCAGCGCGAAATGCGTGTGTGTTAGCCAATTAAGCGGCGATTCGCCACAAATGCCACACACAAGCACAAGCACAAGCGCACACATCCGCAGCAGGTAATGCAGGAGGATTAAACATATGCAAAAAAGGAGCGGGAACAATGGGACGATAACCACACCTGCGACCTTTTTTGCGGTTGTTTGTGCGATCTTGTGTGTGGCATTTGCAATTTGCTTTGTTGATCACAGCCAGCGCTTTTAGCCCCTTTCGGAGTGACAGGTTTCCTGCATTTTTCAATTACTTTTTCTCGTTTTCCACGATTTCCAATTAAAAGCGGAGGAGCCGGAATGCTCATGTGAAAGTCGAAAGGAAAATATTCGCAGGCGGGCAAAAGTGAGCCGGCCACGCGCACTGGAATATTACCATCGGCAGCGGCAGCGGCAGCGCCGGCAATAATGGAAATTGACTGGCCGGAGCGGGGGGCAGGGGGGTGGAAAACAAACGCTGGGCTGAACGCTGCGACGGCGGCGGCGGCGTGGAAAGGGTTGGAAAAATCCGCAAAGTCACCAAGTTCGGGAGACTAGAAACCAAAAACGATCATCAGTTTCCGTAAATATCGCAATTAAAACTCACCCAGCGTCGTCAATTGTTTCGTAATGCCGAAAGTTTGCCGCAAGAAGTTCATGTTGTTGTTGTCGTGCTTCCCGGAGTTCTGGTCCAAGTGCAATGATGCCCCTAGATTCCCAACAGATCGTAGAGTTCTTCCGAGCTGCAAGTAGTTGGTATGTTGGGCTTTTTGTGTTAGAAAAGCCTCAAAATAAAAACAATAATAGAAAACTTTGGCAAAAATGTGTTTTTCTGTGGCAGTGTGACCGGATTGATAAATCCTAAAAAGTTCTCCAGCTGCGTTTGGGATTAAATAAGTTAGAATGATTGGTCACACTATCAATGTATATGCGAGCTTTTTGAAAAGAGCTTTTGAATTAAATTATAATTGCATACTTTTAGGATGTAAATGTAGCATACTTTTAGGCAGCAAAAGCTCGCAAGAGCTTGCCGATGACGTCATCAACGAGCTTGCACTAAAATAAATCCACCTCCTGCTGATTCTGTTCGCCTGGTATCTGAGATCCAGAAATTGGTAAATTTGTACTGCAAACGGCGGGATTGAAAGCCAGGGCAGTGGGCAAAAGCCACTACAACAACAACAACTACTTTACAACAACAACAACAACTATTTTTACAACAACAATTTTTACAACAACAACAATTTTTACAACAACAACAACAATTTTTACAACAACAACAACAACAATTTTTACAACAACAACAATTTTTACAACAACAACAACAATTTTACAACTATTTTTAAAACAACAACAATTTTACAACAACAACAACTATTTTTAAAACAACAAAAACCACTATTTTGTACAACAACAAAACCATTGGCATTTTGTTGCCCCCAAAATGCAATTAGAAAAAGACTTGAATTAAGATTTTTTTCGTATTTATTCGAAAATGTTGCTTTTAAAGACCTTAAGCCTAGTTTAGGATGCGCTTCCGGAACTTCCGCGTCCGTGTCCCGCGCGGGCGATGTGAATACAGTGTGGGGCGTGATGTTAGTCACAAATACGCAGGAAATACGCAGCGAGTTAATGTTTAGATAGTCGGTTTGCCTTAGGAGCTACCTTAGCCTAGGGTTTCTACGCTTTGTAGCCCTTCTAGGAGTGAGTGTGTGCTTAGGCTACGAACTTAAGTTGGCTAATTCGAGTCACTTGCTGCAATAAATAACTAAAAACTACCTACGCTAGGCTACATTACAGAGAAAAAAAATGAAAGGATGCCAAACAATGAGGCTACTGACTATCAGGCCGGGACTCTGCTCTGCTCCGGGCGAGTCCTTTGTCTCTGCCTTGCTCAATTTACAATTTTTGGCTGTGCTTTTTACTTAAAAACTACTCTCAGTTGTTCACAAATAAATTCCGAAACCTTTTTAGCTGAGCTTGGAGTGGGTTTCCGGTGGCTCATCCCCCGGCCTGTCCTACGAATATCCCTAATAATACGCGTCGCCTTAAGCCTAGTTGGAGCTGCAGCTCCTGGTCGGTCCACGCCTCCTCCCTCACACCTCGATGCTGTTGAGGCTGCCGGAAGAGATGTTGTCCGTGTGGCTGCCCAGGCGCGTCCGCTTGATCATCGCCCGGCTGGGCATCGGCGAGCGCTGGACGCGCGGACTCCCCGGCACGATGGGTATGCCCACGTGGCCGGGATGCTGCTGCTGCTGGTGGAGCTGCTGGTGGTGCAGGTGCAGGTGCTGGTGGTGTGGCGGCAGGTTGTTGTTGTTGTTGTTGTGGTGGCTGAGATTGCTGTGGCTGTTGTGCTGGCTGCCCGAGGTGCGACGCTGCCTCCGCAGGGAGGGTATCCGGGAGGGCGTGGGCGTGCCCGCCGCCTCCTCCATATGGTAGCCAGAGTGCTGCTGCTGCTGCTGCTGGAGGCTCCTCACACTGCGCTCCAGCATGGGCGAGGGCTGGTGGCCATGGACATGAGCGGGCGGGACCGCCTGCTGGTAGTACGCGGAGTGCGGCGGCACAGGCGGCGGCTGCTGGTGGTGGTGGTGCTGCTGCTGCTGCTGGTGATGGTAGTCCAGGCGCTTGTGGAGCAGCGTGGGCGTGCCCGGCGGATGGTAGGGCTGGGCATGATGCAGGCCGTTCTGATGCGGCAGGTGGCTCTGTGGAGGGCAGAAGGGGAAAGAGTGAGTAGGGGTGAGCAAGTCAGGTGCGGAGGCGACTGCTTGGGTGAATCTGCATGAATGAATGGCTGGTCGGGGGCGTGGACAAAACAAACTCGGCTGGGGGGTTGGCTTTCCCTTCCCGGGATCGCGCATCACAGCAGGTGTCCCCCGTAATAGCACCTCGTTTCTCTGATCTCAATTTCGATGCAAATTTCGAATCCTGCTCGATGCTCGGTGCTCGGTGCTATTATCCGGGGACACCGAGCTGCTGCTGGCTTACTTGGCCAGCACTGGAAGCTGGTTTCTTGGGCAGCGGCAGCGGCGGCAGTGGCTTGCTGGGCGCCTCCAGCTGGACGACCGGTTCCGGCTGCAGCTTGTGGCTCTGATGGAGGGCCAGCTTGAGGCCCTCGTCGCAGGCCTCGAGGGTTTCGCAGGAGGATGAGGCGGCCGCCGGCCCGGGGCCATCGTCATCGTCTTGCTCGGAGCCGTCTTGCTCTGCGTCATCCTCGTGCTCCGCCTCCTCCTCGTGCTGCTGCTGCTGCTGCTCCTGCTTCTCCTTCTCCTCCTGAGCTGACTGCTCCTGCTGCTGTTGCTCCTGTTCCTGCCTGGGCAGCCCATTGCAGTTGCCGTTCGCCAGCGGCGGCAGGAAGCGTAGCTCCATCACGTTGCGGTTCTAGGGAACAGTGGACGCTCAGTGGATGCAACGCTTCGCCCACTCCAGGCGGAGATTAGGCACAGTGGCAAGCGAAAGAGACAGAGACAGCGAAACAGAGCGAGAGAGGAGAGGAAGAGGGTGGCGGGGGCAAGCGGGACAGAGACAGAGACAGAGCCAGAGGCGGAGGCAACGTACGAGGGGGTGATTTAAATTTTGACCAACCAACCAGCGAAAGTTTTGCGTGTGTTTCGAACAGGATGAAGCTGTGAGAAAGCGGACGCGCCGCCGGCTGCACCGGTCTCGGCGGGATGCTTACCTTATCGGAGGCCGCCTCCTGGGCCGCCAGTGGGTTGGGCGTGATGTTCATGCGGGGAATCACTCCGTTGAGGCGACGCACATCGCCGCTCTTGTGGTGGCCGCCCACGCCCAGCACGGCGGAGGTCACGAAGTCCGCTTGGATGTGCTCCAATTGCGGCTTGTTCTCGTCTGCAAAGGGTAAAGAGTTAGCATAGGGCCGACACTGAGAGCTCGGAGCAGGACCCACCTTCTGGCTGGGAGTTCTCCCGTCGCCGGAGGCACAGGCAGGCCCAAACGACGGCAATGAGCAGCAGAATTGCTCCGCCAGAGGCTCCCAGGATCACCGGGTAGATGGAGTTGTGCTGCTGGCCACCACCCGCGGCCGTTTTATTAGCGGGCACAGGAGTCCTGGGCGACTGGGTGATCGCAGGATCATGGAACTCTGCAAAAGATTCACGGATTAGAATGAATTCTACACACTCCTGGGCGCTACACTTACGCTTGGTGCGCGCCTGCCTGATGACACTGAACTCGGAGGCGGCGTCGGCATTGAAGGACTGCAGCTTGAACTCGTAGGTGGTCCCCGAATGCAGCTGGTCGATCCGGAAGCTCCTGCTGCCCCCGCCATCCACGGTGGACTTGAGGTACTCCGCCGCCGACGCTGCGGGCCTGTAGTACGCATAGTAGCCATCAATGTTGTGGTCACTGGCCGCCGCCGCGAGGGACCAGTGCAGCTGGACTGCCGACTCCGCGACGGGCTCCACCTCGTGGAGCTCGGGAACGGGGAGATTGGACTTGGCATTGCCCGCCGCCAGCAGGAGGAACTTGAGCGAGGCGTTGCCCTCCTTGTTATCGTTGTTCGAGTAGACGGCCACCAGCCGGAAGCGGTAGTACATCCCGGGCACCAGACCGGTCACCGAGGAGGTGAAGTTCTTTGGCCCATTGCCCGCCTCGTGCTGGTCGCGGTCCCTCTCCCGCTCCCGCTCGCGATCACGGTTCCGCTCTCGTCCCCGCTGCCGCCAGTGGCTGTTGCCGTAGGGGATGTTCTCGCTGGTCGTCTGCCAGCCCTCGCGGCGGGACTTGCCGTCGCCGAGGTTGCGGTACTGCACCTTGAAGAAGATGATCGGCAGGCCGAGGTTCTGCGGCACGCTCCAGCGCAGCATCACCGCCTCGTCCGACAGCCGAGTCACGTTCGGACGGGACGGTGGAACCATGTTGGCTGCGGAATATATATGTAGGTATGAATTAAGACTTGCTTTAAATGGAAATGTAAACCTAAACTTAAAATAATTACTTTACATCGCGGAAAGTGTGCAGTGTGACCAGAGCCACGCTTTTTATATAGTTTTGTATATCGATATTTCGATAAATTACTCACAGCTCACGGCGAGTGTGACCAGCCTGTGAATGGCTGGCAGGCAAAACAATCTCAACTCGCCGCCATTTTGCGCTCACTCAGTATCGGGCACACTCAGGGCTTCGTCGCGTTTTGAGCCAAAATCTTTTTTTTTGTATTCTTCGAGTGAGTGAACAAAACAGCACAGCTAAGCAAGAGCGGCAGCGCGAAATGCGTGTGTGTTAGCCAATTAAGCGGCGATTCGCGGTCGCGCGACCGGGGTATCAATTGATATACACCAGCGAAATTCGAATCAAGTGCAATAGGTGGCCGTATGCCAGAGGCAGCAGCAGCAGCAGTAGCCATAGCCATAGCCGTGGTGGGAAACGAGAGGGAAGCAGCAGCCAGCAGCAGCAGCAGCGACTAAAAAGACTCACACTGACGCACACCAAGGCACGGGCGCGCTCGCGTGTGCGTCTGTGTGCGTGTGTGGTGGCCTGTGTGTATACGTGAAACGAGTGCAATAGCGCATTTCGAACTCCGAATTCGAGTCCGAAAACGAGGCCGAACTCAAAACAAACTCAAATGTCGGCTCAAGGCGACGGCAGTGGCGGGGGCAGCGCCCCCCCAGCGGGCGGCGGCGCCAGCGGTAATTCCTCCGCCGCCGAAGGTGGCAGCATGGGAACGGGAGTAGCCAGTGGCCAGGCCAGCGTCGTGGTGAGCAATGGTGGCAACGGCGGCGGAGGCGATGGCGGCGCCAACAGCAACAAGAGCCAGCTGCCGCTGACGCCCCGCTTCACCGCCGAGGAGAAGGAGGTGCTCTACACCCTCTTCCACATGCACGAGGAGGTCATCGACATCAAGCACCGGAAGAAGCAGCGCAACAAGTACTCCGTCCGGGAAACCTGGGACAAGATCGTCTGCGACTTCAACTCGCACCCGCATGTCAGCGCCATGCGCAACGTCAAGCAGATCCAGAAGTTCTGGCTCAACTCCAGGTGAGGATTGACTGGACTGGACCCGGACTATAGTCCCTAAAAGCACTCTGACCATCCCCCTCCCCCTCTCCACAGACTCCGCAAGCAGTATCCCTACCGAGACGGCGGCTCCACCAATCTCAGCTCCGGCAGCACCAAGATGGGCACCGTCTCCCTGTCGGTGACGACGACGTTGACCCAGCAGCAGCAACAGCAGCAGCATCACCAGCACGAGGGCGTCAAGGTGGAGCCAGAGTACCAGATCAGCCCCGACGCCTCCGAGCACAATCCGCAGGGCGACAACTTCGACGAGATCGAGATGGACGCCAACGATGTGAGCGAGATGGATGACGATCCCATGGATCAGCAGCAGCAGCAGCAGCAGCAGGAGGCGCAAGCCCAGGCCCAGGCCCAAGCCCAAGCCCAAGCCCAGGCTCAGCAGCAACAACAGCAGCAACAGTCCGCTGCCGCCGCCGCCGAGATGCAGAAGATGCAGCAGGTGAGCGCTGCGGCGGCAGCAGTGGCGGCGGCGGCGAATGCCAATATGCTCAATAACCACCAAATCAACGTGGACCAGATTAGCCCCGATAAGCTCACCCTCAACGATCTGTTGCACTTCAAGCCGGCGCGACCCCGGGAGGAGATCATCCTGCAGATCAAGCATCCCGCCGAGGCGACCGGTAAGCAGTGCTCAGTGCTCAGCGCTTCCCCCTCCAGGACCAACTCTAAGCTAACCCATCGAATCCCCTCGAATCCTCGTTGCAGCCACCCAAATCCACACGATTCCCTCCCAGGCGCAGCAGCACACGATGGCCACCATTACCGCCGGCAGCTACAACCAGCAGATCATCAGCGAGATCAAGCCGCAGCAGATCACGCTGGCCCAATACCAGGCCCAGCAGCAGCAGCAGGCCCAAGCTCAAGCCCAGGCTCAGGCTCAGGCGCAGGCTCAGGCGCAGGCCCAAGCCCAGGCCCAGGCACAGGCACAGGCTCAGCAGCTGGCCCAGCAGCAGCTGGCGGCCGCTCAGCAGCAGCAACTGGCCGCCGCCGTCCAGCAGCAGGCGCAGCAACAGGCTGTCGCTGCCCAGCAACAGGCGGCAGCGGCGGCGGCGGCCGTTAAGATGCAACTCACCGCCGCCACGCCCACCTTCACGTTCAGCGCCCTGCCCACGGTGACGGCGACGGCGGCTACCACAGTGCCAACGGCCGTTCCCGTGCCCGTGGCCACGGCCTCGGCACCGGCCAACACGGGCGCGTTGAACGTCTCAACGAGCGGTGGCAACAACACCTCCTCGGTGAGCAACAACACCAGTCTGGGCGGTGTCAACGGGCCAAATGCCTCCTCAGCGGCAGCGGACAACTTTGAGGAGCGGATGAACTACTTCAAGATCCGGGAGGCTGAGCTGAGGTGCAAGGAGCAGCAGCTGGCCACGGAGGCCAAGCGAATTGAGCTGAACAAGGCGCAGGACGAGCTCAAGTATATGCGGGAGGTGCATCGGCTGCGGGTGGAGGAGCTCAAAATGAAGATACGCATCCTGCAGAAGGAGGAGGAGCAGCTGCGCAAGTGCTCCAGCTCATGAGACCTGGAGGACATCAGCGACGTCGACGATGTCGACGACGACGACGGCGACGGCGACGAGGAGGAGGAGGAGGAGGAAGAGGAGACGGACGCCTACTTGGACCGTTTCACCATGGGGGGTTTCTAGTTCTTATAGTCTTAGGTCTACAACTAAATCTACACATCTAAATATTCCCACAACCACACCCACACCCACATCCCTCATCTGGACTCCCACTCCCACTTGCCCACATTTTTTTTTTTCGTTTACTTAGGATCTTGTTTAGTTGTCGCAGGGACGGGGGGCTGCGGTGGGCGTTCAGTCCGCCGCTGGTCGGGATTACCGACGAAGCCATCACTAATTGTAAATCGCAATCAATCAATCACACACCACACACAACACACAACACACACACACAATACAGTGGGCGTGGCCAGCTAATCCACGAATGAAACTTAGAAAAGCAGCGAGTTTCTTTAGGGGAATCCCGGGATCGGGATCGGGATCATCAAGGATCATCAGCACTCACCTGGACGTCTACGCCTGCCGCCTTTGTTCCTGGGGCCTGCCGAGGGCGTCGAGGCCGGGGACGGGTCGTGGCGGATGGGAAAGGGTCCCAAGATGGGTTCCTCCTCGCCGCTAATGTCCAGGGGATTCACTCGGAGCACGCTTGCCTCGCTGGTCTGTTCCGTTCAGAGAAAGATAGATTATTAGGGGTTTCCAAGGGAGAGGAGATCAGAGACTGGATCCTGGATCCTGGCACTCACCTCTCCCAGGCTATTCCTGGCGAAGCACTGCACCACACCCGCATGCCGCTTCTGGACCCGCTCCAGGCGCAGCTTGCCCTGCTCGTACACCCGGGCCTCCGGATCGGCGGCGGCGTCGCGGCCGTTGAGCAGCCAGTACACCTCCGGCTGGGGATTGCCCGTGGCCCGGCAGTCCAGCTCCAGGGAGCTCGTCTCGTTGGTGAGCGTGGCGGCCGGACCGCTCAGGATGATGGGGCGCTGCAGGACACTCAGCCGGATCATGTGCATCTGGGGCGGCGCAATGCCATTGTCCAGCAGGCAGACATACGAGCCCTGATCCTCGGGCCGCACGTCGCTGATCTGGAAGCCGTAGGGCAGGGTCCTGCTCCGGTTGTGGTGTATCCGCGTCAGATTGGGGCTGCTCCAGACGGCCTCGGGTCGCGGCGAGCCCACGCCCGGGCACTCGAGGACCACTGTCTCGCCGGGTCGGGCGGAGAGCTCCGAGGGTGGTCGCTGCAGGAAGAATGGAGCCGTGCGGTCCGTGTAGTCCACTCTCAGCTCGATGGCCTGCGGCAGCCTCAGCTCCTCGCCCGTTATGGCATTGGTGGCCGCGCAGCTGTAGTTGCCCGCATCCTTGGCCGTCACCGAGTCCAGGACCAGGGCACCCGACGCTCCCGGCAGCAGCTCCGACTGCGGCAGCTTCTCGCCGTTCTTGTAGAAGCTCCAGATGGCCGGCGGATTCGAGATGACGGCGCCACACCGGATGAGGATGCAGTTCCTGGGCGCCACACTCCAACGGACGGAGCCCCGGCCCGACCCGTGACTCGACGGCAGCTCCAGGGCAATGGAGACGAGCGCCAGCCGAGCGGACGTGGATACCAGGATCCCGGGTCCATAGGTGGCCACGCACTGATAGTCGCCAGCGGTCTGGGCACTCACATAGATGCGCAGTCGCCAGGCCCGATCGTCGTTCCCGCTGGTCACATTGTAGCCGGCGGTGGGGCTGAGGATGCGGTACGGCTCGGTGGAGCCACTGCGCCGGAAACGCCATTCCAGGCGATCCGGCATGAGGTTCAGTTCGCACTCGAAGACCACCTCATCGCCCTTGGGCGCCACCGCCGATTCAGGGGCTCGCTCGAAGAAGACGCCCAGGTCGTCGTCGGGTGTGGAGCTGCCAGAGGCGCTGCTGCTGCTGCTGCTGGAGATGCTGGAGATGCTTCTGTTGCACAGAATGCACCAGAGGATCAGTGTGGAAATGGGTCCAAGTCGAGCCATGTTCAGGGAGCGAGCAGAGTCTGAAAGTAGAAGAATGGAGGAGAGATGATTAACTTGGGGATCATTTTGGAATATGATTAGGGATTTGGATATGAAGAGATCTCTTGAACCTTGGAGCTCTGGGGCAGACCCCATTAAGCCCTTTCCCTTCTCAAAAAACTAGTCGGGAATCCCTGAGCATTTGACATGCTCGGAATGCGATCGCAGGCAGCGCATCTTGGGCCCAACTGTACCAGCCAACCTGTGCTAGTGGTGTCTGCCTTCCCCTGCACTTGCTGCTCCCGAACCTTCTCCCCTTCTCCTGCTGCTGCCGCTCCAACTGCCACACAAAGGGGGCGTGACAACGGAAGCAGTCGGGGCCAGCAATGTGCCATTTAAACTGGAGCTTCAGCTGCAGCCTCTTTGGCATCGTCTCCAGCTTCATCTTCATCTTCATCTTCATCTGCGGCGAGGGCCAAGGACTCTTCGTCCGGGGCCCCAGATTGTTAATGGTGTGTCATTATTATGAGCGGCCCTGCCCTGTTTACCAGGGACTGGAGCAGGAGCAGGGGGCACCCAGAATCCAGGAACGAGTTGGACGAGCAGCGAGCGTCTGGCCTGCGACAGTTTGGGGCCTCGATTTGAAATTTAAACGATGCCACAACACAAAAGCGCGCGCGGAATTCCAAGAAAACGGCCGCCCAGTCGTTAGGTCCTCTCGGTCCTGCCCCTTGGGCACACCCCTTTGGAGAGCGGTGGAGCGGTCTTCTGCTCTGCTCCTCCCGGCTCCTCCCGGCTCCTCCTGTTCCTCTGTAGCCCCTAGAGCCCCTCTTCTGACGCACATAAATCGCAACGCGGCTCCCATTTGATAGTCATTATTGGTCCGAGGCGCGTGCAGCTGCCGCTGCTGCTGCTGCTGTTGCATGCTGAGGCTGCCTGCTCTCTGCTGATGGTGGCCACTTGTTAACGCAAGGAGCAAACCGGACTGCCTACACGGGAGTAGGAGACAGCAGGCAGCAGGCAGCAAGGAGCTCCTAAACCAGCTCGCAGCTCGCAGCTCGACGCTGATTTAAAACATCTGACAACAAAAGTAAAGCGCGAAATTGACGCAGGTTTCTGTGGTCCCGAATGGCTCCGTCGTAGTCCGCGTCCACTTGCTCCTCGTCGGTTGCCAGTTGCCAGTTGCGTGTGTTGAAAATTTATGCGCATTCCTGAGCCAGCAGCAGTGGCAGTGGCAGTGGCAAAAACCAAGCCCTGGAAACTGCAGAGCCGAGGAAATGATTGGGCCACTGCGAGAATAATAACAAAACTAAAAAAAAAGGAGAGAACAAAAAAGCACAAGAGGGGGAAAAAAGAGGCCGTCAACAGTCGGCGGAAAAAAGGGCCCATTATGGGTCCATGACGTCACCCTGGAGATATCAATTCAAAGTTGGCCAAATTAAATGCAATTTGGCAGGGAAGAGAGCCTGCTGCTGCTGCCGCAGGCTACCTTTAATTGCCGCACATGCAACAGCGATAATTGCAGGCGATTAACCGATAATAAACCTCTTTTATTCGAATATTTCCACTTGACTTGAGGCCAAGGAAAGTGCTGCCAAGCTTCTGCTGCTGCTGAGTGACTAGCTTTGTGTTCCACAATTATTTCTGCATTTCAGCTATTTATTGTTAACAACTCCTGGCCACAATCTAGGCATCTAGTGGTGACTGACTAACAAGCAACCGCCTCGGGGCCAGGCAACATGTGTGCCCGGGTGCTTTTTTGCTTTTTGCACAATTAAATGGCCAAAGATGAACATTAACATCGAGCAGGGGGCAGCCACTAAAGTCGCTGCTACCAAATAAGGCCGATGATCTTGAGTCTTGAGTCTCCTTATGGCTCTCGGCTCTCGGCTCTCGGTTCGGTCAGCTGTTGTCGGCCAGCAGGCAGCTGTTGTGGCTCGCCGTCTGTTTGCTTGTCAAAAATTAGCATAAAACTGTTAGAAAAGCCATGAGATGATGGCCTGGGCGTGGTGCCCAGTGTCTTGAGACAATTGAATTGAAAATAGCGGAAGGGCAGCGGCACAAAGAGGGGCACAGAGGAGGAGGAGGAGGAGGAGGTCTCCCAGATCCCAGGGAAGGTCTCTGGGTCTCAGACTTGAGACCTCACAGCTCTACAGTTCCGCAGCTCCACAGCTCACAGCTAAGTTCATTAAATAAGTGCGAGGCGTAGCGAAGAGGCCGGAGCTAGGCCGGCCAACAATGGTGGTGGAATTTATCCATATGAATTGCTGTTTGTCATAAGAGTGGGCCACTCCGATCCCCCATTCCCGTACCCATTCCCGATCCCGACGACTGCTTTTGGCCATTAGCAGCGGCAGTTAACAGCTTGTAAAACACTAACACCTGCAACAAGTTGTGCTGGCCGCAAAGGGTTCAATAAAACCTGAGAGCCAGTTCATCATCATCATCCCCATCATCATCATCATCATCGAATGATGATCGGCCACAGTTGCTGGCAGAAAAGGAGCAATAGAAAAATCACGAACTACACTCAGTCTCCGCACTGCCGGACTACCAATCACAGTGGCAGATGATTAAAGGCAACCAACTGGGGGGAAGCCCAGGCCAAACCCAAACCCGAAACCAACGGCAGTGTCACACTTAAGCCCTGAGAATCGAGTTCGAACCAACAACAAGAGGTGCCTATAATGCCATCTTATTACCGAAAGCCTATCAATTTCTATGGCTCTGCAATTAATTTCATTGATAGCTCGCCCGCTACGCATTTTCGTCATGGTCTCAGTCTCACTCTCCACCTAGAAGCCAGTTCACTGCGGAGGGTCTTCACTGTGCACACACACACACACACACACTCGAAAGGCGAAAGGTATGGCGAAAATTCTTGGCCAAATGGAACCTGTTTTGCCATCTGGAGAGGCGGCCACAGCGGAGAAGCGACAGCGGGAGCAGCAGCTGAAATCTTCTTTTGAGCGCGACCGGAACCGGAGCCCAAAAACAAGATGCCAAGTCGTACAACTACACACCCGAACCCCTAGCCCCTAGCCCATACCCATACCCAGGTCGGAGAGTACAGGAGCGACTCTTTGGGCGCCCAAAGAGGGGCCGCAGTTCGAGAAGAGCAAAATTCGCGAAAAGGGGAAGCCCCTGACTCCAGTTTTCTGTGCCTTATGGTTAGCACTTGACAGAAACTGAATAAAAACTTACAAAATCTAGAGAAGAGAGAGCTCCGATCTGTGAAGTAGACATAGCTCCAGCTTTGGAGTTTCTCGAGAAGGATTTGAGAATAGTAACCCATAGTTTCTGGCAGTGCAGCAGCTGCTCGGAGGGCCGGCTTAGCGCCAGGGCGGTGGCGCAGAAGGTGAAGAAACTCGCATGTAAACGAGTTCGAAATCTGCATTCCAGCGACAGCCAACAGGATTTTCAACTGCTGCCACAAAGGATGATGATGATGATGATGATGCTCATCCGTATCCCCCCCCCTCCCCTCCCCCGGATGATGATCTCGCGATCATCATGATGACGAAGCTGGCCGGGCTTCGCCCCACCTGTTTCTGTTGCAATTCTGTTCTGCGTTCTGGCTTGGAATGAAATGAAATGGCCTGGCATAGAATGGGACTAAGGTTGGTTGCCTGGCTGCCTGGTTGCTTGGTTCCTTGGCTCCTCCATCCTCCCAGCCTCCCCAATACGTACATATATCTTCTTCAGAGAGTGCGTGGGCCCCGAAAAACGATTTGTATGGGTTAGGAGCCCGGACTGAAGTCGCTTTCGGGGTCCAGAACTGGAGCCAGGGTTATGGTTATGGTGGTTATGGGTGCGGAATCGAAGCTGCGCGCACGCCCACCCTCTGTGGATCCAAGTGGCTCTGCGATCATATTTTTTGCAGTGCAAGTTGCGTGGGCGCCGTCAGGATTAAGATTAGCAGTTTAGTTACCTTTTGTTCTCTTTGTCACTAGCGCTGGATTCTTCTGGGACGATCTGGATCTCTCTCAGGGACGGTCGTCGGTCCTCGCTGCGTTCAGAGATGCATTCTGGCGGTGGTGCGAGCTGTAAGCAGGGCAGAAAGTGAATCAGTAGGGAGGAGCGCAAACACACTCTTACTATAAATATACATATATTGAAAATAGACGACACTTTTAATGAATTTCAAAATAATTGAGGCCTAAAGTGGCACAAAAAAGCTCGGCGACAGGCAAATAAATGCGAAGCCTATAAATAAACCACTAACTGGGCGCCTCTCGGAAGACGAGACACGTGTTTGGTGTTCGTGTGTGAAGACTGGGGACTAGGGTCACCCAAGAAGTCTCTGGGAAATGTAAGCACCGATCGCAGAGTATCAATATTTACAAATGTATTTAGAGAATACAATTCCTGCTCCTGAATACCCCTGCTGCTGCTGTTGCTGCTGGCTAATGCCTTGTGCTAAACTCCCCTTTAGTGTTTGCCCGTCCATTTAAAAAGACATAAAACTAAGACTGCCCCAGAACAGACACCGAAATTCCCAGCGCAGAACCAGTGTCATAAATATTCCGAAAATACAAATTTCCAAGCGAGTGGCTAAAAATTATGCCAAAAAGCACATAAATAATAATGGAGGGTGGAGTGGCAGAGGCAGCAGCCGAGGCAGTCTTCCGATATCCATCAGATACTTTTAATTAATTTATGCGATTCGCTG
Organism: Drosophila bocqueti; assembly: GCA_018151655.1. Classification (NCBI taxonomy): domain Eukaryota; kingdom Metazoa; phylum Arthropoda; class Insecta; order Diptera; family Drosophilidae; genus Drosophila; species Drosophila bocqueti. The sequence goes on from JAECXF010000011.1 coordinate 1,775,840, forward strand.
ACTGGCAACCCCCAGCCTCCCACACACACACTGATCGCACACACTACCTCCCTGCCTCCCCTCACTTGCAGTTGTTGGGCCATAATTTCTGTCGTTTTTTTTTTTTTTTTTAAAGTCGCCAAGTCGAGCCGCAGGGCCTTAAAAAAATGAAAAAGAAAACTTAACAACACGAATTTGACAACAACAAAAAAAAAAAAAAGGTATAAAAGAACAAACAATAAAAATAAAACGAGCGCCACCCCAATCGAAAACAGCTTTTCCGAAGAGAGGAGAGTGTGTGTGTGTGTGTGTGTGTGTGTGTTGCTGACTGACAGTTGTCATTTTTCATAAATATTTTCCCCATTTTTATTTATTTCTTTATTTCTTTTTTGTTTGTCCTAAAAGCCAAGTGAGAAATAAACGAGAAAAACAGACACAAAACACGGCTAAGGCGGGCGCAGAGGTCGAGAGCGAGAGCGCGCATTTTTAGATTTTCCTATCCATTTTCCGGATATTGCGACACCGACACAGGTCCATCATAATAACATAATCGGGGTCGTCTTCTTCAGGTGGCGTTTCTTCAATTTTTACGACACTTGTCGGTCATCAGGAGGCGATAATGGGAGCCAAATGGAATCGAGTTCGGCGACGTGATAAATAAATTTGGCATTTTATGTGCGATTTGAGAGTTGATAGAATTAAATGAATTCCCTCAAAATTAATAATTTTATGGCTCAAGCCGAAAATGATGACTTGATCAACGGGGGGGACAGTAAAATATTAATATAGTAGATGGGAGCAGGTATGTATTATTTAAACTTAATTAGGAAACTTGTTTGTTTGCTGATCATTTCCAATGGCTTTTAAATACTCAAAGTTTGCATAAATCAGGATCTGCATAATGGTTTTCCAAGCGCTAAACATCTGAACTTGAAACGTTATTCTTTTTCGATTTGATTTGCTTCGTTTAGAGAGCCTCCTAAAATATCATATTTCGCCATGGACGACACTTTTTTTGCACTCCTTTCTCGCTTTTCTTGGCATGACAGCCAAGTGCTGCCTCTCTGGTGACTCTGATGACTCACTTGGCAGCGAATTAGAAATAGTGGCAGCTGCAACGGCAGCAACAGTGGCTGTGGCAGTGGCAGCATAAATGACAGAGAAGCTTTTTCATTTGACACCAACATATCCGACCGACTTCTAGCCGAGTGTGCGAGTTTTCTCAAGTTTTTCTCTCGCCTTTTCCGTGGGCGTGTGAAGCCCGCTCGTTCTCACAGATGTGCAACTGTTGCAGATGTTGCCTGACTCCGACTCTGCCTCTTACTTTTGTCATAATTAAATGCCTCCCCTTTATCCCCCCACTCACTGCAGATTTTCCCTATTTTCCTCCCTTTTTCTCGTTAGTTTTATTACTATTATTACGACGACGACGACATTTGAGCTAATTTTTCCGCTGCTCGCATTCCGCGGGTGAAAGCCATCGACATCTGATTTCACATTCACATTCACATTTCACATTCACGGCAAACACGCGCCATTCTGGCAAAATGCAAAATGTAAGAGAAAAAATCAAGAAAAACACATATAAAAATAACGACAGTCGGAGAGGTAAGGAAACTAAAAAGGAACCCCACGCTTAAATACCCTGGAAAATGAACTCGTATTCAGGATAAATCACAAAGAACGAGGCTCTGCTTAAATGTTGGCTTTTGAATAAGGTCAAAACTGACACTAAGGCTCTCAACTTCCAGGAGGAGTTCTCCAGGAAATGCTACAGTTTCATATCAATATATGTAGTGTCTTTGATTGGAAACAAAAGCCGGGGCTGTGAGTGGCGTGACTTGAAAGCAAATAAATGAATCGAATAAATTCAGAGAAAATGCATTGATTCTATATAAAGAAAATGATTCAGTTTGTAAGATAAGCTTGTCTAGAATTTAAATAAATAAATGTACTATATTTTAAGTACATATTTAATTGTATATATGAATAAATTATAAGCATATAATATAATATATAAGCAAACACATTTATATATCTTAATATTCTCTAGTTTCTGAATCAATTAACAAACTGTAGTGTATTTAGATACATCTATTCTTCAGCTTGTAAATAAATAAACAAATCGTAGGGTATTAAAGACCCCCAGAGAGTTGGTCAGGTTTTGCTCCAAAATTTATGCGTTGCTGATTTCGAGGGGGAATTTCGGGAGGAATCTGGCGGGTAAAGGATTGGAAAGGAGCTCCAAGTGGGCTTGGATGGGTGGCTTTGGCCCTGGCTCTTGCTCTCCCTCTCCCTCTCCCTCTCCAGACCCAATCCAGTTTTGAATATCGTTCAATTGGCGATCGCGGGCATTCAATTTTTTTTCTTTTTTGTTCGTTTCTTGGCTTGGTTGGGGGTTCGGTGTTGCTGCTTTTTGTGCCTTTTTTCGGTTCACAACGAATCCTATCCCCCTGGGCGGCTGCCTCCTTCGATCTCCCTCATTTGCATGCCTATTATAAATTTTTCAAATACTTGTCTGGGGCTGCTGCCCTCCTCCTCGTCGTCGTCGTTGTCGGCGTCGTTGCTGGGGCCCACCATGTTCAGTGATTGCTATCGTTGTCATTGTTGTTTCTGTTGCTGGTGGTAGCTTTGGCTCTTTCATTGCAATTTATTTGATTTTCATTGCATTACATTTTTTGCGCCGTCTCCGCTGCCTTTGTTTTCCTGGTGCGTTGCCATAATTTGTTGTCTGCCCCCGTCCGGTCGCTCTCCGCCTCCGCCTCCCCCCCCGATCTGATTCTGATCTTGGAATTTCAATTTGCGTTTCGTTACGTTTCGTTTCTTGGCTTTTGCGCAATCGGGGAAGTGGGAGGCGGTTGCTGGGGGAATTCCCTTTTCGGACAGCCTCTGGTTTTCCACGTAACAAGCTTGTCAAGGGTCGGGGAGGGGGAGAGCGGTTGGGCCATTTATCATAAACATTCGTCAGCTAAAATTCCTCAACGGGCCCCGCGCCGCCGCCGGTCGCCATCATTAAGATATTTTTGGGTGTTTTTTCGGCGCTTTTCCATCTCTATTTCCATGTCACCCTGCAGCAGCCGGCCTCTGAGGTTACCACGGCGATCGGTCTGCCTTTCTTTTCATCTGCAGAGGGAGAAACTCCAGCATTGTAGGGAAATTCCATATATTTTGGGTGTCCCACTGACAGTCTGGGTCAAAAAGTAGGCTATACTTTTTGTAGGCAGAATCAAAGGTGTCTAATGGTTGTGATTGATTTCAATTGCAGTTTCATAGATATTTATTTGCTATTTAACCTAATATATTAAATTATATAATATATATTGTATATATTATTATAATTCTATGCAACGAAGGTTCTCTGATTCCATATATAAAACCTACTTTCAGCAATTATTTTATACCCTTGCAGGGTATTATAATTCTGGGCAGAAGCCTTAAACTGGGTGAAGCAGTCATTTCCGACCCTATAAATCATATATATCCTTGATCAGCATTAAAAGCCGAATCGAACTAGCTGTTTTTTTAAGAAAAAAAATTTTGAACATTTTTTCAAAATTTTATAAGGTTACATCATTAAAATTGTGAGAAATTAAAAAAATATCGAATTTTTTAAAATTGTTTACTAAATATTTTGATTTGTTAACCTATTAAAAACTAGCTTAACGCAGCTTTCCAATTTGCAATTAATGCATTTTTGGCTTAGTTATGGAATTTTTAAACTTTAATTTTCAACAAAAAAATCATATGAAAATATCTATGACAAAAATGATATATTAACAAAATAATAATAAAATATTGTTAAATTTTACTCATTAAAATGGTCATAATTACTAAAAAAAAAACAATTAATGAACCAAATTTTAATTAGGTACCCACTTATAACTATCCCAGAAAAGGTTATGGCTTAGTTATTGATTTCGTTAAAGTCTTTTTCGGTTTCCGAAGTGAGTTTCCTGTCCTGTTTTTCCTTAAATTTATAATTGCATATTTAAAAACCTAATTTAGCAAAGATCTACAGCTTTTCTCCGAGTGCCCGGCTACCCAGTTAAATATTTTCTACCTTTTGCGGCCGCTTTTCGAAGCGATTTCCTTTCGAGTTGGGTTACATGTGGGCGCCCTAATGGTCAGAGATTAGATTTCCCCGTATTTCCACCGCTTTCCCTTCCCACTCCTCTCCTCCTCCTCGGGTATGTATTAATGGGGCTCTTAGCCTCTGCCTGCCCACACACACACACACTCACACACCACAAATTGCGCAAATTAATATGAAATTCATCAACGTAAAAAAATATCAACTAATTTGGCAGCAAACAGGAAATGCAAGGCACAGGCCTCCACAAATGTGGGGCAGGCGGCAGAAAAGGCGGCATGATGGCAACAAAAACAAAAATATGAAAATTAAAATAAAAAAAAGGAGGCAGCACAAGCACACCTTGGGTGCCTTGGCTTCCCTCTCGCTTTTCATTTTCTTGGCAACTTTTGATCATATTCCCCGCTGCATTTGTTGCTGTGTCGCTGGCAGGCGGCCACAAGAGTCGCCGAAAAGACGTATTTTTCCTTTTTTTTTTCATTTTCATTTCTGCCACTAGCCGGGTGGCATCCCAATTGGCCCACATTTTTCTGGCTTTTCACAGGCGGCGGGGGAAACCCCTTTGGCTCTCACCAAGCACACTGAACGCTGGCGAATAGAAGTGGAATTTTAAGGGGGTTCCCCATTAGGCAGTCATTTATAAATACATATCTCGAATATTATATATATTATCTATGTACATTTATATATTTCATTATATTTGAACAAATTGTTGTCCAAAAGATTTCATGTAAGCTTTTTTTTACGAATTAATTAAAAGCAAAGGGTCAAAGACAGAAGACTCTATTCACAAACTTGGGTTGGGTTATTTTCTTTTGAGCCGCGACATTTTAATTTGCGTCACAATTTTCGCCTCACTTTTTTGTGCCGCTTTTGTTGTCGTTCTATACTTTTGTATTTCTTATTTTTAAGGTAATTTAAAACGCGCGCCAACTTCTTCGATTACCTGCGGGCCAGACAATGGTCAACCACTTGGCCTGGCCCATTGTTGCCGCCGCCGGCGTTTCCTCCACCGCACCGCCTCCCTCTGCCCACCGACCACACCCAAGCCCCAGCCAGGTCCCTTAATATGTTCATTAATTTGAATTATGCATAAATAGTCGTCGGTGTCGGGAGAACCCAGGGGAGCAGCAGCAGCAGCAGCCGAAACAGCAACAGAATCGGGAATAAAATTACCGAAAATTTTGACAGAATAAACATCATGCATAAAATTTGATACCATGCATATAGTAAATACACACACTTATCGAATACATATATAGTATACATGTAGCTGTAAGGGCACGCGAGTGAGCAAAAGGCCAAAAATACCGAAGGGAAGAAGCCACTCAACTGTCTGCGAGAATAGCAACTGGGGGATACCCTTTAAGAGATAAGAGAAAACTCAAAATATGTTATATAATATCTAAGCAATTTATTTGTATAATTTTTTTCATTATTGACTTTGTTCACTTAACTTGAAATCGATAGAGATATACTAATGCGCATTCTAATCACCAAGATTTTTAGCTACCCAAAGTGTTTAGGGGTGTAGGGTTTCCTGAGATGATATTAATATTATATAATAACAGATCTTAGCAACTCAATACGAATCTCCCTGGCAAAAATGGAATACTATCAATACTAAAATGTTTTATAATTTTTTTCAATATTCCCTAAAATATATTGGCACGTTCCAAATTGATTTTCCCTGCCTCTTCCACAGTCACTGCTAAAACGTAGGCGAAAACGGAAAACTGAACACTGAAAACTGAAGACTGAAGACTGAAAACTGAACACTGAAAACTGAAGACTGAAGACTGAAAAGTCTGCCCACTCAACACACTTGGCAAGGAACGTGCAGCGGTGTCGGCTTTCAGCTCCGAGGGTGTGCGAGTGAGTGCATCAATTTTTGCAGTCGCAAAATTTGCCGAATTGGCGACTGAAATACAAGCTTCTCTCGAGCGGCCATTACTTCGTCATCGACGGACAGTGGAAATCGAATAAAACTCAGAGAGGCAATAATAAGGCGAGTGGGTGCGGGTGCCGGTGCGGCTGCGGCTGCGATCACAACAACTCAATTGGACCCGGCCAAAAGTGAAATAAACAAAACGTGCAATCAACAACAGAGCCGCAGAGGAGAGATGCAAATTAATTATGCAATTAAGCACGCGTCGATGTTCTTTGTCGCACTCAATAACCAAGAGGCATGGCAGTAAATTACAGGGTGATATTGCGGATAAACAAGAGAGGAAGCCATTAAGAGGTACACAGAATACTAATTAATAATAATAATAATAATAATAATAATAATAATAATAATAATAATAATAATAATAATAATAATAATAATAATAATAATAATAATAATAATAATAATAATAATAATAATAATAATAATAATAATAATAATAATAATAATAATAATAATAATAATAATAATAATAATAATAATAATAATAATAATAATAATAATAATAATAATAATAATAATAATAATAATTATTATTATTATTATAATTATTATGTTTTTAAAGATCATAATCAAAAGCTTAAATACACTGTATGATAAATGTATCTAATAAAATCAAACTTAAAATGAATCCACTAGTTTAGGATGTAATCCAAGGTAACTTTATAGATTATTGGGATATTTTGGTGCAGGTTCTCCCTAGGTATATCCCCCAAATATGTGAATCCAAGGCCCGCATTTCGAAGAGAACTCTATCTAGTATCCGAAATGCCATTAAAATGACAGTTTGCCTCCTAAGCGATGTTTACTGTCCCCCATGTGCAACTTTGTAGCCTTGTTTTAAGTGGTCATCTCGAGTATTTTGGTATTTCTCCGACCATAATATGGGGGCAAACGGGGCGGAGAGAGTGGGGCAGGAATAAGGGGTATATAGTATATAGTAAAATGGGGCTATACGATGTACGATGGAATGGCTCGTGAGACGATGAAATGCAATGGCATAAAGAAGTGAAGTGAAGATTTCCTTTCCGTCTCGAGTTGGTTTCCCATGAAAAATGCAATTGATGCAGAAATTCAGACACGTAGGCGCAATGGGGCGTGGCAGACAGAAATAAACATGAGCAGAAAGCAAACTGAAGAACGGAAGACAGGGACCAAAGCGGAACGGAAGAGGAGGAGAATCAAAAGGAGACTTGAACAAGAAACAGAGAGAGAGAGAGAGAACAAATAAAAAATAAATTGTATAATCTACACTCGAAAAATTCACATATTTTCTGATCTAAAAAACTAGAGACTCTTTAAAAATATACATATTGTAATATATTGTAACTCCCCCCTCAAACTCTCCCACAAATGTGAATCTGAAGACCTTATAACCTTCATTTTTTAAACTTAAATTCACTCTAAATACTTAAACAACTTTTGTTTTGAGTGCTTTTCGCACCCCTCCCCCCCACAGACCCCACAGACCCCCTCTCACCTGAGGCGGCTCCGCCTTTGTGCCGCCTCTTGCTTTTTATTGTCGTGCGACTGCTCTTTCAGTTTTATTAGATCATATTATCTATTTTCGGGTACGACAAATTTGTAATTTAGATCAACCCGCAGTGGCGGCGGTTCGTTGCCTCCGGGGGGTTAGCTTGGGGCGGGAGAGGGAGAGGGATCTTTGCCTACTGTTATGGACTTTTAATTAATTGGCATTTTGGCATTTAATTGAAGCAAACTGAGAACATGGCAAGAGAGAGAGGGAGTGTGTGTGGAGGGGGATAGTGGAGGGTGGGGAGTAAGCCGCCGATCAGCGGTGCGTAAAAGGGGGGCGCTCACAGCTGACAGCAGGGGCGGGCTCTTTGCCCCCAATTCGTGTGGCTTGATTGAATGATTGAACCGCGTTGAATGCATTAGATTTGATGAACGATTCTGGAAAGTGGACAAGTCGGGGGGGATCAACGGATGGACGGATCGTTTTCGAGCGCTGCTCAGCTCCGTTCAGTTTGCTTTTCACATGAAATGCAATAAACCCAATTTAATTTTGTTTTTATTTGTTTCGCTTGTTTACTCGCAGCGAAGGAACGTGTGTGTTTGTGTGTGTTTGCCTGGGCCCCTTCCCCGAGTCCAAAAGGGACTCGGACTTCTTATCAGGCCTCCGAATCAATGGACAACAAAGTTTTTATCACGTAACAACGAAAGCCCAAACAAGGAGAATGAAAACAAACCAAAATAAACCAAGAAATAGAAATTTGAAGTGCAAACAACACACCGAAAATTCTTATTCTTCCCCTTAGTTTTCCCCCTTTTTTGTCTGGGGGGGCGGTCGGTTCATTGAATGCCAGAAGCTTCAAGTCCCCGCAGATTTTGTGACCGGAAACACTCGCCTTTGGGGAGATCCTCTTTGGTTCCTTTTGGAAGGAAGCCCCTCCTTAAATGTATATTTATTTGCTTAGCTGGCATTATATCATATCATATAGCTAAGCTATCAGTTTTCTATTTATTTATGGTTTCGTTTTGGCATAGAGCACAGATAATTTTTCGGAGGCAAATATTTATTTAAAGCTCTAATATCCCGAAGTTCTCCTTTTCCATTTGTGAAATCTATCCCTTTCTTGAGAAATATTCCATTGAACCATTGTATTCCCTGGTCTTGAATGGAGAGTGTACACAGGTGGGAAGAGTCTAGCCAAAAGTCGGAAACAATTAGCTGAGCGAGAGGGAAGGGTCTAGAAACCTGGATTTATTCTTCATCCACTGATTCCCGATGATCTCGGGGAACCAGCCAAGCCGATGCCTTGGAATGCAGTTCGGATTTCCAGAGAAATGAATGCGGGAAGGGGCAAAAAGCAGTGGTGGTTGTGGTGGGCGGGGGGACTGGACCAGAGACACAATCGATGAAAAGGTTGCCCTGGGTCCGGTCCTCTTTAACTTCTTCTTCATCTTTGGTATGCGCTTCAAGGTGAACTCAACTGAGCGGCCACAAAAAATTCGAGGCTAAAAAATGACAAACGTGACTGTGGGTCTCCATCTAGCCGCCGTGTCTCTCTCCCTCTCTCCCTGTCTGTCCCTTATGCAAATGCGGATGCAGCAGCCACTGTTTTCATATCTGTACCCTGTACCTTCTCCCCTTTTACTCCTTAAGCAACAGTGGTACTTCCATAAAGCAAACTTCCTTGGGTTGGGTTCCCCGCGAAGAGAATAGGATTATCGGTTTAACCTCGATTTGGGTTTATTTCCTTTAACATCTTTTAAAAACCTTTTCTTTGACTTAAAATCTTTCCGGCTGAAAGTTGGTTACTCAATTTTCACTGTGTTTTATTGTTTGTAATAGAGCAGTTAAGAATGCAGTCTTCCAGCCTCTTTCCCTGTCTCCCTGTCTCTCTCCCTCTCTCCCTCATTTATCTCCTGTTGCCAGGTAGCTATTTCTGCCCCTCCTATCCCTCTCTCTCCCTCGATTCCACCGCCCGCGTGGGCGACGCCGTTGTCTCCGGGCCTCGTCCCTCTATGCCACTCTCTGAGGCGGACTCGAACTTTGTTCGGCGTCTGTTTATGAATGAAATCCGTTTAAGCCCGAACCGCTAGCGGCTTACCTTACCCTTACCCCTGCTCGTCGGCCCCTTCCAGCTACCAAGCATTCCATTTTCCCTGATTTCCATGAATGAACGTGCGAGCGGAGCGTGTTGCTGCCGCGCTGCGCTGGAGCAGCTGGCAATGGAACGTAGTTCCAACAGTTCATTGCACGGTTCATTGCATTCATTCAGTGCAGATGCCAAATTGGCTCATCCCCATTCCAGCGGCCACCCATTCCCATTATTGCCAGCCCCAGCCCCAGCCCCAATCCCAAACCCCTTTGGTTACGATCGAGTGAGCAAATTGATCCTCCAATTAAGAAAAGAGCGTGGGGTAACAGAGGCGAGAGACATCATTAAAAGTGATCGATGTCTGAACTTCTGCTTTCAAAACGGGTGCAAAAGGTTAAGCTCAAACCGTTAGACAGAGAAATTACAGTTACAGTTACAAATACAGATTTTGCCAGCCACATACATATGTGTACGATGTATGTATATCGCTCCCCTTTGCTAATCACTTCTCTAAACCGGTGCAATAGTCTTTCAATAAATCAAACGAAAGAAAAGCCAGCAAAAAAAAAAAAGAGGGAGAAATACGAGAAAATACCAAGCTTAGGCTGGGAGCGATCTACCTCCCAACTTGCTTTCTACTCACGCAGCCACTCTCCGACACTCTGTGATACCCTGTTCCACCCGACCAAGTACTGCACAGCTCGGAATGTGCCACACAATCCATTTAGATTCTAACCTTTGGTAAGTCAACGAGAAATGTGATGACACTTGTTGACCTCGGCTTGGAGTCACATACCATTTTTACGTTATATTTTTTTCTGTGCCGCAAGGTCAGTCTCACAGTTTTCTCAGTACGGTGCAAGTTAGATCTTTACATGGGAAGTGGAAGTAAAATAATGATCACCCTACAGATTAGCTCTAAACTCCAAATGGACTCTAATAACTTAATTTTTATTGAAGTTCTATCTTCGGAAGCTCTGCCACGACTCAAAGACCTGTAGGTATTCCATAGTCCGCATGTGGCGGCCTCTCTAGAGTGCTTTAACTCTTTCCAGATCTGGCTTATCATGAACGCTGATCTATGACTCGAGTTGGCCTGCGAATGGAGCTGGGAGCTCAAAAATCTCGGATCTTTGAACGGAACGTAACGTTGGCGTTCGCGTTCGCATTCGCATTTGCCGGCCTGGCTTCGAACTCATTTTCTAATTGCCCCACGGTGGCCGAGGAATGTCTGTCTATTCATTCGCGGTCTGTCCCGCTCCGCTCCGCCTCAAGTTACTGCTCACTCTGGTATGTGTTTATTTCGTTTCGTTTCGTTTAGTTTTTTTTCCTGTTTCCACGCAGGTTTAATTACCACGGAGACGTGCAAAGTTCGAATAGGAATCAGAATCGGGGAATCGGAATTGGAATCTCGGTTGCCGGCAGCATTTGCATGGGATCTCCCGGCTCTCGAGGTACACATACAGATGATCGTCTGCTATTTTAATTGAGTTCACAAATGTTCTCAACCGCGAGACCCGTTCACAGCTGGCGGTCGCCGGCCCCCCCTTCTAACGCTGACAGCTACGTGCTGGGCAGCTCCAACTCCGGCGGAGACGACCGACGACCGACGGCCCTGTGACCCCCGGGAGGGAGTCGAGTGCCGATGGTTAGTTAGTTGCTTGAAAATCAAAGCAGTTCGATTATTCAATATTTTCACAGCGTTTTGTGGGAAATGAATACATCATCGCAGCCCCAGGCCCCAGGCCCCAGACCCCCGATCCCAAGACCCCAATACCCTTTCTGGCTCTGTCTGACTCTGGGTAAGGCTCTAATTAAAAACTGCCTCCAACAGGTGTGTGCCGGAAAGAGAAAGGGAGGCTGAGGCAGACAGAGAGGCAAGATGGGAGAGACTCTAATCCATCAAGTCGTTTTGGTTTTATGTTGATTCATTGATTAGCCGTGAGCTTTCTATTGTTTCGGGTGCAGTTCTATTATAGCATTGATTCCAACGACCCAATACCTATTTTTCTGTTCATTCATTGCCATGTTGTCGAGGCCATGATTCAAATTGATAAAGTTAATTGGTTGCTTCTACTAGACTTCAGATCCCATAATCGCTTTACCATACTTTACTGCTTGATCTGATATATTTACATTGCTTGTCCAGATTATGATTCCATTGCTTGACTCTTAGCATGGTTTCCAAAGTAACCCTTATTTAAATTCCCAAATCGTTTCATTCACTTTACTGCTCTGGATCCGATATTCCTAGACCTCCTTTGTCTCCCCGCCAAAACACGAAGTGAAGCGTTTGAAATTGGTTTTATAGACCCGTCTCCGGCCCATTTCCAGGCTGATCCGCTCCAGAAGATATCACATCCGCACATCCCTCTGAATTTCCCAGCAAACACTTGCCGGAGTTCCTGAGCGCTACCTGGCCCCGCCAGCTACCATTGTTAACTCCGACCGACCCTCTACCTGTGTCAATGTCAGACTCAGCGCTAAATTGTCGCTTATTAAATGTTTTTCGTCCCGCCGCCGACGACGACGAGCCACTTTATCAAAACTGAGAACTGAGGACTGATCCGGCCAGGAGGAGGAGGAGGAGGAGGCGGCGGCGGAGGAGATTGTGACGATAGAGGACCGAATTCCACGTAACCGAGCGTGTCCGTTCGGATTCCGTGTTGTCTGTCGTCGGCCGTCTGCGAGCCATTGTCGAAAATTATGACTTGTTTTGGGATTGGTGTGCAAATAGCCCACTTCCTGTCTGTCTCCGTTTCCCTTTTCTTGCTGTCGCGCAGACGCAAAGCGCTCTGATTGCTGTCGTCGTCGTCGCCGTCATCGTCGCCGTTGCGGTTGCCGTCCATGTTGCTCTTGTCATCGTCACGGCCCGCCGATGTCCCCGCTGATAAGAAGCGCTACGAACACGGCGGGGAACATTTATTTATGCACTACTGTCTACTGTCTCCCCCGGCCATAGACCGTACTCCCACTCTAGATCCCGAGCCCACTCCAGGTCCCAATTCTGCTCCCGATTGCTACCTTCTCGTGCTGCTGCTTCTGTTTCGGGCTGGAAATTTTGGTATCAAACATTCAATGATCTATGCTCTTATCCTTGGAAGTACCGGTCTCCCAGGTAGTCACTAATATATAATTTATAAATTCGATGGAATTGATGAGTTTTGAAATATAAAATAAAGAAAGCACGTATTCAGTCATAGAATTCCTACATCTCGCGCCTGGTTCCAAAGGGGATGAGCGAGCTTTATTGGGGAACTACAAAGTCCCAACCACTATCCCATGGCAATTGATGCGGTTGCTCGGTGTGCTACCGATGTCTTTAGTGCGATAAGCCGGAGATCTACGTGCCTAAGATGCTCGCCTCCACCCCTGGCTCCTTCCCCTCTCGATTAACCTTTTACTCCCCCCTCGTCGGGGACGTGTGGGCGTGGCAGTGTTCAGACGGAGAACATATGTGATCACATTACGTTGGCGGCTTGTAATGCGCTTCCGTTTTCGGTTGCGGCTTCTTCTATCTTCTCTGGATGCCTCAGCTACTTCAGCATCATTTGTCTTTATTCTTTTTCTTCTCGGTTTAGTTTGTGAAGGTAATTTACCTTTTTTGATGCACAGACGACGCCGCTCGGAAAGAGAAGACTCCGAATCCCAAATCCGAATCGGAATCCGGGCCAATTCGGCCTGCAATTACACTTCCGCTAAAGGGAAGATCACAAGAAAAACGAAAAAAAAAAAAAAATGTGAAGACCCCCGTCCATCTCCTCCAAGTAGGCCCCATTCATGCCGTCTCAGGCTCAGCCTCAGCCTCCGTCTCAGTCTCAAGACCCAGGCTCATTCACAAGACTCGAGTCGAGCCGAGGCGAGTTCAACCATTCATTCATTCACGTTGATTGCCACCTTTGGGGCTTGAGCCCGCTCCTCTCGACCCCAGCCGCCCGCCTGCCCTACGGCCGCCTCTTGTGCTCCAATGATTAGTCTGTGCTAATGAACAGGCGGCGGCGGCTACCTAGCAAAAAAAAAAAAAAATTAAATAAGAAAAAAGCCCATGAAGACAAAAAACCCAAAAAGCACCGAAAAAAGAGCGAGACAAAGCTGCACGAAAGCGGCAAACAAACAGAAATCAAATCCAATTTATGTTTTCAACATTAATCATAATTTCTGGGGCCCATTCGTCTTGGCGTGAAATGATTTTTATGCGCCGTTTTTACGGAACCAAAATCCGTTTCGTCGGAATATGAATCTCAATCTCAATCTGAATCCAAACCCAACACCCAAATCTCAAATCCCAATCGAAATCGAAATCCAAATCGCTCGCCAGGGGAAAAGGTGTCAATGTCTATGTCCAATTCTGATGGTAAATGCACTCGGGCAAAGCGTTCTGCTTTCCTCATTATGACTGTGAGATATGGTTTAATGTGGGCTATGGGATATATGGCTGGGGAACTAGATCAGTGGATCAGTATTAATGGAGTGCGAGAATCGAGAATTGATCTCGCGATCGTTTTGGCCATGAAATTCAAGCGCAACGAAGGGGGGAAATTATGGCAAAACCTAAATGGAATATAGAATATGCTAAATTATGGCTTCAAATTGGTAAAGTAATTGAAATGATCATTAGTTTAAGGGGTTAATCAAGAGGACACGAAGACATGATTAAAAGACATAGACGACTGATCTCATACCTACATAAGTCCTAAGCCCTTACAAACAAACCCAACGCTTTATGGTAAACCTATTCAAATGGTTTCATTATACAGAGATTAACCCAGGGAGAGGACCTGTTCTGGCTAGGTTTCAGATCGGTAGCCCGTCGAGGCCACCAGGGAACACAGAGCTCGTGGGCGGGGGCCATGAATGGGGTGAGCTGCAGAGAACCTTCGTGGGCCACTTGAAAAGCAATTTTTTGAAATTTATTTTCCATTTATCGCTTTATTTATTTTCTACCTTCGTTCAGTGTGGCCCATTCTCATCCTCTCGTTCCCATTCACCTGGTCTATCTGCTTATGCGATTAGAGTGCAGCAAAGGAGCTCGGCAAGATGACGATGTGGATGTGGATTGGGATTGGGATTTGGAATGGGAATCGGGCATGGCTATGGCATTGGGTATGGGAATGCGAATGGAGACGATGACGTTGATGATGATGATGATGATGGTGATGGTGCTGCTCTCCGGTGTGTTTATTTTTGTTTGGACCCAGAGACCTTTTTGTTTGTCTGCACTTTCGATGGAGAACGAAGAACCAAGAAGAGCCCCGCCGAGCGAAGAACAAGGGAAAGAGGAGGGGCGCAGAAGGAACTCCGTCTCAATGGGCCACAATCGAAAGTAATAATGAAATCCCATCAACAACGAGACAAAGGCTCTGCCGACGTCGCTGCGGAGGCCTCTGCCCAGTGACCATTCTCATTCCCATCCTCATCCTCATCCTCATCCCATTCGCATCTCACTGCCCAGTCCCTGTCCTGGCTGGCCCTTCCCTTTTCGGCCTGCAGAATGAGACAACGACGACACTTGCCTTGATTTTTATTGTTGGGCTTTTCCCCTGCCTTTGATTTATAGTTAGCTCAGGAAAATGGGAATACTGAGTTTCGTTACCAACCAGGATCGGCATGTGCAGCACTTGCACTTGCACTCCCTCTCCCTCTCCCCCTCTCTCGCGCTCTCCTGGTTCTTGAGCAGCTGCCTGTTGCATTCCGCTCTCTCACCTTTTGCCAATGGCAACAAAAATATGCGTGCCTCTCTGGCCGAGAACAGGCAAACCTGGCTAACACGAACTGGTTGAGAAGTTAAGGTTTGAGACAAATAAACCATTAAATTAGAGATGCCAACTAATTACGATCTTATTGAATTTTAAGTTTTCAAAAATCTCTACAGTTTTTAACATTCAAACATAACTTCAAAGCTTAAATGGTGGTTTGCAAAAGGAGTTTGAAATTGCTAAAGAGGCACCACTGTATTTGTGCACGCCTCTCTCTCGCTCTCCTCCTCTCTCCTTTTTGGCTTTTCTATTCTGGTGCTCAGCCGTAGACAGTTCATTAATGTTATCAACGAGCGGAAAAGGGGGAATGAAGGATGGTCTTCCAATGGGGGAGAGGAGGAGCCGCACTGCTTCCCCCGCCGCCCATGACAGGTTTGATACTTGGCTGTTTTCTGGTTTATGTTCGTGATAAATTTGATGTGCAGCACTTGCTCTGCCTGTCGTTGTTGCTGTTCTTGTTGTTGTTACATCGTTTTGGGGGCATCGCTGCTGACACATAAAGTAACGGCAGTCGGCGGTCGGCAATCGCCAATCGGCGCAATTGGCAATTGGCAATTGGCCATCGGCCAACGATCGCCGCCGGACGACAGTTGGTCACCTGGCGGCCCAAAAAAGGACATAACCACAAGCATAGGCACAAACCTGTCAACTGGATTCGATCGATATGGCAGTGGCTGCGTGGAAGGAGGAGGAAGGGGACTCGGGGTCTGGGTCTTACGGACATTTACGGACTCAACTGACCAGCTGAACTACTTTCCAGACAAGACACTTTACCGTTACGCACACTCACCTGCGATTGCTGCGACTTCCAGCGATTTGCGATTTCCAAAGGGCGAACTAGGGAAGTCCTCTCTTTCCCACTCTCTTTTTCTGCAGCGCTAAACGAACGGTAAATATTTTGATTAGATTTTGATCACTTTGCGCGTCGGCATTCTTGCGATTTTTCTCATATAAAAAAACGACAAAACGAAGTAACATAAAAAAAACAAAGTTAAAGAAGGCAACCCAAATAAAATAAACCTATTAAAATTTTATGGCGTTTTCAAAGCCTTTCGGACACAAACACACACATGAGAACGAACGGAAAAAAAGAAAATCGCAGAGATTGGCATCGCTTTAAATTGAATTTCGTGGCTCTTAGTCACATCCGCCGATATTTGATCTTCGATCTTCTGTTTCGGCATCCCTTAATAGCGAAATTTCATTTCATTCACTACATTTGACAAACATTTTCGGAATTATTGATGATGCCGTATAATTTATTGTTATTGGGTGTTTGCGGGACAACGACGCTTCTTTTTAGCCGGTTGCCGTTATAAAAATAAAAACAAACTTGGCACACGCACTTTTCTCGCTCTCTCGCTGCCGAATTGCGGGATTTTCTTGGGGTCTCTCGTGTTTTGTTACGTTTATGCTTTCCTCTTCGTTGTGGGTTTAGAATAAGAGATAAAATTAACACTCACTGGGTTTTAAAACAGTCGCGAAACAAAAAAGGAGTAAATAAATATTAAATTAACACAACGAGGGCGCCAAAGCGGTGGTTTCTTTCCCTCTTTCTTTTCCTTCTTATTTCTTTTACTTTTAACACAACTGTTTTGCTCGGCGGCGCGAAGCGAAGTGAACCAAAGGCAGAGGCCGAGAGAACACCACTATTGTTGGCAGGTGTGCCCGACCATCCAAGCTAGATTCGGAGTGAAAATAGCTAAAGTAAGATTAAGATTTGAAAAACACATGCTACACCCAAATGCGCGCAATCATACATTTTAATTGTCTTACATTTTATGAAATTAATTGAAATTGATGATGAATATGTCGATTTCGTATTGTTTCTTGGTCGTATGTATAATACAAGTTTTTGTTATTATGCCTAGCATGACGTGTTTTTTTATGATAAATTTTGCTCAGTTGAAATCTAAGAGATAAAAAATAAATATTTAATGAACTATTTTTGGATTAACTAATAATGAGCTTTTCCATTATGGGCCTAGCCTGAAATAAGCTAGAACGTCAACACTGACCGCGTGCAGCCGCACGACGCATTGCCGAAGCAGAGCCGAAGCACAAACGAGCGCCAGAAGCTGCGCGAGTGGCTCTCTCTCCCTCTCTTGCGGGTTTCGCGAGTCCTGTTAATTCCCAAACCAAAGCAAACACGTGCCAAAATTGTTGTTGATTCTTTTTAATATATCTTCTGCTTGTTGCGTTTGTTGCTTTTTATCCACTCAACAGTTTTCGTTCGTTCACAATAGTTGCATTCATAGTTGGTATTTTTATCATTAAATGGTATCAATTGGTAGTTTTAATTAATAACGTGAGTGTTGTGTTCCGATTTTACACTGGGGGAGGGTTTCCGCAAAACAAATAATAAAGAAAAACAGAGTCGTAGTTGTAGTTACAAGCTAGGAAACTAAAAATATAAAATAGAAATGCATTCAACTATTGAGCATTTATTGCTTTGTTGGTGTTGTTTATTGCTGTTGTTGTTGTTGTGGTTGCAAGTTGGCTAGTATGCGTTGTTGTTGTTGTTGTTGTTCGAGTTAGTTAGTTAGTTCTTTAATCCTAGGCATTATCTGCATTATGTATTTGTATTATTCAGCATTATCTGCTTAATTTGCATTACGCTGCATTATTGTTTCTGTTTCGTTTCACTTCTCGCAGGTGGATTAAAAAAAAAAAATACGGGGGTGCGTGTGTATTTTGTTTTTGTGATATTCGCTTGTTCCTTGCTAACAATCTTTAACTTAGACTTAAGGATCGAAGAAGCATTCAATTTAGCGGTAGAAGTGATCGTTTCTCTTTTTTTTTTTTTGGTTTTCATATCTGTACGCCATATAATATTTAATTTTTTTGTTTGTTTTGCTTGGGCTTATTCTCGTACGTTGTATATATAAAAATGGTTTCTTTTTGTTTTCTTTTGTTAATGTTATTTAATTAAAAAGCTAATTTCGGTTGCTTGTTGTGTCCTCAGACGACTGGCGGTTCGGTTCCTCCCAGGAGCTCTTCGTGACTGGTGTAAAAAATATATGAAAGAAATAAAGAAAAAGGTGTGGAAAAAAATGAGGAAAATTAAGAAAATTATAAATATAATTTAGGGAAAATAATTAAGGGAAATATAGGAAGATAAACAATACTAAATAGTCATAAATAGTGTTGTTTGTTAGGAACCTGCCTAAAGAAATTGTGGAGCATAATAAAAATATATATATACATATAAGGTAAAACTAAACATAAACAAAGTCATCCCTATGTATATCCCCAACTAAATGAACTACATAGGAGCAAGCTGAATAGTCATTTATTTTACTCCTATTCAGTGCTGGGCAAAACAGGATAAGCCAGTGTTGGTTAAAAGCCTCGCTAAGCTGCAATATCAGACTTTGTCTCAACGCGAACAACTTTGATTGCTCCATCATTCGTTACTTAGATACATATATACCGACCGGATTCCACACATATCTATATTACTTTACTTGATATATATTTAAAGGATAAACTGGGAACGCTTTTCAAACTTCAGATCTAGATAAAACGCAGACTTGTTTGAGATCAGGGAAATTAATTTAAGGTTAAGCAGGATCAGATTGGGCCTCAACTCTAAGGGATCTTCCTAGCTAAGCACAAGTCTCTACCTATGTATGTATATAGACCGAGTCTGGTCAGATATATGTATGTGTATAGCTGTCAAGTGGTGTGCCCTGAGCTTGGCTTCGAAACGAGAACAATCCAACTAGAAGTGGCTAAGACTAGATAAGATCTGTAATCTGTAACAATGCCGTACAATATTTCTGGTGCTACCTAATTGACTATGAAAAAAAACGTTGGAGCTTATAGTCCTAGTTACCTTTAGGATAGCTTACCTCTAGACGATTATCTATCTTCGTTTATGTGGCTGGCGGCTCTAACTATACTTTGTATAATATAACATGATATTCTGCGATGATATGGCACGATAATTCCAATTGTAACACTCCCAAAGGTATATGACTTGGTATAGATAGTAATCTGCGGCTATGGCACTTTTGTTTGCAACTCGAATCGGAATTTGGAATTTGGAAATAATGAGCTCAACAAATAATTGTTTTTCCGCAAATAAATTAGCTTTAGAAACTATAAATCTTCTAATTCAACTAGCTAGGTTATCGAATATCATAATACTTGGCAGTGGCTCAAGAATCAGAACCGCACAAGCTTCAAAAGTGTCATAACCGCATCGCGTTTCTGGGGCTAACGGAGATGGAACCAAGATATCCTAATCGATATCGATGATCGATGATCGATGATCGAGTATCGAGTATCGATTAGTTTCACATCCGTTTACAAGTTAATGAAGGGGAAGGGGCTTCCGCGGAGCCTCTGCCTCTGCTCAGTCAGGATTGATATCGATTCTGCAATCGATCTCCGATTAACCGAGCCTAGCTGGGAGCGGGCAGCAGGCAGGGAGGAATTCCTCCCAGAAGTCCGATCGATGGGCCCAGCGATAGTAATATCGATATCGATAACGATAGAGCCCGGCTGGCGGGAAACTCGCTGAGCTTGGGACGCGGATAGAAGATATGCACCGGCGGCGGCTGATCCAGCTCATCGAAGAAGCCAGCCTCGCTGGAGTCCCTTGGCTCCCAGGCCGTGTCCAAGTCCACGTCGATATCGTCTCCGATCTCTTGGTAGACGAGGCTCGAGGGATGCCACTGACTGAGGCAAGGCAGGCGGGGATTAGAGTCGGGAGACAAACTCGCAGAAAGGCAGGAGGCAGGCTGAGGAGGCAGGGGAAGGGAATTACTGGGATACTTACGCGGGACAGACGTTGACATTGGCTCCGTTGACGGCGGCGGGACTGAGGTTGATCTGGCCCACGGTCTCGCCCTCGACGACCACGATGCAGCCGTGGAAGTTGTGCGTGTAGCGGTTGCCCGTGAACCGCGCAATGTCCGGAATGCCACCTGCAAATAAGACGTAAAGGATGTCGGTCAAAGAAGGACCAAACCGAGGCAGAGAGAGAGAGAGAGAAAGGCACTCACCGATAAACACATTGCCCGGCAGCTTAATCTTCTTCACGCCGGTGGGCCGCGTCTCGCCCGAGTGCAGGATGCGATCCACCTCCAGCATGGCGGTGTTGTCCACCCGCTTGGCGATCACAATGTGGCGAGCTCCGTCGTTGACGCGGGTATCGCTGTTGCGTATAACCGCCTCCTCGCCGTCCAGCCTCAGGGAGTACTCCACGTAGCCGTCGACGATGCCCACGGCCAGGTAGTCCTGCCCGGTGTACTCCTCGCCGGCCTTCTGGCCCCACCAGACCAGCAGGCCATCGGACTTGGTGGTGGTGAAGACAATGGCCACGGAGCTGTACTCCTGCTCCAGGGCGGGATCGAACTGGGTGCGATTGATCTCCACGTAGCCATCGCCCCGGAAGGAGGCATTGAAGCCCACTTGGATGTCTGCAATTGATAGGGATTACTTTCGGAACTACTGGAGCTCAAGGACTGGCATCAAACTTACGCTCCTGGCAGTGCTTGCCGCCGAAGCCCAGGGGACAGGAGCAGACGGCTTGCTGATCCTCCTCGCGACAGGTGCCGCCGTTCTCGCAGGGATCGGTGGCGCAGGGAGCCATCGCATATGGCTGCAGTTCATCTCCACCGTCCCGGTGGTCCGGGATCTCCGGCGATGGCGGTGGAATGGGCTCGCTGTCGGTATCGCTGTCGCTGTCGCTGTCCCCGTTGGCGCTGTCCCCAATCTCGTTCAGCTCGCCGCAGTTCTGGATATTCGCTGCGTCCTTGATGTCCGCCAGCAGCTGGATGGAACGCTGCGAGTCATAGAGCCGCGAGATGCAGCCGTCGAAGCCCTTGGTGATGTTCACATCCCGGTTGATCTTCACCGTCGACCGATCGTAGCCGCCGACGAAGAGGGGCGTCTTCAGGGAGAGGATGCGCCCGGAGCCCGGTGCCTTGGCCTTGCGCTCGGGGGCATCGCCCACGCGCAAGATGCTCTCGCCCAGGCGTCGCAGCAGCTCGATGCGGGTCCAGCGGTGCAGGGGCAGTGGCTCCGCCGAACGCACCACCACCGGCTCCAGGCGGGCGGCCGTGTTGATCAGCAGCTCCACATGGCCGCCGCGCAGCACCAGCGCCAGGTAGTCGCCGCTGGGCAGGCTCGACTCGGCGGCGTACAGGAGCACGGAGTCGCTGAGGCTGGACGGACGCACCGAGAGCGTGATGTTGACCCGCGTGACCCGCGGAGTGGCGTAGGCCGCGTAGCTGTTGTTCTTGAAGTTGAGGCTGTGCTCGCTCAGATGCTCGATGTACTGGCAGCGATCCCCGGTCCGGTTCAGCGGGCAGAGGCACTCCATGTCCTGCTCGGTGTTCTCGCAGCGTCCGGCACCGCAGACGCCCGGCGTGCACTGGGCACCGCGGGCGGTGCAGTCGCGACCCGTCCAGCCCGGCTGGCAGACACAGGTGTAGGCCTGCTCCGTCTGGCTCTCGAGGCAGACGCCGTCGTTGGCGCACGGCCGCTCGGCACAGGGCCGGCAGTCGGAGACGCCCTCCTTGAACTTGGCCTCGCGCATCAGCTCCACGGTGCGTCCCTGGAGGGTCAGGCGGCTGATGCAGCCGACGAAGCCCGTTTGCTGCGACACCGCCTCCTCGGGCAGCAGCTCCCAGTTGGGCACGCCGCCGATGTACAGGTCCTCGATGAGGTCCAGCTGCGGCACCTGCAGCAGCGCTGGGAATGCCACCGGATGCTGTTCGTCCACCTGGATGTATCCGTCGCGTCGGGATCGATGCACGCGCACCGTGTGCCACTCGTTGAGGGTCAGCGGCTCCTCGGCCCGGACCAGCAGCGGCTTGCCGCCAAAGTCGAAGCGGAACTCCGCATAGCGATCCTTCAGGGAGAGGGCGATGTAGTCGCCGGTGCCCCTTGTCTGGCCGTTGAAGAGCAGGAGGCCGTCAGGGCTCTGCGGGCGGAAGGTGAGCTCGAAGTTGAACTTGAAGGAGGAGTCGGGCAGGGTGGGGAAGCTCATGTAGCTGCGCGGCTCCTGGCGGAACTGCGGAATGGCGCCGGTGACCACCAGGATGTTGGGGTAGTCCACTGTCTCGCCATCGCCATAAACGGCCGTGCAGATGTAGGTGCCGGCGTCGTTGGCCTGGACACTGTCCAGCGAGAGTTTCTCCTGCAAAAAGGGAAGAGGGAAGAGATTGGTGGGGATTGGTGACTGGTGCGGACGGGAAGCTTCCCGGGACAGGACTTACATTGGCCAGACTGCGTCCTGCTTGGAGTTGTCCGTACTGGCGCGACCAGCGATATGCGGGCTGGCGGCTCTCGTCGGCGCCGCACTGCAGCTGGGCATTGCCGCCGACCTTGGCATGGACGATCTTGGAGCTCTTCAGCTCGTGGGGCTGATCCTCCACCTCCAGGACGTAGCTGGTGGTGTAGAGATCTCCCTGGTCGGTCCTGCACTTGCACACATAGTTGCCGGCATCGGTGGGGTCCACGTGACTGATCACCAGGCGGTTGCCCGCTTGCTGTAGGGAGAACGTCCTGGTAATGGTTTCGGGATAACTTGGTTGCAGGAGAGGAGGATACTCACCCTCACGTTGGCGCTGAGCGGTGTTCCGTCCGCCCGCTCCCAGATCACATCCGTGTAGGTGTCATCGGAGGAGTAGCACTCCACTTCGGTGGACTCGCCGACGCGCAGGTTCGAGGATTGCTGGTCCAGCTTCAGGCTGTAGTCCCGCGGACGCTCCTCCTGCGGCTCCAGACGAGCCGGTGGCAGGTATTCGGGATAGTGGGGCATCGGTGGAGCCACGGGGCCGACCGCTGTGGGACACCGATCACAGATCACCGTTCACCGGACACCAGACACCGGGACACACACAGACAGACGGCAACGGACGAAGGACGAAGGATGGTCGGCGGAACGTTCACAATTCAGCGACAATTCACAAGTGCAAGGTGCATGTGTATATGTGTGGCGTATGTGGGTGTGTAGGGTGTGTGTATAGTGTGTGTGGTGTGTGTGTGTGTGGTGTGTGTGTGTGTGAGTCATGGAAATGGGAATAAGATAGTAAAAAATACACAGAGAGAGAAAAACAGTTAGCAAAATTACATGTCAAAAAGTTTGGGTTCAAACAGAAAGAAGGCGATACTTATCGAAATATTTGGATATCGGAAACGATTAATTATCGATCTTAACATCGATTCAACTCTTGTTAAAAATCAACAAGAATCCGATTTCATTTCGATTCCATATCGCACTTGGTTTTGTTTTAGTTTTAATTTGTTTTTTTATTTTTTGGAATTTGGCTTCCTCGTTAGACAATACATATAGAGATATACGATATACATAGAGAGAGACAGAGAGACAGAGAGAAAGAGAGAGAGCGACAGAGAGGGGACTAGGTGGAGTGGTGAGATCGGGGGACTACATACTTGATGGAGCTACATTTACTCTTTTCTTCTACGAATCGAATTACACAGAATACACGAATAAATGTGGGGTTACGAATGGGTTCATTTCGATTTTAGGTTTTTTACTCGTTGTATTTGTTGTTTTTATATTTTTCAAATTTTTCAATAGGGTTTTTTTCGTCGAATTCTACAGATCTAATTTGGACTTGGGTTACCACTATAATTTCGCAGATGTTTCATTTCCGGTTTGTTTATCACAAGTATACACATACAGAGGTCTTTGCTACAGTTATCGATATATATTATACAGAGAGGCGATTACTATCTATCGTTTATCGGGTGACAGTGTGCGCGCATGTGTATGTGTGTATGTGTGTAAATGTTTAGTGTTATATACAATAATTTCAGGAGATTCTAGACTAAGTTACAAGCTATA
The DNA here is from genome assembly GCA_018151655.1 of Drosophila bocqueti. NCBI lineage: Eukaryota > Metazoa > Arthropoda > Insecta > Diptera > Drosophilidae > Drosophila > Drosophila bocqueti. The sequence goes on from JAECXF010000011.1 coordinate 1,800,009, forward strand.
GTTAGTAACACATCGTAGCCGTAGCCTGGCGCATGCAGATCATATTTATATATATAATATATATGTACATATAGCCGAAACCTGAAGAATGCTGCAAAAGTATCTAGGTTATGCGATCGATCGATGGCAGATCGTTTGGTTATCGTTTATCGTTACTTTGTGGTTACTTTCATCTCGTTAACGGTTACGTCTTAAGCTACTTGAAACCCATCGAGTGCGTGCGCCGTTGCTCCTTGATTGCATCCGCAGGGAGCTTGTAATTGGTGCTGTTTGTTGATCGGTTATCTCGCTGGTCGGTTATCGGTTAGCGGCTATCGATAAGCCCCATCCATTGAGTGCCAATTGCAATCGTTTCAACTCTACGATTTTGTGCACCCACGAGCATAAGGGAATTCGACAGCGAAGGGCAGATAGGCGAAGGGTGGGTTATAGAGGGCATAGAAGAGGAAGAAGGATGGGAAGGATAGATGGGAAAGGAGGGATATTTATATATATATAAGTGAGGAGGTACAGTTGAGTCAAAGGGTTAAGAGGAAGTTTGGAAAACACAAAATGGGATAAAGATTACAGCTGGGTACAGTTGAGTTCAAGTGTTGGGGAACAAAAAGGGAAGAGGAACAGGATACAAAGAGGTACTGTAGAGTTAAGGATCATATACCATAGAGAGAGAGAGAGAGAGAGAGAGAGAGAGAGAGAGAGAGGGAGAGAGAGAGAGAGAGGGAGAGAGAGGGAGAGATAGAGAAAGGAGGATGAGGTGGGGGAGGAGAGAGAGAATATACGCTTGCAGTGCAGGTTGGGTAGAGAGAGAAAACTTGGGACCAACCGCTGCCCGTCAGCTCCGTGAGATGCCGCTTCCTGATCCTCATCCGTTGTCCATCTTCGCCACGCATAGTCCTGGGGCTCCTGCCGAGATCCTTCTTCCAGCGCTTGTAACTGCCGCCCGCCGATGACTTGCCCCTGCTTCCGGCAATGCAGTTGAACTCGTCCGAGTGATCCGTACAGTCGTAGATCCCATCGCACACCATTCCCGCCCGGATGCAGGTGTGCGGATGTGAGACGCACTTGAAGTCGCTGGGCTGGCAGGCGTAAGCAGCGACAGTGGATGGCGGCGCTGGACGCACTGCAGCCGCTCCGGAGCTGGTCAAGTGCTTGGGGGGAGCGAGCTTGCCGCTTTTGAAGTCTGCTTACGTTTCGTTAGTTTTTTTTACGATATATTTATCGGTTTGGAATCGGTATTTTTCAGTAGGTTTCGTTAGGTTTCGGTACAATATGTAATTTATGGGTTTTATTATTTTTTTTTAATAATATTTGGTATTTTCAATATTTTCGGTATGTTCCGTATGTTCGGTATTTTAAGTATTTTCGATATTTCGATGTAGAAATGCACAAAATAAAAGTATTAGCAAAGGATATGCAGCCTCACATTCAGCACTGAAGCCCATCGGTTGCGAGTTAGTACCTCAACCTGGCTATATAGTATATGTACAAGATGGGTCTAACCTAAGCCCAGGTAACGCTACGAGAGTTACTGATTTCCACACGCACACATGCTGGAGGCGGGAGGCGGGAGACTGGAGACTGGAGACTGGAGGAGAGTGCTCTTCTAGTCACATCGGGACTGTGGTATTAATACATATGAAAGGATTTCTGAATCTTTGGAGGGTTGTGTTTTCATAAAAACATCGACCGTACGGGGTTTTGTTTTTATGTGATATTATTTTGGGTTTTCTTTCTTCTTTTTTTTATATAAAATTTCTATTGCTCTAGGGGTTAGGCAGTAGTTTGTTACATAATACAAATTTCTCAAGATCATTGGATTAATAATAATACAAAACAAATGCAAAATGAAAACAGAAATCATAATAATAATAATAATATAAAAAAAAAAAAAATAATGAACGAAATAAAAAAGTAAACAAAAAACATACTAACTCAAAAACAAAATTAGATTAAGTAAGGATTAGGATAAGATAAATTTGTGTTTATAAGGAAGGCTCGCTGCGATTTCTAGATTCGATTGGGCGGCTGGGGATGTGGTAACACACCTGTACAGATATACAGAAACATGCAGGGCATATCTTTGGGGCTGTGGCCCCTGTTCGGGAACGGGTTGTATCCTAGGTTTATATATAATATATATATTTTTGTAAATATATTTTTGTGGATTTTTCGTTCGTTGTTTGTTGGTGGTTCGATTGTAGCGTTGATTGGTCGTTGGTTTGATTGATTTATCGATTGAATCGGTTTATCGGTGAATCGGTTTATTGAGTTGCATTTTTGTTGCATTTGTTGCATGCCATACCAATAAATTTGTTTGTGTTTTGTTTTTCATGTAATGCATATACCATTTAAAAGTCAAATCAAAGGTAAATTTAAAAATATATTTCAACAAGCGCACATGTAAGAAAAAGTGGGAGAGAGAGAGAGAGAAAAGCGTGAGAGAGAAAGAAATAAATCATGAGTTTAATTAATGTGTTTTTTGTTTTTTGTTTTTTGTTTTCTGTTTAATTGCAAAAATCAAAACAAAAACGTCTCGTAACATCCTGCAAAAGCTATGGATCTCTGATTCTGCATACAGGATGCATTCTTCATTCTTCCTCTCACTGACAGCTGACTGTTTGACTGATTTTCTGATTTTAACTGATTCAAGAGGACATAATCAAGAGTGTTGAAGTTATTATTTACAGTTACGTTGGTGCTCTGTTCTCTTTCGTATTATTTGTATATTGTATTTTGTATATTTTTTTCAGTGCAATTGAGGTGATGAGGTGGCAGGTAAAGAGCAAAGAGCAGAGAGTGTAGAGTGTATAGCTTATAGTATAGATTACACAGAGGTGAAGATATGTGAAGAGAAGCTTGTGCAGTGAATATTTTAGTTAATTAACAAAATTAACAAAAACACAAACAAACGGTGGACAATGGTTAAACCCAAAACCTTTAATAGGCGGTACTTAATCTAACAGATACTTAAAACCCAGTCAAGATACAATGTATCTACCCGTTGCCAGGGACAGCCGACACCAACAAAAGCTTGTTAATACAAAAAAAGGGCAACATAAAAATAAGGTGAGCCTCGGAGGACCGACGCTTGAAATACCCCTGCAGTTTCACTCTGAAATATTAGGGGACACTTCAAGAAACATATGTCAATCATTTAAGGTCAGTGCAGGGGCCTTTTGGAAATAAAAAGAATATGTTACAATTGTTTGCTTCACACAGTTTTGATGTGCAAGTTTTTAATGTTAATTTGATGTTTTTTGTTTCTCACTTAAGTGTATCGTATTAGCAATGTTTGTAATGTTTTTTGTTTGGTTTTCTGGCAGCCATTTTTGTTGTGTTGTAAGCTTAAGATTTATCAAGTTCCAAAGGGATAATGTTCGCTCGTAAATATACATATCATATATGTATATGTGTGTGTGCTTAGGCAGCTTAGGTTTCTAGAATTTCGAAAAACAAGGAACGCAATTCAAAGGGAATTTGGAATATTCCTGGCTTTGCATGCACATATATATATATCTATGTACATATATATGTATATAGTAGTTTGACACGATCGGGAGCTGAGTTTCGTGGTTATTTTTGCCTCACCAGGTGGTGTCTTGGGTGTAAAGTATTTGCAATGACCGATTTATGATCGCTTTCCGATCGATATACATATCGATATGTATATCGCTTTTGGTTATATACAGAGTGTGTGTGTGGGTGTGTGTTTGGGTGTGTGTGTGTGCGGAAAACCCTGCTCCCTACAGTGCGGGACATACGTACATAGACATTGAGTTCGGTTTTTTGTTGGAGATGGCAATTTCCGTTTGCGTATTTACAGGTTTTTTTTTGTTGTTGTGGTTCTCTGCTTAATTAGCTGGCTTTGGCCGGGTTTAAGCTTAGGTTAACAGATACGAGTACATAGATGTGTCTGGTATATATATATATATTCAAGTATTCAAGTATATATAGGGGTGTGTTTGCATATATTATATATAGTGGTGAATTAGTAAAATCAGCGAACGATCAAACCTGCTTAGACAAAGCCTAGTCCTTGGACATTAACTGGGAAATCCCTTTCGAACTGTTTCTCTGCTGAAGATTATCCTCTTTTTTACTTAAGGTTTTATAGATATATATATATATATTTGTTTTTTTTGGTTGTTTCTGGCTTTAGGTTCGTTTTCAATTTTCGATTTTAGATCTTCGATTTTCGGGCTGGCCTAACGGGGTCTTAAGGGGTCGGGATTCGGTTTCTTTCCTTCTTATCCTTAATATTAATAAATTTTCTTTGCGTTCTATTACTTTTCATTGTTGCAGGGACCAGTGGGGGGGTGGGGGACAGAGAGGAAGAGAGATAGGAGATGCTTGGGGGACTTGGCTTCGCTTGGCTTTTGCACTTTCGCATTGTCGGACAGGACTGGAGCCTGGAGAGCCTGGAGAGCCTGGAGAGCCTGAGGGAAACCGGGAACCCGGGAACCCAAACCCCGCTGGGGATTACTCACTTATAACTTTCAAATCGACGGAGCTGGACGGCAGGCTGCGTCCTCTGGACAGGTCATACTGATCGCAGATGTAGCGACCCTCGTCCTCCGGCCGCAGATGGGTAAGGATCAGCACTTGGCTGTCCGGGCGGGCATTGTGCGGCAGCGCGCTGCCGTCCTCGCGATGCCAACGGAACTGGAAGTGGGGCGCCACGGCGGTTACAACATCAACCCCGCATGAGTGGAGCTCGGGCAGCTCAGAGTCAATGCTCACCTGGGTATTCACATTCACCTCGACGCCGTACTGCGAGGTGGTCGAGCAGCGCAGCTGGACGCTGTCGCCCTCGCGGGCCTGTGTCACCTGCGACTGGGGCAGCGGCTGGTAGTAGATGGAGGGGGGCTTCACCTGCACCTGGGCAGTCTCGGTGCGGTTGCCATAGCTATTGGTGGCAGTGCATCGGTAGCCACCGGCATCGGCAGGAGTGATGGCCTCGAAGCGCAACACATTGCCTTCGATGCGAACAGAGCTGAAGGGGGGAGGCAGAGACAAGCAAGGGGTTAAGTGATATTCAGACCAGGAATTGGGATAGATGGATAGAAAGGTAGATGGATAGAAAGATAGAAAGATAGATAGATAGATGGATAGATGGATAGATGGATAGATGGATAAAAAGATACATGAATAGATGAATAGATAGATGGATAGAAAGATACTTAGATAGATAGATAGAAAGATACATAGCTATCCAAGAAAGATACATAGCTATCTAAGACACACACCTGGGCAGTGGGCGACCATTGTCGGTGCTCCAGTAGACGTCCTCGGGACGCGCATTGGTCACCTGGCAGTAGAAGTCCACGTTGCGTCCGGCCTCGACCCTCAGCGGTATCTTCGGGTAGAATGTGATCTGGGGCAGGGGCAGCTGGACCAGTTCGCGCACCACATAGGTCTCCACTTGGCCGGCAGGGTTCACACCGCTGCAGCGATAGCGTCCCAGATTCTCCTCCTGCACGTACACTATCACCAGGCTGTTGCGGATGATGTGGGCATTGCTTGGCAGTGGTGTGCCATCGTCGCGCTCCCAGTGCGGGCTCAGATGCTCGGAGATGTCGCAGGTGATGGTCACATTTTCGCCAATGTTCGTCGGTAGCTGATCCCGGCGGGGCTGGAGCTGTCCGGGTGTTTGTCCCTGTCCCTGTCCTTGTCCGGGCTCCGCTCCCTGGTTGTTGCCATCGTCGTCGTCATCTGAGGGGGGAAAGTAAGAAAGTAGGGAGAAAGTGAGAGGAGACCCGTCAGAGATGTGCCGCTAGTGGGGAACACCTACGAATGCCAACATCGCCACGCTTGGGAATGACCTCGACGCGGACCTGGCGCTCATCGTTGCCCGCCTCGTTGGTGCCAGTGCAGGTGTAGACGCCGCCATCGGTCTGGCTGACGCGATAAATATGAAGCTCAGCGGTGTTGCTGACGCCACCCAAACTGGGGAGACCGCGCGTGCGTTGACCTTCGGAGGACCACTCGACTTGGGGATTGGGATAGCCGCTGGCAAAGCACTCCAGCTTCAGCTCATCGCCCTCGGTGAGGCGGATCTGTTGGCTGGGTTGGATCTCAACCAGCGGAGCCTCCACAACCCTAATGGTGGCAACGCCAGAGGCCTCGCCCACCGCGTTCCTGGCCCGGCACTCGTAGTCGCCGGCATCGGCCATAATAATGTCATGGATCCTGCGCAGGTGAATTTTAGAATTTGTGTATTTAGTATAAGAATCCCTTAAGCGAAGGGAGTTCAGGGAGTTCCAGGGAGTTCAGGGAGTTCAGGGAGTTCACTTACACAACATAACCGTGACCCTCCACCTTGTGACGAGGCGAGAGCGGCTGGCCATCGACGCGCACCCACTCCACGGACGGCGAGGGAATGCCGGCGGTGGTGCAATAGAGCGATCCCTCGGCACCCACCGAGACGGTCTGGGTGGGATCGGACTCTATCTTAACGCTCGGCCGCTCCCGAGCTGCAAGCAAGCAAACGATGGTGGTGGCACCGATTAGTATTAGGATCAGACTGTGCGGACCTGTCTTATTACCGACTCCACTCTTGTGCACTAAGTTTGTGTTTTGTTTTTTGGTTTCAAAATTCAAATAAAAGCGTTTGGGGGGGTCAGGGTTCGGGGTTTGGGGTTTCAGTTCAAATAATAGTTTTTAAATCAGGGTAAACCAGTGTTAAAGGGGAAGAAGAGAGAGAGAGAGAGAGAGAGAGACGAGAGAGACAACAGGACGAGAGACGAGAGAGCAAAGTTATGGTTAGCTGGGGATCTTCTCGCTCGCTGTTTAGGTTCAGCCGAGGTCAGGGGAGGTCACACAAGTACCCAGGCCTTCTGTCAGGGTTAACTCTCCTTCTTTGTTAACCCGTTCAGAGAGAGAGAGAGCCCTTATCCTTGACCACAACTCACAACGCGGCATAGCTACTCAAAGCATAGCTACTAAGCACTTGAATGATACATTTCCTCAGTCGCCCGGACCTCTGACCACTTACGTTCAATGTCGATAATCGTGCTGGACTGATCGGAGCCGTGGCTGTTCTCGGCTATGCAGGAGTAGGGACCACGGTTCTCGGGACGCGCTGCATAAATGGTGAGGATATTGCCATTGACATGGACATTGTTGGCCATCTGGTCGTGCACCTTGGTCCATTTCACGGAGGGATGCGGTGTGCCGCTGGCCTGGCAGGTGACGCTCAGATCGCGACCCTGCACCACCTCAATCACTTCCTGCAGGCGCTCGATAACAGGACCGACCCTATGGCGGAGATCAAGAGATATTAAGGGTTAAGTTCATTCTGAAGATCTCAACTGGGCATCTCATCGACTCACCCATCGACAATGGGCGGCTGGTGGAGGGGCTCAATGTAGACACGGGCATCGGCGGTGAAGTTGCGGCGGGTGCGCGGATCGAAGGCCACACAGGTGTAGGTGCCGGAGTCGCGATCGCTGGCATCCCGCACCTCCAGCGAGTTGCCGTTGATGTAGACGTTGCGCGGCGCGGAGGCGGACAGCGGGTAGCCCTCGTGGGACCACTCGTACCGCAGGCTGGCCACACTCGTCGTCTGGCAGGTGAGGCGGAAGGACTCGCCGGCGAGGCCATTGTGCTCCTCCGGCTGGATGTAGAGGCGGTCTCGCGGCGGATTCGGTGGCGGAGCACTGCTCTGGACATACAGCTGGACGTACTTCTCGTCGCGGTTCAGATTGTTCTCCGCCTGGCAGCGATAGCGACCCTCGTCGGACTTTCGCGGCGAATTGAAGATCAGGCGGTTGCCATAGGTCCTCGAGTGGGCATCCACCTGGCCATCGATGCGCGTCCAGGTGACGGTGGGCGTGGGATTGCCCTCCACCTCGCAGACGATCTCGTTCTGCTGGTACTCCTCGAAGGTCACATGGTTGGGCAGGTTGACAATCTGGGCGGGTCTGCGTTGGCTTTCAGCTGTGTGCGGGGATAACAAGGATTTATAAGCATTTACAGGGAAGACATATAAATATTTCAAAGTAAGGAGTAAAAGCAGTAACTCTAAGCTTGAAATACCATAGCGTGCCAGCATCTCCTTGGCATATCCTTTTGTTAAACGGAGGCATTTTTATGAATTCATTTAAATTGTGTTAATGTTTGGGGTTAGAGAAGTGTGAGAGAAGAAGCCAGGACTCACGGGTGATGGTGATGGAGATGCGATCCTCGAACAGCTCGGAGGTTTCATTGCTGACGGCTCGGCAGGTGTAGGTGCCCGAATCGTCAATCTGCAGGTTGTACAGATACAGGGTGCCGCCACGGACCTCGGACTCCTGGGTCATATCACTGTTCTCCTTGTGCCAGCTCACGAAGACAGGGTCCTGGGAGAAAAGCAAAATCAGACACGAAATATCTCTGCAACTGCATTGTTCCAACTCACATTGTTCCTTCGCATGTAGCCGCTGCAGGAGAGGGTCAGTGATCCTCCCACGGGCACTATGGTGATCTCCGGCTTGGAAATGGACACGATGATCTGGCTGAAGCCAGTCTCATCCGGACTCGGTGGTGAGCCGTCGTTGTCTACAGTAGCGGGGGTATAAAGAGTTTCGATTAGGCCAGGGCTTTCGCTTCCCAGGAGGATCCCACAGTTCCTTACGGCATGGGTAAGGCCTTTTTTTCGGTTTCGGTAAGGTGTTAGTGACAGGTGGTTGCGGTTTAATGACACCTACACATCGGGGGGTACGACGAGGTCGGGACTGACATTCCCATAGCGGAGTTACCTCCGTCGGGAGGGGGTTAGGTAAACAGGAGACATGAAGACAGTGCGCTTCGAGGCAATGCAACTTGGTTCCATTTTCAACTACTACTTACTTTATTTACACAAAAACAGTTTACGGTATTAACTTGGATTTGATTGGTAAAATCAAAGCAAATCATCGATCACTAATAAGAGACAAGAGGGGTTAGTTAGTACTGGGAAAGGGGCTAGCTAGGTCCTTCGTTCTGAGAACCCATTGCAGTGAAACGCACTGTGGTTTGGTACAGGAAGGACACACTGAACAGAGTCGCGGGTTAGTTCGCTACGAGTAACTCTACGGTAGATGCCTCTGGGCCAATTGTCCTTGGCTTTCCTTGATCGCAGCTAACAGATCATCCTGCGGCTGCTGGTACACAGGATATAACAGATAGTTTACACACAGAGACAGAGGACGAAGAAGAGGACTACGCCGGCAACAACTACTCGAGTGAGACAAGTACTAGGACACATAGTGGACAGAGACTAGCTATGTAGGTTTAGATCACCGAAAGGTCACAGATATACAATACATATGTATGTGTACGTGGACAGAGATAGGTGGAGAGTGGAGAGAGAAGAGAGGGAGGAGGAGGAGGAGACAGGAGCTAACCCAGTTAAGGCGAAACTTCTCTATAATTTTCAGGTTTTAGACACAGAGCTCTACACAACAAATCTAAGCTTGAGAAGTACTTTTAGGAGAGAGTTTTAGGCAGAGTTTATTTTTAGGGGGTGGTGTGCTGATTTAATTTGATAATAATTTTGTATGTGTTTGTTTGTTTTTTCTTTGTTCGGTACAGGTGATTTTGTGAGAGACAGAAAGCTACGAAATTGTGGGTGCCCAGTGCCCAGGCTTAGTTAGCTCTGTGGAGCACTTCGGTGGAGCGAACCTCGGCAGCGGTAGCTCAGCTTGGTTATATTTCCTATGATTCTGTTGCCCTTATATATCTGCAGCGTGTCATTATACGAGATTGTCTCGTTGTCCGCGATATTCAACTGATAGCCCGAGCGAATATCACATTTCTTGGGCGGTTCTTCGATAATGGGCGATGTGTCTAGAATGTGGATGGATGGGAGGATGTTTGTTTGTTGTTGGTGATTGCAATTTCAAATTTCAGATTCAATTTTATTGTTTTTCATTTGATTTTTCATATTTTCGATATCGAATTTCAGTTGGTTTTCAGAGTCGATGATGGGAGAGAGTGGGTGGGGGGAGGGGGGGGGGGGAAGGCGGCGAAGAAAGGGGGAATGACAAAAACAAAGTCCGAGAGAAAGGAGAAAGTAAATAAAAGAGGTAAGAACTGGATGATCGATATTCACCGATCATGCGATGCCCCTGGCTCAGAATTGCTCATGTCTCAAGGTCAAAACCCAGTTACTATGATAACTATGATAAGTATTTGTACTCAGTTATAACTTAAGCTTTCGAAACTATTTTATAATCACTCGTTAAGTGAAAAAGGTTAGGCATACCAAAGGGTTCGGTGGTAGTGCCAGTAGATCCCGAGTTACGGCACTTTACAGACTTTCTTTATTCACAAAGAACTTGCCACTTTTTATGATCACTTCTTGGTCTAAGGGAATAAGTTATGCCACAAGGTTCACTTGTAGTGCCCATACATCCCGAGTTATGACTGTCTTTTTGGACTTACCCACAGCCGAGTGTATAAAAACTTGTTATGATCACTTCGCGGCTTAAGATCTCAACACATACCAAAGGGTTCGACTATAGCTTCTACAGATCCCGAGTTGAGGCGACCCGACCTTCACTGGCGAACTCTGAGCGGGCATGGAAGGGCATATATATAATGTATGGACTATATGGGATAGGAGAGGCTTCCCTCCGCCTGTCATCGGCACGACTGCGGCGCTCTCCCGCGAGAGTATGCCTGGTGGCCGGTGCGAGTATGCAGGAGGAGGCCACTGTGTGAGCGTAGGGAAAGCGGTGGAGGGGTGGAGAGTGGTGTGTGTGTGGGGATGTGTGGATAATGTCGCAGTAGAGGGGGTTTCTCCACTTACCGATCTCGCGACAGAGGTCGCCCTTCCAGCGGGGCTTGCACTTGCACTGCACGTACCCGCCGGCGGCCAGGCCGCAGGACTCGCTGTTGGCGGACTCGCAGGGACACGGCCGGCACACTCCGGACGCGTCACGGTAGTGGAGAGGGGCACAGACCTCGCAGGAGTTGCCCGAGTAGGCTGGCGGGCACTGGCACACCTCGATGTCGGCGGCATGGGCCGCGCCGGGCACGGCAACGGAGACGGCCGTCTCCAGGATAACGTCACGGATCGAGGTACGCTCGGTGGGCACCTTGGGCGTGGCGCGGATCAGAATGGCCTCCAGGTTGGACAGGACGGACATGAAGTCGGAGCGGGAGGCTGGGCGGGCCGAGCCGCGATCCTTGCGCTGCCAGTTCTCGTCCTCGTGCAGGCGGACGCTGTAGCTCTCGGCCTCGGCATCGCCCTCGCTTCGCGACCAGATCAGCTTCAGGCCGTTGCCGCTGAGGATCACATCGTAGCCGGGCTGGTAGCTGCCGTAGCCCTCCACCACCAGGCGGTACTGGAGGAGGCCGCCGTAGGCGAGCAGCTGGTTGCCCAGCAGGTTGCCCCGCAGGCTCCAGTACTTGGGCAGGTAGGACAGGTGCGAGTAGGTGTACATGTTGGTGGCCAGGTCGTGCCTCAGATCCTGCGACACATCGCCCCCCGACAGATCGCCGTTCTCGTCCGTCAGCAGCGGCGGCGACTGGATAAAGTCCACGGGTATCAGCTGGCGGTACAGCTCCGCGGAGCTGCACTGCGTGGCCAGGCCGGAGCAGTAGCACTCCTTGCAGCCGTCGGGATTGCGTCCGGAGAGGCCGTAGGTGCCGGGACGGCACTGGTCGCACTGATCACCGATCACATTCGGCTTGCACTGGCAGTAGCCGTCGCGGCAGCCCTGGGTGCCATCCGAATGGCACCGCCACGAGCACTCGCCGAGCGTCTGGTTGCCGGGATGTGGTGGTGGGTGTGGTCGCGGCGGCGGATAGTCAGTGTCCGGTTCGCAGTCGTAGGGAGTGCCGCGCGTGGCATCGCCCGCATAGCCGGCAGAGCAGCGATCGCAGCTGGGTCCCTCGGTGTTGTCGGCGCAGTTCTGGAGGAGATTAGCAGGCAATCAATTAGCAGGGGAAAGCAGGATTAGCAAACTGAAAGATCCGCCATGAGATTCTGATTCCCAACTCACCTCACACTCGCCCGTCTCGCCGTGGCACTGGGTGGAGTGGCCATTGCACTCGCAGGGCACACACAGGCCCAGGTAGAGCCCCGACTCCTGGTCACGCTTGTAGCCGGGGGCGCAGGTCTCGCAGGAGAGGCCGAGGTAGCCCTGGGGGCAGCGGCACTGCTCCACCTCGAAGGCCCTCGAAGTGCCCACATTGGTGGTGGTGGCCGTGTCGAGGGTCACCTGCCGCAGGGAGCCCTCCTTGGTGCTGGTCGTGTAGGTGGCCTTGATGTAGATGGCCTTGATGTCGCTGAGGGCCATCAGGACGTGCTCGCGGTTGGCGAACTGGCCGTCGCTGCGCTGCCAGGCGCTCTCCTTGATCTCCACCGCGTAGCTGTTGGCCGCGCTGGGGCTGACCTGCGACTTGCGGTAGTGGATGAGCATCAGGTTCTCGCCGCTCTTGATCACCACATCGGGGGCGCTGTTCCGGGACATGATGCCGCTGGGCAGCGGGCTGTAGCTGAGGGTGTAGCTCAGCTTGCCGCCGTAGGCGGTCAGCTTGTTGCCCAGGAACACCGCCGGCAGGCTCCAGTAGAGGGTGTCGCCGCCATGGTCAGCCGAACCGCTGAAGCTCAGCTCCCGACTGTCCTGCGAGAAGGCCACGGGCAGAACGGCCGGATTGGGGTGGGTGTAGTCCATGACCAGCTCGAAGCCATGGTTCACGCGGTCGTGGAAGGAGCCGAAGGTGCTGGAGACCTGGTCGCGGTACCAGGAGCTGCTGCTGCAGTCCACCTGGAGGCCGCTGCAGAAGCACTCCATGCAGCCGGTGTAGGTGAAGGAGTTGAGGTGGAAGCTCTGCGCCGCACAGCTGTCGCACTTGTCGCCGGTGACCTTCTCCTTGCAGTGGCAGCTGCCATCGGCATTGATGCTCAGCGTGCCGTCGACGTTGCAGGTGGACTCGGGGATCCTGCGGCAGCCGCCGCCGGGCACGAAGGGATCGCCCTGATAGCCGGCCGCGCAGCTCTCGCACCGCCTGCCCGTGTAGCCCTCGTGGCAGGAGCAGATCACATCGCCGTCGGGACTCATTTGGCAGCCGCTGGCGAAGTTATTGCTGCCGCTCTGCGGGCAGGGGCACTCCTTGCAGGCTACGCCGCGTCGCGGATCGCCGTAGGTGCCCGCCGGGCACGGTTCGGGGATGAAGGGCACACAGTGTCCCAGCCAGGGGCCGCCGGGCTGGCGCACGTAGCCGGGGGCGCAGGTCTCGCAGCTGTCGCCGACGTAGCCGGGCGGGCAGGAGCACATCTCCACGAGCGAGGCACTGCCCAGACCCTTGTCCGCGGATCCGGCCGAGTCGAGGGCAATGTTAATCAGATCCACCTCGCGGGCGGTGCTGTCCAGGTAGCCCAGCCGGATGAGGATGTTGTCCACGTTGGCCAGAATCATCATGATCTCCTCGCGCGTCGCCCGGCGGCCGTCGGGCTTCTGCCAGTCGCCCGGCAGGAAGGGGATGCTCACCTTGTTGTTCTGGCCCGGCTGGGTGCGTGCCCGGTGGGTGAGGGTGAAGCGGTTGCCGGTGATGATCACGTCCGGTCCGTTGATGGGGCGTCCGTTGCCCAGGTAGCTCACCTCGTAGCGCAGATTGCCGCCGTAGGACTTGAGCTGGTTGCCCATGTACTCCGCGGGCAGGGCCAGGTAGGGCGTCTCCCGACCACCGAAGTGCACGTTCGAAGCGCGGAACTGGACGCCATGGTGCAGGGTCAACAGATCCTGGCCCGGCGCCGCCTCATTGATCACGATCTGGCGGTGGGGACTCAGCTCCACGCTGACCACGCGATGCGACAGAATCGGCGGCTGGATGGCGTAGGTGAAGAGGTTGGCACTGTCGCAGGAGGTGGCCACGCCGAAGCAGAAGCACTTGACGCACTCGTCCGCCTTCCGGGCCAGCATGTTGAAGAACCCGGCCTCGCAGACGTCGGTCCGCGGCTGCGTAACGGTCACAATGGTGTCCGGAGTGACGAAGGTGGTGCCCCTCGAGTTGATGATCTCGCAGGAGTAGGCGCCGCTGTCTTGGCGCTTCATGTCCGGGCAGTGGAGGGTGCCGGTGCCGCCGTAGCTCTTCGACTCGCACTTCTCGGGCACATGGCCCCAGTTGAGGCGCCACACAATGGTGGGCGTGGGCGTGCCAGTGGCCACGCAGGTCAGGTCCAGGGACTCGCCCTCCAGCAGGCTCTTCACCGGCGGCGGTGGACGGATGGGCAGCGGGGCAACTGTGTGAAGGAAAATGCAATTTATAATCTCTTTCGTAGGTAGCAAGTTTTTGGGAGGAAAATGTGCACTTACTGCAGCCGACTTCATCGCTGCCATCCTTGCAATCGCTGACATCGTCGCACTGGAAACTCTTGGGGATGCAGTGGCCGCTGCGGCACTGGAACTCGCTGTACCGGCAGGGCGAACCGCTCGGCTCTGGGTCACAGGTGGCCTCGTCGGAGTTGTCGCCGCAATCGTTCTCGCCATCGCAGCGCCAGGTGCGATCGATGCACTTGGAGTTGGAGCACATGAACTGGTTGGGCTGGCACTTCCTGCCCTGGCTGCAGCTCTGCTCATCCGAGCCGTCCGAGCAGTGGGGGATGCCGTCGCAGATGGCCGACTTGTCGATGCACTCGTTGTTCATGCAGGTGGCCTGGTACTCGGTACAGGCTGATGATGGACGGGAAGACAGATCGTTGTCTGTGAGGGGGGTGGAAGAAGGGGGGGAAGACAGTTAATTAATTACATTAATTAATTAGACAGTAAATTCAATTAATTAACAAGTTAAGAATAAACCGAAATAAACCTGCTTAAGCTTACCATTCCATAGCCATAGGTTGGCATTTGGTAGGAAATAGAGAAAAGTTATTAATAAATTCTACACAAAATCAATCCTCAAGTGAAGAGGGGTCACAGGATTGCAGAGGAACCTCCTACCTAGGCCAAAGAACTCCAGGTCAATGTGCGGCACCGTGCCATAGCGTATGCGATTCGAGCGCAACTCCTCGTACTTGTGCTCTCCCCAGGCTGCTTGCGTTTAACACATTATCTTAGCTAAACCTCTTACATCTTGTATATCTTATAGATATTATTTATCCTGAATATCTGATGTATCCAGAACGGCAGGACTAGGACTAGGACTCATACTCACAGCGCTCGACATTGAGGGTGACGGTGACCTGCTGTCCGGGAATGTAGCTGGCATAGCCCACAGCCTCGCACACATAGGTGCCGGCGTCCTCAACCTGTATTAGAAGAATAAAGGAATAAAAGATATATAGTATATATATATAAAAATGAGATATATCAGTAACTCACTCGAATATTGGGTATCTCCAGGCGGCCATTGCGATCTGCAAAGCCGGGCGGCAGGGGACGTCCACCGGGACGCGACCACTTGACCTTGGCGCGGGCAGGACCTTCGTCTCGGCAACGGAAGATCACCTCGCGACCTGGCAGGTGAACCACAGTAATTCGGGTAAGTAAGGAGCCAAACTTGGTTTATAAAAGAGTCAGACGAGCTAAGATATAGGGAAGGGGGAAGAGGCTTTGCGGGAAACAAGACTTTACGGTGGGGGGATACAAGGCTAATATCGTTTAAAACACTCAAATACAATCTTTATACAGTTCGGAATATGTTTTAAGAGCAGCGACAACAGTATATCGGAGCTCTAAATCATATCGAAAATAGCCTACAGTTTGATATATCGATAAATCTCGATTGAATTTAATATTGAAATGTAGATACTATTAATATTTTATGTGCATTTTTAACCATTGTCTTTACAACTTTTTTTTTAATTCAAATTAGTGTTGAGTTTTACAACCATTTATCTCGAATTGAATTGAAAAGTATCAAAAATTATCGATTTTTTTTTTAATTTTAAAAAGTTGATATTATTATCTGTATTTATTTTCTTTAACAATTATATTAAAAACTTCTACAAAACTCTACATTTATATCGAAAATTAAAATTTAAAAGTCAAAGTTGAAGCTTATTTCGATATATCAAAGAGAAAATCGATTTATCGCGTATGCATAGCTTCGATACATCGATATGCTCCGTCATCCCTAACTACTCCAAAGGCCGAACAGGGACTGGTGGGATTTGAGAAATTTCGACAGAATATACAACTCCACTCCGAGCCAATGGATCGTGCAGTTTTCGTGGTGCTGGTTGGTGGTGCTGGGGACTTCCAGGTGCTGGTCGAGTATTCTCTCTGTACTACGGTATGCATAATTGTGTGCGGTGACTTGTAGTTAGGCCAACTTACCCTCCCTAATATATCCTGCGGTTTTTTTTTTGTTTAGTTTATTTTTGGTTTTCGAAAAAAATTGGGTTGTTAAGCATTAACGAGAACAAAGAACGGCAATTAGGGTTGTCGCACATAACGTGTCTGGTCATGTCTTTCGTTTGCGTAATATTTTCGGTTGGGAGACAAAACAAGAGTGAGATACTTACTCTCCTTGATGATCTGGCTGTCGGGATAGGTCTTGAGATTCAGCTGGTTCGGTGCGCGGGATCCCTGAGAGTGATCGACGGCTGTGGAAGAAACCATTACCATTATTAGTATCTCTCGGATACGGATACTGTGGCTTGAGCTTATTCCTAGTGTTATGAGAGTGATTTCTAGACAGACTTTTTGTGTGGTTTGGTGGTGGTAGCCATAGCCCTGGGTAGCAGTTAGTAGCTACATTTTTTGGGGGTGGAGAGATAGAGAGAGAGAGTTATTAGGGGGCTTCTCCTTCGGTGCTTCGGTGGGATCTCAAGTTCTCGGGTTCTCAACTTCTCAGGTGCCTTGCTCTGCACTTACGATCAATCTCGTTGCTTATGGGCCCGCAGTCCACCTCGTCGCTGCCGTCATAGGGACAGTCTATCCGTCCGTTGCAGCGCATGGCCAGGGAGATGCAGGGTCCATTGTCGCACCTGAAGGCCGTGGGCGGACAGAGTATCCTCAAGGGGGTCACTGCCGTGGTTGTGGTGGAGGTGGTGGTGCTGCTGCTGGTGCTGGCAGTGGTGCTGCTAGAGGTGGTCGTTGGCCTGGCCGTGTTACCCTCGGCAGGATGATGACCTTATGAGGCAATTTGATTGGTTTTCTTTCTTCGCTCAACTCTTGCATTAAGTTTTCCCCAGCAATGATGATGTGAGGTTGTGAGTGTGAAGTTAACCCCCCCAAAAAAAAAAAAAGGAAGAAAGGATAAAGGACTTACCGCAGCTGCGCTCGTCGGAGCTGTCGCGGCAGTCCGAGATGCCGTTGCATCGCACCGCCGAGTTGACGCACTGACCGCTGTCGCAGCGGAACTGGTTGGGCTGGCACTCCAGGGAGCCGGCGCAGTTGATCTCGTCGGAGCCGTCGGAGCACTCCGGGTAGCCGTCGCAGCGGGCCGAACCCTGGACACAGTCGCCATTGTGGCAGCGGAATTGGTTGTCGGCACAGCCTGTATAGGGGTTAAAGTCAAGAGTTGAGATCAGTTCCAGGACTCACAGATGAGACTAAGGTTTCGCTGAAAAAAATCTAAAATCAATTTAGGTTGGGAATATAAGTAATATATATACTAAATATCTAGAGAAGTCATAAGAAAAACAGTGCATAAAATGTTTGAAACATGCGGGTCCTGGGACTTAAAGCAAACTTAGAATAGGTAATAATATATACTAGAAATACCAATGGAGGTAGGTACTATTGAGATCAAAAAGCAAAGATAGATCTAGGGGTTAAAGTAAATTCGAATATAGCCTTAGGTCATTCATTAACCAATGCAGTTTTGCTCGTCGGAAAAGTCCCGGCAGTCGTAGAAGCCATCGCAGTGCTGCGTTTCGTTTATGCAGAACTGGCGATCGAAGCAGAGGAACTGGTGATCCTTGCACAGGATGTCAGTGCCTAAAAGTGGTTACGATTACGATTACGATACTCGAATATCGTATATGGTATATCGGTATATCGGTATATCGGTATATATGTTCGTTTTGGTGTGGTGCAGAAAACTCAAGTGAAATGCAACGAATATATGCACAAAATCAATTCAAAGCGGAGTGGACAGGGGAAGAGAAATAGAGAGAGAGAGAGCGTGAGAAATGGAGAAAGAGAGAGAGATTAGCAAATGAAAAGGCACATACGATATATGGATGCAGTACGACATATGGATATATATATACGGTATGTGCAAAATGTAAATGTGATCAGATTAGGTTAATATTTTCCTATTGTGTGTCGTTACCTTTCCGTTTGACTTGTTCAAAAATTACCATATATCAAAAAACGATATTTAAAAGTGCTTTATAAATACGATATTCATGAAATTCACAATATTCACTGACCAAAGACAAAGACAAAGACATGTGGCAATGCGAACTACACTTCCAGAATTTCATTGCTAGCACAAAAATGATGTACGAGCAGCGTGATGCATAACGCTTATTCCTTACATTATCTTTGCCTCAACTCTGCGGGTGCTGAAGAAGCTTTGTGCTCAAGGATACAGACACTTAGAAGAGGTGCTTAAAAAATGTATAGATATATGTATAAAAGTCGGACATTTTTAGATCGGAAACCGACCAAGATCACTGACAAAACGAGCTGAATGAACGAAGGTAGAGAGAACGCGAGAGGATCGAGTTTGAGATGTAGATGGAGATGCTGGAGACGGAGACTTACAGTTGACCTCATCGGAGCCATCCTCGCAGTGCCGCCGCCGGTCGCAGCGCTCGCTCTCCGAGTAGCACTTGCCGCTGGAGCGGCACTGGTGCTGCGGACACGGCAACGAGTTGGTTGGTGGACATGAGGCCTCATCGGAGCCGTCGGCGCACTCCACTCGGCCGTTGCAGCGCACCGAGCGGTTGTAGCACGACTCGTCGCAGAAGAACTGGTCCGGGCCACAGTCGCTGGGCTTGAGTCGATTGGTGGCTATATATTTGATGCATATACATATATATATATATATCGGCATGCGATGTGTGTTGGATGTTGCATGTTGGATGTTGGATGCGTTGTGTTGTGGTTGCAGCAAGAAATAGAGATAAGAAAGCGGGATGATTATGGTTATGTCGAGGCCTGGAAGGCAGCTTAAGCTCTAGCACAGCCTCTCCTCCATACGAACCTGCTTCCAGTTGGAGTGGGACTTACAAGCTACTGTGCATATATCGTTATCGTTATCGTAAATGTATATGAAATGGCGCCAATCTGATCTGATTTTTGCATTTAACAACAAACTAAACATTAAGATTCCCTCTTCAAAAGCCAGATCAGATTGGCTTGGCATATGGCTATAAATCCTAGAAGAAGGTGAGCTCTAACGCGATTACCATCGAAGCAGATCAGACCCTCATCGGATCCGTCGGCGCAGTCATCGAAGCCATTGCACCGCATATCGCTATCGATGCATTCGAGACTGGAGCACTGCCACTGATAGGACTGGCAGGGCCTGGATCTTGGTATGGGAACTGGACTCGGATACGGTTGAGGTTTCGGTTTCGGTTTCGGTTGCGGAACAAGGACATTCACGGTGGTTGTGTCGTAGTGTCGGGTCCGTGTGGCTGAGTGGTGTTGGAGTTGGTATTGTGTGTGTGGCGTTTGGCATGTGGCAAGGATGTTGGTTGTTTGGCGGTGATGTTGGTGTATGGGGTTAACATAGAGATGAAACAAGACAAGACATAATCGTTAGATAAACGAAGA
This sequence comes from Drosophila bocqueti, assembly GCA_018151655.1. Classification (NCBI taxonomy): domain Eukaryota; kingdom Metazoa; phylum Arthropoda; class Insecta; order Diptera; family Drosophilidae; genus Drosophila; species Drosophila bocqueti. The sequence goes on from JAECXF010000011.1 coordinate 1,819,655, forward strand.
GGCAGCGGTTAGAGGCAGCGAAAGATGGCAGTAAGATCAAAGGATCGAGTTGTAGTGAGAGCAAGGCGTAGGGAGAATGAGGTTTCAGGTGAGAGGAATACAGAAATGTAAGAGAAATCAGCTCCCTAGACCTTTCGGTTCAACTTTCAATAGCTAGAATTGTGTTCGAAGAGGGATTCTTGAGAGGAAGTTTGAGAACCTTTAGCAGGGAGAAATATGGTAGAACAGAAGATCGTTCAGAGCTTCAAGTAGTTTGAAAGGATAACGAATTCAGAGTTTTATAGTTTCAAATAGTCTGAAAGGATTACGAATTTTTGATTGGATTTGTTACCACTGCAATATTTCTCGTCGTAGCCGTCGAGGCAATCGATTTTGCCATCGCACTTTATTCTCCGATGGACGCAAGTGCCATTGCAGGCCAGCTGATTCGGCAGACAATATTTCCTTTCTTGAAATTACAAATACAAAATAGACACATCGCAGTGAGTACTCAGGGGCTCAAGGTTCATTTCCTACTTAAGTCTTAAGTCCTAACTAAATCAAAGACCCAAATAAAGCAATCCAAAAGCGAAGCAACCAACTACGAACTACAGTCTAGGGTGGTGCTGGGATGGGACTTATTGGGTCAGGATTGGTATCAGGATCGGTATCGTTATCGTTATCGTTATCGGTTTCGGTTTCGGTTTCGGTATCGGTACCGGGTGCTTCTTACCGCAGTGACGTTCGTCGCTGCCATCGGCGCAGTCGGCTTTACCGTTGCAACGCTGCGTGTCGGCAATGCATTCGCCAGTGTTGCAACTTTCGATATGGCGATTGAATATCGGTTTAGCGATGGGCACGTGAGCGTAGAGATGACATTAATGATGATGATCATGATGAGGATATAGTGGTTTGTGTGTGTCGATGTGGTGGTGTTGTTGTTGTTGGAGTAGGAGCCGTGACATGGAAGAGGAGAAACATGATTATGATCCGATAGGGATGGGAGGCGATAGACTTGGCTGGGTTTAAACTATCGATACAGGATCGATTATTGCACTTCTTATCGGTTGATATATGGCTCGATATATTTGATTTAAGTTAATTTTGAGCACATTGATATATTATTTCAAGAGATCAAATTACTTAAATTAATTTTAATTTAATTAATTTAATTTAATTTAATTTTTCCAATGCATTTAAAGGAAGTATATAGGACCTATCATTCGATTATTGCATTACATATTCCTTGCTTTCAATTATTGTTAACATACTTGAAATAAGACTTGAACAGATCAAGCTAGGTTTTAAATATTTCATCAATACATTTAAATATTGCAGTCAATTATTTTAGTAAATGAGATAGAGTCCTAGAGATGGGACTTAAGTGATCATAAATTTGTAATAAATTTACTTTGATTTAAAGACTCTGACATGCAAGAACTTGCAACTCAAAGCCACTGATTTGAGGATTAATATATCTCTTCGTCGCGTATAATCGATAGTTGGAAAAAGGATAGTGGGCAGGTATGTATATATGGCTTTGATGGATTTATGACGCTGGGTATGGGCTTACAGATAGGCATCGTCGCGGCAAAAGGTACAGTTGCGCTCGTCCCTGCCGTCGTTGCAGTTGGCAATGCCGTTGCACAGCTGATCACGGGGCAGACAGTAGTCGTCGCACTCGAACTCGATCTCTAGACAATGCTCTGCGAATGATGCGGTGAATGGGTGGACGGTGATCAGGCGAGATGAGACTTGGGTCCCAGTGAGTGGGTTCGGGGGATGTGGGCGTGGTTATTGCTAGTAGATGTGGTAAGTAGCACCTGGAGCCTCTGGGGGGGTGGGTTAGGTTAGGAGGAGGGCGTCTCTTTACCTGTGTAGGACTGACAATCGAGCTCATCCGTCCCGTCGTCACAGTCCATGTTGCCATCGCACTTCTTGTCGAGCGGCAGGCACTGACCAAAGTCACATTCAAACTCAAGGATTTCACATTCATTCAGCGGATTGTTTTCCGGGTCGGTGTCTGTGAGCGTGTATGTGTATGTATGTGTGTGTGTGTGTGTGTGAAAAGTTGGAGGAAAAATAAAAGAAAATTGTAGTGTTTATAGCAGGGACAAGGACCCTGAGACAGATCGATAGGCGTATAGAGGCGGAAGCTGAGCTCAAAACTTTGCGGTTTCCCAGAGGAAATGACAAAAGGAAAGTATCCTATTATAGAGGGAATTCTAAGGGCTTTTCTTCAAGTATTTTTATCTTGTTTTATATATCTTTAATCCAGGTTTCATTATCAGAAAACCCCTTAGGAGTTTCCCCTAAATTGGCTCTTTTTCTTGGCCCTTCCTGCGGTTCATCTACAGTTTTGGGCACAGCTCCCGGGACACAGATCTAGACACAGAGGGGCAACTCGGGTCAGATGGAGGGACTACCGTAGTTGTCGTCGTAGGTAAACGGGCAGTTGTTCTCGTCGGCGCCATCGTCGCAGTCGGTGATGCCGTTGCAGCGCTTGTATCCGGAGATGCAGCTGCCGTCGCCGCATTGGTACTGTTGGCTCAGGCACTCGACCCCCAGGCGCGTTCTGTTGAACCGCCCATGGAGGTCTGCAGGATCAGGGATCGGAGCGGGGATTACAGAGTCGGATAGTCGGGATTCAGAGTATCAGAGTGGCAGTAGAGTACGGGATAGATTTTTACACGGGTTTTTCATAACCCCCGTGGGGCGAAGAGAGAACAAAACAGAGAGTACAGTTAGCAACGGAAGTCGATACGGGGGAGCAGCCTTTGGCTCTTAGAAAGAGGTGTGAATGGGGGAGTTGTGGGTTTGTGGCACTAGCAGTTAGCATTTTGTCCAATTAGCGAAGGCTTTTTAGCTTAATCGGTGAGTTTATCCTACGGTTAAAGCTTAATCGCTGAATTTAACCAAAGATTAAATATCGGGGCGTAGGTAGATGGGGATTTTTTAGGGATCGTGGCTCTTGCAGTTAGCAGTTTGACCAATTAGCTGAGGCATACTTAACCTACGGTTAAGAATTTAGTTTAATCGCTAAATTTAACCAAAGATCATGCAGTGTAACCAATGAGAGCTTAACCTACGGTTATAATTTAACTAGTAAATTTAACCAAGAACTCTTTGGAAAGTGATAAAGGGAGAGAGTGTGTGATAGAGAGGGATTGTGAGAGAGAGCGCGTGGGAGAGCGAGTGAGCTTAATGATAGCGGTGATAGAAAAGGATAGCGAGTATGCTAGAGATGGTACTTACGGCAGGCGCTCTCGTCGCTGCGGTCTCGACACTGCGATTTGCCATCGCACACCTGGACCTTCGGAATGCAGCCTCCGCCGCGTTGGCATTTGTACTGAAGAAAGCATGAGAATGGGTGTTTTTTTTTGTACAGGTGAGAGCGTAGGTGTGTGTGTATGTGGGGGGTGTTTAGGTGTGTGTAGCGGAGTGTGTGTGTTTAAAAAGAGCTCATTAAAGCTTTTGAAACCTCAAAATTACCTAAATATAAGAATTATTAACAAATTCTTTATGTTAATCGATTACAGGAATCAAAACTAAATATGATTTCTATAAAAATTAAGTAAAGTTTTGTGGAATTTTCTAATAAATCAATAAATGTTGTTTACATTATTACTTTAAGTGAAACTAAAATTGTTAGATATCTACAATTTATCGATTGTCCAACGTATATCAATCAAGTTTATCGAGCATGTTGATATAAAAGTAAGCTAAGAAAAAAAAACAATTTTTCGGAATGGATTCTAATATGAAAAGTTTAAGAAATAAAAAATGTTTTGAAAAAGAAATAATAATAAAATTGAAATATGTCCGAAATATGCTAAAAGCTCAGACTTTCCTTTTTCATTGGGATGAGCAATGTCCCTTTGTATGTTTGTGGTGGGAATGGGGGGGAGTCTGCCGGATGGTTGGGATTGGGGTCCTGGGCCAGGACTCACCTTGTCGCCGCTGCAGTTGCAGAGCGCATAGTCCTCGTCCTCCGCGTCGACGCAGTCGGGGATGCCATCGCAGACGCTCTCAATCGAAATGCAATCGCGATTGTGGCACGCGAATTCGATGTTTTCGAGGCAGTTGCCCCCAATCCCCGCCGCCGATGAGGGGGACAGTGATGGGTTGCCTACGGTTTTATATTTTCGTATTTTTTTGTTTTTGTTTTGGTTTTTGTTTTGGTTTTGGTGAATGATGATGGGTGACACAGCGGGACGGATGGATAATCGCAATGATAGTAAAACAAGCCATAAGGAGAACGAAATAAGAGAGAGAGAGAGAGAGAGAGAGCAGAGTGGGATATGTACAAGTGAGCTGTATATGAGGCAAATCAATTAAAAGAGTATTTAAATCAAAGGCTTTACTAGCTAGCCGCGGTGTGTGTGCTTGTTGTGTGTGAGTGGGTGTGTGGTTATGGCTAAAGTAGGTTTCTATGTTCCAAACATGGCATGCACTTTTACTACCGCTTCCTCGTCCACTTCTTGACCCATCCCACTAGTCAAAACTTAGGGCTAAAGGTAACGCTAGCAATTACCCAATACCTGGTGTCATCCATGCATGCCCCGTGGTGTTTCCCTCGGCAACAAAATTGAAACGGTTAGAGGGGAAACCACAAAAAAAAAAAAAGGAAACAAAAAACGAATACATCAAAGGACTAATTACTCCCGTTGTGCTCATTTCCAGTTACAAAGGTCGCTATAAGGATTTCTCTGGCACGACAATTCTCTTTTACCATTATTGACTAAAATATATCAACTAAAATAATACAAATTCGATTCAATAAGCAATATAGCATTCTATAAATTATCGATATTATGATTATAGTATAGGCTTTATGTACAACTTTACGTCTTTAATATATTTTTGACTGATTTTTTTGAATGATTTCAAACAAGTTAATGATTAAATTCATCCGAAATGGTAAAAGCTCTTGAAAATGTACAATCTATCGATGCGCTGTGGATATACCATGCAAATTTATCTATTATTTCGATATATTAATTTTTGTATATATCAAATCTAGGATCCCCTTTATCGGCCAACTCTAGTTGCAAGGAAAACACCCTGGGGCTGCAGCTATGGATTGGTTACGATTACCCCTCTTCCGGATATATATTGCTACACTATTCTCCGGTTATCGGAGACACCTACTCGCTACGCCGACTGTTGTTATTGGGTTAGTGGTCGTTGGCGGCCTCGTCGGTGAGGTCTCTCGTCGAGGCGGTGCTTCGGTGGTGGTGGTGGTGGTTCTGGGTACGGTTCTTGGGGCTGATGTGGTCGTGGTGGTTCTGTGCTCCAGCTGGCCAGGCGCGTGCCACGGCGACCACGTGGTGACCGTGATCGGGGGACGCCGCGTGGAGACCGCCGGACGGCGGTACTGGTCGCATCCCCGCTCGTCGCTCATGTCGTTGCAGTGATAGGAGCCGTCGCAGCGCAGGTGGAGCGGGATGCACACGTTGGTGGTGGTGCAGCGGAACTGGTTTTCAGCGCAGGGATTGTGGGAATTGGCCTTCTCGTAGACATTGCTCGGCTGGTAGACCACTTGATACTCGTACTGGTCCTCCGCGTCCAGGCCGTCGACCTTGGGCCGGCTAGGATGAGCACGCGGCGGATGATAGCCGCCCAGGGGTATGCCCACGGCATCCGTTGGCCCATCATCACCTTCGTCTAATCCCGAGCGATCGACCGATAGTTTTTGTTATCGATGTAGTTGGTTGGTGGACACGAGACATCACACGACAGGGCGTGACACAGGAAACCGCATGCAGACCATGGGCGGTGGGTTAGGGGGTTTGTTTTTTAATTCATTATATTCATGCAGTTTTTAGTTTAAGTTAAAATTTGATCGGTGTCGTTGGTATCCGTGGGTCGTCGATGCAGGGTAGTTGTTGTTGTTTCCGAAACAGGTTGACGTGCAGTTAATCGATTAATTTTGGGCATTCGATAACCACAACCAGGGGGGTTCGGATTCGGATCGGGGGTTTTTGTATATTTTTTTTGGTTTGTTTTTTGGGGAGGGGAAAAGAAAAATAAAATGTATCGAGTTAAAATCAAAATCATACAATCATCGATTGACACACACACACTGGGACAGTTGGCTATCGCAACAACGGCGATATAAAGAAGCGATATCAGCGAGGAAAGCACACAGAAGACAGCATAAGAGGACAAGAGAGACTACCAACACCATTTTATCGATTTTAGTTACCCACGAGGATCGGCGAAAGCGTAACAGAGAGAGAGAGAGGAAGAGTCAGAGAGGACTCGCATTAAACTGGACACACGTAGGAAACTTATCGATTAGTTATCGACACACGAACACGAAGCTCTTACCGCAGCTACTCTCATCGGAGTAATCGACGCAATCGAAGATGTTATCGCACACCTGACGCATCGGTATGCAATCACCGTTCCCGCAACGGAACTCATCGAACCGACACTCATCCTCATCGTAGCCACCTGGCGACGACGACATCGATATGAATCGATAGCACGCGATTGTTAGTTATTGGCGAGGTGATTTTTTGTGATAAATAGGTGATTTGGGTGACTTTCGGTGATTAAGTGATTGTGAAATGGTGCGCACTTACCTCGCCCTGGAGGCCCAAGAGCAACTCTTCGCAGGATTTACTCACCCTCGCAGTAGCGCTCATCGGATATGTCCTCGGGACAATCGATGTTGCCATTGCAGAGCAGCTCCTTGGCTATGCAGGTGCCGTCGTCACACTGCCACTTGTCGTACAGACAGGCTGCATTCCGAATGAAACAAGAAAGAGCACACAGACAGACAGACAGACAGACAGACAGAGAGAGAAAGAGAGCGAGGAGAGTTTTGACTAGTAATCGGTGGCATCGGATTATCGAAAACCTACGACAGCCCTCCTCATCCGATCGATCGTGCGGGCAATCGGCCCGGCCATCGCACCGATGAACTATCGATATGCAGCTCAGATCCCGGCAGGTGAACTTGCCCTTGGGGCAGGTATAGCGCAGCTTGGGCACAACTGTACCCAGCAAAGAGCAGCATGTGTGAAGAGATACAGAGATAGAGTGGTGACAGGGTGTAGAGTTGCCATTATGTAGAGATTAATACGCAGTGTGGCCAAACTTTAGGAATGTTCTCTAAGAAATCATGCATCATTCCCAAAGTTAAGTTTAAACAAGAGGATCAAGAAATATAGATATTAAATCAGTCTTGTTCTGATTAAGTTAAGGTTATTCTTAACCAGACATTAAGAAACTGAGCTCAAGTAATATGATTTCATGGAAAAATCTCTATATACAGGTTGATTCATTGACCACACTGCGCCTGTCTCAGCCAATGTGGCAGAAGAATATTTGTATATTAAATCAGTCTTGGTTCAATTCATAACCGGAGATTAAGCAACTGAACTCAAAGTTTCTTCTGCCACATGGCTTGACATTCAATAGTCCCAAGATATTGAGACAAATGACGAATGACGGATGTGACTAATGGATATGGAGATGTGATGACCAAGATGGCGGTTACTCACTTCCGTCGCAGTGCTCTTCGTCGTCGCCGTCGGCACAGTCGGCGTGGCCGTCGCACTGCTGACTCAGGCTCAGGCAGCGCGTGCCCTCGCGACACTGGTACTCCATGTCGCTGCAGGCGGCGGCTAGTGGTTAGTTAACCGGGGGTTAGTGTGGTCATGTGGTGGTTAGCATGGCGGTTAGCGTAATTAATCGAGATATTTATACATAGAGAGAGAGAGAGAGAGAGGGAGAAAAGGAGAGACGGTGGGTTAGTCGGTGTCGCGAATCGAGGCGAGTCGTTAGCGGCTTAGGCCTAGGTCCTATCCTAGGTCTTGGCTTAGATACTACGAAAGCGGCTTAAACATCTAGTTTAGACTAGTTTTAGCACTGTATTATCTACTTGATCTGGATCTGTTTCGGGGTCTGAGTCTCGGCCCTAACTAGCTCTAGCTCCTAGCACTTACGGCACTCGGCGTTCTCGTCCTCGCCCTCCTCGCAGTCCCACTGGTAGTCGCATCGCTTCCTGGAATCGATGCACTTGCCACTGTTGCAGCGGAACTCGTTTGGCTGGCATTCTGCAATGGAAAAGAAGAAGGTTTCAGAATTAATTTTTAGTTATATTTGTACCACTGCTTGTTGCTGGAATAACACTGAAATGGAAATTGTATAGGAATCTATATTAATAGAAGACGCTGAAGTGTGAAATTCCAGACCCTGACAGCAGCAGCTGGGACAGGACCTGGATGATTGGCTTTTCAGCCTGCAATTAGATGACAACCGGATGCAGTTTAACAAGGTCTTCCGCCCCCATGAAGCACTTTTCCGCCGCCCCCAGAACCGGCCGTCAACTTGAAAGCAAAAGTTTGTTAGGTGTGTGCCTTTTTTTTTGTGCTGTTGTTGCGCTGTGACAGACAGCAGGCAGGCAGACTCCACACCCCCCGACAGGTCCATTCGTTAGCCACAGTTTCCTGTGCATGCTCTCGGCCCCTTTGAACCCTTTTTGCCCCGCTTAATATTTCATACAGCAACGGCAACGGCAACAGCAACAACTTGAGCAATTTTACAAATATTTTTCGGATAATTCTTTCGCACAACACAAAGTGACACAACGCGGATTTGATTACAAGCAGCGTGCCAGCAGCGGCGGGATATATAGGGATATAGATAACAAAGGAGCCTGGAGGGGGGCGCGAGCAGATGCTAATTAAAAGCAAAGAAAAGTTAAGTGAACATTAGGGCCGGGTAGTGGCAGGGGGGAGTGTCGTAATCAGAGCAGCTTAAAGTAAAAGCCAATTCGGGAGCAAACAATTAGCGGAGATTTCAGGGGATACTTTACACTGCAGAAAGTACACTCAGCAGAGAGTACGTTGTGATGTTTAGGTCATTTGGGATGGTCTTGAAATGTATTAAATAATAAAAACCATTAAACAATAACAACCATTATTTATTGCTTAACAATAATGAGACATTGAGTTTCCTACCACTTTTAAAGCTTAAAAATATAATAACTACGCTAAAAATACATTCATTTTAATTAATAAATATAATAAAAAACAACCTCATATTTGATATATAACAAATACAAGGCCCACTTTCAGGGCCTTAATTACTCCCCCAAATCCCGATGGAAAGATAGTATTGTGTAAAAAACAATTAAAATTGAGCCAAACTGGTTCTTTCCTCTATTTATTATTATTTGCTTTTGAGGCCATTGGCCGTGGCAAGTCAACAATTTGTCATCGGCAGTCGTCGGCAGGTGAAATGCGAAATGTGGCAGTTAATGTTGGCCGTAACCGAAACTGCCGCGAAACTGCAACTTTTTCGCCCAAAAGTTTTCCGCCTGCTTTCTTGGCTTTTTTTCAGCAATTTTCAACACGAAGGCGAGGAATTTGCTGGCAACAATTTGACAATTTCATTGCGGACAGACAAAAGGAGCCCAGAAGGAACCCAGAGCAGAGCAGAGACAGGGCGAGGGAAATGGGCGGAAAAGGTCGGAAAAGCCCAGGCAAAAGGCGCCTCAAGTCAATTTGCAAAAGAAGGCAAATATGATTTCCTCTGTGCGCTGTGTTTGTTTTCATTCCACCTGCCGCTTATTGACATTAAACATTCAAAAATAGTGACGGGGTTAAGGCGGGCAGCACAAAAAGGCAGACAGCACACATCAAGGATTTTGGATTTTGGGCTGCCAAAGGATGTTGGACTCCAATTACGTGGCCGGCGCAGACGTGTGATCCTAATCCGTTTGACGGCCGCCCCCCCCCCACACACAAACAACGGATTATAATCATCCGCAAGTGGGAAAACAAGTTTTTCCCCAACTCATTTCCCTGCGAAAGGTGGTCGGAGTGGGAAGCCTGTTCATCGGGGTGGGGTTGGTTGATTTTTTAAATTCTCCAAGGATCTAGAACTAATTTTTTCAATTCCATGAATTTTTAGTTAGGGAAATCTTTGAGTTATATCTTTTATATATTTTCTATCTTTTCCGAACTGTTGCACTTTGTTTTCTGCCCTCTTCAGCGAGTGTCAAACGGAAATTCTCCACTTTTCTCGCTGCCTGAAATGGGATCAGTTTTTGCCCCTTGCACTTGAACTTAAAGCGAGGCCGCGCTCACACAGAAAAAAAAGAAAAAAGAAAGAAAAACCCAGCGGAAAATGGAAGGATGTGAGGCTGGGAAGGCAGGTTTTCCTGCTGCTGGCAAGACGAGTCGTCGTCGTCGTCCGAAAGGAGGGCTAAATTCGAGTCGATAATTGATATGGAAAACGCAAAAGCGCCAACAACAGTCCAAAAAGCCGCAAACAAACAGGTTAAAAGGTGTGCCTGTGCCCGTGCCCGTGCCCGTGCCTGGGGAAAGCGAGGAAAGCAGCTTCCTCCCCGCTACATTTTTCCCACTTTGCCAGCACATCAAAATTGCTACGAAGGGAAAATCAGTTTAAGAGCAATTTGCCATCAGCGCAGATGGTGAATAAAAAGTATTTTTGATTTGATTATTGCTCGTTAGCGCTTAGCGTCTTCGCCATCGAATCATTAACTCGCTTTATGCCCAGCAAAGTGCTGCTCCTCCCGAGGAAAAATACATATTTAAAATATATATAATACATTCTGTATAATGTGGGAAAGTGCTGAGAAGAGCTTAAGGCCAGGCCAAGGAGTATCGTCTGCCATGCAAACCGGTTATTACCCTTGAACCTCTTAATTACGAAAAGCGGAAAACTATCAGCGATAAACATTCCGTTGGGTTTTATGTCTATGACTAATCGATTTCCGAGTTGTTTTCTTTTTCCTGCTGGGCTGGCGGCAAAGGGTTTTCAGCCGGAAAAGCCACGCCAGCTGAGATGCAGATCTGGCGTACGTGGCGTATGCGTGATGTCTCATATGCGTAATTGCCGGGAAAATGAATGTCAGAGTGCCGGAAAATGGGGGAAATTGCCCAGACATGGGCCTAATTGAGGTATTAACTTATTACTTGTTATTAGTTTGGCTCAAAAGGAAGATAGTGGAATAAATACAGCGGTAAATAGAAAAATAAATAGGTAAATAAATAATATATAAGTTCAATATGTAAATTTGTAACCAGCCAGCCGAGCGGTAAACCATAGCAGCTAATGCTCTTAATTAATATAATATAATAATGCTCTTAGTTAATAAGTTAATACATTTTTTGGCGCCTACCGATCGGTGCTTTCAGCTTTATATGTACCCACCCGCAGTTTCCCACCAGTTTACCCACCTGTTGATAAACTGTTAATAGTCGTGTGTTAATAACGTGATAATAACCTCTGCACTCGAAAGGACTTAATCATCGATGGATCTCGGCCAAGTATGCGGCGATTAAAGGTAACCGAGTGTCCTCAACTGCGGGTAAGTCCGAACCAAGACAATTATCTTACATATATCCTACATATAAAGCTGAAATCACCGATCGGTAAGCGCGAAAAGAATTTATTTATTTATATAGAGCTAATCCTTGCTTGTAAACTATAAGCTAGCTTATTAATTGAGAGCATTAGCTGCTGATCTTACTGCTCTCTTAAAGTTACTTAAGGCCCAACTATAATGCTGGTTAAATCGCAGCTAAATCGGTATCGAGTGACTGATGGCGCCTCCCCTGCACCACCCCCCGATCGCATTCATTTAGCCATTAGGCTTAACCCATGGCAGGCCCTCGGCCTGAAATGCATGTCAAGTGGCAGGGAGACACTGAGGCTGCTTGATTGATGGCTTGATTCATATTCATATTCGTACTCGTACGCGGGCCGAGAGAGACTCGACTCACATGGCTCGGCTTTTTCGGCTGTGCAAACACTGCCAACGGTCGACGTCAAAATGGCAGCTTAACACGAAGCTCATGAATATGCACACATCGAGCGGCGGCATCCCTTAACCCCTTGCTGCAGCGCGTTATTTAATGAGTCATTAGCTGGAGGGGGTGGGGGGGGGGCTAAGGGGTCGTGGTTCCCGGGTTGGAGGCCTGAGGTCGGAGGTCGCAAAGGTTGCCCGCAAGTGTTTAGTTACGGCTGCAGTTCGCCAGAAAGCGAAGAAGGAGCCAGGGAATCCGTGTCAAAAACCAATGACAGTTGTCAGTGCCAGCACTGAGAGAAAATCCTAATGCAATTTATATTTCAAAATATTCTACACAAAATAGAATTCATTTAAAGAGATGGTGTTATAAATTCATGTGATTTATAATACAAAAAAGAAAAGGAAGGAGTGTTATTTGAAACTTTTTTACCACATTTGGTTAACAGTTTAAGGGTTCATTTAATTATTTACTTGAATTGTAAATTAAGCATTAATAATTTGCTTTATTAATTAATTAAAAAAAAACAGCAAATAAATATTCAAAAAGGTATAAGAAATAAGCAAATTTTAGGAAGATATTTAAATAAAGGAAAGCTAACACTAAAAATGATCTTTACATTTTCAAAAATCATTCATTTTTGGAACAGGAAAAAATATATGTACCCATTTTGTATTCTTTCTTAAAAATATATAGTATATAGTATATATAGTATTTTTAAGTCTCTTAATAAGCGGGGGAGCAGCAGCTACTGTTGCTGCTGCTGCTGCTGCTGCAGGAAGGGGCGACAATTATGTGGCGTCTGCAGTTTTAAGTGCGCCTTTGCATGTGACTGTGTTTGCCCAAGCTCAAGCAGCTCGCTCAGCTAGACCCACTTTCCACCCTCTGCACCACCCCCTCACCACCCACTTTCCACCTCATTCGTCGCTTCTTCAATCTATCCCACATTTCACTTATTCATTTTCATTTCGGGCACCGTAAACACACAATGAAAATGTCGCATAAATAAAGCGCAAAACAAAAACAAGCGCCGACAACTTGTTGGCCAAAATAAAAAGGGGGAAGAGAATAGCAAAAAAAAAAAAAAACCCTGCTGAATCGATGAAATTGTTTGACGTTGGCATGTGTGCCTGCCACCCCCACAACAAAAAAAAGAAGGATAGTAACCCGCAACCTGTCTGCGGACCAAAGTTTTGCCACTGATTTGTCGCATTCCCTGCGCAATGTGACAAACGTTAATTTTTGTGGCTTGTTTTGCATAAACTTTTGCTGTAAGACATGCTTCGTTTAAGGCGGGGGGGTTAAGCACCGAGGGGTTAAGCACTGAGGGGTTAGGCATTGAGGGGTTAAGCCTTGCGGGTTGCCAGTTGCGTTGTCATTGCGTGCGTCGTCTTAGTTACTCCGGCATTTTATGGACAAATTAAATAAATTTATCATTTGCGGCCAGGACTCGCAGAGGGACGAACTAAGGGGAGGGGGTGTAAGGAACTTAAAAAATAGATATATATACAATATATATAACAAAAAAGAAGAACAGAAGACTTTGCTTTCTTTTTTTCTAGCCACAGCCAAAAAGTATGCAAACAATGTATCAAACACTTGGCATTAAATAAAAGATTTTACGATATAAATTCTTGAAAGAGAGTAAAATAAAATAAATCAAATTTATTCCAACATATTCTTAAATATGTATATAAAAAATATATTTTCTACCCTAGATAAAAATATATATTAAATCATACATCTCATTAATTAATTCCCTAATAAGACCAGCATTTAAATGATAATCCAACTTGACAACCCCTGACAACAAATGGCAACAGCTCAATTCCTGCGATTGAGGGATTATGTCAGGCTGGATGCGAGATGACATCACACCAGGAACTCCCTTAAGGCGAGCCCGGCTCCTGGCTCCTTGTGGCAGGTCGCATCTAGCAGGTTGCAGGTTGCAAGTTCGTCCCCGGACAAAGTAAAAGTGTCAGCGCGTGCCAGGCACGGAAACCGAAGACCGACAACCGAAAAAACAGGAAAAAAACCCGGAGAAGGAACAGCAAACGGAGACGGAGAAGGATGAGCAAGGGAAGGAAACACAAACCGGAAACGGCAGTGGGAGACAAAAATTCAGCAACCGAAGCGCCAGTTTCTACACAGTTACAAATTTATCTACATTTTCAAACTGTACTTAAAACTATAAACTTTTCTTTTTGGATATATAAAATAAAACCTTAATAAATTAATAAAAAAATAAATATTTAAAATGCATTTCTTGCTATATTTATCGCTCAGTGCACTGATTTCTTTGCCAACTGTTTGCGTTTTGACTTCGTTCCGTTTGCAAGTTTCTTAAATACTTTTTTGTGTGCGGCAAAACGCCCGCAAAGGGGGGGAGGTGGTGGTAATTCAAAACCCCCTTTTCTCCCACAATTTGCAACCACAACAGCAGCAGTAGCAGCAACAGCAACAATTAACCGCAACTAGAGCCACAAAAGCCAAACAGAAAAGCAACCGAAAGACACAAGGCGGCCAGCAATTAATGACTTTTGGTGAGAAAATTGGCTAAAAAAAAGGGTTTTATATTAAAAATAGGGTTTTTAAAATATATTTAAGCCCCTTAAAGGACATTTTTGCATAGAAAAGGGAATAAACAATATTTAATTAAAAAAAAAACAAAGCTTAATGTACAGATGCACACAAATATTTGTATTATTTTGGTGAAACGAGCCTTCGTATCAATTTGATCTTTCGAGCAGGATTACTGCAGGAAAACTACAGATTGCTAAAATATTTCCTTAAATTAAAACACTATTCCCGCTCATACAGCAACTAATTGGTATTTATCCTGCACCCAAAATGGTCCTTCGAGCCGTTTAGTAACCTAACAAATACTTTAGATCACTTGACTGGCATTTTGTCATATCTAAAATAGAAAATAGAGCATTAAAACCCGTAACTAGATTAAATATTTCCTCAAATAAAGCATTAACCCCGCTCATAGAGCAACTCATTTTCTTGCCTGTACCCAAAAGTGTCGCAACAGAATCCCATTTGAATGGATTAATTGCCACGCTTAAACTTTAAATGCTCACACAGACACACAGAGACATATTGGCCATAATACCGACCGCAATGCAACCGTCTAAAAATATCAACACACACACTTGCACAGTTTGTTTGCACACCACGGCGTATGCGTGATTTGGGCAACCTCTCGCGCTGTCTTTTGGTTTATGAGTTGACTTTTGCGGGAATGGCAGTGGCAGTGGCAATGCACATGCAAATATATGTAAGCCCCATGTGCATATATAATATCTGCGCATATATAAACCTACATACATATATATATAATTTATACAATTTATTTATTTAATTTTCAAGTCTTGAGAGCACATTCCCTGCCGACCTGCCGCCCTGCCTGCCACACAGTAGCCGACGCGCTATCTTATGATATATCGCCGAGCAATTAAATGTTATCGGCCAGCGAGACGTCAAATGGATGCATGCTGGTGGATCGGGATCCCTGGATATGTGGCATACTACATGTTGTATCTGTATCTGGAGGGTTGGGTAGTAGAGCCCAGAGCCATAAGTAGGGAAATTGAAGAGGGCGACGGACAACGGACAAACCAAAAATTGTCATTAATCATTGCGGGCGGAATGAGAGCGGGGACATGGCCATAATAACCATTTTGTGGCCAAATATTTGTTGGCCAGACATAGAGCGCGGAAACAATTTCTATGATTGAGCCAGGACACGCTCGCGAGAGTCCTGTTCAGTTACCCCTTAATCAATGGGGAATCCGGGGAATGCCCCCCCGCGCGGAATTCATGAAGTTCATTGCCAAATGCAGGCCAGGGAAATATGCAAATGTGATGGCGGCGGCGGAGGCAGAAAATGTTTCATGATTTAACCGCTGATCGATGGCCAAAGACTAAACAACAAGCACAGAGCATCATGAATGTTCAGTTAGAGCTTGGATATGTAGGATGTATGAAGCCAAAACAATTTAAAAACAGCACAGAAAGTGAAAGAGTTTTGACTTAAATCTCCCTTTGAGTACTAATTGATTTATATTTATGACCAAATACTTTGAGCAAAAACAAAGTCCACAGGGAGTCAAGGCGATAAGAAAACTATCTATAGATCTGCTCTAATCATTGTAAGTTGTTAAGGCTTTTAGTTATTTTTATAAAAAGCCCACTAATTATAGGTATTTCTATTTAGATAATTAACTAGAGAAATAATGCAAGCAGTACTTGGATTTTAAGTGGGTCAAAGCCACTGGCTGACTTTGAAGGCAATATTTCACTTTGCAGGCATTGTTTTATTGCACTTTTATTATTCTTTTTTTTTTGTTTATCAATTAATAGTGCACAAAGCTCTACTTTTTAAATAGGATCATGATTCACGCGCATCACGTAATCGTTTGAATGAATATTAATGAATGAGCAGAGTTGAGCTGAGCTGAGCGGAGCGTGGCTCGTGGCTTATTCAAATTCAAACCTCGATTGGAATGCACTTTCAATTCCCTACCGACATTGAGGCCATAAAAGAACTGACCGAATTGGACTATTTCATATCATATCCGATCTAATTCCGATTCTGCTCTGGAATATTAATGGTGCTATGCAATCCATTCAATTCTTTTTTCGCTGCGGCGGCGCTTTTTCATGCCTCTGTTCCTCTTTTTCACTTGTTCATTTCCTGTCTCTTTCTGATTCTTATTTCATCATCATCATCATCATCATCATCATCATCATCATCACTATTATCATCATCATTATCTTGGACGTAGAACATCGTCATCCTCGTGGCATCAGCTGTCGGGCGATGATGTCAAGCTGCCTGTAATAGCAATTACAAATCGCTCAAATGCATTTTTCTAGCTTTGCATGCCTGCACTCTGTGCACTGCAAAAAGAAAAACTAGGTGCACAAAAATCTGTACATATATGTACATACCAAATTAATGTTCTTTTCATATAAAATTATAAAGAGAAATAAAAATAATTCACTTTAATTTATAAGTACATACAAAGTATTTTACTTTATTTTCTTCTTCTCTAAATTCTCCAAATATCTTTCCTAATTTGTAAGTTTTCTATATTTTTCATTATTTAGAAATTATTTTTTAAGCTAAATACATAGTATATTTTCGAATTAATCAACATTTAAGTTAAGTTCTGGTTACTTTATTTAAGAGATTAACCTTTAACTTTACCTAGAAAATGTACAACTTTTGATCCTTCTCTATACAAAGAAAAAGAAAACCTCTTCTAATGCCTGCCTTCGGTTTCTTAGTTTTTTTTCAGTGCCTTGACTGTCATGATCCCCCCTGCTTTTCCGATCCTCCGATCCTCCTCCCTCCTCCTCCTCCCCCTCGACTGCTGCTTTTTCGCTTTTTTCGCTGACGTTTCGCCGACATCGTTTATCGTTTCGGATGCTCGATTAAAATTCTTTACGTCATTTAGATAACGAAGTGCTCTGCTCCGGGCCAAGCGCTGGAGCTGAAGGCGACTCGGTTTCAGCCTTACTTCTGCTTCGTTTTTTTGTTTTTATTTTAGATTTTTGCATTGCATTGCTGATAAAATATGATAGAACGCAAACACAGGCGTCTCATGCCCAGTAACCCAGTAAACTCGGCCTGCCCCCAGCTGTCTCTCCCCCTGTGAATTCTGCATCTGCGAGTGAAGTGGGTGCAGTCGTCGGAATGGGTCTGTGGACGCCAGGGATACCCATTAGTGCTGCAATTTTGTGCATCAAGCAGGTGTGATTGCAAATTGATCGCTGATCGGTGGGTGTGTGCTCGTGAATAATGAATAAATTAAGCCCGAGAAGGCCAAGGATTGCGCCAAAAGGTATTTTAATGGCGGTAAATGGATAAATTATGCCACTTATTATATACCACTGAGTCAATTTTATATAGTTTTGGTGAATAATAGTAGCTAGAAGGGCATGGAGTTGTCAGAAAAATCACTCCAGGGTAGATTTTTATATTTTATTTCTATAACTTTGAGAATTAAATATATTTCTTGTTTAAAAAACATTTTCTGTGCCAGAAATTTAATGCGAATATATATTGTTTATACAGTTTTAATGCAAAAAATAATATCTATTTATATTTTTAAGTATTTATTTATATTTTACTTTAAATTTCTGCTAAATAATCCTGTAAATATTATCATTCTATATTTTTTAAGTATTTCTTTATATTTTACTTTAATTTCCCCATAAAACCTTTTAGTTTTAATTGTTTTTATGGCAAGATAAATTTTTATAAAGAATATACATATTTTACTTTCATTTTCCCTTGAATATTTGCTCCTTAAATCTTGAGTTTTCCCTCCCCAAAAATGTTTTCCTGGCTTGCCTTTTGCAAATTGTTGACCGTTTTTGGCGAAATTCAAATGGCGCCGCTGCAGTTTCCCTTTTTAGATATATATCTGCATATATATATATAATATATCTGTATATAGATGTATTGAGGGTCTATCTAGGAAATCGCTGAATGCATCTGCGAGATACATTATGCGGTATCTGCAGTGCGCTCGTAAATTCACTTTTCCTGTCCGACGATGTTGTTCAGCGGCGATTGTCACCGAAGTTGTCCGGTTGTCGGTTGTCGACTGTCATGCAAGTCTGTCAGTCAGCATTCTGGCATTTGCATAGATCGGGAAATAAAACTACATAAAAACTACAGCAAAAAAAGAAAGAGGAAAAATCAAAACCCTGACATCTAAGCTGTAAGCTGTGAGCTGTGAGCTGTGGCAGCGATGCTGTGAAACACAAATTAATTAATAAGCTACATTTGTGCAGTGCACGTGCCAAACACTTCAGCTGAGACAGATGCAGTTGCAATTAATAGCATGCATTAAGCCAGCAGCTGCACGGAGAGAAAATCCGCTATAATAGCAAGCTAGAGCAATTAAATCATTTCAATTTAGTAGGAAATTCGAGTAGTTTCAGGGTTATGTTTGGTTTAAAAAGGAGATTTCTTTTAATAAAATGTATATATTAAATGGGAAAATAATTTCGGACTCACAGAATTGAAAGAAATATTTAAATAATGGTTAAAAACAAAGACCTTATTATGTGTCATTAATTTGTAGACATTTAATTGAGTCTAAAAATTGAGTAATTCCTAGCTTAAAACATTAAAATTCACTGCTTAACCATGAAACTAAACCACATTTCAAACTAAACCTTTGAATTAATTAATTTAATACTTGTATATCAAAAATGCCAAGCTAGATCTTTAGGTACTTAAATTCTTAAATAGCGCAAAAAATGAACCATGAACTTTCCTGGCATTCTCCCAATTTCAGTGCTATTTTTTCTCCTCTCGATG
Organism: Drosophila bocqueti; assembly: GCA_018151655.1. NCBI lineage: Eukaryota > Metazoa > Arthropoda > Insecta > Diptera > Drosophilidae > Drosophila > Drosophila bocqueti. The sequence goes on from JAECXF010000011.1 coordinate 1,838,771, forward strand.
CAAGTTTAACTATCACAAAATTAGCCTGCGGGGCCTTGAGTTATATTCAATATCTCCAGCATAAACTTCGCAAACAAGTGTAAGCCATACCTATGTAGCCCTTAGCAAAGGTCCTTATTAGCCTTTAAGTGTTTCAATTACTCAGGGAATATTTCCAGTGCAGACCGAATTCAATATATGTCCGATATGTGCGATATATGCGAGTGTTTCTCCATCAACTGTCAATCAAATGGTAATTATAATTGCACTGCAACTGCATAAATTTGCGGCGTATCTTTAAGATACGGCGGAGACATGGCACAGTTGGAATTAAGTCACGTATTTAATCAGCTAAACAGATTCAGCAACAAAGTCGGACTCGGCTCTCTGGCCGCATTTCCACTTTTCCATTTACCATTTCCTATTTTCCCGATCCGGGAGATCCCATTTCGATTCCGTCTCGACTTTTCAGTTATTTTCCTATTTTCCTATTTCTTTTTCGCTGCAAATATCAAATCTCATTGCGAATAAAAAGTTTTTGTATAATCTGCAAGGACGTTCTGGGCTCTCTTGACATTTCGCACGCGCTCTCAACAAGCAAATTACGTGCCTGGAAAAGCGTTGGAAAATCTGAGCCAAGAAAAGCGTAAGGGCAAGGGTGCCCCGCTCTACCCCGCTCTTTCTCCCTCTCTCCCTCCGTGTGTAGTCATATGCCCAATGGCATTTAGACGTTTTGACATTTTTGTTAATGGCATAAGCATCAAATTACAAGCAAGTCAGCAAAGGCAGCAGCAGCAGCCAGAATCAAGAATCTATTCGCCGACGGCCAGTGAAGGGTTTTCCACTCAACACACACAAACACACACTCAGGCACAACAAAGGCCAGAGGAAAATCTCGGCTGGAAAACTTTAATCCGAGGCAAACAAACAAACAAAACGGAGCGAACGGTAAACAAGCGCCAAGTGTAATGTCTAGAGTTAACCCTGAAACCGAGAGCGACGAAAGACGAAAGACGAAAGACGAGCTTTGTACTTTGTAGCTGTCAAACTGTAAACGGAAAATGGAAAACGGAAAATGGAAAATGCACTCTCAAGCCTTTTCTAATTGTTCTCAGCGCATGAGCATGCAGCTCGAACCATTCTCCAGATACAAACACTCTTCGCACTCTTACTTTATTTATTCAAGAGCCTTCGCCTCCGCAGATCTCATTTCACGTTCTCGGCTGCCTTTCAGGAAGCGCCCAGAGCAGGCAACCAGAAAGCCAGAAAGAGTCGCCACAAGTGACGGAGGGGTGTGTGTGTGTGGCACATTGTACTAAGAATAAACATTTCTCAATCTCATTCTTCTAGCACTTGCAGGGCGGCAACAGAAGCGGAGTAAATAAGAGTCCCGAAATGAAAAGTTGATTTCAAGTCCAGGAAAAAGCCAAAGGCGAAGCTTGAATACTCTCAGAAAGTACAACAAGTTTGCAGGAAAATGAAGTAAACTAGAGTAAAACCTAAAAGAACCTAGAAAAATACTTATTAAATGAATATTTAACAGCTAGAAAATACACTGCAAGCAAGACCAAAAGATTACTTTGAAATACACTTAAAAAATGCAAAAAGCATTCCAAAAATATAAAAAGTGCTGATAAGTATTCAATTATAAAGAAATTTGTTAAACCCAAAGAAACCCCATTAAAAAATATTAATAAAGATTAAAGTTATGAAGAATATAGTATATATTTTCCTATATATAAAATAAATTTGAAATCAAAATCTGAATCATAAAAAATACTATAAAATAGTAGAAATAATACAAATGGAATATTTGTAAACAAACAAACTAACTGACTACTTTACCAAATGATTCACGACCTTATGTCCCGATTTATCTCTGCATTTTTCTAGCATTACATGTGCTGAATATATATATTTGTGTAATAAAGTAACCTCTATATAGTATAGATCTCAAATATTTTTAATAAATAATAAAAAACACCATAATTATATCTAAACAAATGCCTGACTAACTTCCCACTTTACCAAATGACTCACGACCTTATCTCCAGATTTATCTCTGCATTTTTCAGGCATTACATCTCCTGAATATATATATTTGTGTAATAAAGTAATCCCCATAGAGTATAGATCTCAAACCCCAACTGAGTCACTGCTTTTTGCTGGCAGTGCTTGTTGGTTTGCTGGCCTGCTGATTTGTTTATGTGTTTGTCGGTCTATTTGTTTGTTTGTTTGTTTGTTTCGTTTGTTCAACAGATTGTTTATTTGTTTGTCGCCGCTGCTCCCGCTGAGGCTGCAGCCTCAGAGCGATCGGGTTACGGCTAATGAAGTCAAGGATGACATTGTTGCAAATGCATTCGGTTTGGCTTGGCCCCCACGTTTACGTTTTTAATTTCTCTTTTTTTTTGTTATTAACCAAGCTCAGCTTGGCTCCTTTGTTGCCGGTTCCTGGAGTATCCGATGACCATTTAGTATATGAGTATATATAAAGCGAATCTTTCTCCCACTGACCGTGACCAAAGGCCTAGAAAACAGTTAGCCAAATGACAAAGGCCCCAAGGGGGGGACAGACAATGGCTAACTGTTTTAATACAGCCATCAGTCTTGCCAAGAGCTTCCGTGTTTTGGGTTTATTTATTTACTATATGTGAATTATGTATGTTTTAAATGTAAACGGTATGCAAATATTTTATATATATATGTATGTATGTATCTTTTTACTAAATATTTTCTACTCTATTTTTACTGTATTTTTAACTGAATGTTTTTTAGCTTATAGCTCCTAATTTCAGTCTAAAGCTTACTAGAAAGTGAAGGAGTCATTTCCTACTACTACTATTTTTTTCTTTCCTGGTTTTTGTGATTCTCTAAACTCTTTTCAAGTGATATTCATTTAACTGATATATATTTACATGCGATAATAAAAGACCATAGGTGGTCTGTTCCTTTTTCCGAAGAGAACCTCCCAGCGATCTTCTCCCACATTTCACTTTCTTTCCGGCTTTCCCGGCACTCTCTGTATGCATAGTTTTCCCCTGGAGCTCCTGTAGTTTTGCTCCTCAAAGTGTAAAATTCTTTTGTTAGCTTTTCAGAGTGCGCGGGCCTTATCAAGATAATTATTCTATTCTTAGACTGGCAACTTATCGCCTAATGCCTGACGCCTGACGCCAGTTGCCAGTTGCCAGTTGCCAGTCGAGTGGCCTCTTCGCGGCTTCCTAAATTAAGATGTTTGTGCAAATTAATTGGTCGCTGGCATCATTATTACAACAGCGACAAACAATTAGCCTAGATTTGTGCAACGCAACTCGAGTTGAATCCGCGGCAGCGACTGCACTTTCAATCTCTGCATCATCGCCGTCATCTGTGGGGCGGCACAGCTGCGTTCCTGCCGCATTCCTCGATATCAAGCCAGGGCAATTGTTGTCACTTGAGAGGAGCAATTAAATGGGGATGGGGTCCCCCATCATCCGATTGAAATGAATTGCCACGCATATATCCATATGTATCTACATATATATCCCGAGCTCCCCAGCGAGAGGAGATCAATTGGTTTTGGTGAAGTTTCCCTTGAAACCCCTACGATTCTTGGACTTACCACCATAACTCAGATAGGTGCCGCGGCTTTCGCTCTCCTTGGGCCCCTCGAGGACCAGCAGGGCCGCCAGCACCCACAGGGCTGCCCTCAGGCGGCGTTCCATCGCGGATGCGGATGCAAAGGTCGATGCGGATACGCGAGCTTTGGGAAAACTAAAGTATGAAGAGTGGAGAAAGTGGAGAGTGGGAAATTCTCCAGCTAAATTTCTTGGACTTTGCTTATTATTCACATAAAAAAACAGCTTATGGAATGCGCAACATTTTCAGCTTCTGTTCTGTATTTTTCACTATATTTTGGTGGCGCATAAAAATCACAGCAGGACACGCAGGACACACAGGCCGCAGCAGAAAAAAATAAGGAACAAAATAGAAGGCCAGCGGCGACACTTCCGCTGGCAAACTGAACGCATTAACAACAACAAAAAGGAGCAACAAAATGGCAACAAAAAAGAAGGATACTTTAACAAACATTTCCGCTACAAATGAAAGCAATGAAGGGGGCGCCACACGCCCATGCAACGCCACCCACCCACACACACACACACAGAGGGCACCCACTAGTCCAGTCCAGTCCGGACTTCCGTCTTTGTTTATGCGGTCAAGAGAGGGGGTCAGCGGAGGAAGCACTTGAAGCACTCGAAAAAGGGGTCCTTGAAAGGAAAAACTTCTATATGATATCGAAAATATCGCGAATGGGAAACATATCGAAATGAAATATATCGAATTCTTTATAAGAAATAGCATTATTATTGAAAAATATCGCAGAAAAGCTGTACTGTTCGATGTATCAATTAGAATTTTAAACGAAATTCGCAAAAAATAATGGGATATTAATATTTTCAGTCATTAAAATATCGATATTATTGGACAACAAAAAGAAAGTATATATAATATACATAGTTTATATATCAAAATTTAAAACATTACAAAATTTTGAATTCTTCTTTTGGATATCGATATTATCGAAACGAAACATCAGAAAAATTTGAATATTAATCGAATTGTTATATACGTGTATGATATAAAACTATATACATATTGATATTTTCTTTAATTAGAAAACCTTTTCCTTAAATAAATTATTTTTTTCTCTCGAAATGAACTCAAAAATTCCATAGAACTTCTCTCTGTGTAAACCGGCAGGCAGATACATCGTGAACCTAGTGGCATTAAGTGTTTGCTTAATTTTAAATAAACGGAACCAGCGTTTCACACCATTCTTGTTCAAGGACGAGGACAAGGCCCCCCTGCCAGGAGCAGCAGCCTTCATCAGCATTCAATTGTGAGATTTCCATTCAAAGAGGAAACACCCACTCGCAATACCACTCTCATTCCCATTTCTACTGCCTTTGCCACTGCCTTTCCCATTCCCTTTTCTGTGGCCTTTTCTAAGGGTGTCAAAGATGAAAATTGAGCCAGAAAATGACACATTTTTCTTGAATGAGCCTGAGAATGACTTGTAGACCTTCGCCGGGCATTACGTAAGCCTATCTTGGTTCGATCCGCAACGATCTGCAACTGACTCACTGCCAATATATACATTCGAGTATATGTAGCATCGTGCTTGGGCCAAGAACGTGACCAATTAATACCCATGGGATTATCATTTCGAATGAAGAGTTTGTATCCACATGGATCAGCGGTTTTATTGATTTATTTGTATTTTTTTTTTGGGTGTGTGTGCAAATTTTTGCGGTAGAAACATGCAAAATGTCTTGCATAAATTACAACGAATTGCTGGAATTTCGTTATTATTTTTATTATTATTATTTTAAATATATTTCACACTGGGTGCCGCCACCGTGTGAGACCTAATGAACTTGAACTTGGTTTATTTACGTGTGGCAGTGCCAGGCAGTGAGGGATATGCATATATATAGACAGAGAAATATATATATACAATATATATATAGTAGAGCGAGGGCTGGACATCTGCAAGTCGAGTGGCTGTGCCGCTTTTCTGTAGTTTTTGTGGAGCGGCAACTCGTATCGGTATCTGTGAGATACGCGCCTAAAAGCTTTGTTGTTTATGCTGCTAGCTGGGGGGGTTTTTTTATTTTGGCAAGATGCCTGCATTTTTCAATTATTATATCGCGGCAGCAACTAAAATACAAATACAAAAAACAAACAGAAAATAAAAGTTGTTCCCCCGCCTTGGCCGCCAGTTAAGCATTTTGTTGTATGTTTCAATTAACCGGGCATTAAAGGAATGCTTTTAGTAGTTGTAGTTGTCCAACGGAACGGTAAGTGGTCGCCTGCAGCGCGGCCAAGTTTTTTCGTTTCTCGGGGATCGGACTGGGTCTTGGGTCCCGGGTTTCGGGTTACCCAACGTTATGTTACGCATAATAATTGGCGAATTGCATAGCCGGAGCATAGCCGCTTTTCGCACAATTTAAGCAACGAAATTTTCACACACACACCACACACAACAACAACAAGAAGAACAACAGAAGAATATATAAAAAATCTGCTAACGAGATGCAGACTCCGGCAGATTCTCTATTCAAGCAATCTGCATTTATTCAGCGGCAGCCAGGAGAGCCGCCAGCAGGAGTTGTGTTAATGATGAGTGTTCGGAGTCATTAGAAACTCAAATTGCGGCCAAGCTATTTTAGCCAAACTCCACCGCCTCTGCATATTAACAGTCATTAAAATTAATGATGCATATATAGCCAGAGAGTCGGCCATAGTCTAAAGTAAGCGCCCTGCTCAGTGGCTGCCAAACTGCTGGCCACAAAAAGATGCATTCAGTGGGCTAAAAAGCGGGTAAGCTGCTCAGGATAATTTAGAAACGAATTTAAGGAATCTAAGGCAGTCGGGGAGAAGAGTCTATTATAAGTATTTTATAGGAAATATACTTAGAAAATAAAGGCACACATTTTTAAGGCTATTTAAAGGAAAGCAAAGAGAGCCATGGCTTCCCAAAAGCGTTTAGTTTGATTTTAACAAAGAGAATTCATTTTAAAAAAAGTATTACAATTTCTTTTGAGGAGCTTAAATAAGAGTTCCTTCAGTAGATCTCAGTTGTAGTCGTATTTTAAGTAAATTTGTAACAAAGAAATATATATTATTAAATTAATATGTAGCAAGGAACATTTTCAAAACCAAAACCACAAAAATCTGATTAAATTTTAAAAAGGAATTTAATTTTTTAAGAAGTTTTACTCTCATTTAAAAGGCTTTTAAAAATAATTTTTAGTAAACCCTAGTTCAAAGCATAATTTATGTATTAATCTAAAGCTGAAATATATTTATTTAACAAGTTCAACAAACTTGCTAAAAGGATTGAGACATGATATTCAAGAATTCTCTTCCGTTAATCATTAATTTAATAATAATTGAGGAAATAAAAAATATCTACACTAATAAATATATCGAAAAAATGTTAATAATAAAGTCTTCATTAAATTTACAAAATAAATAAATTTATTAAGGAGCTCTAAAAATATTATGCATTGAGTTTGCAACAGAAATAAATTGTTTTACAATTTGTGCAAACATTTTGAGATGTTTGAATAGTGATACGCCAGGATTCGCTTCCGTGTAAATAAGTTCTGAGTAATTTTTTATAAAAGATCATCTAAAAAAACAAGATAAGATAGAGTAGCTGAAAACTGAACTGCAACTAAAGCTTGCACAGATTAAACACTATTATCTAATATTTACACTAAGCAAAATAGCAATGCAAAAGGTTCCTGTGGATTTTCTCCATCAAATAAGAGCTCTGCTAATTGTTTCCCTTGAAAATTCCACAACTTGGAATGCCCCAATTTCTGGCTAATAATAATGTTTAAGTAAATAAGAGACAAAATAAGTGCTGGGCTGGCAAAAAAACAAAAAAGAAATCAAAGCTTTTCCCACAAGCAAGACGATCCTGACATAATGCCATAAATATTGTGCCAAGCGAAGCGAATTGCATTCTTGGGGCGGACAGCTGAAGAAACGAAGGCCGGCAGAAGAATTAGGAATTAAGAACTGTGGAATTCCAGTTCCAGAAACTCCCAACTCCAAAAACTGAAATCAAAAATCACAAATGGGAAATGGGAAATCCAAGGTGGAGAACCAAAAATAGTCTTTGTATTTTTGTCAGCCCCCGTCGGGAAATTTGTCAGCGCCCTCACTAGGGTTTCCTAGGCTTTCCCTTCGCCCTTCGTCACTTGGCTATTTTTGGGGATCGAAGCTAATCGAAGCGGGAGCAAGGGGCGTGCGATCAAGTGAGCAATCAGTGTCAGAAATATTTAACATTTTTCCCCCTAATGTATCTGTGTGTTTGCTTTGCCTCAGTGGCCAAGAGCCAAGCTGAGATTTATTTGCCCAATCTCTGCGGCTCCTCTAACTTGTCTGATTGAGATTTACGACCTGGCAACAGGCGACAATCGCAATCGCAATCACAATCGCAGAGCACTGAACACTGAGAGCCGAACAGCATTAATGGCATCGATGGCAGCCACCTCAAATGCAACCGCAACTGCGGCAAACAATGACACGAAACGAGAACCACAATTAATAACCAATGACAAATATTTGGCCCGCACTGAGAGCTGAAAGCTGAGCTGGGCAAACACATTGTTGGCAGATTATTCATTAGGATTTTGGACAGCGATCGCCGTGCAAATCAAATTTTAAATGCTCAAACAATTTAGTAAAACGTTAAACGGCAGGGAAATTAACTGAGAACCACTTGTGTGGCCTTAGAGAAAATTCAAAACAAATGATGAACTCAAAATTTGGTTTCTTAAATTAAAAATTGAGACAAGTGATCCGTAAACTTAATTTTAAATGTTTTAAGCTGGATTTTAAAAGGAAAGTGTATAGAAAAAAATTGCATCTAAGTTTAGTTCTTATTTTCTTGCTAATTTAAATGCACAATTTGGGCATTGATAGCCCAGATATTTAAAATTAAATAAGAATTAAGACAGAAATAGTTGCCTTGAAGAACATTAAGTACTTGAGGAATTTGCTCAATATTTTCAAATACATTAATATTTTAATGAGTATATAAAGTCAAACATTTGGCAAATATTGTTGGTCTCATAAATTGATTTTTATGGCATTTTTAAGTGAGCGTAAGATCTATTTTTAATATGAAAGTAATTGTTAAAAATTGGAAAAAGCTGGGCAAACTCTTGGACTTCCTTTAGCTGACTCATTAAAATTAATAACATTAATTGAAAACTTAATAAAAAACATGATACTTTTATGAGCAGGAGCATTTTATTAATTGTTTGCGTATCTAAAAATTGGCAATTAATCATTTATAAATGTACACAAAAATATCTCTCAAAATGGATACTATATAAAATATATTTAATAAAATATATAGCAGAAAATGAAAATTTCAAGCAAACTCAACTTGAAATGTTAAATGAATCATTTTTAAAGGCTGGAAAATGGGGCAACTAAAGTCAGCAGTTTTTTTTAATTTTTAGTTTGAAAAATATTATAAAAATCATTAAATTTGCTTGCTATTTTTTATTAAAATAAATATATTTGAATAAGAAAACAAAAACTGGCAAAATATTACAAAAAAATCATGGAATAATTAAAAGATAAAAATCTTTAAAAAAAATTGCTTAGAAACTCAAATAAACGCAAATAAAACTATTATATTCGAGGCTACACTTCAACATGTTTTTTAGGGATAAAGTGCAAATCTTCAGATTTGATCTTTATTTCATCACAAAAAAAAGGTTCAGTAAAAAATACTCTTGATTTTAATTATTTATAATTAAGTATACACACACACACACACACGCCACACAACGATAAAGCTTATCTACTCAAATCTGGGAAATCGGGGAATCCGGGAAATAAAACCCGTCTGATTCCAGATTCTAGAAGAAGGTAACGCTGACAACGTAAGTAAATAGCACAAATCAAGAGAGCAAGAAGATAACTGTGCACTGAAGTCGAAGATCACACACAGAGAAGAAGTGGCCGAGGATTGAATTGCGCACACCAAAAGCTGTTTCTTAGCACGTTTAAAAAATATACAAAAAAATATGGATTACACTCTGGAGTTTCGAAACTTGTTTTCCAAAAACTGTTCTTCTGTCTTGCTGTTGGTTTTGAGAACTTTGAGAACGAAACGTAACGCACACGCAAACGCTTCACGTTGAACTGACTGGAGCAGGCGTAGCGGAAAAGCCGCCAGCCGCCAGCCGAACTGCGCCGAGGGCACCCGAAGCTCTGCGAAGCTCGGCGAAGCTTCGGAAAATGCCGATGACGGGACACATCCGTCCACGGGCAGCCAACCAGGTGAGCTCTTGGCCGCGCGCAACATGTTGCCGAAGGATGGTCGTGTCGGCAACATGTTGCCATGGCCCCGAAGAGTTTTGCAAAAAAAAAAGAGAAAAACAACAACAAAACGTTTGTTTTCTGCGCCTGCGCCAAGGTCTCAGATTTCGCAAGGCAAAAATAAAAAAAAAAGAGAATATTATTAAGCAAAGCAAAGAAAGAATCAAGGAAACAACTAACAACAAACAACATCAGCGGAAATGGCGCGCCTGGCTTTTCACTTTTCCCTTGCAACACAAACAAAGCTCATCAGACATGCACAGCTCCCCCGAGGGGTAGGGAGGTAAGGAGGGGGAAGGTCTAGGGGGCGGGAGAGGGGCCACCATTGTTTGCTGTTATGATTTTTTATGATTTCAACAGCTTTTTTCCTGTGTCTTGGCGAGAGCAAGGGGTATGCACGAATGGGAATAAGCTTGGTTTCTTCTTGTTTTTTAAGTAATAAATATAAGAAATAAGATAAATAATTATACGAATCTACGTAAATAATTTTAGTACAATTTTAATAACAAAACAAGAAAGGAAGCTAACTTCGGCACACCGAATTTTGTATGCCCTTGCAGCTTAAAAATATAATAACTCAGCTAAAAGTACATTAATTTGAATTCGGAAAACTGTTCTGAGCTAGTTTTTAAAAGGCTAATAAAACTGAATACTGAATTTCAAATTATTTTCAAATTCATTTTTTGTCAATTTTTTGTTTACAACTTTAACAATCAAACCCCTAAAAAAAAATAAAAACCTATTTTTCCTACCAGAAATGGCTAGATCGACTCGGCTTTTGATGCTGATCAACAATATATATAGTCGCAAATGACTCCTTCACTGTCTAGTAAGCTTTGGACTGAAATTATAATATCCTGCAAGGGTATAGAAATAAATAAATTTTAATTGAAAATAAAATTAACTTAAAACTGTATATTGATTGTGTAATGATTTTTATAGCAAAGATTTTTAGCAAATTAATTAGAAAACTGTCAAAAAGTAGGCCAGCAAACAGTTTCCTTTGGCCTAGAATATTTCTATTAGAAAAACTTGTAGATTAGAATTGGTCTTAGGCCCCTTCCTTTGGCCATGACTAATTTGTATGACAAATAGCCCAGTTCACTCATCTTCACGTTAAACACAGCTCTTTTGTCATTGCATTTTTCCACTCAAAAGGCAAGAATTTATGGCTCATAGAAAATGATTTAAGGCATTTGTGTCTGCAGTAGCTAATAATAAACCAAATGCATTCGCTTGGCTTTGAAATAGAATTGGAAAATTGAGTGTGCTCAAAGTAAGAAAATATATGTAGATATTTCTGAGGCAAAAACTTTGCAAGCTATAAATTATTATAAACACGTATTGAGCACTTTAAGTATATTAATTATGGAAGAAATATTTGCATTCAATTTAAAGGTGTATTGAAATTTTCTTTATCAATTTAAATAGGATACTTCCCCATTTTACACACAAAAATAAAATAAAGATCTTAAGTCATGAACGTGGCATTTTTATCCCTCAAAAGGGTATCTTTGGTACCTTTGTACTTATTTTCCTGTGCTGCCATTCTATATTTTGTCTTTCCTTTTGTTTTTTTTTTTTGTTTTGCTTGCTCTGCCCGTCTTTCTTGGCTTAATTTTCGCCCTTTTTTTGGAGCTTGGCGAGAAGAGAAAAGCGAAAATCGGTGGCTGGCTCTCTAGCTGCCTGGAAAATGGCAAATGGCAAATTCAATTTGCATATGTGGCCACCCAGTTGTTGTTGTTATTGTTATTGTTGCTGCCACTGGTACTCCTTCCGCGGACGCTGCTGCCCACTTTCCTTGTCTGTGTAATTTTTCTAGTTTTGCAGCATTTTTTATTTACTTTTGTTTATACATTCATGTGGCTGCCATTTAGCACAGTTCAGGCAACTGAAGCTGCTAATTGACCCGCACAGAATTTGGTGAGAGGGAGGGAGGGGCCATATGAGGGCGGTGGGGGATGGAAAAGTGCAAGTTGTCTTGGCCAAAATTTAATCAGCGCAGCCAATGCCACCGCAAAAGCGCAATCTAAACTAAGCAGAGGTGCGGAAGAGGAACAGAAACAGAAACAGGAGCGATCCATAAATTTAGCTTTTTGAATACCCGCGAGTAATTGCATTTTCCAACCCACCAACCAGGCACACACACACATCATGTTTTATACTCGCTTGCATAATGATAAAAACAGAAAAACAGAAAAGCAAAAAAAAAAAATACAAATAATAAACAGAATTGTACACAATTCGGGCTTCAAGTGCAAGCTGTGCACAGCTTCCATTGACGCACTTTCGAAACCAAGTTTCGGATTTCAGAACACGACACAGCCTTACAATGTATACATATATATCTATATAATAGCGTATAACAAAACCCAGTCCGCTTTGGGATGAAAGCATAAAAGCACCAAGAGTGCAGGAAAAAGCCAGCATATTTGTAGCTGCCCTGGAGTCCACGAATTGCCTTCATTAACCCAAATGGCAGCGAACCGAAAACTCAAACTGAACAATCCGACCCAAGGTCTCTGAGTGATGGCTGAGCATTACATAAAGTTTTTAAGATCGAAGAACATAAAGAGTATCAAGAAACATAAGTCTTAAAAATAAATATTGCAAAGATATATATCAAATATAGTATTTATATCAGAATAGAGTATATCTTTATCTCTTTTTTTAACTGATCGTAAAAATCTGACATCCTAAAGAGACTCAAACTGAACAATCCGGCTCAAGGTCTCTGAGTGATAGCTGGAAATTACACAAAGTTATTAAGATCAAAGATCATTATAACACCAAGAAATATAAGCCTTGAAAGATACGTATTCCTTCCACTTATTTTTATCTAAAGTTATCCATAAGTTATTATCTTTTACTTAAGTGATCTCTTTCTCTCTCTCTCGCTGTCTCTCTTTCTAAAATTATCCTTAACCTATCCTAAGAATATACAATCCCAATATATGCCTCAATTTGCACCTCTAGAACTATCCCAACTTATAGCAGCGTATGTCATAGCCCTGGACTTTATGCCACCCCCGTTTTGGCTCTGGGATATCCTTTGCCCCAGAGTCGGCGAGCGTGTGGAAAATTCATTAAATTTCCAAGGACACAACTTTTGGGCAGTGGCGGGCGGAGTCCTTCTTTCGTTTTTGTTGCTTTTTTTTTTTGGTGCGTGTGGGGCGACCTCTGACATTGCATTTAATCTCGTTGACAGCACTTAACACGCCCCCAAGTAGTAAAAGGGAGCTGTGGGAGCAGCAGGGAAAAGCAGGGGAAAGCAGGGGAAGCTGTGCCACAAGGACTCTGGATTCGGGGGTGGTTCCACGCTGCAAGCAGATTATTTAAGTTTATAATACGCTTAGGGGTAATTTTAATCTGTTGCAAATTGTTTTTGCTGTTAGCTGTCGACACACACACACTCGGTGCTGTCAGGCCCCAAATCACCATCCATATAACATATTTTTTATCTCGTTGCGTTCCGTACTTTTGTGGCATATTTCATGGATATTGTAATCTGGTTTTTTGTCTTCTCTTCTCGGTGTTTTTTTTTTTTTTTTTTTCGTTCTTTTCTGTTGTGTTTTTGGGGCGAGTCAAGTGCTAGAGTTGCGGTGGCTGAAGTTGGTTTGTAATTTCACTTTTTGCTACAACATTTTGTACTGTTTCGCACAGTAGGAGTTTGACATAAATTGGATTTGGGTTTTTTTTTTTTTTTGTTTTAGAGGGTAAGCTGAATGTCGAATGTGTGTGTGTTCAGGGTCAAAGATTTCGTATGAATTGCAAGCCAGGGAATTATTCAACAAATTGAAACGGCGGAAAGAAACCTAATCACATTGATGGGGAAAATCACAAAACAAGTCTTAATTAATAAGAGCAGCAAAATGTCTTGTGTATATTTTTGTATTTTAATAATTTGGAACTGTGGAATGGCACACCGATGGAGAGTGTGTTTTTAGATCCACTGTTTCCCACTGAGTTTTTGAGCATTTTAAAATAATTGCAAGCCAGCAAATCAATTAGCAAAGTGGACCGATGGAATAGAACACAACCATTGATGGGAAAATCACACAAAATGTCTTAATTAATAAGAGCAGCCAGTTTGGAACTGTAGAATAGAACACTAATGGGTAGTAAGGCAATTTTTAAGGAATTTGAATGAGTTTCACAGCTGAAATATATTTTAATAAAAATTAACGTAAAAAGAAAAAAAAATTATCATTTGAAACCGTAGAATGAAACGCCAAGATCAATTATGGAAATTATTAAGCAACATGAAACGGTGGAATGGAACATGATCACATCAAAACGCGACTAAATTGCTAAAAATAGGTTTTTGGATTCCAGCTGGATGCTGGTAAAGTTAAAAAATAATCTTAATACCAAGAATTTCTTAAAATGAAATTAATGGAACCATAGAATAGAACACGCCTAAATCACATAACATTACTTGCTCAACTTAATATCTAAATTGTGGAATATCAAAGAAAGGAATGATGGAATTAAAAACTAAAATTCACAGAAATCCCAAACATTAATGACAAAAGTCCCCACAAAAATATACGATTTATTCGACGTTTAAACGTTCAAGTTCCTGGCAATCATACTTATTTCTGGAATATTTAATAATAATACACTGAAATACGGATCATTAGCGTCACAACTGCCGATGTGGAATGCCCCTTAAGCCCAAATGGAGTGGAACGCATTCGATTATGTGGCAGAAGCCGCTGGCTACTACACAACATTCCGATGCATTGAAAATCCATTAGAATATCAAATATTTAACCCAATTGAATGCCAGCCGAAGGAAAACTTAATTCAAGTTGAAAGTGGGGGCGAATAAATACAATTAAAAGATATTACAACAAAGAACATCATGAACATTTGCGGCACTCAGGGGAAATATTCGTTTATCGGGCCAATTAATATGCGGAATTTATTTGGCCATTACAGAGCATAGCTCGGAGCGGCGGCACGTCTCCAGCAATGAGATCAGCGGTGCCCAGAATAGGATCAATCGCCTGCCTCTATTCTACATATGAACTTTTATGTCGATCACTTTGCGCAAAAAACTACTAAAGGGTGGCAACGATTCAAAATGGGAGGGGAAAACCGAAAAGCAAATATAATTGCAAATACAAAAAATAATAAGAAATCGAATGAAATCAAGAACGTAAAGTAACCACTCACCCTGGACTTCCGTTCTGTTCGGAGGCTGATCAGCATCATACTTCGGTCCTACCGTGGGCCGCTCACAGCCAGCCTCGTCCGTCTCGTCCTGGCAATCGATGACATTGTCGCACCGCTTGTAGAGCGGCAGGCACTGATCGTCGCACTTGAACTGGTCTTCAGTGCAAACTGAGGCAAAATTAGGGCAAAATAAAAGTAAGTAAAATATAAATATAAATACAAATAAATATAAACCATAGGCTAAAGTCAAATGAAATGGAAATGAACAAAAGATCGAAGGGGGAAATCGATCCGGCAATGCTTTTAGGTGATGAATTCTTTACTTCTATGTCTGCCGGAATCTATCTTAATCACTCTTAAATTGAAAATTAAATGTATTAATAAATAACTATAAAAATTAAGGGAAAAGAAAATAAAGAAAATAAATCTTTTAATTTTTTTCCTAAATTCTTCTTGTTGTGATATTATAATTCTCAGAGACTTATAATAATTTTCAGAGTAAGCCCAAATTTTAACTAGAATCAAGATCATTGCATACTTTTGGGCGGTTTTTTTTCTAAGTGAAATCTTTGTTTATACATAAATGATGTAGAGTTTCTAGAATTTAAACAGTTGTCTTAGTGAATATCTATTTATATATACAGAATATTACGTAATATAATATATGGTACATATAAAATATTTACTAAATAAACAATTTAAATTCCAAATACTTCTGTTATATCTTGAGACTTGAGATATGTGTTAGGGATGATACCGGACAAACCGGTGACATTTACCCTTCGCAAAGCAGCCATCCTCGTCCTCGCCGTCGGGACAGTTGGACACGCCATCGCATCGCATCTCCTCGCAGATGCGCCTTCCGCTGATCTTGCAGGTGAAGGTGGCGTCGCCGCGACACTCGCTTTCATCATTCCCATTGCCGGAGCCCTCGACATCGCCCACACTACCGGGATTGTAAGGCTGGGGGGGTACGGGTAGCTCCTCATCGTCATCTGTGTGGTGGTCACAAAGCGGATTAACACAGCCATTGGGACTGGACGAGATGCACCAGGACAGACAGTGGACAGACAGCAGAGACAGAGTGTGAGAGAGAGATAGAGAGAGAGCGAGGGACATGGACGCAATGGAGACAGATTCGATGATGGGACGATCACTGATCACTGATCACAAACACACACACGAGTCCGCTTAGGTTCTCAGTTTCTCGGAATATAAATATTTTTACTATATATTCTAGGAAATTCTCCGAGAAAATAAGAACTAAAGCAGAGCCACACATCATGTTAGCCTTTTTTTGTAGTCCTTTATAGACCTTCGAGGATTGCCCGGGGTTAAGCACAGTGGGGCAATCGCTTGACTTCCGGTGGGACAAACCTTTGAACAGGCCCAGGCCCGGGATTCGGGGGCCTATCTCTTCGAAGAAGTTCGTTCGCGGAGCCGCCAAGCCAACGTTGACCGGGGTGGAGGTCACCACGGTGGTCACGGTAGTTTCTACATTCGTTGGGGTTTCCTCGTTGCCTTTGTTTTTTTTTTTTTGTCAGGCGTTTTTTCGGGTGTAGGTGGTTTTCGGGGTTTTTATTATGGATGGGGAAAAGAGAGTTTTGAAAACATGATTTTGGATTTTTGACAAGAATGCAAACTCAATGAAAAAACTTAATAATTTCGTTTTGCATTCCTGTTTTTTGTTTTGGGGGGGGTGGTGGGGAGGGGGGTGGTTAATAATGTAGAGGAAATTTTGGTGGCCGAATGGCATTTCACAGCAAAAGCAGCGCAGAGAAGAAGTTGAAGAAAATCCGTTGTACGAGGGGCAGGAGCACAAGGACTTACCTTGCGATTCCTGGAAGTAGAAGACGTTGTCGGTGGAGGCGCCCAGATTCTCGATTCGCTTGTACTCGTTCAGCTGATTCTCCAGCTTGTTGTGGAAGTCGGTGATCCGGTTGGGTATCTGCAGCTTGAGCAGCACGTGCACCTTGAACAGGTCGTCGGTGGGACTGGAAGTATGAGAAGGAGCAGCGATTAACATAAAATTGAATGCGAAATAACCAGGATATACCGAAAGACTTACTTCACTTGCAGCAGGGTGGTGTGAATTTCCTGATCGTCATCATACTCGGCGTAGGTGTTGTCGAAGAAGGATCGCAGGGCGTCGTCCAGGTTCTTCTGCAGGGTCTGGAATGCGGCGCTGCTGGGATCCGAGAATTCATTGTCGTAAGGCTCATTCACGGCGAAGTAGGTGCGATCTGGTAGGGCAGAGCAACAATTTTAAATTCTCCAATCGATTTCGATCGATAAATTGATCGATTTTAAGTACTTACACTGCGTGGCCTCCTCGTCGTTGGAACCGGACGCCTCGGTCTCATCATAGACCTCGGGCGCCCGCTTCCGGGGATCCGTGGCGCGGTTGAAGACACTTCCCGCTCCGGCGCGCTGCTGCTGCTGCTGGAGGTGGCGCTGCCTCTGGAGCTCACGGAGCTTCGCCTGCCGTCGCTCCTTGGCCTCGCGAGCCTTGCGGCGCAGCTCCTTTTGGCGGGCCTGGGCCGACGTGCGACGGACGCGGTGGTGGCTGCGGCTGTCCTCATCCTCCTGTCCTCCAAACAGTCGCGACAGGGAGCGACGGACGCGATGGACGCCCTTGCTGAACCAGTTGCCGGTGTCCTCCGCCTCGGCGGATGGCAGCAGGTCCTCGTCCTCGGGCAAATCGTCCAGGAATGAGTCCTCATCGTCCTCGTCGGCATCATTGCCAATGGCCTTCAGCTCATTGGCCTCATTGTTGCCCTGGAGGAACAGATCGTCGGCGGGTATAAAGTCCAGGTCATCGTTAAAGTTGTTAATTTGCTGTAGGGAAATAATAAAGAATTAATTAATGATTAATAAAGAATTAAGAGATTAAAAGAATTAAATTATCTAAAAAATAAATATATTCTAACCTCATTATTTGTTTAACTTAATTAACCAAATAAACACATTTTATATATAAATAAGTTTATTTTAGAGCTAAAAATTGTATTTTTGTGTTAATCTCACTCTCATAAATACAATTCCAGAAAGTGTTGAAGAAATAATAACTAGCTAGTCTTGTTTCCTGATTTTTCCTAGGAAAATCCAACAAACCCACTCAATTATCTGGCTATTACACGGCACACATTTGAGTGACGGCTATTAACGCATTTGATGGGCACCTGCCCGTCATTAATTCAACATTAAAACGCCAGAGAACAAGCAATTAAACTTTGTTTTATTTCCATCATTTTCCCCATACTTTTCCCCCTAGTTTTTCGCTTCGGAAAAAGCCCACCCTGGGTTGTGGTCTGTGCTTAGTCAGGCAACGAACCGCTACAGTTTGTGGAGCACTGTGTCTTGGCTAGACATTCACCACGGCAGTTAATTAAAGAAATATTTATTCTTAAATGAATATATATTGGTTGATTTTATCACTGGGACTTGTCTTATCTAGGCACAGAAAAAAACAAAAGGAAATAAAAAACATATCAGTAAAGCTTTCGGAATTTCAGACTTGGGAATGCTTTTCCCTAATTTTCCCTGCTTTTCTCCGCCCTTCCAGTCTGTTTGCACCCCACTTCCGATCTATTTTTGGCCGCCTTTCAATTGGGCATTGATTTCAAGTGTCAATTTCTTTACATTTCTTTCATCGTGGTCCCCCCGGCCCCCCCTGGCACTATTTTCAGTTAACCCATGGATCTCCATGGGACCCCGCCTCCTCCTCCTCCTCGAAGACGCGTGTGCTACGTCATATTTCTTGTTGCCTTTGGCTGATAAAGAGCACTTGCCCCGCATGTTCAACATGTGCCACACACACACCCACCCCACACACCCCTTTTTATCCCCCAGAAAAGCGATCATATCTGGCCACAAAATTGATGTTCGATGCTCTCTTTGCCCTCGGGCAGCCTTTGTCCCAGGTACCCCAGCACTTTGTACACAGCAAACTAGTTTTATTGCTCAGGAAAATTATAAAAAAAAATTATGTTTTTAATTTTATAACTCAAACAATATTAGAAAATAATTTTCAAGATATAAAATATATTAATAATATTCATATTAATACTTTTTGTATATTTCTTTATTGCAAGAAATGTTTTTATGATAAAAAATTAAAAAAATTGCAAAAACTATTTCTACATCTAAGAAAAATTACTAAAAAATATTTTTTTAATATATATATAAAAAATATACACGAAAAACTTTGAAATATATAAAAAGATATTTAAAATATAAAACTATTTCCATTTCAACTGTGTTAAGAGTTATTTATTAAAAGAAAAGCCTTTTTGTTTAAAATTACACATAAAACCATTTTGATAGCAACAAAAAAATAATTTTAAAATACTTTTTGCACAATTTAAAACCTAGAAAATATTAAACAAACGCTTTAAATAAAGTTTTAGCTTTACTTACTTAAATTAATACATTTAAACTTGTATTTTATTAAAATAAATTCTCATTTAAGGATTTTATTTAAAATTTAAAGGGTATACGTTTATTTTTTTAGAGTGCAGTTCAGTGTTGAGAGAAAAAAGAAGAGTGTTGTGTGTGTGTGTGCCTGTATGGGAATAATTGGAATGTGGGCCAAATGTGCATGGCCCGAGCAACTTCTATCCTCTTATCGAAATACTTCGATAAACTAAAAAGATAATGGCAGATAATGGAGTGGGAGAGGGGAGAGATGGGAAAGACAAAAGTACTCTTTATAAAAAATTCGACCAAGGATAGTTTTTAATATTCATAGTTGAATCAAGATCAATATAGTTAGTTTAAAATTTAACGTAACTACTATTTTTGCGTAATCTAATTTACAACAAATTTGTAATTTCCCCATTATGTCCATTATTTTCTATTAAAATATGTAAATTTTCCCAATTTTCCCATTGGAATTTCCGAATTTTTCCATTCATACAAATTTAAATAAATACAGTTTTGGTAAGCAAACAAAAGTTGATTGTCTTCAGTTCTTTTTTTTTTTTTTATTTTTTATTAGACTTTTCAGTTTTTGAGCTCCGTCTGCATGGTGTCTACGACGTGTCTGATTTTTTCTATATATCTCCTGGGGTTTTTTTTTCTATAGAGAGAACGAAGGGTGGCTGTGGCTGGCTTATGAAGCTGCATAGTCACGTGCCTCCACGAGACTTTGAAGTTTGCCCCTTGTTTTCCGCTTGTTTTCCGGCAAGCTTGTGTTGTTTGTTCAGGGCGGGTGTGTGTTACACATAATAATAATAATAATTATAATAATAACAGCTATAATGCCGAGCCTAAGCTATCGATAACGCATTAAAGAGTGCCTTCGATCGGAGTCTATAACTTAATTTGAATGGCTGTGTGGGGCATGGGTAAAAGTTTGCTTTAAGTTTGCCTTAAAATTTTATTGGTGCCAAAAAACAAAAAACAGCCTGTAATTATAATAATGACATTGGCATTTATTTAATAACATTGTTATTACACGTAATTTATTAACAGTATATATACTTAAACTCAAGCTCAGGTATTTGTCGAGGGCTTGTACTTTAGTTATCTTTCATTTATTTACGGTAAACATTTTTTTGTCGGCCTGATTAATGGGTAAAATAATTTTAAAAACTTAGTTGTTTAAATAAAAGCATTCACAGACTTGTGCTCTCCTTAATTTATGCAATAATTCCAACTAAAATTTCGCCAATTAAAAGCAAATAAAACTGATGGCTTAATATTTATGATAAATATTTCTTTTCAGCCAAAAATGTATTGTTTTGAGTTGCAAAAATTGTACAAAAACGTTGCCATCTGCTCTGTTGCATTCCCGCCTTGATTCTGCCGGAGTCCAGCTGTCCGGCTGTCCGGCGGCGGACATGCTTGACACAGATTTTTGGTTTCCCCTGCTAAATTCTAAATTCGAAATGCTAAATGCTAAATGCAGATTGCGTGGCGTTTATTGTGATTACGCCGAAGAGGCGGGAAGAGGAGAGGCGAGGCAAGGCGCTAATGCACGCAAACAGCATGGCCGGGACAGTGCCCCTCAAACTGTGTGCCCCTCAAACTGTGTGCCCGCCCACAGCGAAAAATGCAAAAAAATTTAAAATGCAAAATGCAAAAATTCAAAATTAAACACACAAAAATATGCCTAAAACGAAATGCAAATGGCGATGAGACTGAGACGAGCAGGAGACATGAATTATTACGCATACGCAACGTGGCAACAGTGAAAATAAATAGAATTTTATTTATGTGGTCGGGCCAATGAGATGACAACGCAAATGCATTGTCCTTGAACCCATTTGTAGATGCATCTGCCTCGAAAGATACATAGATATGTATCTTTGTATCTCTGCATCTGTGCATCTCTGGCAGATTTAAGCGTAAATCCCTGGTAAACAAGCATACGCCGAGTGTGCTGTCAATTGTCTCAACTTGTTGCTTAAATTGGGTCACTGGAGGCGGAAGGTCGCGGCTGCCACGCACACCCACCACACACCACACATTTACACCCCTTTACACCCCCCTGGAATATGAAATAAACTCCCAAAAATCCCCACGTGCGTGCATTGAACCCTTAAATAGACACAGATTTTCCGTTTCTCCCTGTTTTTTGTTTTTTTTTTTCTATGTTTTTTTTTCAGACTCATTTCCTGCAAGACAAATTACACATTGAGACGACGGTGGCTGGGTGGTGGCACTCCCCCTTTTGGCGGCCAGTCATAAATTTGGCAAACATATGTGTGCTCTGGCAATTTATTTTCATCTACTCTACGCTGTGTATGCTCAAAAATCGCAGACAGCCAGCCAATTCTCGTTAAATCGATCCCGAAAAATCATGGCAAAAACGGGGGAGTGGAGTGGAGTTCGGTGCGGGAGCAGGGGCAGGGGTTCGGCCGTCTGACAAACCGAAAGAAAAAGTTATTGACTAACTGACTGACTGACTGACTGCGCACAATTTGTGGCCACCAGGCACGGCAGCTCACACAAGCCGCAAAAACAAAATAAAGCAGAAACTCCCAGAGAAATAAAAAACATATAGCACAAGGGACATAGTGAATTTGGGAAAATAATTAAAGTATATAAAAAATATATAGAGTTTAAGAGATATATAAAAAATATATAGGAAATACAATAAATAAATAATAAGAAATAATGAAAAATATATTATAAATAAAAGTAAAGAAAAGTTTTAGGCTAATTATTTGTAAGTTCTTATAAGAAATCATTTTAAAACCCTCTTAAACCCTTATAGCACTTAAATTTAGCTTTAAATATTACTTTAAATTATTAAAAAATAAAAACATTTATTTATTAAATATTATAAATGCATAAATAATACATTTTATAAGGTATAAGCCAGGCATGTTTTTCTATCACCATTGTTTTTTTCATCCGTTAAAAATACTTTTAGAAACCCTTACAAAATTTTTATTAGTTTTAAATAACACATAAAATAAGGCTTGGCTTAAACTTAAAGCGAAGCATAAATTATAAAATTTATCTGAAGTTTAGGCATAAAGATTTTACTTAATCTAAACCATATGACATACATTTTTAAACAAAATTCCTTTAAAATATGTTTTCCTCGCTTTTCGAGTATTTTTCAATTTAAAATATACTTTCAGAAAGCTCTGTAATATAAATAAAGACTGCAACAATTTTTGTAATATTTAAAAATGCATACAAATCCTTTTCTAGTGACATAAATCCTGCCATAGTAATATAACCTTTAGGAAAAAGGATATCA
The DNA here is from genome assembly GCA_018151655.1 of Drosophila bocqueti. Lineage (NCBI taxonomy): Eukaryota > Metazoa > Arthropoda > Insecta > Diptera > Drosophilidae > Drosophila > Drosophila bocqueti. The sequence goes on from JAECXF010000011.1 coordinate 1,861,542, forward strand.
AGAATTAGGCAGACAATCTGAAACACACACGAACATACACAGACATGTGTGTGCACAACTTTTGTGTGTTGGCCACAATTATCACCGAACAGAGCAGAGAGAGAGAGAGGCACAAGGAAAGGGAAAATGTGGAAAAGGGAAATGGCTTTCCGAGGCAAAGGAAATTGAGGGTAGAGACCTGCGAAAATTTGATTAAAAACTAGCTTCAAGGTAATTGCCAGACAATTTTTACTGCTCCTCTAGCTCCTGCCTTGTTGCTGCCCGGCTCCTGTCCTGATCTCTGTTCCTCGTGTTGCTCCACCCACACCTACTCCCACTCCCACTACTCCTCCTCCTCTTCCTGCTCCCTCTCCTTCCCCTAAATTTGTTACTAAAAAATTGCGCATACGCCACGTATGACATCGCATCGCTGTGACATCAAGCCGGGTCGCGATCTGGGTCTGTGGAGCAAGTGCAAAGCAATTGACGCCGTCGTAATCCATAATCCTCCTCCGCTGGTAAGAGATTGCCGCCGTCAATCATCATTGCCACATGTGCCACGAACGAGAATGCAACGAAAATGCAGCGAAAATTCCATGAAAATGCCACACAGATCTGAAGATCTACACACGGAGGAGGCTCGTTCTGGGAGCTGTCCCGCTCAGCAGGAAATATTTAGCAATTCGTTCTTGCCTCACAATTTGCTTGGCTTTAATTAAACTGTACGTTTTAGCAATTGCTTTGATTTAATTAGTTTTTCCCCATATCTCTGCACTGTGGGCGTCAATGGAGGAACTCTGTATGCATATCTAACTCGGCAATGGGAGGGAATTTTCTTTTCAAGACATAAGGAAAAGGGTAAAACTTTATTTTAATATTTTATAATGTTTAAATAAAGACGCTCCTTTGGCTAGAAATATTCCATTAACTCAGTTAATACCTAGAAGCTCTCTTTAAATAAGAAAACTATTTGCTGAAGTTGAAGTTTCCCTGCAAAATTCCCCAAGTAGGAATATGTATAGAGGAAAATCGCTGAGCTCCCAGGAAACCCCTTCTTAACGTGTGCGAACATAAACAAATAATTCAATTCAGTTTGCCAGCGTTGTTGATTAGCACTGGGAACTGACCTTTTGTCTTCTTTCCACCGACGATCTCTGCGCTCTGAACCCTGGCACCTGCTCTTCCAGAAACAAAAAAAAAGAAACCCATGTGGCGAGCTGCACTCCCACAATGGGTGAGGAAATTAAATTCCACACAACAATGAGCAATGAACAAAGAATATACATATATGCTATATAGAAAAAATAAGAACAAAAAAGAGCCTAGGAAAAACTAGAGCTGCTTCCCAGGACTCGAAGCTAAGCATACCCATGTTTGTAGGGTAATAAAAGCCTTTGTAAATTTTTAAAGGGGAAAATTAGATATTAATTTGTTATATTTTATATATATTTTGTAGTGAGTAATACTATAATCAAATAAAAAAAAACAAAACCCTCTTTTCCATATAAATTCAATATATTTAAATATATATTTAGCGGTTTGTGAGGTAAAAAATATGTTTTTGAATCAATAAAATATTTGTTAATATAATTAAATAACTAAAAACAAACCAGACTGTCTCTTAAATAATAAAAACCATATAGGTATTAAATTTATTTTATTTAAAATGTAATGTAATATAATACCTATATTGTTTTTATTATTTAAAAGACAGTCTGGTTTCTTTCTTCTAATATTCTAATAGTTCCCCCCAAGTTCTTTCAAAAACCATACCAAAATTCTGCTCTCTACCTAAGCCCATATACCCAGCTATCTTGCCACTTTTACAGGGTGTGGAAAACAGCAGTCAACAAAGTGGCAAAGTGACACCTGCTTGAGCTTTGATTTGTGGAAGGGCATGACGGGCCTCGGCCTGGGAGAGGTTGTAAAGCAAGTCAAAGTTCAGCTTTGCCTGACAATGTTGTTGACGCTAATATTTATGTTTTGTTGCTCTTTTTTTTGTTTTGCCACTTGTCTTTATATTTCGCTTTTTATTTCGGCTTGCACAAACTCATTTAAATGTTGAAGCCACTCCAAGGTTGGCACGTCCGTCGAGAGCCCTCGGAAAACATCGGGGGGAAAAGGAGAAAAACTCAGAGAGAGAGAGAGAGAAGAGCGGGGAAAATGCCAGCACGCCTGGCGACTGTTGATCCTGGCCGCATTGATGTCCCTGTCCCTGTCCCCGTCCCTGGGTGCCACCCCTCTCCATTACTTTGTTCCTTTTCCTCCTTTTTTTTCCTGCCGACTTTGGGGATGCCGCTCACGTTTTGGCAATTTCTCATAAAACAAACGACCATTAACGCCTTTAAGTTGTCGGCAGAAACTCACCCCCTCTCTCTTTCTCACTATCTCTGGTTCTTTGTGAGATTCTCTGACAGGAGACTTGTACTCTTGAGGCTTTCTTCGCCGCTTCCCCGGCTTGGTTGACTTGGTTCGTGCCTCATATTAAGTTGTCAGCCGGCTTGAGCCACTCCCCCCTTTTGCCGCCCTCTTGGAATATTTATATATACATATATAATACATATAGATATATATATGTAAGTATAGATATCTGGCAGAAAGTGCAGTTACTTTGTTGCTTGGCCTAAGCCCCGTTTAATGGCCACAATTTTTTGTGGTTTTTTCGCAAAATCAAAGAGAAAAAACTGCGAGTTTTTCAAGGGAAATAATGTAAAAATGATTTAAAAATTATTAAAATATTATAATAAAAAATAAATAATGCATATAAATAAGAGTGTATATAATTATGCTTTAACTTAACAATTAATCAATAACTGTAGCTTAATTATATTAAATTTAAATATTTGATTCTAGAAATAAACACAAATCAGTAGAGAAATCTTTACTTAAACGCCTGTAAAAATTTATAAATAATTTAAGTACGCCAGGATAAACATAAAAAAAATACTTTAAAAATATAATACAGCCTAATAAATTGTATATTAATTTTTAATACGTTTAAAACATTTTTTTTTCCAATTACATTTTTTTTCTACCTTTTCTCTACCATTTTCTGTAACCTGTTCTCCACTATTTTCTTTAACCTTTTTTCTACCATTTTCTTTATCATTTTCTTTAACAATTTCTTTAACATTTTCTCTATCATTTTGCTGTCATTTTTTCACCATTTTCTAAACTATTTTCTCAAACATTTTCTCTACCAATTCCTATACCCTTTTCTGTAACATTTTCCTCACCTTTTTCTCTATCATTTTCCCCACCTTTTTCTTTGCCATTTGCTTTAACACAATCTGTAACATTTTGCCCACCACTTTCTCTCTACAATTTGTTCTACCAATTTCTAAAAAATGTTCTTTACCTTTTCCTTTACCATTACTCTATCATTTTCTTCACCATTTTTTCACAGTGCTAAGCGGAGAGTGACGGGTGCCAGCCTTGGATGGCAGCTATTGCAGGGAAACTATCGATGCTGCAGCAGCAGGCTTCCATCGAGGTGGAGTTGCTCCAGCTCCAGCTCCAACCTCCACGCTCTCACCTCCAACCTCTGACCTCTGACCTCCCCCCTGACACAACAAAGCCAATTTGCGTGCGTAATTTGTGGCACTTACAAGCTACGTGACAATGATGAGGACGCGCTGCTCCTCCTCCAGGTGCCGCTCTCTCAGGCTTGTCATTTGTCTGCATTAGTGGGTCCAGCCAAAAAAATATATATATTTCTATATATGTATATATATATAGAAAGAGAGAGAAGGAGCAGGAGCAGTCCATCAATTTGCATTACCACCTGAACTGCCTGCCTGCTCCTGGTTCCCGCTCCTTCCCCCAACAATTGCCCCTAATTAATGTGTCTAATTAACTTGCAAAATTTGTAGGAATAAAAAAGCGCAAGCAGGCATTAAATTGCTCAACTTAAAAAGTGGAAAAAAAATGGATTTCAAAATGAAATTTCAGCTCATAAAACTAGGCAATTATTTTAAAGAGGAAATTACAAGAAGAACTATAAAAATTACAAGCGAAATACTACATAACATTCGTAATTCTCAAATTTTCGAAATTGTGGCTTTTGGTTTTTCCCAGATTTTATTTTTAGCTTTCCCCCTCTCCCCCTCTCTCTCACTCACTTTGAATTTAAAGATCTTTTTGGCGGTATTTGGCTCACATTTTAATGCCGGGTTATTACGATTGTTGCTAACTTTTATGGGCCATGTTTTCACAGCTCCTGCCACTTTTCGCATTCTCATTTTTTTCGTGTGTGTTTTATTTGCCAGTTTTTATCGTTCTCTGGCGCACATTTTGTAATAATCTCTGCTTCGGTATCAGATTTTATGACCCCATGTGTGTGTGTGTGTGTGTGTTAACCCCTTTGGGGTATTTATAGTGATGATTTCAAGGGGGAGTACTTACACCACACATAAGATCGAATCAGAGCGTTTTTATACATATATTATTTTGACAGCTCTATTAATTCGCATTCATTTTTCGAAACAGCTCATCAATTTCTGTGTTTCCAATTTGTTTACATTTCAGTTTCATTTCGGAAGAAATTGAAGCTAATTGTGGCTTTTGGGTTGCCTTTGAGTTGCTTTTTTATAGCCTTTTTGTAGCTTTCTTGTTACTTTTTGGTTTCATTTTAATTAATAATTTCTCGTGTCGCATTTTGATTGCCATTCATTTGCCTTAATGAATATGAATTGTTCTATTGGAGCTGAGAACTCTCAATATAAAGCGGCCTTCACTCTATCTCCCTCTCGGCTATCGTTTAGTTTAGAGTCCCAATGGCCTCAATTTGTATTTTTTGTACACATTTTCCCCTTGTGGCCGCTGTGTGGCTGATTATGAAAGAACATACATGCTATAGTATATAAATATATATATAGTTTGTGTGTTCGCTCGGTTTGAGGAAGTGAATTCGAATTTCAATGACTTGAACTTCTATAAAAAGCCTTTACGCAATTTGTTCTTCAGCTGTTGCTCTCCGCAGTGCGTTTTATGACGCGCCTCGTAGTTGGCTTTGTACATCTATATCTATAAATGTATGTTTATATATATGGTGGTTAATGGCTGATAAGGGCCCTTCTGGCGATATTCTGCCAGTAAGTAGGCAGTAAAGTCACCGCCTACCTCCCCTTTCGTTGATTACCAATGATTTTATTGAAAGAATATTAAATAATATCAGCACGGCGGCAAATGAGCTCATAACGCCCAGTTTGCATATTAATTATGAGAAATACATTTCTAAAATATTCAAGGAAATACATATGATTAAAACTTTTGCACTTCCTGCAAAAAACAACCTCAAAGAAAGCAATTCAAATTGATATCAAATGAGTAATTCTGTTCGAATTAAGCGTCTTATTCAAAGCACCAATTTGGTAACTCTCTTTCGGGCATCCAATATTATGGTAACTGGCCACACTGAAGTTCTCTCTTCACCTGCGTTGAGGGCAAAATCCCAGCTAATTCTAGAGCCAGAGACACCTTCATTTATTAAATCTACAAAACTACTTAACTTTAAATTATTGTAGGACATTTAGAGGAGAACAATATAACATCACTTAATGTCATACCCAAGGAAACTATCGTATGTTATAACGATAATTACAATTTTAAAGAAACAATCTTAAACACTTAATCCCAAAGGCAGTACACAACGTAACCCAACACTGGTCAATACTGTCAGACGGAGAAAATCAGAAAAGCTGTCAGCCCGCGAACGTACAATTTTATTCAGAATCAGAAAACAGTCGGAACGTGAACTGTGCTACATTTTAATTGAATATAATTACGATGGCTTCAACCGCAAAGAGAACCCCAGCCAAGGGCAAGGGCCGCACCCCACCGGCAGGCAAAGGATGCAGCTGCAAGCGGTCGCAGTGCATCAAGAACTACTGTGACTGCTACCAGTCCATGATGGTCTGCACCCAGTTCTGTCGCTGCGTCGGTGAGTTGAGCACCCACTCCCAGTTAAGTCACAATCCCATGACTGAGAATGCCCTTCTCCCAGGCTGCCGGAACACCGAGGAGCGATTGGCCGTCGAGCCGCGCACTCCGTCCAGGAACTCTGGTGCCACGAAGAGGGATTGGGCGGCTGCCACGAGTGCCACGGCAGCCGCATCGACTGCCATGGAGGCCTTTAATACTCTGCAGGTGCCGCTGGTGTCCAGCACCTCCAATACTCCGCAGCTGCCGAGGCCTTCCAGCACTTCCAATACTCCGCTGGTGCCACTGTCTTCCAGCACTTCCCAGCCCGTCAACCTTGTGCCGGTCCCACCACCGATGCCCATGGAACCAATAAATATGATTCGCGTGGCTCCGGACTCGTTCAACGATGTCCTTCAGCAGGTTGCAACCGAGCCATTGCCGCCGACAGAAGAAGCAGACGAGCTTCCCACTCCCCCTGAGGCCCCCGAGGACCCGCTGTTTCCTAGGCTAGTGGAGCCACCGGGCACAGAGTCAAACGGAACCTTGAACCTCTTTGGACCGATGATCAACGAACAAGCGCTGAAGTGCATGCTCATTCGGGGCACTGAGGCAGAGGAGGTGGGCCTCGACCCTCCGCAGGTGGCCTGGCTGGCCATTGGTGAATTTTCGAAGTTGTTCAAGGAAATCGCCGAAAAAGTTTTGGAAATAACCTTGGAATAGTCATTTCTGTCTTTTAATTTTAAAGGATACAAAAGTGAACCAAGACCTTAAATAAATGCATTATACTCTTGGCTCTTTTAACAAAGCTTTTTAAACTTGCCAATCGAAATGCATCTCGCTATCACTGTCACCTTCCTTATCCTCGTCGCTGTCTGTCGGTCTTTTTGCCCTCTATTGGACCTTTTCCAGATCGATATTTCTTTATTTTGTTTCAAGTGTGAAAGAAAGCCTAACATCTATGAATGGGGTCACATCCGCCATTGAACACGGTTCGCTGCTGCTGTCCCTCGGGAACTGGCCACTGATGACCATCGAGAGGGAGCAGTAGCTGCAGTGGCTTCAGGAGGCCGCAAAGGAAGCTTCAGCCAGAACGTCGTCTTCGAGAGCCGATACTTTAACAGCCCGAGATTAAAATGCAATTGGATCCGATCCTCAACGAAAGTTAGCAAACCGGAAATAAGTTTGGAAACACCTGCTTCATCTGCTTTAAGGACCCATGTGACTCGGTTTCTTGATGATCAATTTGGAATACGCTCTCCTGGTCCAAATGTATCGCTGAATCTAGGTCACTTTATGCTTAAACCTAGCTAAAATCAATACATATTTAAGACTTTATCAGAAATATTCTGAAATATTTAGCGGGTTAATGAGGCCTATGTTGGGAAGTGCCCTGCTTAACCCTTGTTGCCAAAGATCGCTGCCTTTTTTGTCTATTGTTTTGCCTATTTGTTGATGTTGTTGTTTGTTTATTTCGCTTTTTGCCGCCTGAAACCCGAGCTCAATTAGAAAAAGCAAGTTCAGACCGCCACCTGCAGGGCTACGCCCCCGGAATTCGGCTCTGAAGAGCGGACTGAGGGGGCGGACTGAGGGAACATTTTGGGCTTCCTGTTGCCGGGAACTCGCTGCTGGCGCTGCTCCTGGAGTGCTTCTGCAACAATTTATTTGACCGACAACAGAAGCATCCAGCAGAAGCATCCATGAGAAGCATCCCGCATCCAACATCCATCCGCAGACGTTCTCTCTCTCTCTCTCTCTCTGTGGCCACGTGTGTTTTCAGTTTTAATTTATCTAAACTTTTGCAAGTTTTAACTGACTGCCAGCAGACTCTCCTCCCCCCAGCTTGGCTCTCGCCTGGCCGCAATTTGCAATCTGACCTTTTAACCCCTTTGCACACGGACCCCCCAAAAAAAGGGACAGACAACGGATGCGCTGCGACCTTGTAACCACAGCAACAGCACGGAGCACTCCACTCCCAGAAAACGGAGGGCGGGGGAATCCCCTTACTCAGTCCCTCCCCTCAGCAATTTCCCATTTTCCCAAGCAGCGAAAGAATGACTCGAACTCTGCAGCATCCATCTTCATTGGCTGGCATTTAAATGTCACTCTTTGAGGTCTGATATCTATAATTATCCCCGCTTAAGATTTATTCCCATCATTTTTCAGGGCAACGAACAGGCAACAGGTGCCCAAGAAATCATCGATTTTAATCATTTACAGTGGTTAAAATAGGGAATTTCAAGGGTATTTGTAGCTGTGCAGAGTGAGCTAAGTTGATAAACAGTTTGTTAAAACAATTTTAAATAGACTTTGAAAAGTGATCTATCTTATCTATACAACATCTCATTTTCAATGATCAATATTTACAACATTCCTGGGAGTGACATCACCTTAGATGCCTTCTTTAGTTTATCTCTTAAACCGTATAACATCGCATACTTGAATATACTTCTTGTTATTTGCATATATAGTACATAGATAACTGCTAAAGGGGCCAAACTAATATTAATTATTCATCACGACCTGAAACGGAGGCAGCTCAAGGAGGCGACAATTATTTGCGGTGGCTTATCGCTCCATGGTCTCTGGTCTTCGGTCTTGGGTCTTTGGTTTTTCTGTCCAAAGAGGTGACTGACTGCACGACTGGACGTGAGTCAGGCTTACTTGGCCCCCAGACTGACAAATTGACAAACTGACACACTGACAGATTCATCAGGCAGCGCCAAGGTGGGGATGCAGTGGATGCAGTGGCTGCAGCGATCCCCAATCTATGTCATATTTTAAAGAAAATAGCCCCTTTACCAAGATAAATATCTTAATAAATATATACAATATTTGAACTATTAAATTCCCACATAAAAAAATACAAAAACATCCTGTTATCAGGGCATTTTAATGGGTATTTCTCAATTACTCCAATATTTTCTAATACCTGTCTATTTATCCACTCTTACATATTTTTCCCAGAATTAAAGTTACCAAGTTTACCTTAAATATTAACAAATATAAACTAAATATTCCCAGAAGTGCATACAACTCAGGCAAACTGTAAAAACAAGTTGGGAATAAGTCACCACCAGATGATGTCATAATACACAGGCGCAGGGAGTCAGAGTCAGCAGCCAAAGTGATATCACTATCCAAAATAAGAAATATGAAAAACAAAAAACTGAAAACTGAAAATAAAACTATTTTCCACTGGTGATGCTGCACATAAATCAGATTTGCCACTGGCGCTGAGAGTGCAGCAACGCGCAATCATTATCATCAGCAGCCCACAAATCCCCGGGGGCCATTACTCAAAGTTCGGCCATCAAGATGTTAGCATCGAAATTACACAGTCATAAAGCCGAATTTGAGGCGAAGAGCTGCAGCATCGAAGCAGCAGAACCCCACCGAAGAAACTGCAAGGCCTGTGGATCGAGCCACCAACAACCCACCAAGCACACAGCAAAAAGTAGGGGAGATCTTAGAGAATGATCAAAGGGTAATTCATTTAGAATATATCTTAATAATTTTTGGATGTTATGAAAAAATTTATTTAAAGAACTAATTAAAAAGAAATAACTATTCCCTAAAGCAACATAATTTTTGTAAACACAATTTTAGTTGCACAGAAACATCATCTTTGGTTCCCACATTTAAAAATTGAGTTAAAAACCCTTCGTATATATTTATATATTCCCTAAATATGTGATTTTATTTTAGAGATAATAGTCAAGTTCTCACTGCAGCTATCCGCTGGGTGGGCGATGCAAATCGCAAATGGCAGAGCCTCTGGCGGGTGACGCCGTATGTATAGAGTACGTCACTGGCTCAGAATTCAGAGTCGGAGTCGGAATCGGAGTCGGAGTCGAGAGTGGAGGCTGGGGGCTGCAGTCGGCATGGAGCGTGTTTAATTGCATGCAATTTGTTTAAGACACTCCGCGGCTACCTCAGCCACAGTGGAGACTCGCACATTAATTAAAGCAAGCAGAAAGTGTTTGTATATCGAAAGGGAAATTGCTTCAAAAAAATAGCCGATAAGAATTTAGGTTTACGAAAATAGTAAGTTTAATATATCAAAATTTGAAATATTGATAAATTCTGAATTTTATGTTAAAATATCTTTACTATCGATCAATAGCAGAAAAATGTTATCAATAAATATAACTGTCCCATTATCGATTAATTTCAATAAATATCGAATTTTTCTTTAAATATATCGATGCATATCGATGTTTTCTGTGAAAACTAATTCAAATCATTTTAAAAATTCCCATTTCCTGGTGACTCCTTGTTTTGTAATATTTTAATACATTTTCGAATAGTACCTAATTTGTATTTAGTACTAAATCCGAGCACGAGCACCCACTGTAGCTGGGACGATCCGAGTGTCTATGTGGGCCAGGCTATATGTTACAGCCACTCACAATGGGCAGACGTCGCGCGGTATTACAATTTTCGGTTTTGCGTTACAGCAACTCATTAGGCACGCACAGACGACAGACGACGGACGCCGGACGACGGACGGGGCGCCGCGGCTACGATGGTGACGAAGGCATCGTTGTAGGTCAGCAAAACGGCGACGCTGACTGAGACTGCGACTGTGACTGCGACTGCGCCGCAACTGTGAAGCCGGCTTCGTGCTTCACAGTTCAGTCGCTTCTTGCCGGTTTTCCTGAAGCCGCCGTTTGTTGTTGTTTCTTCTTTTTTTTTTTTTGTTATTGTTTTGACCATATTTTGTTTGGTTTTTGGGTTTGGTTTTGCATTCTGAACGCTTTTTGTGTGTGCCCCAAGTTTAAACTTAATTACCTGAGCGAGAGTCGAGTGTGTACAAATATGGAACCAGTCGCCAGTCGGCACTCGGCACTACGCACACTCCACGTCGCCACATTTCACATTTCAATTTCAGGTGAGCAGCTTCCTTATGGGACAGGTAACATACTCGTAAATGTCCATTACAACTAATATTTATGATGGCTTAAATATAGGGCCAAGAAAATAGGAAATAATGGGGAATTGTATTAGTTTGGGATAAAATTAAGCTGGGGAAATATTATCTGAGAAATAGTTGCTTTGATATTTTTTGCAAGCAGATTAACAACATAATAAAAATATAATTCAATGTATAAGTTATCTATATTATTAAGTAAAAAAATAAACCTTGTAACACTTACTAATTATATTCGCAAATGACATGTCTAAGAAGCATTTATGAATATTATTCCAGCTGAACCTTGAACACATATTTAAGCTCTCTTAAATCTCTGTTATGTTATGACTAGAAAAAACTACTACAACTCATAATAAATGCTAAGTACTCCCAGAGGTTTCTGGGTATATACAAATATATATATAGTTCTTACTATGCAAAAAACAGAGATCTGTAATGCAAATTGTAATAAGATTTAAAGCTAAAATATTTTGCTCCATAAATAATAATAACCCACTATTACTACCCTCTCTTTCTCTTCCCGTCGCTGTAGTCATTTAATATATATATGGGAACTCTTATCTGATCCACATTAGTGTCATTTTGATACCCAGTGCCTGTTTTTGGGCATCGGGAGCATAAACGGACTATCGCCGGGGATCGGATTGGATCGGCTTTGGGCGACGTGCTTTGCATATGGCCGCGCCCACTTGGTGCGCCAAACACGTCGCAATCACTGAGCCCAGACAAAATCTATATAAAAAATGAATAAAAAATAAAAAAAAAAATAGAAAAACAAAAAGGAAAAAGGAAAAAAAAATCCGAAGCAGACAGTCTTCAAACTTAGAGCCTAAGCCGGATAATTTATGCCGCTGCCAAGACAGTTCCTCTGCCTCAATCCGCGACGCCTTTAGCATACCGGCTAAAGCGAAAAAAAAACTAAATATATATAAAAATAATAAAATGCAGGAAAAAAAGAGATATTGGAATATGAAAAATAAGAGAAGCCTGGAGAGGCAGGAGAACTGCCAAATTGGTAGGCTGGAAATGTTTTTTGGGCCATTTGATTGATTCCTCGCCTCAGTTTTACGACCGCTGCGCGATTAGCTTCGATGAGGTAATATCTGGGCAGGGCGATAAGCCCCCCGATCCGAGCCGAGGTCACGGCGGGGCGGGTGGGAGTATCGTAACGATAAGTCTGCGCCGACACGATAACTTAACCGCCGGCTACGTCAGTATTTAATTTATAGATACTGCCCGGATCGCAGACGTGTGCCAAAGTCTTTTGACTGTGGCTTCATGTTGGGTTCAGGAGTAGAGACTTTAGCTTCGATTTTCAACATATTAGGAGTGTTCTCAGTTAGGAATTATAATTGCAGTTTGGCTAATTATATTATAATTATATTTATCATTTTATAAAAGTTCAATTTCTCTCCTAAGCAAGGAAACTAAATTAAAAGTCCAGGGAATATGGTGACACATTTATATAAACAATTTTCGGGGGCGATGGAATGTGAATGGGCTGTCGGTTGACCTCAAGTGCGAGCAACAAAGGCAGCGTTTGGGATAAAAGGTAACCCCTCCTGCATTGGCTCCTTTGGCATCTGTAACTGTGCATCTTTGTATCTGTGCATCTATGTATCTGTGCCTCGCTGCAGTTGTCGTCAAGTGCAACGTCATCCTGCTTATTAAAGGTATTACACCAGCACACACACACACACACACACACACACACACACACAGCGAGACAATGCGAAAGGGAAAAATAAAATAAGAAGAAGTAGGAAATAAAAGTAAAAATACAACTACAGAGTGCAACAGTAGACAACAAGTAAACGTAATTACAGCCGCAGTCGCCGGGTCGCAGTCGCTGTTACTTTTGCCGTCTCGAAATCTGTTAAGATTTTGCACTTCAAGAAATAATTGTATGTTCTGAATACAAATTTTCGAAAAGTATTCTCAAAAATATTTGTTGTCTTGCTATTTAAGGGTTCTTATTGAAAATATTCTTATTAAAAATCTATGGTAAATGCGAACGAAAAATTCTAATAATTCCCAACTACATTTTTAGACCACTAAAATCTTTTTTCCATTTATATTTATATTTATTTAATAAGTATAGAATTTGGCATATATGAAATAATATTCTTATAATTCCCAACTACATTTTCAGCTCACTGAAAGCCTTATTTTCTTTTATTAAGGTTTAATCTTCTTATTTTTCCCTAATTTCTTTGGCCTTTCCTGCATATTTTTCATTTTTTTTTTATTTATTATTAAATATTTAGTATATATAATTTTTGATATATTATTTTCCTCAGTGCTGTTGTTGTGGCTGTAGGCCTCCTTCTCATTGTCACACACAAGAATATATCTCAGGGGGGCCACCTGGGGGGGAGGACAACCTCTTGACTGCGGCTTGTTGATTTCGTCTCTTCTCAGGGGGAATTCAAGAAGGGTTCAAGGAGGGGTGACAGTGACGGCGACGGCGACGGTGACGGTGACTGCGACTGTTACTGTGACTGTGGACTCGACTCGCATTGCTGCACATTTTGCTTGGCAGCAAAACAGAAGAGTTATTTCTTCTATGATGCCAGCACTTGAACTGCATTAGCGTAAGCTGCGGGGCACACCCAGCGACACACACAACACACACATCATAACTGGGTCTAAGGCTGCCCCAGCTGACAATACATCAATGGCTGTCAAACTGTCGAAGGGGTCCAAAGTGCGATGCTTTTTTAATTTTTGTATTTTTGTATTTTGTGACACGAAAGGCCACACATTTTGGCGGCTTTATTATACATACATAATGTATATGTAATTACTTTATGCATATGCCATCCTAGACAATTAACATTTACCATTTGGGCAAGTTCTACGACCCAGGGAAAAAAATGATAAAAACAAGAAATGAAAACAATTTGCCATTTGCCAGTTTTTATGGCGAAACGCGGCGTTTTATGTAAATTTCTGAGAAAATGTTTTTGGGTGTAATAATGTGCTTATTATAATAGCTCAAGAATTAGAGATCGAGTTCAACAAGGGGGTTCAACAACGGGTTAAAAGTCAGTCAGTTTAGCATAAACTTTGAGTTTAAACACTTAACTGGAAAAATCTTAAGGCTGGTCATAAGAAGAAACTAAGAAACTCCGCAATTCTCAGTTTTACCTTGTTCATAATTAATTATTTAAATATCTTTAACTCCCGCTTTAGATAATACAGATTTTTGTGTTTTTTTTAAAGGTTAACAAATAAATGACTCAAGAAAACCCTCAAAAGCCACAAGTTCACTACAAATTTATTTGAGGAAACCCTGCCTTTATTTTTTAATTCTAAAAAATCAAGAAACAGTAAATAAAGAAATATGAAACCATCTCAAAACTCTATCCACCTCACTATCTTTTTTATCTTCCAATCCAATCATGTCTGATCCCCCAGAAAAATGGTGACCAATGTCTGTGGGATGTCAGCTTGGATCTCCAAGGTCAAGTTGCTCTTGTTATAAAAAAAAAAGAAGAAATAGAAATCGTGGCTGTCTGAAGTTTATATTTGGGGCTTTTATTTTGTTTTGGGCTATTTCTATTTCGTTTTTTTTTTTTTTATTTGGCGGCACGTTTTATTTGTGGCCAACAACAAGCACACAAGCGACACACACAGAAACAGGAAATAAATCAAGTTTGGCTTTTGGTCAAGAGTCAACTTGGCAGCGAGTGTTTGTTGTAGTCGCCGTTGTTGCTGTGACAGCGACAAATATTTGTCTTTTGACAGCTAATGGGCTCATTTAGGGGTTCGATCGGGGTATATATATACAAACATATATATAGATTCATAGCTACCCATATGCATATAGCCAGGGGCGGGGCTGGCGAGCGTCAAGCAGTCTCGAGTCTTCGAGTCTTTGAGTCTCTCGAATCGATCCGAATCGAATTGAATCGAATGGAAATAGATTTTGCAAACATACCTGCAAGCAGAGAGAGAGAGCAGAGAGGGGGGTTTGTTAATTGAATTATTAATGCATAAATCAATAAAGCGAATGGGGGGGATGATCGCGCGATAATGATTATGATGATGAGTTCGGGGGGAACTCGTTTCCGTTCTGCGTTTTAAGACTGAATCTAAACCAAATTTAAGTTAAACCAGCATTTGTCATTCAATTTGTCAGGGCAGAAAGTTATGGTTTTAGGTAGGAGGATAATCTGAGATGATCTTAGGATAGAACATTTTGTTTTAGGATCCTTACCACCCAGGATCCTTAAATTCATACATATAAATTATACAAGTATAAAGACCATGTATTTTATATATATTTATATATAATATACCTGTAGCACATACAATCCTTGTTTTAAAATGTCTAAAGATAAGTATTTATTGAAATTTAAACATACCTCCATATATTTATATTTCCACATAAACACTTTTCCCCTTTACTCAACTCACTTACACTTTTCATTCACATTTATCTCGAGTTCCTGTCCACCAATTCCCCTGAATGCTGTACTAAACCCCACTCTATGTGGCCTGTGAAATCCGATTTGTGTAGTCTGTCTCGGGGAATAATACCAGCTGATCCCAGCCAGAAGCTAATGAACTTGGTTCAGTTAGTGCTGATCTTGGCAGAAAATATTTTTTGTGCACCCGACACCGCCTTCCAGCACCATAAATGATTCCAATTGCAGGGGAATATACAAACATACGAGTATGTGTGTGTATATATCTTCTTCCACCGGGAGTGGAGTGTGCACGCGTTCTGGGCGATCCAACCCGACACCGACGCTTCGAATATTTGGACGCTGAGTCAACCCGAGAAACGGGGGGCCACTTAGTTGGCCAGTTGGCCAGTTGGCTTGGACAAAGGTCTGGCTAATGGGCGGCAAGATAAGGCAACTAGTTTTGGGCCAAATAAAATAATCATAAGCTGTGGCAGCTTCTGCTTGGTTTCGGAGAGAGAATCGAACCAAAAATGTGGAAGAAACTAGCCCAATACTCTATATAAATATATACATATTTAAAAAGTTATTAAGACAGCTTGCTAGATTTTTATTTTGATTTAAGTCTAATTATTTTTCAACAAAATTATATGAAATAAAAAGATTTTGCAGCAAAGAGGAACACAATTTTAGAACTACAGGATAAAGGATATATTTGTAAAAAGTAACTTAAAGAACTCACACACATTGAACACCTATTTCCAGCCCTAAAACATCTTGTCAACATCTCAGTTGTGGCCTTTACCATAGGGTATATAAATCAGAAAAAAAAATAAGAAAAGAAACCTGTTTGGTTATGGCCAAGGAGTGACGATCTCACACGATTTTGGTCATGCAAATGTCAGCGGCAATATGCATTAAATTAAATAAAATTAAGATTCATCAGCACACGAGTGCCGGCGGTTTGACAGCCACTGTTAATGAGGGGGGGGCTTACTCCCATTCCGATCCCGTTCCCCGTTGCGCGTCCCGTTCGCGGCCCGAGCCCATAGCCTGGCCCCACTATCAGTCAGTTGACACCTTATCAACTTGGCAACAACATGAGCATGAACTGCAGCAGCAAAGGCAATGAGAGCCGAGCCGAGCCGAGTCGAGGCGAGGCGAGTCGAGAAACTATGCCACCTAGGTATGTGACTCTATATCTTATCTGGCCCATGGGCTCTATGGGTTTCTTCCAGATACTCGTACGCCTTGTGGGCTTACATAGTAGACCCGCGTTAGTTGGGGAACATATTTTTTTAATTGACTGCGGCAATTAGCTGAAAACTATGAGGCCTTTGTTCTCCGCTGCCGAAACAGAAAACAAATTCGATGAAATATCAATAAAGTAGCTGACACGCCGAAATATATAAATATATAAATATTTTATGCAGACCACGAAGTGTGAGTCGAAGTGAAAACACACTTTAAAGGAGATTGCCTAAAAACGATGTTAGGTTAAAACTATCGCTATGATCGATTCTTTAACTCAGTTAATCGAAGTGTTTTTCATTTTATTAATTTATTTCTAAAAAATGGCAATATTTATGTTTATATTTGCTTACAAATGAAGTGGAAACATACTTCAAAAGCTTTAAAAACCTTTGCCTGCTATCGATATCAGGTCGAAACTATCGCTATTATCGATTCCCTGACTCAGTTAATCGAATTGTTATTGTAATGAAATCGATAACTTTTTAAAAGTGTCTAAAAAATATATAATGTGTTGTCCCATTAAAAACTTCCTTGCAGCGACTCAAATGGAATCGAAATCGAATCGATTTTCGTTGAAAATCAAAGTGTTTGTCATGGTTTTATCGTATTTATTGTGTTTTTTTTTTATTTTTTCGTTTTTTGTATCTGTTTTTTGGAGCTTATTAAAGCATAAATATATGCAAGTCGCGTAAGGCAATGGCAAATTAACGAATTTGCATAATTATGCATCATTTTGTTGGCTTGTTTGATTGCTGCTTTTATGCTTTGTTTACTAATTAATTGGGCCCGAGAGCTGGGCGCAGTTTGGCAGGAACTGGACTCGAGGCGATACAAAAAATTGATTGCCGAATTTATGGTGGAAATTAAGGCTCGGGCATCAATTAATACAAATTGAAATGATGTGAATTTCCATTGAATTTCACTTGCTGGCCGGCTGGCTGGCTGGCTGGCTGGCTGCCTCCTTCTTTTCCTTTTCATCATTTATTGTATTTATCTCCGTCATGCTCCAAATGGAGATCGGCAGCGATGATGCAACTCCAATGGCATCGAAACATGGGAGACGCCACACACAAACGTATCTCGATCTGCGATCTGCGAGGCGATGCTGTGCAGTCATTTTTTAATTTCCCCCGAAATAATAAAAAAGCGTTTAAGATTTATGGAGACGAGAAAAAAGACTGAGAAAAACAGAAGCCACAGCCGCCGCCTGCTGATGTCACCCGCATTATCATCACTATCGTTGGCAGGCAATTCCATTAATTCTTGATTTTTTCCAAGCCCATCCGTGCTCCGATTATGATTAACGATTGGGAAACAAATTGGAAGTCAATTCCCCCCAATTCCCAATTGAAATCGCCCCAAGCATTTCCGTTGATTAACCTCATCCCAATCCATCGCCTAATTCCAAATTCAAATAAATTTTACTTCGGCCAGCATTCATTTATCCATGAAACTTAAAGCGAAGCGAAACCCGTTTCAGATCATCTGCCTTGGAAATGTTTATCTATTACTCTATCTATCGGCAGTCAAAAGTTTGCGAGTGGCCACAGATTATTGGTGATAGTATCAAAATGCTGGCTGGTTTTTTCGAAAAACCCATTAAAAACAGAAGCAGATCATTAATCGAAAAGGTGCAGGAATATTCTGTACTTATTTCGATTTATGTTCGATGTAAATACTTCAAAATAATTAAAATAATTGCTTAAGTAAAGGTTTCAAAAGAATAGAAAAAGAAAAATAAGACTTTAATAATGTTATTCTATATTTGTAAAAAATGTATTTATATATTCTACAGAAAGACATTTACAAGAAATTAGGAAGATGTTAAAAAGGATTAAAAAGGGAAAAGCTGTAACAAACATTTAAAAAATATATATATAAATTGAAATATATTGTAGATATATTTCTCTATATTTTCAATAAATAAAATTGTATAATTAAGTGATTTGAAATCAAACAAATACTTTACAGAGCAAATAAATATTCTAAATGAATAGAAAATTCCATGAGGCTCTTCCAAGCAATTAAATTTTACCCATAAAAACCGCAAATATCTGATCAATTTATTATAGTTAATAAAATATATATAGTTGAATTGTGTTCAACGTGATCGGTGAATAGATTCCATACAATGTAGCTACTACAGCCAGCATTTGCATCCCCCGAAAGGGCTATTACTTTTTTTTTCGGACTCGCCCAGAAAAACGCAAGATTTATAGAGCCCAGAGCTCTGTGTGGCTTAAATCGATGATGATGCCTTGAATGTGGAATGAGGATGGGAATGGACTTGGAATGGACTTGGAATGGGAATGGGAATGAGGAGACCCTCCCAAAAAAAATATATGCCTCGACTGCATACTGATGCGATGTGATGATGGGATCATTTCGCTGATTTTCTTAGATTTATTAGCACTTTTTCGCGCGAACATTTGCCTAAATAGAAATTTAAATGCAATTTTCAAACACACACACACACATTTTTATGGCGTCATTTTGTTTATTTCTTTTGTTCTGCGAGATGATGGGATGATGACACAATGGTTTATATATATAATATATATATGTATAGTACATATAAAGCACCCACACTACTGGCAGCCTGCATTTTGCAATAACTTAGAAGGCAAATTGCGACAGTTTCGGAATTTTCCCCCTCGAGAAGACACGAGAAGAACGGGCGGTGGCTGCTGTTAATGGGTGTTGGGTGTTGGTTTTGTTGCCTTTTCTATTTTCAACATTTACGCAATGCAATAGTCAAACAATAATTGCTCATATGCCTCTCTCTTTCTCTCTCTCTCTCTCTCTATGTTTGTATACTATATACTGTATATATATATATATATATATATATATATCTGGTGTACAGACGCGCCATGCAAATATTAAATTACATTGCAAAGTGAGAAACGAAAAGTCAGGCTGAGAAAAATTGGCTTTGCACTACTTTTCTGGCATTGGTTTCCATTCCACTCCGGCGTGTGTTTAGTTTACGGGGCAAATATTTCAAATGGATATATAAATATATATATATCATATATATCACTTTATCACCTGGAGTTAGAGACAAACCAGAGGGAGAGAGTGGAATGAACTCTAATAAACACTGGGGTTTCATTTGCATTCCAACTCAACTCCAATATCAATAGCAAAGCGAAGCTCATCGAACTCCCCGACTTTTGGTATCTTGTTCTATAAATAAAAAAGGCAAGCGCCTTATAGTCCGTTTTCCCAGTTTTCCTTGATGCAACAGGCGCATACGTCACGCCTTGGACGAGGGCCAGGAAAAACGGATCCCGGATCCAGTCGGTTTGTCTGGGAATCCAAGAGAGAGAGAGGGAGACGGGGGGTCAGATGGCAAATGGCTTAGTGACTAATGGTGTCCGGAAGCTGTGCACCATGCACTTTATATACATATATATATGTTGTATATATTATATATGCCAATTGACAAAGTTAACACACGCGGCGATATCGCCATTGGGCAGACGTAGTGGGCATTATAGGAAAAGCGAACCAGACACTTCACGCTGGCACCTCGCACCTCGCACCTCTTGCCTTGTATAAACAGTTTTAAGTGTGCCAGTTGTCCCTGCGGCTCCCCCGCTTACCGCCTACCCCTCACCATCCTCCTTCACCCCCTTTGCGTGTTGAACTTGAGCTCAAGTGGGTGGCGGAAGGGGGCGTGCAGCCTCAATGTAATATTTAAACAAATGCTCGCCTGACTCTCTTCCACTGAAAAATGCATGTGATCGTGCATAGAGATTAAATAATGCACAAATAGTTGCTTTTTTTAGCTAAATAATAATATTAATTCATAGAAAACTATAAACTAAATACAGAGGAAGCCCCTTTAAGTAGGCAACGTTTCTTGCTTAAGAAAACCGGCTATTTCATAGTCAACAGTTTACTCATTATTCTGCTTATTTTTACCAAAATGTTCACCAAATTTCATTTAGCTTTTTGCTTAATTGAAATTCTTATATATATATATATATATATATATACGATCCTGGGTAACAGTGTACAGATTCACAAACAGAGAGAGATAGAGAGAGGCCGAGACAGCCATGGCGACGTATCACATGTGTGATCGAGGGTCCAACATCTTGTGTCCATATGTTGCACAAACAAACAATCGAAACAGAAACCGTGAAGCCACGAAAACAAGAAAACAGGGAGGAGGAGAAGGAGAAGGAGAACGTACCCCAAGACCGAAGGGAATGTGCCAACGGACGCATCTTTACACAGAAAACCAAAAAAGAAAAACAAAAAAGAAGAAAAAACATAATCCGAAAAGCCGAAAAAGAAACCAAACTGAATACTGAAAACTGAAAACTAAAAACGACAACAACAACAAAGTCAAAAAAGCTGCGAAATGAATTTTACTCATCTGCTGCCTGTGTTTTGTCGGGGTCTTTTGGGTGCTTTAATTTTTTTTGTATTTCATGTTTCTTGTTTGGTTTGCAGTTGCTCTGTTGATGATGCAAATATTTTGACAGTTTGTTTGACAGACAAGTGGCGGGACCCGAAAGGGGGTATACATATATATGTACATATATGGGGGGGATGGGAAGGGAGTCAGGCCAATCTGTGAGTGATATAGGCCTTATGACCGGCGCCCTTATAGGAGGATGTGCGTGCCGTCGATGTAAACAACTTCATCTTAAGATCAGATGCCATATGGCTAAAACGTTTCCAAATTCGGATATTAAGGGTGCCTTAATTGCCGTTGCCCTTTGTTTACACCTGCTTTTAATTCAAATACCTTTAGTTGTGAATAAAACACTATCTCCTCTCAGAGATAAGCTCTATTTTCAGGCTCATTCAAGTTCAGTCATCAATCTTGGGGGGTGGTTAAAACCCAAGATAACCGATAAACTGCAAACGATAAATTATAATCGATAAGCTATAAACGATAAATGAGAAAGAGAGCGGCTGGAAGATCTCTAACCCCGGCCACCTGATCGTATACGCAATATATGACTAGAGTGACGGCAATACGCATACGCCGGATGGGCAGGATGGAAAACGGCGTAAGCTGGAACTGAAAAACTGGAAAACCGAAGCCTATATCAAGCTGCTGCTGCTGCTGCTGCTGTTGTTGTCAGTGACCTCGTTACACTCCGATTCGCAGTGGCTCCTTCTTAGAGCTCCAACGATAAGCAGCCCTCTGCCCAGGCGATATAGCCCATATAGATGTATATATATATATATTTTTTTATACGGCGGACGGTCGGCACAGTTCGAATTTGGCCCCATTTACGCAACTTCCGATGTGATAAAAAGTGAGCCGCTGCAGCAAAACAAATCGAATCAGAACAACAGTCGAGGTGCTGTCCGAAAAAGAATCGAACTATATACTCGAACTCGCATATATAGAGCACACAGCACACACTCGTGTGAGGTCGTTGCTGCTTGACTTGAAATGTTAATTTAAGAAATTATTTCATTGCAAGACAACGGCCGGGCATCGCCTATGGGCAACATGTCATTAACACGCTGATAAGGCGCTATCATCGCGGCTCATTATGGTGTATGTATGTAGAACAGCCGTCATATAGATAGAAATTAGAGCTCGAATGGGAACAATCGACTTCTCCTCATCATAATAATTGGCAAAAAGTCAAAAAACCGAAACGAATCCGATCCGAACAATCGCATCATTCAAGAGTCCAGTGATAATTTGGAAAAAGACAAGAAATTAATTCAATGTCTGTTCGCGACAGTGATAACCCCCGATGATGACCCCCAGGGCAGTCGAGATTCGGTTTATTTTTTTGGCCTCTTGTCGCCGCCAAATCCGGTCTTTTAACAGCATCCTAGCAGGGGTATAACATTGGTGGTGGCCCTGTTACTTTATTTCTTCTGTTAGCATGGATAAGAAAACCTATTTCCATCGATTTGTATGCTAATCGCGGGGCCTAAGGGAAATACTATGTGTGTCATATCTTAAATACTTCAAGTTCGTCTTGTGTTGTGTCATCCAAAATGGTCCAGTGATCCCATGGAATTAAAGATCGATTGATAGTCAGCGAAATGGGTTTAAGCTATTAGGTTGAGAGGGTCTACAACCCGAAGTAGGAGAGTCAGCGAACAGATCTTTAAAATGCTATTCAAAGAAGTCTTCTATATTAAATAATAAACTGAATCTAGGGAGTTTTTGTAGAACAAAATGTATACTCAGAGTAAATTCCTCACTTATTGTTTAAACTAATTGTTTTAAATTGAATCCCCAACCCTTGATCAATGTTTGGTTTTCCAAAACTCAAGGTGAAAGTCGTTAGCTATTAAAATGCCATCTTACACCAGACAAAAGCCCTATATCAGCAAGATTTTGGCTCTTAAAGATACGTATATACATATACATATATCTTTGATACGGGCAGTTTAAGTACCCATTATAAAGGCGACCATAAAAACCTTGGCTGGCGATAGTTCCAAAGTTTAATTAATTAATGCAAAACAGAGACCCAAACAAGTGAATGAAAGCGAAAAGCGTTCGCTATCAGTTGGTGGATTGATTTCCGGATATATTTATAGAGTGAATAGTAATATGTTTCGAACTATATCTCACCTTGGCATTGGTCAGCGGCACGTGGCAGGCGTTGAGGACGAAGGCCACGGCAAGGAGCCGCAGGAGCAGCGACCCCGTGTGACTCCTCCGGGATCCCGGCGATCCCGTCATCGTTTCTTCACGGATTTAACGCGTCTCAGTGGTATTTTTCGTGGTATTCTGGTACTTTTTCTGGTATTATACGGTATTTGGTATTCGGTTTCTTTTGGCAGCTAGTTTAGGTTAGGTTTTAGGTACTTGTGTGAAGGCAGTTTCGGTTCGTATTTGAGTTTGGTTTAAACGGCTGGCAGGTTGTGGTTACGGCTATGGCACTGCACAGAGATAAAAATAGCAACCGAAAAAGAGTGTTAACTAATTAGTTTACGGCATTATAATATAATATTCTTATCTAATTTCTTTATGTTTCAATAGCATTAATTCATAAATTTTAAGTAGAAGAAATAAGATTAGTAAGTTAACACGTTTTTTTCTTTCAAATATTATTAGTTCTAACACAATCTATTCCTTTTTCGGTTAATTTTTCTCTCTGTGCACCAAAAAAAAAAAAATCAAGTAAACAAAAAAAAAGGTACGGAGAACGAGTATCAAAAACAAAGTAAAGAACACAGAAACTGTATGCGTTTCCCGACATCAGCGAAAAGTTTCGACTTTGGGCGCTACCCAAAACCCGAAGATTCGAAGAGTTTCTGAAGAGGAGACACCGAAACCGGCCAAGTTCCCCGAAAAAACACTCGAAGATCCCCGGATTATAGGATATATGCGCACTCTTCCCCGGCTTCGCAGACTCTGCGCTCTCTTCCAATTTCCTTCCTTCTTTTCCTCTTTCCTTTTTGGTTGCCACTTTATAATATTTGGTATTTTTGGTAAATATTTTCTTTTCCTTCAGGGATTTCACGCGCGAACTTTCGGATCACAGTTACTGTTGGCAGAAGAACTCGCAAAAAAAATACAAGGAGCTGAGAGACAGGGTTTCTAGGCGGAGGATTCTTTCCCGGATTTATCCTTAGAAGTTTGGCACTTGTGTGTGAGTGTGTGCGTGTGTGTGGCGGGGTGTGTGGGGTTAAAGAGAGCACTTTAAAAAAAATCGCTTCCTAAAAAGCGAAGGGGAGTAGGAGTTGTGTGAAAAGCACCGTTGGAATGTCCGACCGCCTCGAACGATGGCGCGCAACCGAATGTCTAAGAACCGTGCTGCGATGCTCCTCGCTGCCGCTGTCGCCGCCTGCGCCGCTGCCGACTGCCGGCTGCGCTGCCCGCGCCGACCGGCGACCGGCGACCGCCGCACTGTGGGGCCAACGGCCACTTCTTGAGGCATTAATTAATAACTTGTGAACGAAGCAACATATTCCAAGTTCTGTTTTTATACCCTTTCAAGGTATTATAATTTTAGTAAGAAGTTTGCAAAGCAGTGAAGGAGTCATTTTCGACCCTATAAAGTATATATATTCTTGATCAGCATGAAAAGCCGAATCGATCTAGCCATGTCCAGAAAAAATTGTAACAAAAAAAATTGTATCAATTTTTTGCAAAAAAATTTAAGGGGTTTCATCGTCAATATTATCAAAAATTGGCCAAAAATTACAAATCGAGTTTTAAATGCAGAAACGTTCTCCTATTAAAACTAAGAAGAAAAAACCAAACAGGACCGGTTGAGTTTAGGCCAAGTTATGATCAAAAACCCTTTAAGGTGTTCGCGATTTTAAAGAAAACTGTAAGGGGTTTCCAATTTAAAAAAAAAAGTATTTAACAACAACAAACAAATGGGTTTTGGCCACAAAAGTGGTCGTTGGCCCCATAGTGCGCCGAAGAAACACGAGGCGAAACGAGACGACAAAACTTTTGCGTGCTCTTGTTATTGTTATTGCTGGGCATAACGGCGCTTAAGTGGCGACTGCAAGCCTGTTGCGTCGATGCAGCGGGCTTTTTCCCTCTCTCTCTCCCTCTCTCTCGTTTTGGGGCTTTCTCTGTTCTGTGCTCTCTCTTCCTCGTGCGTGGGTGGCACCTCACGCAGAGTGTATCGCGCCTGCTCTCTTACTCTCCTCTTGTATCCTTTCTGCCTCAGCCCCCCCTCCCACAGACAGTGCTCTGTAGGTCAACTGATAAACAAGTGAAATAAACCAAAAGAAAACAAAATCCATTGCTCTTTGCACACTTTTCACCTTTCGCTGTTCTTGTTGTTGTTGACTATGCAGCCGGTTTGCCAATTACCCCTCTCACTCTTACTCCTGGAGCACAAGCCCAAGCACACACATACACACACACAGAACACCCGTTGCCTTCGCACTTTTTCTGTTAAGCTCTTTGCATTTTACACTGGAAGAAATGACAAAGGGGGTTTCTTTATATTCTTAGAAAAAGGGGTATAAAGGGATAATATTATAAGTAATAATAAATAAAATGATTATATTGAAAGATAATAAATGATTAAAAATTCAAGAATTACATTGTAAAAATAATTAATTTTATAATATATTTAACTATATAAAATAAATAAATCTGTATATAACTTTAGACTTCACTTTATATAGTGGAACATTTGTAAAGAAGAATACATCACTTAGAAAACGTTTAATACATTTTTAGAAATCTATCCATTACTACCTCAAATTTTATACATATGGTCAAAGGTACGTTAAACGAAACCAAGCAACAAAATTTTTTTCTTTGAATTTACCGCTATTGCTATGATATTCTGTTAGAATATATTCCATAGCATCGGGAAACACTAATGTCACACAAAGAAATGTTTCTTTGGCTTGAAATTTCGCAACTCATTCACTTGTTCTTACTGTGTGTCGAAAATGGAAAAATTAACAGAGCCTCAGAAAAAGGTAAAAATTTACATTTTATTTAACTTTTTATGATGCAATATTGATTAAATTCAGTGTAATATACTCTAAAGCAACGAACTATATCAAAATTTCGAACAAAAATATTATCCGTGGTCTTATTTAACAACATTTCAATGTACCGCTTTTTGGGAGTAACGTTACCGACAAAAATTTAGAAAAAGTTTTTTTACACATATTTAAGCAACTCAACCAATTTGATGATATACATTTTTTGTATGTATTTAGAGTGTATTTTAAGAATCCAAATTGAAATTAATCAAAAATAGTACCATGGTGGAATAAATGACTGAAAACATGTGTAACGTTACCGACCATTTTTGATGAATTCATTGTATATTTACAGAGGGCTGTGTTTTATCAGAGCTCATCGCACATCTTGCTGCCATATCGTCCTATTTTCTCAAACACTGTTTTGTCAAACGTGCACAAGCTGAAATATTCATCCTTCACGATCTTCCACGGGCCTCCAATATCGAATTTGTCGATGAGGCATTGATACAAGTGGATTTCGCCGAAAACTTTGTTTGTGAGGACCAGGATGAAGTACAAAGTGCCCACTAGAATCAACGTCAGTTAACAATCTTTACGAGCGCTTTGTACCATAATGAATTGTTTCAATCGAAAATATTTGTCGCAAACGAATTGAAGCACACGAAGGAATCCATCATTCCGTATATATACATGTTGCTGTCAGGATTGCCGGACACAGTGAAAGTGCTAAAAGTCTGGAGCGATGGTCCGTCGTCGCAATTCAAAAATAAGTTCATGGCCGCGATGTTACTCCATTTACAGATCAAATTTGGCATCAATATCATTTGGAATTTCTTTGCAACTTCACATGGCAAAGGTTGCATCGATGGAATTGGGGCAATCGCCAAAAACATGGTTCAAAAACATATTCGAGCTCGTAATTGCGCCGTGAACAATGCATCCGATTTCATCAAAGCGTTCAAAATGACTTCGTCAAAAATTCTTGCTGAAGAAGTCACAGATGTGGAATTTAACCAAATCAATAATGAGTTGAATTCAATTGCTGTATTTGCCGGTGCGAAGAACATTCCTGGTATATCATCTGCCCATCAAATTCAAGTGTTGAACGGAAAAATAGTGGTTTCTGAAACCTCAAAACATATTTAAAAAATATGACTATATGACTGAAAACCAAAAAACTAAATAAAGCTTAATATATTTATGCTTATTTAAACTTATTAATAATATTTGAGTGTTTTTTTGCTTTATTTTCGTCAAAATTTCTCAGAATTTCATACGTGTAACGTTACCAACTTTTTGTGTAACATTACCGAATTTGGTTTTAGGCTCGTAAAGGCACGAAAAAATGCATTTTTCGGCTAATCAGATATATATATATTTTCTTTCATTCCTTATCTTTCAAAAAATGCTTATAATCAAAAATATGTGCAGCTACATTCACTAATAATTAAGCATTTGTGCACTAACCTCATAAGTCACTTCCAAAAAAGTAACATTACCGACCACACTTTGAAAGCTGATTACTCCGAAGGCAAGAGAGATAAAGATAAACTTTGAACCCACGAAATGTAAGTCTCTAAGAGTACTTTCAGATGCATATAACCCATTATGCATTTTAATTATTTTTTCTGAGATATAGCCAAAAATGTGCGTAAGAATGTAACGTTACCGACTGTACCCTTGACCATATGTACATATATTCATACATATATACCCTAAAGATCCTGCTAAAAAAAAATTGTAATCCCCAACTTACATTATGACGAATCTCTGGAAAAATATACCGAATCCGATCTCATAATGAACGGAATGTGCAGCTGTTGGTGCTTTTTTTCACGTTCAGAATGTGTTTTTGTGTTT
Organism: Drosophila bocqueti; assembly: GCA_018151655.1. Taxonomy (NCBI): domain Eukaryota; kingdom Metazoa; phylum Arthropoda; class Insecta; order Diptera; family Drosophilidae; genus Drosophila; species Drosophila bocqueti. The sequence goes on from JAECXF010000011.1 coordinate 1,889,316, forward strand.
CATGCTTCAACAACAAGGCGGAAAAGTTAGCTGGAGGGAAAAGCCGGAAAAGTACACATTACATATATGAAAATCAGGTGTATCGGCCCGCTTCAGAGTGTGCGGTCATCGGGCTAAAAGAAGATGAGGCCTGCTCATCACCTCCGAAATTCCTTATAATTTTCTGCATTGCACACAGAAGTATCCATAAAATGCAAAACTATGCTCACCTTGCGCATCATTTATTGTACGTTAATATTTTTGTTTAGCTAACACACTTTGGCATATGTGCTTTTTACAAGTTTTGATGAAGTTCATAGGAGTTGTGAGTGGATGAAGGAAGCAGAAAAACAAATTAAATTTAATTATATGTTGCTGGAAAATTGGTAAATTAAACTTTTAAGGCAGAAAATATTTGCTTCTTTTTTTTAAACAAGTTTGGCATAATAAATAAGAGCTCTAATAAATATTTAACAGTTTTTAAGCTAAGGAAAACTATGATAAATGGTTAGTTCCAGAAGCAATAAATACAAACATATTGTAAAGATTATTTTTACAACAAATTATGCCAATGAATGAAGCAATATTTTGATGCCATTAAGTAATTGAGCTAGTTAATGGTAAGTAAATACCCAAAATTGGTGAAAGTTTGACTAGTTGGAACCTGGTCAGATGTCAGAGGTTGCGCCGTGACCTTCATGCCCCCCCACAAACTCCCAAGTCACAGCCCAACCCCAACGCGACCTCCCGGCTTCCCGGTTTCCCATTGGCGCCCGACTCTCCCAATGACCCAATGACATCCCGGTCGACGCATGCGTGAGGAGGAACCGGCGGAACGGAGGAAGCCCATCGACCAATGGACACGTTGCGATTTTTCAGAGCCCCCCCTTCCCCAGTCCTCGCCGCATAACCCAAAACTGAGCTCGGAACGGATCGAGAGGCGCCTTCGCAAATGGCCCACAGCTTCCGTTCGCTGATAACACGAATCGCTAAAAATACACACACGAGAGAGATATCGCCTAATTATGCCCCCGAAAAAAGTGACACTGACCTGGACGACACTGTTCGAAAATGTACATATATATAACAAAAAAAAAATATACCTATATATATATATATACATACATATATGGACAGGAATATAAGCAGAAAATCTTAAAATAAAAACTGGCAGTTTTAGGGAATCACAAATATATTATTAAAATATAGCTTAAGGCCTTCAGCTGCTATAGCTAATACAAATTTCACGTAATTTTAATTACGTGTTAATTTCTTAATAATAATAATAAATTATTAAAATATATAAAAATAATATTGAGAATGAATTAAAATCGATATTGTCGATATTACCTTTGTAGAACATTATCTCATTTAATTATCAATAATTAATAATATATTTCAATAGCTATCACCTTCAGAACATCATATTCCGTTTTATTTTGAATAATAAAAATAAGATTTCATTGGTTATTAAATTATAACAAATTTTAGTTCAAATTAAAAGTGTTAATTTAAGGCTTCACATTTAAATATTAAATCCTAAAGAAACAGTTCCTGATAATCTTATAATTATTCTTACTTTTATTACAATTATTATACAAAGATAGTCCTTGTATTTCGTTAAAAGTTTATAAAGCATTTTTTTTAAATTCAAATAAACAACAGATATTATAAAAAATATGTATATTTTTTATAGTTAGACCTTATTAGAATTTAACATAATAAGTAAGCAATGAATACTAAGAAAGCGTTGGTTTCCACCTTTCCATTTTCAAGAATAATTATATATTTATTAAAAACTCACCGAGAAAGTGAATTACTTTACAGAAACTAACCAGAATATTAAAACCATTTCATGGAAACATTTCATTTCCAATCTTTTTCATATTAATTTTCTTCAAGAATCGTTATTAAAATATTAGAAACTCACCAAGGTAACGTTTTGAAGAGACTTCCCATAATACTTAAACCCATTCCTTGAAAACCTATAATTCTGAATCTTTTTCATATTAATTGAGTCTAATTACAAATTTCAATTTCAATTTGTAGCTCAATTATATATTTTGTTCAGTGGCCCGAATGATTATTGAGGACATGTGAGTATTTCCGAACCTATGCACATCCCAAGTAAATAATTATTTTTCGGGTGGAGTCAATAGGTGACCCTTATCGCGACGCTGCTGGCTGCTGGCTTGAAATTGGAACAAATGCTGGAAACGAAGAAAAGGTTATCGGGGTATCAACGGTGAGAAAAACCCAAAAAGAAAAGAGACGCATTTTTCAAATCCACTTTTTCACCACCAAATGGGTGTGGTGAAGGGTGGTGGGTATTCGGCCGACTCTGTTAGCCGCCTCGATAAGCTGCCACTAGTTTGAGAGTCACTGGACGGCAGCTTTTAGCCAAGTCAACAGAAGTTCTGCGGAAAAGCTTGCAAAAAGCTAATGTCTAGATCTTTTCCCATATATTTTTATTTATATTTTTTAAATTATATTTTCGAATATTAGGACAAGTAAAAAGATCGTTCCGTTTTTATTGGCAATAAACTCGGAGAGCCTTTTTTCACAGGCCTCTCTTGAGGCCAACTTCTCACCATTAACAATTCAAATAATTTTAAATAGCCAAAAGTATAAGGGTTTTATTTAAGGTCTTAGTCTTAGCGGGCCACCAGCGTCACCTACAAAGTACTGGAGGTGCTGGACACCAGCGGCACCTGCAGATTGCCACTCGTGGCAGCCGCCCAATCCCTCTTCGTGGCACCAGAGTTCCTGGACGGAGTGCGCGGCTCGACGGCCAATCGCTCCTCGGTGTTCCGGCAGCCTGGGAGAAGGGAATTCTCAGTCATGGGATTGTGACTTAACTGGGAGTGGGTGCTCAACTCACCGACGCAGCGACAGAACTGGGTGCAGACCATCATGGACTGGTAGCAGTCACAGTAGTTCTTGATGCACTGCGACCGCTTGCAGCTGCATCCTTTGCCTGCCGGTGGGGTGCGGCCCTTGCCCTTGGCAGGGGTTCTCTTTGCGGTTGAAGCCATCGTAATTATATTCAATTAAAATGCAGCACAGTTCACGTTCCGACTGTTTTCTGATTCTGAATAAAATTGTACGTTCACGTGCTGACAGCTTTTTCGATTTTCTCCGTCTGACAGTATTGACCAGTGTTAAGTTAGTTTGTGTATTGCCTTCAAATTAGTGTTTAAGATTGTTTCTTCAAAATTATGAACTGGGTGCTTTAATCTGGAATTTTTTCAATACTGTAGATGGAATTTTCCAGAATGTCAGTTTCTTTACTCGTTTACTCTTCAGTTCTAAAACTCTTGCTTTAGCCCCTGCTTAACTTTAAAGAAGCAAGCGGTTCCAAATTTTTGTGCGGATCTAATTGCATTTCAATCTCGGGCTGTTGGAGTATCTTCTCTAGAAGACGACGTTCTGGCCGGGCTGGCTGAAGCTTCCTTTGCGGCCTCCTGAAGCCACTGCAGCTACTGCTCCCTCTCGATGGTCATCAGTGGCCAGTTCCCCAGGGACAGCAGCAGCAAACCGTGTTCAATGGCGGAAGTGACCCCATTTCCGCCGCCTCCTACGACCGCAAGTGAGAACCTCCGCCACTCAGACGAGGTCTCAGCGCCACGTCATCGAGTGCCAGTCCCACAGCAGCGAATCCCGAGACTCGGCCGAGTGTTGGGATTGACTGCTGGAGTGCTGGGAAATGATGACGTGAATCTGAAACCAAGTCGGAGTAGTGGAGCTTCTCACCGGCGCTCGCAGATGCCGGCGGAAATTTTGTTCCTACCGCCTAACAACTCGATTTGCTATCTTTGCTTTGCGATCTAAGGAACCAAGGGATCGCTGACATCGTAGTCACTTTACTAAAGCTCGAATGATCTTACCAGGCGCGGCCCAAGATTTACTTTAATTTGGAGGGACTGAAACTGCTATTGCAATTTCAATTTTTTTAATTTTGAAAACTGCTTTAATTTTGTAGTTTTTGTTTGCAAAAAGTTTGAATTTTTAAATAGCAAAAATACTAGGAATTCCCTGGAACTACTTCCCCGACCGAGGTTAGCTTACGAATGAAATATATTGGTGCTGCTGACAGATAGGAAATGTGTCGATGCACTGAAGGTCTTTGAAATGGGTGCTTTGATCAATTTTTTCACCACTGTAGAGATGACATTTTCTAGGAAAGTGAGCGGTTTACTCAAGGGGTCCTTCGACCGGTATCGCAGCTTCGGGGAGGTCATTAAATCTAACATTTATCATTTGAAAATATCAAAAAATATCGAAGACTTTTTGTTTCTACCGATGAGCCATTAAGATCTTAATGAATACATAATATAATATTGGGAAAGCAATGATAATAAAGAGAATATTATTATTTTCACTATAAGAAACACAATTGTCATTTTCTTATATTCCCGACTGATTCGTTTCGCCATTTATGCACTCACTTTTACATTTTCTGTGCACTTTTCCGGCTTCCGTTACCGAGTTTCCCGCTAAATATGTGCCACCACCCAGGCACACCCACCCACGATGGGACCTTCGCCGAGTCACGTGTTTCGAAACGGCAACTTGTTGGCTTTTCATACGCAAAAAGGCATCCTTTGGCAGGACTTACGTTGGTGCCACATTTTCCCCTTCTTACCCCCCCTGTGTTTGTGTGTGTCTGTGTTTTGTTTTTGTGTAATTGAAAACTAATTGTTGCACTGAATAATTTAAAAGGAAGTCCGCACCCATGTCCTATTTTTACGTCCCGGACTCCTTGACGCGAACGGACAATTATTTTTGTATCCAAAAGCAAGCTGGGAAAAGTGAAATAAATGTGGGCGTTGGGAAAATCAAATGTGCTTCCACGGAAAGTGTGCAATTTCAGAAATACTTAATCGGGGTTGGGGGATAAATAATCATCGGGTGCGAATGATTTAAGAGTAATGAAACGTTCTATTTTCAGCGGAGAGCGTGGCTCTTGAATATAAATGTAGATATTGAATTACTTAATAAGTTCAGCTAAAAGCTACTTAATATTAAAGTTAATTACTTAAGCTGAATTCTACTTAATGTTAAAGGGATAACAATTATATGAAAACTAAAGGCCACAACACGTATGAGTAAGATATTTTAAAGACTTATAAATTGTTTTAATTATTAAGTCTAGATTTCCTTATTTGTTGCATATAAATATGAGGCTAAAAAAGCATCATTTTGAGAGGAAACCCTATTTATTTACTTAAAGCTAAACAGATAAAATAATATTATTAAAATAAAAGAATACTTGACGTATGAGTAATATATTTCCAATGCTTAACAAATTTCGTCTTTTGTACTTTTTAATAAATACATATAAACATAAATGGAGCGATTTTAATTACAAAAAAACAATTTTATTACTTGGGAAAATACCTCAAATATTACTCATACGCCATGAAGACCGAGGAAATATTTTGACGGGGGGATTACCCCCGGGCCCGTAGTTTTAAGGGGGCCCGAGATTTTCAGAAATGTCAAGCGGGGGGGAGGCCGGCACTTGGTTACCCCTGGGCCCCGATTTTCTCTCGGCGGCCCTGACCACCAGACTTTCAATTTCTGAAAATAAGTCAAGGAAATGTGGAAAATGTATTTGCTGGAATTTTTGGTTACGCGAAAGCTGCGCTACGGGCTTTCCTTTCGGAAAAGCCGAACAAGTGGCCGGTAACAAGTTGCCAAAGTGGGGAAAACTGTGGAAAACTGCAGGTTGCATAAGGCGAAGTTTCACCTTCGTCGATTTAGCCATCCGCATTTGACATTCCCCGTCCCCGTTCCCGTCCCAGTTCCCTCTCTCACTTCGGTCTCATTTTCAGTTTTCATTTTCATCTTCGTTGTGCAATTGTTGGCGAAAAACTTGTTGTCAGGGAAAAGGACTCTACTTCGCCGCTGCTTCTAATTGTTCAGCTGGCTTGCTTTATTTATATATATATTGTTTTGCCTTTCTTTTCCTTTATTACTACTTTTTTTATTGTGTTTTGCGAGACCTTTTGCGTTGGCTTTTAGCTTAATTAAGGCCAGGCCCTCATAGCTTTTCGCCGTGTCTCCTGTTCATCAATAAGCATTTGAAGGTATTTTGCGGCATTGAAATTTAATTTCGTTTTAATTTCGTTTCAAATTAATTAAATTGACCGACCACCCCCTGAGCGGGGGAGGTGGAAAGCGGGCCCGACAGTCAGAGAAGCAAGTGCAAACCGCCAAAAGGTCAGCGGGAAAAGACTGGCAGAAGGGAAAGCTTTGTGGCTAAATCCCAAATATCCGTATTCGGGGCTTTAAGAAGTTTCCCAGTCCATCGTGTGGCAGGGGAACTTTGGAAAATCACTTGTTGAGAGGTGACTAATGAAAATGCCTACAAAAATTCGATTACTTGTCTGCTGGTAATAACTTTAATCTGCTCCCAGGACAACTGCTTCTTGGATAACCTTTTTAATGCACTCCTAGGACAATCGATATTTTGGCAACCTTTCTTATTTTTGTTTACTTTTTAAATATTTATTTATTTCGGCTAGGTTTAAGCATAAAGTGACGCAGATCCAGCGATACATTTCGACTAGGAGAGAGTATTCCAAATTGATCATCAAGAATCCAAGTCACATGGGTCCTTAAAGCGGACAAAGCAGGTGTTCCCAAACTTATTTCCGGTTTGCTAACTTTCGTTGAGGATCGGATCCAATTGCATTTTAATCTCGGGCTGTTGAAGTATCGACTCTCGAAGACGACGTTCTGGCTGAAGATTCGTTTGCGGCCTCCTGAAGCCACTGCAGCTACTGCTCCCTCTCGATGGTCATCAGTGGCCAGTTCCCCAGGGACAGCAGCAGCAAACCGTGTTCAATGGCGGAAGTGACCCCATTTCCGCCGCCTCCTACGACCGCCAGTGAGAACCTCCGCCACTCAGACGAGGTCTCAGCGCCACGTCATCGAGTGCCAGTCCCACAGCAGCGAATCCCGAGACTCGCCGAGTGTTGGGATTGACTGCTCGAGTGCTGGGAAAAGATGACGTAAATCTGAAACCAAGTCGGAGTAGTGGAGCTTCTCACCGGCGCTCACAGATGCCGGCGGAAATTTTGTTCCTACCGCCTAACAACTCGATTTGCTATCTTTGCTTTGCGATCTAAGGAACCAAGGGATCGCTGACATCGTAGTCACTTTACTAAAACTCGAATGATCTTACCAGGCGCGACCCAAGATTTACTTTAATTTGGAGGGACTGAAACTGCTATTGCAATTTCATTTTTTTTAATTTTGAAAACTGTTTTAATTTTGTAGTTTTTGTTTAGAATTTTTAAATAGGAAAAATACTAGGAATTTTCTGGAACTACTTCCCCGTCCCAAGTTAGCTTACGAATGAAATATATTGGTGCTGCTCACAGGAAGGAAATGTGTCGACAGACACATGGGTGCTTGGGCAAGCTTTCGAATTATTCCAGCACTTTATTTTCGATTCTGAAATGTATAAATGTAGACTTTATAGATGGGTGACTTTCTTTCACACTTGCAACAAAATATAGAAATATCGATCTGGAAAAGGTCCCAATAGAGGGCAAAAAGACTGACTGACATCATAAGATGCCACTGGATCGGCACAAATCCTCCCGAGCACCAGTTAGGGAGCTGATCTTCCAGCCGCCCTATTGGTAACCTGCTCACCCAGGAAAGGCTCTAATTGGGTTTAACCAAATTTAAATAGCTTTGTTAATAGAGCCAAAAGTATAATGCTTTTATTTAAGGTCTTGGTTCACTTTTGTATCCTTTAAAATGAAAGGACAGAAATGACTATTCCAAGGTTATTTCCAAAACTTTTTCGGCGATTTCCTTGAACAACTTCGAAAATTCACCAATGGCCAGCCAGGCTACCTGCTGAGGATCGAGGCCCACCTCCTCTGCCTCAGTGCCCCGAATGAGCATGCACTTCAGCGCTTGTTCGTTGATCATCGGTCCAAAGAGGTTCAAGGTTCCGTTTGACTCTGTGCCCGGTGGCTCCACTAGCCTAGGAAACAGCGGGTCCTCGGGGGCCTCAGGGGGAGTGGGAAGCTCGTCTGCTTCTTCTGTCGGCGGCAATGGCTCGGTTGCAACCTGCTGAAGGACATCGTTGAACGAGTCCGGAGCCACGCGAATCATATTTATTGGTTCCATGGGCATCGGTGGTGGGACCGGCACAAGGTTGACGGGCTGGGAAGTGCTGGAAAGCAGCGGCACCAGCGGAGTATTGGAAGTGCTGGAAGGCCTCGGAAGCTGCGGAGTATTGGAGGTGCTGGACACCAGCGGCACCTGCAAAGTATTAAAGGCCTCCATGGCAGTCGATGCGGCTGCCGTGGCACTCGTGGCAGCCGCCCAGTCCCTCTTCGTGGCACCGGAGTTCCTGGACGGAGTGCGCGGCTCGACGGCCAATCGCTCCTCGGTGTTCCGGCAGCCTGGGAGAAGGGCATTCTCAGTCATGGGATTGTGACTTAACTGGGAGTGGGTGCTCAACTCACCGACGCAGCGACAGAACTGGGTGCAGACCATCATGGACTGGTAGCAGTCACAGTAGTTCTTGATGCACTGCGACCGCTTGCAGCTGCATCCTTTGCCTGCCGGTGGGGTGCGGCCCTTGCCCTTGGCTGGGGTTCTCTTTGCGGTTGAAGCCATCGTAATTATATTCAATTAAAATGTAGCACAGTTCACGTTCCGACTGTTTTCTGATTCTGAATAAAATTTTACGTTCACGTGCTGACAGCTTTTCCGATTTTCTCCGTCTGACAGTATTGACCAGTGTTGGGTTACGTTGTGTATTGCCAGTTACTTAATATTGGATGCCCGAAAGAGAGTTACCAGATTGGTGCTTTGAATAAGTGTTGAAGATTGTTTCTTTAAAAATGTGAAATGGGTTCTTTTTTTCCAGATTTGGAACCTGGAACCTGTTTCAGAGCCCTAATCCTGATTGCGACGCACTTGCTCCTGCTCAACTTTGATGGTTAGAGGAGCGAAGCACCTTCTGTAATCCGTGAACTATTAATAAACCTCCATGGGCGACGACAGTTGACTGGGGATTAATCACCATCAAAGGCCAATGGGGATCAAGGGGGAGTCAAAGGCATTCCCCAAGTAGGGGCAAGGAAGATGGTCTTCAAACATTGAAACCTATTTATTTTATTCTACATAATTTATTTTATATATTAAATGTACGTAATAAGAATGTTATAAGCAGTAAAACGTAGAAAATAAATAGACAATTAAACTAAAGTTATACAAGTTTTACTTTAGCAACAAAATGTTTCAGGCTTAGTTATTGGTTAATAATTATAAAATAATACATAAGTCATAGCCCAGGCAATATTTAATTTAATTCCCTTAATTCATTAAAAATCCCTACAAAAAAAATACAATTTAATTTGTGTTTAAATAAGACCAGCTTATTAGCTGGTTTTTAAACACTTAATTAACTTCTAATTGACTTTCATTCATTTTCTGATTACCAGAGTCTATAGTCTATTGTCAAATGACCTCCAACTCCTTGAAAAAACAAACAATGAAACAAACAAAAAAACAAAACAAAGCGAAACAAGCCCAGAAAAAACAGAAGTAGATAAAAAGAAGACAAACAACCGGCCAAAAGACAAAGGAAGGCCGTTGCTCTACCTTTTCCTGCTCGCGGCTAAATCATTAATATTTTTGGATATCTTTTCCACGGTCTGCATGTGTCTGGGTGTATATATATGTATAGGTGTGTGCATGTGCTTCAGATTTCCCATTTTCGCTAAACGCTAACGCCTTTGTTTATGTTTATTTGCCGCTCAGTAATTAAAAGGCAATCAAAAGGCAAATAGATTCTCGGACTGGGCACCTGGGAACGCGCCCTCTGAAGCAGAGAAATGTTTTCGGAAAAACGTATTAAATCATTTTCGAAAATTATCACAGCTTTTGGAGTTGAATGGGTAGGGAAGGGGTTACTATACAAAATTGTTGATTCATAAACTGTTTCTAGGCTTCAATAATATTTATGCCATATTCAGGCTTGTATCTTGTATTAATATTATACCTTAATTTGTTTATATAAAACTTTTCTTAATATCCATACACAAATAAAAGAGAATACCCTTGAAATACATTATTTTAAACCCTTAAATAATATTTTTTCCATAGAATTTCATCAATTTCTGACGAAATATATTTATTTTCTAATTTTTTAAACGGTTATGTATTGTTTTATATTAGGTATATTTTAATTAGTAAAATTCCTAAACCTTTAATTACTATAAATAAATTTTAATATCATTTTAATTTCTTCAAAAACACTTGTATTTAATTATTTATACATTTTTAAATATAATTATGCATATTCCAGAGTGCAAACTATGGCACTTGTCAACCGTTTCTTGCCAAAAACCAGCGATAAAACGCTAAGGAAGCAAATGAAAACATTCAACTCGCTCTGCCTTTTGCCTGGGCCAATAAAAGCCCGGCTAAAATCTAAACAAAAGCGGCTAAAAACAGCAGGAGAAAAGCTGAAGCAACAGGGCAATAAAAAATTGATTTTTCCCCTGCTTGCGTTTCGTTTAAACAAATTTTGTTGCCAAACGCGGCACAACTGACAGTCGTAAAAAATATATATAGTACTATATGTGTGTATGGCCTGCATGTCCAACAAGGAGGTTAGCGAAACAAATATATACCAACTCTTAGATCACCTATAAATCGAAATATTTATCTATGAAATATATAATATTTTGAGAAAGCTTAATGCTAAACACAACTTAAATAACCTTGAATATTCCTTTCATTTCACCAAGAACATATTTTAAAATTTATAGAAAACTATTATAACCTGGAAAATTAATACAAATAAAATCAATAACCTAAGATATAACTATAAAGACTCATTCAATTCATTTATACATTTTAAATTATATTAAATAAGTCTCGAATTTCACCAAGAACGCATTTAATAATTTATTCTCTTTAGAAGTACACATTAAAACAAAATTAATATGCATTTTGATGAATATAAATTCGTAAAAAATTCCAGAAAACTTAATAAGCTTACTTAATTTATTAAAAACCCCATATACCCCCTGTCTTATCTTAATAAAGGGTAGCTCAAAGAAGTGAACACACTTGAAGCATAAAACTTGCCCAAATTGCCCTGAAAAAAGTATATATGTAAATAGGTATATAAAGATATATATATATAAAGAAAAAGGGGTTCTTGCATTGTGCAAATGGTAGAAATTTCTTGAACTCCAACGGCCAGATGGCCAGGACCTACAGACATACTTATGTCCAAATAAGACATATCAATTGAACCAGAATACGACCCATTTTTCAGTCGATTTAAAACGGAACTGCCTTCAATTTGCATTAAAATTGTATGACCTCGAAGAGTGGCACCTGTCTGCGCTAATTCTTCTTCGATTTTCCGACCAATCCAAGAATTTTCCGCTGCCTTTCCAAACAATTAAAGCCTTCAAAAGAAACTCTCAATATTAAGTTTCGTTGCACTTGCAGTGACAGTTTTCTTCTACAAAAAGGTCCTAGTTCCAGGATGCAGGTGCCCCACCCCCGTTTTCCTTGCAGCACTCAGTCAATTTAACGCTTCATTTGCACAAGTTTTTCTCTATTTTCCCATATTTTTCGTTATTTCTTCCTTTCATTTTCCTTTTCAAAATGGACAAAAGGAGAACGAAGCATTCAAGGCAAACAAAGCGCTGAACGCAGAGCTGCCAGAGCTGGCAGGCGGCGGCTGCGGCGGCGGGAAAACCGAAATAGGGGCATTTTCCCCACCCTCCTTTTTCCGCAAGGTCTCCTCCGCCTCCTCCTCCTCGTACTCCACGGGAGCAGGTGCCGACGAGTGGCACTTAAAAATTAAAATCAGCATTGAGCGTTGCGAATATCGCAATAAATCGTAAGACGCTTAGTAATAAATCAAAAGAGATAAAAACAAAATCGAACTAAAGAGTGGAAAGGGGTAGAAAAAAAGTAAATCGCAGTGGAAAATGCTTAAGACATTTCACAGAGCAGAATATATAGAAATATTTTGGAATATTGCAAACATTGCTAGTATTTGTTTAAAGTACCTACATAATTTGTTACTCTTAATTCTTAATTCTTGTGCCTTTCTTTGTTTGTAATACTACTTAAGGGAATTACATTGTAATATTCTATTCTTGGTGCCACAGAAATCACTAGGATTTTTAAAACCAGTAAAAATGTGTCGAAAATGTACCCAGAGTGCTACCTTAAAAAGTGGATTGCATATTTTGTAGGCACACTTTTAAGAGGTTCAAAATTTACTTAGATCCCACGAGTATAATAATAATTATATATACTTATAGAAATGTAAAATATAAATAGTATATGTATATATGCTTACAGAATTCACTTGCTTTGTATTTTACTTAAAAAACATTTATAACATCTTTAAGGAATTCCTATTACTATTTTTATCGTTATTAACCTAATTTAAACATTAACTATACTATTTCTTTAATGCCATATTACATACTTTATTCTTTACTTATTTTAATATACCTCTCTTAACTTTTCCCCATTAAGTAACCATGTTTTCGGCAACCTTTTTTTGCCGCAGTGTTCGCTGAGAATGAAAACTGCGTTGACAGGCCAGAGAAAGACAAGAGATTCTGATTATTATAATGCAGGCATGCGATTTGCTCCATTAAAAAAAATAGAAATAAAAACAACAAATAGTTACTTTAGTTTCCCAGTCGAGTGGTGGCTGGGAGGGTGGAATGTCATCAGCTGTGCCTTTGCCTTTTGTTTTTGGTTTTCCTTTTGCTGGAAAAGCCACCTCCATCTGCGTCTCAGCGAAGGCTTCATAATAGTGCACCTTATTCAACGGCCTGATCAGGCAAATAAAGCGAATAAAACAAGAACAACAGAAGGGGGAGCACTACAGAGAACTGTTCCTTAAATCAATATCCAAGATTACGCTGAAAATATTTTGTATTTTCTCTAAAAAGCCTTATTGAAACAGGTTTACTAATTTCTTCTAGAAACGTGCGTGTAAGTGACTTTAAAGTTGCATAAAAGACCGTCAAAAAGCATGAAATGCTTTTTAAATTATCTAATAAATAACAAGTAATAATACTATTATTACAATAATATTTATATCATTTATTATAATAATATTTATATTATTTATTACATTTGGATATTATATTTTTTAAAAAGCTTTGTATGCTTTTTGGCTCTCTTTTGTGGGACCTTTAAGATATTATTTATTTATTAAAAATATTTATAAATTAAATTAATTTTTTTCATAAATAATTGCTTTTCCACAAGAACGAACGAATATATATTTATAAAATGTAAGCCCTCCAATTTAAACTCCTTGATGCCTAGGGTATTCCACCTTCGAGTTCCCAATCGCTTTAATTGCGGCAAATTTTTCTTTGACATTTTCATTTCATTTTTTTCCAGATGTTTATTTAATTTCCATTTATTCGCTTTTCGCATTTTGCTGTAATTTATGCCCGTGCCGGGGCTGGCGGCATGCTGCTTGCAGTTGCGATTGCATAGTCGCAATGTTGTTGCTAGTTCGCTTTTCCTTTCCTGTGAGACATACAAATATACGTAGTATATATTCCATAAAGCTATACTCTGTCGGTGTTGCTGCAGTGACTGCTGATGTTGTGTCTCTTGAGTTGGTTACCAGAAACTCCAATTTGTGTTGTCTTTTACAGGCACTTGGGTGTTGAAAGTGGTTAACCATTTTCCTGGCAAAATTGTTGCGGTGCAGCCTGTTGCTCTTTAGGTAAGTTGCGGTTTCAATTATGATTTTATATATGTATAAATATTGCAAATAACATAATTGCTCAGAAGAGACATTTCCGACCCTATAAACCATAAATATTCTTGATCAACATCAACAGCCGAATCAATCTAGCCATGTCCGGACAAAACAAAAATGTGACCCATTTTTTTTTTTAAATTTAAGGAGTCACATCGTCAAAATTGTCAAAATTTGGTAAAAAAAATTAGAAATCGAGTTTTGAATGCAAAAAGCCCCCCTCTAAAAACTAAGAAGAAAAAAACAAATCAGACTGAAATCCGTTGAGTTTCAGCCAATTTATGATCAAAAAACTACTAAGGGTGTTAGCGTTTTTTAAGACAAAAATGTAGGAAATTTTAGAATATATTTACTAAATCTACTATATTTACTATATTTATATTATATTTACTACTTCTACAACTACTACTACTTATATTTACTTTACTTATTATATTTATTTTCTTTATTTATTCTATGCTCTGCTCTGGCTTATTTTTTTTATTTCCTGCGCTTCCTATGTATCCCACCATTTTACGATGTAAATATTACATTAAATATATAGTATCCCCCCGTCATTGTTGCATCTTAGCATCTGTTGTTCTCATTAGCATTGTTCCCTTTCTGTCTCATTTTCCCTGTCACTGTCTTTGTGGCCGCCGCGCCTTTGACTCATTATAGCTATATGCAAGCTATATGCACTTTATATATACATAATAATAATAATACTAGGTACTCTTATAGATGATATATAATAATGCCTGTTGTTGTTGCAGCATCATCGCAAACTCAAGCCAAGTTGCAGTTTCGATTTCGCCTCCAGTTGCCGGTTGCCTGTCAACGCCGCTTGATCGTCGGACGTGCAAATAATATTTAAAAAAAATATATATATATATTCAAATATATATATGCCAGTCAAATCGCGAATAAAAACAAAAACTAAGAAGAGCTGAAAGTACTTAAGATTAGCCTAATCGGAACTATGTACAACTCAGTTCAGGGCCAATTTCTGTGCGAAAATATTTCCTATCATTTCCTCGATTATTAAATTTGAAAGTCAAATTTCCTTTTTTCTTAAACAAGGAAAAACCCGAATTCTTGTAATTTCCTTTTTCGTCGTTCAAGATTTTTCATCATCACATTTTTCATATTTACAAACTCAAAAATAAACCTTAACCAAGTGCCGGTGGTAAATATCCTCCTCCAACGTTCTCTTTGCCTCATCCTTGCCTGCGCATATCCTTCTAGTGCTTCCCTGATTTATGAATCCTGCAGATTTTTTGTTTGGCCCAAACAAACATCAATGTCCATGTGCGAGGCGAATCTGGGTGAGCCAGTGAGCGGCATTTGATTTATGAACGTGAAGAGTCCGAGCGCCGCATTTGACCGCATTACCAGGCGGAGAGTAGGCCAGGCAATCAGTGAGTCAGTCAGTCAGTTAGACATTCCATCAGTCAGTCAGTCGGTCAGTTATAGCGACTATAATTAAACACTGCAGGCCGATGTTGGCACAGTTTTTCTTCTAGTTTTTCTGTTCTTCTTTCCGTTTGTCCAGTTCAAATTGAAAAGCAAGTACTAAGCGAGGGCTTTCTAAAGCGGGAATCGCCCTCTAGTTACCTTGTAAATATTATTATTTAGATGAAATTATATATGTATCTGTCCGAATAAAGCCTTTAAATTTTCTACATATATTACCTTTAGATTATTTTTAAAAAAATATAGAAATTTATTATGGATTATAAAACAACAACAACAAATATCGATATATCGATTGGAAAAGTAGCATAAAACAAGTTTAAACAAGTTTAACAAGTTTAAGTTAGAATTGTTTAAAATATATATAAAGAATTTGTTGTTAAAAATATAAAATTAAAGATGTGTTAAGAATAATCGGAAAAACAAGTTGTTTTATCGATATCGATAATATCGGTATTTTAATGTAGGGATTTAACTCGATATTTTTGTATCGAACCTTCTTATCGATATGTGTGCCTTGACCAAAAGGCCCCTGACACATTAGATATTAGACTTTGCATAAGATATCTTCCCCATAAGCTGGATGCGTGCACATCCGCCTTCTAGGTGATACCCTGGACTTGAGACAAAGGCTGGGGCACTGGCAAATGATACGAAATGAAAGGAGCGCGAGTACGAATCAAAACGAAACGAAACGTGACTAGGCCAATGTTGACGTCGTTGCTGTTGCTGCTGCTGCTGTCGCAAAAGTTGCTGCAACAGTTGTTGCTGCTGCTGGTGTTCGCTTCTGGTGACGTCCGCACATCTCCATGCTCCTGACAGCGAACCGAGGCGCACATATGCCTATGTGTATATATATAGCACACATATAGCCAGTATCCAGCATCTTGGCACGGTCACGTGCTCCGGCTTCTGTCGTTCCCGCTGCAGCTTGCAGTTCGAGTTGGTGTTGGTGTTGCCACCTGCAACATTTGCAGCTGTGGCTCCCCCACATAAATCACCGTCAAGTGCGCCCTACGACTAACCAAAAAGAGGTTGCCTACATCCCAGCGCCCAAGACAGCCTTTCAAGGGTATCCATCATTCGTTGTCAGGCCCGAGCTGCGTCCACTCTCCGCCACTCAGACTTGTTTGCCACGTCAATCATCATTACGGGACAGAAATAAGGCTGTGAATCTGAGTCAAATATCAATATTGATGGTTGGTTTTATTTGAAAAATCGAAAGAGTAATTTAAACCCAATGTTTTCTTTGTTTATTTACTATTTTTGATGTGATTATTTAAACATTTATTATGCAAGGAAATTAATTATGTCTATTATTTGCCCCCCTGGTGCGTATACGTAATATTGCTTATGCATTCGTTTAAATAATTTAAATAACAACAAATATCAATATGAATGCTTGGTTTTATTTGAAAAATCAAATTTGAAAGCAAAATTTTCCGTTTTTACTTATATTTTTTATAGTTTTAAAAACATTTATTAAGCATGACAATTCTTAAGAATTATTTGCCCACGGTGCGTATACGTAGTATTGATTCTATCTTTGTTAAAATAATTTAATAACAACCAAAAATCATCCGTACAAAAAACATTCAGAGCTTGTAATTCTTTTCTTTATTTATTTTTATTTTTATATAAAATATTCTGAAACTAAAAAACCTACTAATCTCGGCCTCAAATGTTAGCTAAGTACAAAAAGCCAACCGCTTTCGTTGTTACTGTTTTGCTTTCAGTTCGTGAAATTTGTTTACTTTTTTGCCTGGCAAGAAGTACGTGTTTTAGAGGGTTAAAAGTGTCACCGACTTTGTTTCAGTCGTTTTTATTTGTTATTTTCATGGCTATTTTGATGATTGTTTCAGGTGTGTGTGTGTGTGTGAGTGTGTGCGAGTGTATTTTACTGGTAACGGAAATGTATTTTCACTTTTATTCGACTGCTGCTGGAGCAACAACAGCAACAAACAGTAAACAAACAGGCAAACAAACAACACCGAAGCTTCTTTCCCTCAACTGGGTAGCCAGAGAAAGAGCGGAAGGGCATCACAGTGCGAAAGAAAAGGCGATAGGCGGCGTGGGAGCATGCAGCTAAGCTGTTGCACAGTGGGATGACTTTATGAAAACTATAAATTTAAATAAGGAAATCTAAATTATTATTCTTATGAATTATTTAAATTTGATATCAACATAAATAAGTTTGTATGATTTTCTAAATCGATATTTTATCGATTTTATATTGATATATCGGAAATTATAGTTTTATAATTCTTAAAATATTATTAAAGTGTTACTACAAATGAAACAAAACATGTTCATATCAGGTTCAAATAAATCGTTTTTATCGATATTTTGAAAACCGCGTTTATTGGTATATTTAATTTTTAAATCTAAAATATTAATATAAAATAGTTACGTTAAATTATTAAAATACTAAAGCACTAAGAGTTCAACAAATAAATTTACAAATAATTAAATTAAATTATATATTATATTATATTATAAATATTTATTCAAACAAAAATTTTAAAAATGTGTTACTAAGCTGAAATTATTATTTTAATAAAATATTAATTCCTACCCCAGCTTGATTTAAATAAAGTTTAAAAACATAAGTAGTAACTAAAGTTTTAGAAAACCACAGTCTCTGGAAAGATTTATCTTGGCCAAAACACAGGCAGACAATCTATACTACACTTTCTGGTCTTTGATTTTTGTCACCGCATGAAAATAGAAGAATCGAAATGAAAAACAGGCCACAGTGTGTCACTTTTCGCCACTAAACGCCTGCAGTTGCACTCACACAGCCGCAAAAACAGGCGCTCGGATTTTCCGCTCGGCATTTCCCGCTCGGCCGGCTCCCCACGTTCGGCTTTTCCGAGCAGGATAAGTTGCTCGGATGCTCGCAGATTCTGTCATAACGGCTTCGGCACTCGTGGCGCACGCCTCGCACGCTTTCCACCAGATTGGCAGCAGCAGCTGAAAAACCGCCCGAAAAAAAGAAGGCAATTTTGATATTCCAATACACTAAACTTCAAGTCGATTTGTGTGTGCCGTTTCAAAGACGCTTTTTTCAAGTTCAAGAACCTTTTTTTTCCTGTGCTCTGATCCGCGAGTTATAACCCGAGAAACACCCAAAAATACCGAGAGTTTATTAAGAAAAAAAAAACAAAAGAACTCGAGCAAACAATTTTGTAAGATCCAATATTTGAATTTGAAGAAAAAACAAAAAAAATATAATCAACAGAAGCAGCAGCAGAACCAGAAGTAGCAGTAGCAGCGGCACAGCCGGCGGGTGAGTGTTAATCGTTTGGCAAACAAACTCTCAGCGGGTTAAATACCACTTTTGGCGATAAAAAACAACTCCTTTTATTTGTGTGTTATTTGCGCGCTTTGCATTTGTATCCCAACTGTTGGCCCAACTATTTGCTTTAATCTTTGCCAACGGCCACGTTGCGAAATGCAAATGCCAAATGAATTGAATTAATTTGTGGAAAATTATCATATCTATTTCGGCTCTATTTATTTCCGATCGCCATCGATGGTCGCACAAAAGGTTCAATGGTATTAATTATAACCAGGCAGATGTGACACTTAATAGTAGCCAAACGAGGTCAAAACTGATATGTATTAAAGTGCATTTGCTAATTATTGAAGTTGTAACATTGTTCGAATTTACGCTGTTGGTGTAGATTTTCTAAGCTTCTTATTCACAATTTTAAATGATCATTTTAGCCTAATGGGCTAAAGTTTATGAATACTGAACTTCAGTTTCATTTTAGTTTTAAACTGTTAATTAAAAATATATTGATTCATCAGCCATAGAACAATTTCGAGAGTTTATTTTAAGTTTTAAATTTTAATATTCATTTTGAGTGTTCATTCTTATTATTCATTTTAGGTGTTTATTTTCATTCTATAGTTTAAGTGCTTATTGTAAATTTTGGAGTTCACTTTTAGTGTTCACTATTACTGACCACTTTTACTGTTCACTTTCACTGTTCACTTGGAGTATTCACTTCTAGTGTTCATCTTTAATGTTTACTTTTATAGTTCAATTTAAGTATTTAATTAAAGTTCTTAAATTGCAAATCTTATAGGAATACCCAGTTAGGAGCCGAAGAAGACAAATTTAAGAACCTAGGCAAATCAGCAAATCAGCGTTTTTCTCTCTTTTTTCATTAATTGATAATTAAACTTGTTGCGCAGCCAGGAAATGCATGGCGCAACTGGGAAAATGTTGTGCGAAGATGGGGAAAATGCAGATGCCGGTGCAGCGAGTCTAAATATTTATGAAACCAGCCGGGAAGATGCCGCTCCGTGCTCTTTTTTTTTTTTTTTTTTGCTCTCTGACATATCTATATGAAATGATTTGCGGTCCAAATATTTACTCATGTCATACTTGGTATAACTTCTCTATTGTATGGTAAACACGCTGTCAGCTTTCCCCTCGCCCCTCGTCTACCACTTCCCATTTCCATTTCCATTTTCACAAAAATGTTCCAAAAAATAAGGATGCATTCTTGTGCCATCATCTTACATGTGTTTGTATGTCTGCAGGATGTGTCTCTCTGCGTGTGTGTGTGTGTGTGTGTGTGTGTGGGGGGGGAGAAATGGAATGGAAAGGCAAGAATGGCGACATTTTGTATTTATATTTCAAGGGGGCGTCGTGCAGGGCGTGCATATATACGATCCGGGGTGTGTGAGCTCGTTAGCATTGTCCAAAGTGCTGCCGTGAAGTGTTTTTGTGTGCCGAGCTACAGCTACAGCTTCAGCGGCATCGGCGGCCTTAAACGTCCCTGACTCTCCCCCTCTTCCTAATGAACCAGTAGTGCCAGTGGAACTGCACCGGAATCACCTGCACTTGGGACACCGTTAACCCATCGGGACAGCCGGTTGCACCTGCACCTGCTCCCGAACACCTCATTATCGGCCAGAGGTTGCGGCCAACTTAAACGTTCTTGTAATCAAATTGTGCCACTTGTGGTCCTGCAATGCCATCCATCTCGACCACATCTGCCGGAAGTCCCACTCGCTGGACATTAGTTTGTATGCACTGGGACAGGAGGGTATCCTGAGGGGTTTTTCTTTCCAATATGCTTGGTATAAATTTATTGGGGTTTTTGTCGGTTCTCTGTCACAGGGTTTAATGAAGAAGTCGCATTATATTGGTTTTTGTTCTTCTTTATTTATTTCAAGGCTGGAACTCATCAATTACTGATTAGTGTTCATTTTGTGGCTTCATTGATTCTAAATGTTTATTTTTCGAAATTCAAATCAAGGCTTCATTTATATGAAGTGTTAAATGAAAATGTTAATATTTAGTATTTATATAAATATTTATTTTATGGGTTCATATTAAGTTTTTATTCATTTTAGGGGTTCATTGGATTAATTAATTTGAAGTGTTTTCATTTTAGTTGTTCATTTTATTTTTACGTTGAATTAATTAAATTTATTGCGCTGCTTCCTTCTACGTTTAATTGAGATTAATTCCAGTGTAAAACACCTTCCATCCTCTGCCCTTGTCAAAAGCCACACGTCGTTACAAAAGTCTCTACACTCAAAACTGTGTCAAATGTTTTTCGAGGGCTGCAAGAAATGGGTTTTGGAATGTTTCCGCGTCTGTCGATGCCAAATAAATGAATTTGAATGCGAATGCTGATGCTGATTCCGAAACGAATACAAATGCATTGGTCTGTGCGCTTGCCTTTGTCCCCGCCGACGGCGCAGCACACGGTGGCGTATGCGTAATGTGCAAAATAGTGGGCCATCGCCGAAAATGTTGTTTATCAGCTGTGCGAGTTTTGCGGGCAAGTGTCTAAACAAAAGAGCAAAGCATAAACAAACCCAAAGCCGACAGAACGTTTTCAAACGAACGCAATAAATGCGAAACTTGGCCAAAAAAAGAAAAGGGGGAAAAGGCAAGGAGCGCAGTTAAGAGCTCTTGATAACATTACTAGTCATTGGCTCATCGTCTGAATGGCTAGCCTTCTCTTAGGACTACTTGTACTATATATATACATAAAAATAAATCCCCATTTATATGTCTATTGCCAAATATTTCTATTTCGATTTATTCATGCATATTTACATGAAAAATATTGGCCAGCCGCAAAAATAAAAATAGAAACAAAAAAAAAGGGAAAGCTACTCCTTGGAATTTCTTTAATTTTCACATTTTCATTCAAGTTTGCATATAGTTGTTCGCAAATCAAAAATTCCTCAGTGTCATATTTCTTGAAAAACTAATCAAAGGAATTATATTGGAATTTATTAAATGGCCGCAACAAGTCGTTGAAAAAGGAGTTGGATCCTTAAGGGGGTGCGGCTTCAAAAGAAATCACATAACAACACACACACAGGCAGGGAATGGCCTTAAATCGATTTTGAAGGACTTCCCGGATTTCTAATAAACTTGATCTGTGCCCCAGGATAAGTCTCCCAGAAATTCCATATGTCGAATATTTTTCAGAAAACCCCCAAGTAAGTTAAACATTTTAGTAATTTAAATATAAAAGGTTTTTAAATATTTTTTTGGGAGGGATTTCCCTCTTTGCTAGTCATTTTTGCTACCATTTTTTTTGGGGACATCTGAGTGTCGACTGCCCCAGTTGACGGGTCATAATTGTTGGCAGTACTCAAATATGAATTGTTATATAAAGAGCGACAGTATCCGTTTCCAGCGCAACTAATTAATCACCCTTGGCTTCCTCTCGCCAGTTCAGCCCGGCTTTTGTGATTATGTCGCAGTCGGGAGCCAGGAGCCAGGAGGGAATTCTCCTTCAATTTGTTGGCACAAATTGTGATTGGAATGTATCCCGGGATACCAAAAGGGGGAAAGGCGAAATTAATTAACGACTACCCTTTTTTTATTTTCAAGGACACATCCATACACATGCAGTGTATAGTGAATAGAGAATGCACTTCTGCAGGGGGATTTATTTATACGTTTCTCCTTTATTCTATATAGTTTTCCTTTTTTTTAAATTCCTTTTTTTATTCACTTGGAAAGCCTATAAAAGTTTTACTATTCCGATTTCCAATGGCAAAACTGCATTGAACATTGTTTACCGCCAACTGGGAAATGCGAAAAAATTATGAGCAAGTATGCGAAGATTTGATACCTCTTCTACTATATATAAATTATATAACAATTTAGGCAACAAATTTATATCTTTTCTTTTTAAGATTATTATATAATTAAAATAAATATGATATTTTATGTTGTATTTTATTTAATATAATTTGAGTCAGAGGCTTGCAACGCAGTGAAGGAGTCATTTCCGACCCCATAAAGCATTTTGATGTAAAGAATAGGAATATTTCGGGGTTTTATTGAGAGCATAAGGTGTTGCCCAAAAATATATATTCCGATTTGGTATTAAAATTATTTCTTGTCAAAAGAAACACCCCTTTGTTCTGTTAAAATCCAAGTCAGATTTCACTTAACGAATATGCCCGCCCTTATAGAGGGCACTGCCATCCATCACAATCGATGACAATGGCGTTTTGGGAGATGATCCCTTGAATAAACGCTCGCTGCCCCGCTCCCTTTGTGGCCCCGGCTTGCATTTAACGCTGAATTTGATACATATGAAAAACAAATTTATTGGCATCATCCGACGGCGGGAAATGGCATAAAAGCAGCGGAAAACCAAAGTGGATGAGCCGGGGGCGGCTCTGTGCCCCATGTTGTTGAAACAATAAACCAATTATATATAGTTTTTTTTATTCCATTTTTTATATATACATATAAAAGAAAGTGAACAAAGTGAACAGAACTCCCAGAGAGAGCCGCCGAATCTGGCAAAGTTTATTTTTAATCAAAAAGGAAGAACGGCAGCTTCGTTTCGCCCCCTGGATTGACGTCAGTTTCAAATGCAGTCGCCTGGCCTATAGCACCGTCTATAATCGGAAATCGGCAAAGCAAAAAAAAATATATAACAAAAATAACAACAACAAAAATAACACCCAAAAAAATGACAATAAAAAAATACTGTTGCTGAAAACCGGATGCTTCTCCAGCGGAAGCCTGCAGCCATAAAATATTAACAAGAAACCTTAAATCTTAACTGGGGAATTCAGCTGTGACAGTTGCCTTAAAAAATTCAAATTAAAAGCGATTTAATTGTCAATTTAAAGGATTGATTTTGAAATTTATAGAAGAATTTTAAGAGGATTAAATTTGTTAAAAATATTGTTTGGCTTTAACAAAAACATATAAACACTTTTTTGGTTTGCCAAAAGTTTATAGATAATTAAAAGCTTAGCATATAAAAACATACATAACAATTGTCGTAAATTACAAATTCATAATGTTCCTTATAAAATCAACTACAAATGCTTTGTTTATAAAAATTATAAATACTCTCTAATAGGTTAAATAAAAATTCCAAAACTAACCCCATTGTACATATATACTCGTAAATGTTTACTCAATTGTTGATTCTGCTCTATTCCGAATATAAAAATAAAAATTCCATTAAATTCATTGATTTCCAATAATAGTCTTCAAAGTCAATATTTTGAAATTTATGAAAATGTAAATAAAATAAAATGTATATAGACACGAATCGGAAAAATGCCAAATACGAATTGTTTACCTTAAACGCTTTTATTTGGAACATAATCAAACACGAAATGATTTACTCTAGATCATTAATAAAATGTATTTATATAGATAGAGATATATATATAGACCCATAGATAGTTTTTATGCTACAAATATTTGTTGTCTGTGCAAGAGCCTCCGCTGAAATTACTGCCAGGATTAGGTTCCCCATTTATGGTGATGATGAAGAGCCGAAATCCTTCAAGTGCGAGTTGTAAGAGTTGACTGTCAATGGTTGCAGCTCGCTCATAAAAGGATGTCACACACACACGCACACACACACACCCTTTTTGGGTATGCCTGGGTGTGAGTGTGTGTGGATGTGTGTCTGAGTCTGGAAGCGTTTTCTAGTTGTTGTTTCCTCGCTGAGGCTGCCGCCTCTTCTTGTTGTGGCAGAATTCTCAACTAAATCGGCTTAGTGGCAACACACACACATCCCGCACACACACACCCCGCCCCACACACTCACACACACTCTCCTTCATGGGCGTGGCAATGGAGCAAGCGCCTCTTAAATTTATTTGCGCATTTGAGCGCATTTAAAACGGAATTCGACGCCGTCGGCAGCGGGGATCCGGATCCTTGCACCTCTGACGTGTATACGTGACAGTCTGACTTCCCATAATCCCTGCACTTGCAATGTACACAGCAAGAAAAGTGTGGTTATAAAAAAAAGAAATCTAATAATATTAGACAAATGAATTTTCCCCGATTTATTCAGACTAAATTAAGTTTAAAAATTAATTAGCTTCACTTATAAATATACAAATATATATATAAAATCCTAAATGAACACCAGTCATTTATATATATCTATTTTTATTTGCATCTGAACTTTTCACTCACCTTTCTTTGGTTATAAAATTGCTTATATAAAAACAGTCAAAAGCTGAAAGACAAATAAGAAAAGAAAAATCATAAATTATGTTTTTGACAAAAAAAAAATGTATATCTAAGCAAAATTAAGACATAATTAATATATAAAAATATATTAAACAAATAAATGAACAATAAGAAGATAATTTTTAAGGTAAATACAATTGAAATATACTTTATAAAGTAATGTTAAACTACTTTTCCGCATGTTTTAATAAAATGATTGATTGAATATCTAACTTTTATTTCTTTTAATATTAAACAGATTTAAGAATATTGAAGTTGTAAAAAGCATCAACATTTCTCCTTTCCTTCTTCTCCTTCTATTCTTTTTTACAGTGCATGTGAAATTGTGATAAAGTCTGTCGCTTTACCCGTTAGGTTCGTTCAAGTTTTCCATCTTTTTTTTAAGATTTCATTATTGATTTTTGCCGTCGCACACACACGCTGATGTGTAACACATTTTGCCATATGCTTTTTTATTTTTATTATTTTCATTTCCAGTTTTTTATTTATCTTTTTTTTGTTTTTGTGGCTCAGCAAATGCAGCAGCCGAACCGTTGCCGTTGTTGCCGTAGGCCAACAATGAGTGGGAAGAAGAGGGAGAAGTGCCGAAGATGCAGGGCCAAAGAAACGGGAAGAGGTGGAAGAGGGGGTAGAAGAGAGGAAGAACGAGGGGAAGAACAGTGGGAGGAAGAATCTTCTTGTTCGTCGTCCTTATCGTCGTTTCCTTATGCCACATTACAGTCGGCTGAGCCGTGTGCGAGCCTGTGGGCATA